>CM077909.1:79309893-79909893 GCA_039720435.1 Amazona ochrocephala | reverse complement strand
GTGAATGAAGGCCAGGGTACAACCAGAAGCAACTAGATGTAGCACAGTTAACTCCTAAATAGCAGCTTTGATGTTACTATACTGCTAATTTCAACTCCTGACAGATAGTGGGAGACCTTGCAATAGCTTGTGATAGGTTTACAAGTGTCAGTAGAAAAGAGATTTATCATGTGAATATTACTGTAGTGTAAATATGTATGTAGAACATCTGTGCTGTAGGCACTTTTGCATTGCCGTTGTGCAGTTCAAGAAACACAAGCAAACTCATTTAATTTCTTCACTCAAGCTTCATAAATCTTGTTATCAAGTCAGCTGCAGAAGTCGAGCCACCATAAGAATCCATTTAGAGGGAATTTGAGTAAATAACTGTTGGAAGAGGACAGTTCATAACATGCATGATTCAGGAGAAGACCAGCTGCAGAGGCTTCAAAAATCAAGCCAACAAAGTCAAGAGCCACTGTGCACTAGCTGATGGTGTAACAAGATCAAATAAAAAACATGAGGTTACCTCAAACATAGATGGAAGAATCAATGGAAGCTGTGGCAGAAGCGGGGACTCTGGTGGATAAGGCTTGACCTCCTAACACTCCAGTGGCTTACAGGGCAGCTACGGAAGTATTGCTTGTAGGCTGGGAGCCACCAGTCAGTGCAAGGGTTTGGTATAATTCTTTTTCTGCCATCTCCATTGAGATGAAGCATTGACACTGCTTTCCAGACTGTGACTTAGGTCTGCATATAAAAAAAAAAAAGTGATGATGATATTTTTTGTGCATGATTAATGTTAATTTGCCATTATCATTACAGGTAAACATTTCCCAGTAGCAGAAGACATGTATTTCAACAGTGAATCTGACCAGTTATGCGCAATAAGCTAATAACTGCAGACTAAATATGACTCTACCATGTTTCTACTCTGAGCCAAAACTGGATGCTCAAGCCAGAACTATTTGGCAACACCAAGCATAACAGAGAAATGAACTAAGTCCCTGCCATTTGTTTTCATGTAACTAATGCTGAAGATTATAGCAAACAATTATATTTTGTGGGTATTCTTTAGGTTTTATTTTAAATCGAAGTGGCAACTATTTAATAAAAGATGGTGAAAGCAGAAAACTGAACAAGTACATTCAATATTCTGTCAAGCAAATGCTTTAGATCTACTTATTCAATCACTTTAGCCCCTTTTATTACCATGAGGGTTTAATATTCTTTATTATATCTAAAGAAGGTGTTTGTAATTCTAAACTTAACAGTGGAACTTCATTAAACATTTACTGCCTGTTAAATCATACCCTTTTGAAGGAAATCAACACAACTTTGCAAAAGCCAAGTTTAGCCTTGCATGGCAGGTCTGTCTGACAAGTCTTCTGGTAAAATCTCTGAGAAATGTTGTCTGCAGTGAGGTGAGGTATCTATTTTTAAGTATAGGAAGAACATTAAAAGGTAAAGGAGAATTGACAGGCCATGCATAAGCAGGAAAACTGAGTTGTGCACAAAAACCCCTGACATTTGTCAACTCAAGAGGTACAAAGAGATAGATGAATTTCACCAAATTATCCTTCACTTCAGGTTTATTAAAGCCAGGGAATTTTAATCACTGCGGCACAACAGAAAAGTTTGCGAGATGGATGTGAGCAAAATTCGTAGGCAATTTATTTGCTGCTTATTGTTCCATTGGCTGAGCTATGGTTTGGCCAAGTGTCCATACTGAACAACACACCAACATCCTAGTAAAGGAAATTCCATTTTTCAGTTTGCTTGGGATTTTTTTTTCTGATTTTTTTCTTTTATTCTTCTGTTTTTGAGTGTGCAGTTACCACTATGCCATGCATATCTTTTCTCTTCAGCCTTGCCTTCTACTCAATAAAAAGGCAGGACCCTCAAAATCCTTGACCAGGATCCCATGCCGTATTAGACTTCAAAAATAATGAGTCAGATGTTTAGATTATATTTTGGTTTTTACTTTGACATTTACATTGTATTTATCTTCATGGCTCAGGCTTATATTGCTGGATAAATAAGAGGGTAAGGAAAGGTGCAAAATTTAATATTGAAGTACTTACAGCCGTTGCCAGTTCCCCCATATAACTTTGGCATCAGTTATCTGTGCAACCACTAGCATTTGAGCTGGTACCCTCCCATTTAAGTTTGGGCAAAGTTTCTCCTGAATGGCTGAAACATGGGATTCATGGCCCAGTGTCAGAGAAGGTAAGGGTGAATTTAATGACTTTGTGCCTCCTGATTCTGTACCGTGTGTGGATTGTTGAAACTGTGCATGTCCTACAGTCTCTCTCACAGGACGGTCTCCTTCTAATTTATGTGACATACCCCCTGTGTAAAAGTTAATGAAGAACTTGTAGGGTATTCCAGATGTTTAAACTAAACTTTCCTGGCCAATCCCACAGCCTTTAAATGCCCTTTATCTGTCTTTATCCTATGTGGAACATTGGTAAAAAGGGAGATGACCTCATGAGTACACATAATATACTATGTTGACTAACTAGATTGTAATTGGTATTCTGAACCTGATCATTTCCTCTTTTGGAATTGCAACTAATATCCTTTGCTGTCTTCCATAATAACATGGGCTCTTTGCTTCCTGCATATTTCATGGGGCTGTGGTTGGTGTTGTCTTGCCATCTCAACTCATACTTCCATGGTCTATCCAGTATGTCCAGCTGTAGCATGTTGTTTGTATACCAAAAGATTTTTTAATTTTTTTTTAATTCAACCAGTTGATACACTTGGCTCATACTTTACTAAAAACATATTAATGTGCAAAAATAAGCTCCTTGTTTATATAGTATGGTTTGTTGTTGACTTAAGCATAATTTAAGAGGTGTTTGCATTTTGGGGGTGAGGAGTGTTGCTTCTTTGATCCATGACCAAGCACATTCAAGCCATGATGTTTTACAACTTGCTTTGAAACTGATGCATTTTAGGGATGAAGAAAATAATCTTCTCAGGCTTTATTTTCTCCCCTGTGAATTTTGTATCTGGAGTTAATCTTGGCTCCAGAATTTTTAATTAAATATTTTCGAAATTGTTTTCTGATGCTGGAGCAGCTTTGGTCCAAAGACATGTCCATTTCAAAATGAACAGAAAAACATTGCAGATCAAGTAAGACCAAGAGGAGTATCAAAAGACAGAGTTTGACTGCATTTTTTCTGTATGCACTTTCTTCTTGAAAGCAGAGTTAATTCTATTGTAATTTGCTTCATTATCATTATTCCCAGTGATCAATTAACAATACCATTCATAAATGAGAAAATCATAACAAAAGAGAACAGCAATAAATTCATTCACTCTGCATGATATCAGAAGCAAGAAAATACTCTTCAAAAGCTTATATATCTTTCCCATTCTATAGCTATATCCTAAAGAATGCACATTTTTGTACAAACTGCATTGCTGCCAGCTAGTCCAGGTAGCTAAAATAGCTGTTTCTGTCCAGAGAAAGATGATCATAGAATCACAGAATGGTTTGGGTTGGAAGAGACCTTAAAGATCATCTGGTTCCAGCCCCTCTGACATGGGCAGAGTCATCTTGCACTAGCCCAGGGTTCTCAAGGGCCCATACAACCTGGTTTTAAACACCTCCAGGCACAGAGCATCCGCAGCTTCTCTGTTCCAGTGTCTCACCACCATCACAGTAAAGAATTTCTTCCTAATATCTAATCTAAATCTCCCCTCTTTCAGTTTAAAGCCACTCCCCGTTGTCCTGTCGCTACAACCCCTTGTAAAAAGTTCCTCTCCAGATCTTTTGTAGGCCACTTCTAGGTCTCTCCTGAGCCTTCTTTTCTCCAGGCTGAGCAAGCCCAACTGTCTCAGCCTATCTTCATAGAAGAGGTGCTGCAGCCCTCTGAGCATCTTCATAGCACTCTCTTAGACTCGCTTGAGCAGATCCATGTCACTCTTGTGTTGGGAGACTGAGAGCACACGGAAATTGAGTGAGTGACCACTATTTTTTGAGTGCTCTTCCCTTATCCACAAATGCCATGGCCCCACCAAATCTTCACCTATTATCAAATTATCAATAATTATGTCATGATTTGCCATTAGTGAAGCCATGCTGGCTGCCACAAATTGTCTCCTTATTTTCCATGTGCTTTAGTGTAGGTTCCAGCTGAATCTTCTCCATGATCTTGCCAGGCATCAAGGTGAAATTGACCAGTCTGCAGTTCCCCAGGTCTACTTTTTTTCCTTTTTAAAAATGGGGGTTATTTATCCTTTTCCAGTCAGTGAGAGGTTCACTGGACTCCTGTGACTTCTCAAGTGTGATAGCTAATAGTATGGCAAGTACATCAGCCAGCTCCCTGAGGACCTGCATGTTTGTCTCATCAGATCCCATGGACTTGTGCACCTTCAGGTTTCTTAAATGATCACAAACCTGATTTTTTCCTGCAGGAGGTGCTTCTTCATTCTCCCAGCCCCTACCCGTGCCTTCTGCAACTTGGGCAGTGTGGCTGGAGTACTTGCTGTTGAAGACTGAGGCAAAAAAGTTGCAGAGTACCTCAGCCTTCTGTTTCGTTGCAGAGGGGCCCACATTTTCCGTTGTCTTCCTTTTATCCCTGGTGTACCTATAGAAGTTTTAGTTTCTGGATTGCACAGTATCTCCACAATGGCTGGATATATCTAGGAAAAGGGTGAGTTGGTACTACCCAAAATTTTTCCTTTCTGTGTTACATCATTTGCATCATGCTGAATTCATATTTCCCTGGGTGTTTTCGCAATGCTTATTTTTAGGCTCTGAGATACCTGATTCTGTGGTGGAAGACAGGTTGAAACAGAGCTGATAAGAAATCTAGACAAGATTGGATCTGTAGCTGAGCATGTTGTAGTTTTTAGAAATTCTTGTCTACTGTGATGAACTATGATTTTTATTTTTATTTCTACCAAGGCAAAGGAAATACAAGGATTGGGTAGTTTTTTGAAAACAAGTTAAAGGAAAAAGAAGTAAAAGATGGAAAATCCACAGTCTGGAAGGGGATTCTGTGGGAGGCTGGGTTTTTTCTGTTTGTTTGTTTGCGTTAGTTTTGAGGTTTTGGTTTTTTGGGGTTTCTTTGTATGATTTGGGTTGGGTTGGGTTTTTTGTTACTTTTGGGTTTGTGGTTTTGGGTGAGGGGTTTTTTTAGAATAATATTCCCATCGTTCTGTACTCAAGTTATTTTCAGTTTTCAAATAGAGCTCATTTACAAGCTAGTGTTTTGTACAGTTCCTCATATATGCACACTATTCCTTTGTTGTGAAGCAGTCTCAGCAAGTTTGCCGATGACACCAAGCTGTGTGGTTCAGTTGATAAGTTGGAGGGAAGGAATGCCATCCAGAGGGACCTTGACACGCTTGTGAGGTGGGCTGATGCCAACCTGATGAAGTTTAACCATGCTAAGTGCAAAGTCCTACACCTGGGTTGGAGCAATGCCAGGCACAGCTACAGGTTGGGCGGGGAGGAGATTGAGAGCAGCCCTGCGGAGAAGGACTTGGGAGTGTGGGTTGATGAAAAAATGAACATGAGCCGGCAGTGTGCGCTTGCAGCCCAGAAAGCCAACCATGTCCTGGGCTGCATCAAAAGGAGCGTGACCAGCAGGTCGAGGGAGGTGCTCCTGCCCCTTTACTCTGCTCTCCTGAGACCTCACTTGGAGTATTGTGTGCAGTTCTGGTGTCCTCAACATAAAAAGGACATGGAAGTGTTAGAACAAGTGCAGAGGAGGGCCACGAGGATGATCAGGGGACTGGAGCACCTCTCGTATGAAGATAGGCTGAGAAAATTGGGGCTGTTCAGCCTGGAGAAGAGAAGGCTGCGTGGAGACCTCAGAGCAGCCTTCCAATACCTGAAGGGGGCCTATAGGGATGCTGGGGAGGGACTCTTCATTAGGGACTGTGGTGGGAGGACAAGGGGTAATGGGTTTAAACTTAAACAGGGGAAGTTTAGGTTGGATATGAGGAAGAAATTCTTTATTGTGAGGGTGGTGGGGCCCTGGAATGGGTTGCCCAGGGAGGTTGTGGATGCTTCATCCCTGGCGGCGTTCAAGGTGGGGTTGGACATAGCCTTGGATGGCATGGTTTAGTGGGAGGTGTCCCTGGGCATGGCAGGGGGGTTGGAACTCGATGATCTTGAGGTCCTTTCCAACCCTAACTATTCTATGATTCTATGATTCTATGATGTTTGGTGTAAAGCACCAGTGCTCATATCATACATACCATCGTTAGAAAAATAGAGCTTAAAAAGCCTGTTTCCTGAAGCTGGTGTCTTAATAAGTGTGGCATGCATCTCTTACTTATATAATGTTGCAAACAACTTATTATACCAAAATGTTAAATCCCAACTACAGCTACAAGACAGGTTCTTTTGTAACAGAAGTGGGTATTTTAGTTGTTCATATGATCTTAGGTTTATTTTATATTTTGTTTATAAGTATGCACTTTTTGAAACATTCTTGAGTGTTTCAACAAATCTGCTAATTAAATCTGTGCTTGGATACAAAACAATAAATGAAAGAGAATACATGTTTGGCTTTTACATAGCATGGTTAAGATCCACAATCTAAAATTTATTATTCTTTCATATATGTCAGAGTCAAGATTACAGAAGTCCATGCTAATTTGTGATCAAGGTTTTTTTATCACAGGTGAAGAAAACATAGTTCTGTGTTTGAGATATAACTGTTGCAAGAGATTTTCTTATCTGTTTTGCTTGCAAGTTTACATGTTGGCATCAAGACTGAATTTGTCAGGACTAAAATAATATATGTGCTGAGCTTCAGGTAAGTGTTGATTTGTTAGTGTTTGTTAGGATATATAGAAAAAAATCTAAAGACAGAATGGCAGTTGAATTACTCGAGCTCTTGAAAGGGAATTTACTTGAGTATTTTTGATGTTGGGCTTGCTGGGGTTTTTTCCCCCATGAGGACCTGACAAAACACACTTCACTATTTAAAACAAAAATTGCTCCTGACATGTTTAAGTGGAGCTGTTTTTTTAGCGACAGTCCTGCTTCTGTTTCAAAACAGCTGTGCTCTTTAAAATCACTGCTAGACTGGTAGATAATTTCTGGACATTTGGACTCTGTGGATGAACCACTCTACAGACAGATAGGAACAGCCTCACACTCGCAGGCACTTGTTCTCATAGGGGACTTCAACCACCCTGATATCTGTTGGAGAGACGGTATGGCCTGGCACAAGCAATCCAGGAGGTTTCTCAACTGTGTGGAAGACAACTTTCTTCTGCAAGTAATAGAGGACCCAACAAGGAGAGGTACCATGCTTGACCTCGTCCTCACCAACAGGGAAGGGCTGGTTGGAAATGTGGCGCTCCAGGTCAGCCTCGGTTGTACTGATGATGAGATGATAAGAGTTTGAGATCCTCAGGACAGTGAGAAGAGCATGCAGCAAGCTCACTGCCCTGGACTTTGAGAGAGCAGACTTTGGCCTCTTCAGGAACCAGCTTAGTAAGGTTCCATGGGCTATAGCCCTAGAGGGCAGGGGGTCCCAAGGCTGTTGGTTGATATTCAAGGATCACCTACTACAAGCTCAGGAGTGTTACATCCCAACTAGAAAGAAGTGCAACAGGAGGGCCAGGAGACCTCCTTGGATGGATAAGGAGCTGCTGAGAAAACTTTGAGGGAAAAAAGAGGCTTATAAAAGGTGGAAGTAAGGACAGGCAGTGTGGGAAGAATACAGGGATGCTGTCCAGGAAGCTAGGGACCAGGTTAGAATTAAACTTAGCTAGGGATATGAAAGATAACAGCAAGAGATTCTATAGGTACATTGCAAGTAAAAGACAGACTAGGGACAAGGTGGACCCTCTCCAGAAGCTATCAGGAGAACTAGATACCCTGGATCTGGAGAAGGATGAAGTTCTTAGTGACTTCTTTTCCTCAGTCTTCACTGGCAAATGTTCTTACCACACCAATCGAGTCTTGGAAGGCAGATGCAGGGACTTTGAGAATGAAGACCTTAGGCCCACTGTAGGAGAGGGTCTGGTTCGAGATCATCTTCAGAACCTGAATGTGCACAACTCCATGGGACATAGTGAAATTCATCTGTGGGTCCTGAAGGAGCTGGCAAATGAAGTTGCTAAACCAATGTCCATTATATTTGAAAAATCCTCGTAGTCAGGTGAAGTTTCTGATGACTGGAAAAAGGGAAATATAGTCACCATTTTCAAAAAAGGGAAAATGGATGACCCAGGCAACTATGGATCAGTCAGTCTCACCTCTGTGCCTGGCAAAATCTTGGAGCAGATTCTCCTGGAAGGCATACTAAGGCACGTGAAAAACAACGTGGTGGTTGGTGACAACCAGCATGGCTTCGCTAAGGTGAAATCCTGCCTGACCAATCTGGTGACCTTCTATGATGGGGCTACAGAACTGATGGACAGGGGCAAGAGCAGTTGTCGTCATCTACCTGAACTTGTGCAAAGTGTTCGACGCTGTCCCACACGACATCCTTGTCCCTAAATTGGAGAGACATTAATTTGATAGGTGAACCACTCAGTGGATAAACAGCTGGCTGGATGGCCGCAAGCAAAGAGTTGTGCTCAATGGCTCAATGTCCAGCTGGAGACCAGTAATGAGAGGTGTCCCTCAGGGATCGGTGTTGGGACCGGTCTTGTTCAACATCTTTGTGGGTGACATGGACAGTGGGATTGAGTGTACCCTCAGCAAGTTTGCCGATGACACCAAGCTGTGCGGTTAGGTTGATATGTTGGAAGGAAGGGACTTTAACATGCTTGTGAGGTGGGCTGATGCCAACCTTATGAAGTTTAACCATGACAAGTGCAAGGTCTTGCACCTGGGTTGGAGCAATCCCAGGCACAGGTACAGATTAGGCAGGGAAGAGATTCAGAGCAGCCCTGCGGAGAAGGACTTAGGAGTGTTGGTCGATGAGAAACTGAACATGAGCCAGCTTCAGAGTGTGCTTGCACCCCAGAAAGTCAACCATATCCTGGGCTGCATCAAAAGGAGTGTGACCAGCAAATCGAAGGAGGTGATCCTGCCCTTCTACTCTGCTCTTGTGAGACCTCACTTAGAGTATTGCGTACAGTTCTGGTGTCCTCAACATAAAAAGGACATGGAACTGTTGGAACAAGTCCAGAGGAGGGCCACGAGGATGATCAGGGGACTGGAGCACCTCCCGTATGAAGATAGGCTGAGAAAATTTGGGCTGTTCAGCCTGGAGAAGAAAAGGCTGCGTGGAGACCTCATAGCAGCCTTCCAATACCTGAAGGGGGCCTATAGGGATGCTGGGGAGGGACTCTTCATTAGGGACTGTAGTGACAGGACAAGGGGTAACGGGTTCAAACTGAAACAGGGAAAGTTTAGATTAGATATAAGGAGGAAGTTCTTTAATGTGGGGGTGGTGGGGCACTGGAATGGGTTGCCCAGGGAAGTTGTGAATGCTCCATTGCTGACAGTGTTCAAGTCCAGGTTGGACAGAGTCTTGGGTGGCAGCTTTTAGTGTGTGTTTTCCCTGGCCATGGCACAGGGTGTTGGAAGTAGATGATCTTAAGGTCCTTTCCAACCCTAACTATTCTATGATTCGATATTAAGTGTAGCTGGGTCTGAAATAGAAACTCTTTTAATTTTTGTTGGGAAGAGTGAATGTTCACTGTCTTTCATTCTGATCTGCTGACACAGAAATCACTCCTAAATATGTAATGATTTCCCTGTAACTGTTTGTAGTGGGAAAAAAAAATCCATGTCTTTAAAGCTTCATTTATATTATGCATCAAATTTGTCTCAGATATGATTCTCTCTGAATGTCCTTGTTATTCAACAGAAGCTTCAGTCTGAACAGACTGAGCATCAGAATGTGTTCCCCTCCAAGGTCTACTGAAATACCGCAGATCACTCCAGTTTCTGTTAGAACCCAAATGCTCTTTTTGCATCTGTCCTGGGTTCAGCAGTAGCAGTCATTTTTTCCCCTTCTTAATAGGTGGTGCAGTGCTGTGTTTTTGACTTTTGGCCTGGGAACAGCACTGATAACACCGATGTTTTTAGTTACTGCTCAAATGTTTAGTCTGATCAGGGACTTTCTGAGTCTCATGCTCTGCCAGGGAGGAGGGGAAGCCGGGAGGAAGCAGATGCAGGACACCTGACCCGAAGTAGCCAAAGATGTGTTCCATACCACAGCATGTCATGCCCAGGATGTAAAAACTGGGGGGAGTTACCTGGAAGGGTTGTTTCACTGCTGGGTCAGGCTTAGTATCGGTCAGCAGGTGGTGAGCAGTTGTATTCTCTCCCCTTGTCATTTCCCTTGTCATTATTATTATTGGTGGTAGCAGCAGTGGTTTGTGTTATACTTTAGTTACTGGACTGTTCTTATCTCAACCCGTGGGAGTTACATTCTTTTGATTCTCCTTCACATTCCCCCGGGAGTTGGGGAGAAGAAAGAGGAGGGAGTGAGTGAGGAAACTCTGTGAGTTACAGCTGGGCTTAAATCATGACAGCATCAAAACTTGATCCCGTTACCCTTGAAAGTATTACTGGTTTTAGGTTAAAACGTTCTTTGCCAAAAATAACTCTCTTCTGAGGAGCTAATTGGAGTAGTCTTAGATCGATACTGAGTTTGAAAAAAAGTTTTTCTGTATAGGAAAGAAAAGAATGGTTTAGTTCTCATAATTTTCTATCTATTCCATTCTAGTCTAGTCTATGGTATGAATATATATATATTTATTATCATCTACTATTTAGTTGTTTCCATCTATTTTAAGATCTTTTGTTTGCTGAAGATCCCATGTTAAAACCCAATACAGCCAGAACTTGTACAGAGCACATTTTAGAGAGTACTTCATGTTTTAAACACCTCAGTTTTGTCAGAATGTCTTTCAGAGGGGATGACTCAGTTTCTCTCTCCACTTCGACTTTGCTACTTTGCTGTCAGGACACCAATAGTGCTTATAAACTGACTGTTTAGTGTCACTTTTTACTGGTATTTTATGGAACATATTGGTGTGGGAGTGAGCTGTATATGTGGCCTTAACATATATCAGCTGCCTGTGGTTGCGGTCTGAATACCTTCAGCTTGGTAGGTTAACTTTCCTAGAAAAGTGTCTGGAAGATGATTTAATGGGACTTTGGGACAGGCATAGGATGGGTGGAGTTTTGCAGGAAAAAAAGAAGTGTACAGAAGAGAAATTAATTTTCAATCTACTTCTATAAATTTGGTAGTGACTGAAACAGAGCAAAGGTTTCACCTCACTCCAGCACATGGGAGTGCTCAGATGTCATCAATGTGTTGTCCCATTCATTGGAAAATTTTTGACTTTCAAACCAATACAAGAATAAGCTTCTGGCTGATTTTAACCTGTTTGTTTTTTTTGGAGCTGACCTTCTCCTGGCTTTCGGAAAACTATACGATGCCTTTGCAAACTGGAATGATGCTGTCATTGTAGGCTGCAGGATCTGTTGTGGCTATGGGAACGTTTTCTGGGTTATAGACTTAAAGAAGTGCCAGTGATTAGGGGCATATGAATGCTTAAAGGCTTGATAAAGAAAACAATCACCCTGATCATGAGGTATTAACATTTCTATTTGCTAAACCCATTGCTACACACTGCATCAAACACGCACTCCTTTCATTGCTTCCTCCGTCTCTGATCCTGTTCTTATCAAGATTAATATCAGTTTATGTCTAAATTCTAGCTTGGGAGTGAGGATGGAAAGGGATCTGCACCCAAAATTCACATGCAATTTTAATTATTCAATCTTTCCTATGTGACCTGGGCACTCGCAGATCCACTGTCCCTTGACTAACACAGATTCCGCATATTTCTACTTGTGATTTTTGTCTTAAAGTCAAAAAAAACATATTAGGTACGTGTTTCTCTGGGTTTTTTTGCAGGAGGTGAAGGTTCATTTGTGAATGCAAGCCTGACTCTTACTTTCCACTCACACATTAGGAAAAAAAAAAAAAAATATGTGTAACATCAGAATATGTATAAATGCACATGTGGAGCCTTTAAAGTGCTGTAATCAATGACAACTGTTTTACTGATCTGAGTGCGTTCAAGATGAAGTCCCAGAGCAAATGACCCTTGTTTTATGGCAGAGGACCAGTAGTTTTGTTTTGGTCAATATATCCTGTGGAACAAAAGGGTAATTTATAGCACTTCTGAATCAATGTTTCAGTGAGAACAGGTTTGCTTCATATTTATGGAAATGTTTTGAGTTGAAATATCCTTGTACCCTGTGTATGTGTTATAGAGTTAAGATCAAGAGGAACAGTTTAAAATGGAAATTAAAACAAATGTCATGTTAAGTTTAATCTTATTTTAACAGATGGACCATATAAACAATTTCAATAAAACAAAACAGAATTAATAAACTTGAATCTTTTTAATCTCCTTTTCTCCTTGTATAAGTTCCTCTTGCTCTTTTATTTTTAAACTTACCTTTTTTGTTTGGTATGGATAACATAGGATCCCTTAAAAAAATCAGTGTCTGACATCATTCTGGTGACAATGATTGGGAAAGAGTATTTGAACCAATACTCAGGAGGAAGGATCTTGAAGTGTAACAGATACAATCTTGTTCTGTGGTTCTTATTATGTAAGAACAGTATCATGTTATGTTAAGCAAAATAATTTCATTGATTGAATGGGATTATTTAAATTGATTTTGTAATAAATACCATAGGGAAAAATTATTTATTATACTAATAATAATAGTAGTAGTATTAGTAGTGTTAGCAATAATGATGTTGAAATTGCTTTTAAATTAAGCATTTCAGTAAATTATTTTGGTTTTATTTTATAAAAACTTTTGGCTTTATAAAATTCAGGTTTATTTTCATTTGTTTGGATCTCAATTTCGAGTGGTGTTTTGAAGTGGTAACTTTGATAGCGGCCTGTGTTTGTAAAGCACAGTACATTTATGCATTTATTCTATATATAATTATCATTGTTATGCCCCATACTTGTTAAGGTACAAGCTTGTTTGCAGCTTAGGCACATTTTTTACCATCTAAGTTTCCCATAGTGTATTTCATGCATACCAAACCATGTTTTAAATATTGCAAAAGTAGGTGGTGGAATTTTTAGAGGCCTTTATGATCACTTGAAGAGCTTGATTTTGTATCTTGTAAAAACATGATGTTTCCTCTGTTAGAGTTCTAACAGAATTGAAAGTCATTCTGTCTTCTAAACCCAAGATCAGACTCCTGTCTAAAGGAAATTAACAGGTGTTGCATAAGCCATATCCATAAATCTTTTGTGAGTGGCAGGAGCGATTTTGCCTGAGTAAAAGCCAGAAGATTAGCCCTTACAGGCTTTGCTCCATTTTTAGTATAATAGAAGAGACATAATGTCATTCTGTATGTATATCAGCTTCTTTACCAAAGCACTTCAGGATACCTCAGAATAAAGATGAATTGCTAACAAATGTTTGCAATGGAAAGGATATACAGTTGTCAGTGCTTTTAAAGAAGCATTACTTCTTTAATCAATGGCCGCAGTTCTTAAAATAAGTGGAAAACTATTAATTACGTTTAAAACAAACAAATAAACAAAGAAAAAAGGCTCTTAGCTCTAAGAATGACATTTTGGCTCTCATTTTGACCTTGCCATTGAGCATAACTTGGCTGACATTTTGCTTTTTCTCATTACTTGCCACATTCAGAGCTGCTAACTAGCAACAAATGGCATGACAGAGAAGCAATTATTGTGTTGCTTTGGCTAAAGAAGGCATTCACCAAGTTCCTGGCCTTCAGAGTCCTGCAGACTCCTTTTGCAAGATGAAAAAGGAAATATTTTTGTTAGCCTTTCAGTGTCTACAAAACCAGCATTTTTGCACTAATACCTCTTAAGGTTTTTACTGTATTTGCTGCAACTGCAGGTGTTTCCAGGAACCTTCACTGGATGACATTTGGTGTGGTGTAAGTCAGAAGAGGTTTCCTCACTGGTGTCTCTAGAGTATGAAACTGTATTTTCTACTTAAAACACTACATATTATATAGACTTAGTTACTCTAGGATGGATTGCTGCTAAACATTAGTTCCTTCTGCTACAAGTTGGAGGCAAAGAAAGTGGAATCTTCAGGTGACCAAAATATATAATATGCTGATTATTCCTACTTTACTTAACCCATTTTTTAAAACTGGACACAGCCAGGTAGCACCCTAAGAATGAAAAGCACCAATTCATTCTTGCAGTTATCTTCTCAGTGGTACTAATGATTCTTCAACTTTGGGGTTTTCCTTGTTTTGTTTATAGTTGTTGTAATATGAAACAAAATATTTATTTAAAAAAATCTTTGAAATATAGCTTTAGGTACATACAAACCCATGTTCTTCAAATGGGAACACATCGTGCCCTGTGTTGAAGTTGATGTGGTAGAAGTTAAGGGTTAACAGCATCTGCATACTACCTATGTCGCTTTTAGACTTTGTTTGCAAACTGATCTTTTACTTTTGCCACTGAGAGGTTTGCCATGCTACCTATTTTCTTGGATTCCAGTACCAGTAAATCTCTGCGTAAAAGTTAGTTCAGGAAATTAGAGATTGCATGGAAGTTAGAAAATAATTGTTTGTTGTAAAATTTCTGGAGCTTGCTAAATCAAGCGCAGGAGGAGTGGTCAGAAAATAATACTTTATGTAAAGTGCTGCAGTGCACTGCATTAGATTCATAGTATGAGAATGAAGGAGAGGCAAAAAAATCTACACTTGTGTTTGTATAAGTGTGCATGTGTATGCTTTCTGTGTGGCACGGTGGAGTGGAACAAGGTATTATTTACTTGTGCATTCACCACCCTCATTTCTGACAGCATTTTACTACACTTTTGTGAATTAATACAGAAAACTGACAGATTCATCCCAACTAATTCAAGCTAATGAAATGTACTCTTCTGTTATCCAGGAGGGAAGAAAGAGCTGAAGGTAAGTGGGAATATGAGAAGGAAAACTTTCCATGAAAGACAAGAATTAGAGTATTTCCAGACTGAATAAACTTTCCATCAAATTGTAATGTTCCCTGTACTAGTAAAAGGCTCTGAAGTTTGGGTACCTCTGAAATGAAGAACCTGTTTCTTCTCCTGTTCCAGCCTGAGATACTTTTAACTTGAACCTTCATGAATCATTATTTCAGTGGTCAGTGAATATCTGGGAGCATTTAAAAAAAGCTATGCTGTCCCCAGTGTCAGAGGCAAATGAAGAGCTTTGGTCTCTCCATTGTCTTCACATTGCTACTGCTGACATTTCTGGACAGACGGATAACAGGCTTCTCTGAGCTCATTTACTTAGCAGTTGTCAGTTGCTGGGTTGATGCCAAGGTACAGGCTTTTTGTGTAGCTATTCTGTAAGTGCTGCTACCTTGCTGTAACAAAGCTAAGGCACAAAGCCCTTTTAAATTCTTGGCTCAGTAATGCCCTCTTCTCTGCCTCAGGTCAATGTCCAAGTTCAAATGTTTCTGAGCCAATATCTCTGCCTTGCTGGTCTGACACCAAGGCAAGGGCTCATCTGTACAAACTTTTGGCTAAGTAATTCCTAATTGGGTTGATATCACAACTCTTGTCACTCACTGGATCATCAGAGCCTCTATTTTAGCAGTTTGATGTCAAGGGACAGGTTGTATAAGCATGGGAACTGTCTTTGCACTGGTATGCTGTTCTGGTGTCAATGGCTAGACTGCTCTAGAGGTTCGCATCTCAAAAATGTTCTTTGCGAAATGCTATCAGAGCAATTTTTTTTTTTTTGTAATTTATTTTGGGGTGTATTTACGTGCACATGTGTGTCTGTATTGGAGGTGGAATTACTGCCTTGTCTGCTCAAGCTGCCTGATGTTGTGTGAGAGCCCAGGCTTCTGTGTTGTTACTGGCTCAGCATTTCCAGCATGTCACCTTGATGTCTATGCTTAAGCCTCTTTTTGTAGGATTACTGGAGCAGTAACTTTGTTTTATTCAGCTGGAGTCAAGATCTAGTGAACAAGAAAACTCAGTTGCCTCTAGGATGATAGAATCGCTGTCAAGACACAGTTTCTCATGAGCCATTTGCTCAACACTTCCAGATACCTTTGGTTGCATTTTCCAAATTATGTATGGTGTTTGATGTGCTAGGTTAAGCACACTTGTACACAATGCTGTAATGGACAAGGGCTGTTCAATTATCCTATAGTTCAATTGTTACAGAGAATTTACTAGCTCCTGAGGGTGAAATTTGTCCTGATCAGATCATCATTTCTAAGAAAATCCCCATCACCACCACATAGAATCATAGAATAGTTAGAGTTGGAAAGGACCTTAAGATCATCTACTTCCAAACCCTCTGCCATGGGCAGGGACATCTCCCACTAAACCATGTCACTCAAGGCTCTGTCCAACCTGGACTTGAACACTGTCAGCAATGGAGCATTCACAACTTCCCTGGGCAACCCATTCCAGTGCCCCACCACCCCCACATTAAAGAACTTCCTCCTTATATCCAATCTGAACTTCCCCTGTTTAAGTTTGAACCCATTACCCCTTGTCCTATCACTACATTCCCTAATGAAGAGTCCATCCCCAGTATCCTTGTAGGCCCCCTTCAGACACTGGAAGGCTGCTCTGAGGTCTCCACGCAGCCTTCTCTTCTCCAGGCTGAAGAGCCCTAACTTTCTCAGCCTGTCTTCACACAGGAGGTGCTCCAGTCCCCTGATCATCCTCGTGGCCCTCCTCTGGACTTGTTCCAAGAGTTCCATGTCCTTTTTATGTTGAGGACACCAGAATTGTACGCAATACTCCAAGTGAGGTCTCACAAGAGCAGAGTAAAGAGGCAGGATCGCCTCCTTTGACCTGCTGGTCACACTCCTTTTGATGCAGCCCAGGATACGGTTGGCCTTCTGGGCTGCAAGCACACACTGAAGCCAGCTCATGTTCATTTTTTCATCAACCAACACCCCCAAGTCCTTCTCTCCAGGGCTGCTCTGAATCTCCTCCCCGCCCAACCTGTAGCTGTGCCTGGCATTGCTCCAACCCAGGTGTAGGACTTTGCACTTAGCATGGTTAGACTTCATCAGGTTGGCATCAGCCCACCTCACAAGCATGTCAGGGTCCCTCTGGATGGCATTCCTTCCCTTCAGCATATCAACGGAACCACACAGCTTGGTGTCATCGGCAAACTTGCTGAGGGTGCCCTCAATCCCACTGTCCATGCCACCGACACAGATGTTGAACAAGACCATCTGGTCTTGTTCAACAGACCATAACTGTGTCATAACATTACCATACTGTATCATAACATTATCAGAACATAACTGGCTGTGTTGCAACACTGACAGTCAAATATGTATTTGAAATAAAGCCAATAGATTTCAGTTTCAATACCAAAAGATGCACTGTGTACTTAGAGCTAGATCCTTCTGTATTTTTCTGATTTTTCACATTATTTGTGACTGCAGCATGAAGTTCAATGTTTAAATGGATCTACATGCTCTAACACTAGCTGTACCCTCACTGCATCATATGAAGATGAAAATATGCATGGTACCTGGATGCTGAGTCAGGTATCTCTGGCTCTTAGTCACCTTGTCTTTCTTTCCTTGGCTACCTTCTGTAGAGGCAAATATGGGTTGCAAAAGAAATTGAATTTAAACCAGTTTGATTACTGTGGCATTAATTTCAGGGAAATAGGCAATAGTAAAGCTGGAAGAAGACAGCAGGTAAGATGTTTGGCTCTTTCAATATTAATGACCCAAAGGCTTACCTCAGTGTGGTGTAATTGCATTATTTAATTTGTTTTGATAGAGGTTGTATATGTGCAAACAGAAGAGTTGCCAGAACTCCATTTGGTCAGAAAGGAACAGGGGCCTTCTTTGAAGAAAGCATTCTTTGCTTCATGTTTTTAAATGGAACACTTAATCACCTACTCTGACAGAAAAAAAAAAAAAAAACCAAAAAAATCTTCCCATTATGCTTGTTATAAAAAATACAATAGAAGAAAAACATAAAAGGAAACTGAAGTGTAGTAATGTTGAATATAATCTCTACGGTTCTTCTGTATGGTAGTTTAAAGTACAAAGACCTGACTGAATGTTAATATTGGAAAATCTAGGTTTAGCTAGACCTATGTGTTCTGGGAGGTTTAATTTCAGATATTGTAAACAACTCAAGCTATTCCCTGAATGGTTTTGACAGTCAGTTTTCTCCCTTGCACTTTTTCTGGGCTTTTTCCAGGTTTAGTACTATTTAATCCAAAATCAATTACATCATGCAAAATAAAAAACACTGTCATGTGAAGCTGGCGTCAAAAGATAGTTCACATTAAGTCTTTATGAATTTATATTGGATTAATATAAATCTGGTTTAGTTCTTATGATATAAATTTGTTTGGACTTTACCAAGCCGGCTTTGTTCCAAGGAGGCTGCATGAGTGGGAAAACTGTAAATCAGTCTGGTTATAACCAACATTTGCCTTCAGACACTCACACAGAAAATGAAGTACTGCATATTATCCTTTGTTTTGCTGAAAAATGCTTCTACTGTAGTATTATTTTGATACACTTACACTGAACAGTATTGATTATGAGTACTGATTATGCTCATATCATGCGTGAGTAAAAAGTCCATACAATCGTTTGTGTTTATCTTCTTTCCTAGTTGTCAGCTATTAGCCACTTTTGGAGGCAGGGCAGTGAAGAAGACCTTTGTTCTGACCCAGAACGTATTTTAGTATCTGCTGAGAAAATGCAGTATGTCTAAGCAGACTTTCTTTTTTAAAAAAATTGGCATTCATAGCTGAAGGTAAAGACAGGCAGACAAATGTGCATGCACGTGTGTGTGCGTTACCACATTGTAAAGGGACTGATGACTTGCTATCCTGCATGGTTAAATGTACTTTCAGAAAAAATGCCCTCAGGAGTTCTGTACTGTTCTAGAAGATAAACAGTGAATTGCAGCTTAGAGTTTATAACTCTACTAGGTTCGTCTCTAACATACTGTAAGTAATGATTTGTTGCTATAGCCTAACTAAAGCACAATCTCTCAAAGCCTCTATGCGTTCATGAACTTTTTTTTGTACTATTCAAGGCAAAGATCTGTTTTGAATTTTGATATATAAGCTGTTTTAAGTAAGTCATAGTTAAAAGTAATTCTCTTGGACTTACTAGCAGGTAATTGGAAGAGTACAATAGTTTTCTGATATTAAAAATTTAAAAAAGTGTTATCCCTGATACTAGTCTTCGTAAACTGAAATAGTACGTCAACTGTGATGTATATAATATGTAGAATCATAGAATCATAGAATAATTAGGGTTGGAAAGGACCTCAAGATCATCAAGTTCCAGCCCCCCTGCCATGCCCAGGGACACCTCACACTAAACCATGCCATCCAAGGCTATATCCAACCCCACCTTGAACGCCACCAGGGATGAAGCATTCACAGCTTCCCTGGGCAACCCATTCCAGGGCCTCACCACCCTTACAGTAAAGAATTTCTTCCTCATATCCAATCTAAACTTCCCCTGTTTAAGTTTAAACCCATTACCCCTTGTCCTCTCACCACAGTCCCTAATGAAGAGTCCCTCCCCAGCATCCCTATAGGCCCCCTTCAGGTATTGGAAGGCTGCTCTGAGGTCTCCACGCAGCCTTGTCTTCTCCAGGCTGAACAGCCCCAATTTTCTCAGCCTAAGTAATAATCAGAGTATGAAGTTAGAAACAAAAAAGAAACAGATGTTAGCAATGGCCCTCATAGCCTGCGCATAGGAAAGGAGTTACATGGGCGCAGGGTGCTCCTTAGCACACCAGCAGCTCCTGGGAAGAAGCAAGAAGTTTGGGGGAGTCAAAGTTGCGATACATCTAATGCTGACAACGGTTGAATTCTTCCTTCAGATCCTAAATGGCATGAACTGACTGTGTGGCCTGCCCAGATACTCTTTTGCTGATGCCTACCTGTGGGTAAAGGGATGACCAACACTGAACCTTCATTACTTTGTGTTTTGGGGAGGAAGAGAAAGATACAAAGACAAATATTGTAAAACCACTCAGCAGGTACAGAACACTCCAGCCTGAACTCTGTTTAAAATCTGGGATAAAAAATGGAAAGGGAAAAATTCAGAGAAAACCACTTGCTATGAATCTTATACAGTGACAATAAATAAATAGGGCAGGCAGAAAAAGCTGCAGTGCTCCCAGGTCCCTGCTGATCCCAGGGGAAAAGAGGATGGGAACAGAAGTGAAGGTCAAGCCTTCCACTTGAGAAAAACACCTTAAATGTACCCACAGCCCATTTCCTGTGTATTGCAATTCCAAAAAAGGAAAAATAGTGCTGGCAGATCAGTAAATATTTTGTAAATTTCTGTCCTTCTCTACTGAAATGAAATGCCTTTGTATCATATATGTTATTATTACATGATTATGGATTTCCCTACTCAAATATCGCATCTAACCTGCTTATCCACTGCTGCTCTCACATTTTCATTAGACTATTCATTACATATGATACAGTTACAGGAAACAAATAATATAATTATATAATATTGTTATGGATAAAATACACATATGAAAACCAGTTTGAAATAAATACCCTTTCTCTTGGAGGAATATTTTCACCCTTAAATATTTGCCCCTGCAGAAGGGAAAAGAAGGCCTACCAGTACCAACAGTAGTATTGAAAATTTCCTGTTAGCATCCGACTCACAGAAAATACAGTGATTTGCAAAAAATGAGTGGCTTTGCATTTTTATTGTCGGTAAAGTAATTTTAATGTTTCCTTTGAGAAAAGACAGGATGCATCTTAGGGGAAGAAAGGTGTATTGAAGGATAGGTAGAAGTTATGCTATCATCTGGTTACACTACTGCTTGTATGGCATAAGGGTTAATGAACTATACAGTCTTCATGCCAGATTCTAGCATGTCTTACTTCAAAGTGTGACATGAACTCTATCCCTTATTTTGTGGTGGCTCACTGTATCAGCTGCTAAGTTCTTCCTGACACCCATTTTCACCAGTTTTTCCGGGATGTTTCACTGGTGTCCTGAAGACACATACAATCTCTCATGGTATGTGCTTTTGCTCTCATGGTGGTTTTATTGCTTTATAGAAATTACTTTCTGCTCAAATTAAACAGGAATCCAAACTTCTGCTTTGGTTCTAGAGAAGAAAGATTAATAACAAAGAAAGAAAAGCTCCTAAACAACCAAAGTGGAGCCAGTGACATGCTTCTGTGGTCTTAACCTCCCTTTTAGTCCCGTTCTTTTCTTTAGCAGCCCCCACGCCTGGCGATGCTCTCCTGTCCTTTGGAAAAGGGTGATCAGGATGTCAAGGCAAGAATACAGGCAAGGCAAAAACACAAAAGGTTTTCATATTGGACCATCTTGAACTTTTTGGGGTAATTTTGGTCCATCTTTTTTCACGTACTGATCTGTCATTTGATAAGGCAGGTTGATGTGACATCAGAAAGATGCAGAGCTTTGCTTCGTTCTTCCAGCTCCCCCTTGTACAGGGAACTTGTAACAGAGCTACAGTGCCAAAATGCAGTGCATGGGGTGCAGACATGAGGAAAAGCTACAGTAGAGGAGCAGCAAATCATTGCCTAGGCATGCAACTAACCAGTTGGCTTTGCCAGGGAAAGGCCAGCTCCACAGGAAAGGGCTTCACAGCCTGTGAAGAGACATTTGTGGTCTCTGAAGCAACTCAGTGCACCATTGTATTGTTCTGTCTGTGTAACTATCACATAGTTGTACAATCATCATATAGTTTGCAACTTTCATCTTTCCACAGTTTCCTACTACCCTACCTATCAGTTTAATAAAATTGGTATAGCTCAGGGTTTAGGGCATTCCTATAGCATGTTCTTGGGGAAGAGTGGCTGGGAAGCTGACACTCAGAAAAGAGCCTGGGATGTTGGTTGACAGGTGCCTATATTAGCTGGCATTGTGTCCAGGTAGCCAAGAAGGCCAGCAGCATCCTCGCTTGTATCAGAAATAGTGTGACAAGCAGGAGCAGGGAAGTGATCATCCCTGTGACCTTGGTGAAGCCGCACTTTGAATAGTGTGCTCAATTTTAGGATCCTTAGTGCAATAAAGACATTGAGGTGCTGCAGTGTGTCCGGGGAGGCATGGGGGGCAATGAAGCTGGTGAAAGCTCTAGGGAACTGGGGTTGTTTAGTCTGAAAAAAGGAGGCTGAGGGGAGACCTTGTTGCTGTCTGCAACTATGTGAATGGAGGTTGTAGTGAGGTGGGTGTCAATCTCTTCTCCCAAGTAGCAAGTGATGGAACAAGAGGAAATGCCCTCAAGTCACATCAGGGGAGGTTCAAATTGGATGTTAGTGAAAATTTCTTCACTGAAAGGGTTGTCAAGCATCAGAACAAGCTGCCCAGGGAAGTGACAATCCCTGGAGGTATTTAAAAACTTGTAGATGTGGCACTTAGAGACATGGCTTTGGGGTGGACATGGCAGTGCTGGGCTTAGAGTTGGACTTGATGATCTTAAAGGCCTTTTCTCACCTAAATAAATCTGTGATTCTCTTCTCTTACATATGTATGTTTAGTTAAAATTTTGGTGTTTTACTAAAACCTGTTGATCCGCTGCCTTTCAAGGACTAACCCTGGTTGTCCTGTTTTTATTAAACAGTATTATATTTCATGTCTCTCTTTCAGAGTCTCCTCTGAGTACATAATTGGCTTTTTCTAACTTTTTCTTCTAGAATTGGTGAGAAATAGAGGGTAACAAATTTTATCAGCTTAACTGTTTCAGAATTTTTCAGCCCAGTTCAGAAAATTTCAGCAGGATCATGTTTAACTGATGACAAGTAAAGTTCAGAATCACACAATACTTCTCTGTAAGTTGCTTTTTAACGTTTGGGACTGTGGAAACTGTGTACATCTTTAATACCTAAGCACAAACTGAGCTTTTCAGGTACAGTATGCTGAGTTTAAAATTGTTTTGCCTATGGAACTAAGTTATTTTTAGAACTGTGGTGAATGAACATGTGTTTAAAAAAACATTTTGGTACATAAGACTGACATCATAAAGCAAACATTATAACTGTTGCAGAATTGGATAGGCATTTATGACTTCAAGGAACCACAAAACCCGAAAAGGAACATTAACATATGAATGCTGAGAAAACAAGTGGATAACAGTTTTGGGTTTGTTGTTTTTTGTCAGGACAATATTTGCTCTTTTTTCCTCCCTATATGTATATGGTTGATAGACAGTATCATGCTCTTCCATGTTTCCCACTATCCTGCACACAGTGTTTTTAGACATTCATATCAGTAGAGCTTCAGGTCGGGATAGACAAGGATTACTGAAGTAGGTGGAACCAATGTGGAGAAAAGCACATAAAGATCCATGATCTCAAATTAATGGCTGAAGTAATATAAATGTGGGAAAAAAAACCCCAACAACCTGAGTTAATCAGTATATGTGCCTATAAGAGACAGTTTTTTTGTTTTTTTTTCGCATCTCCAAGCTTAATCATGAAGCGTAACATGCACAAGCATTATCTGGATTTGTGATGCTCTGTCGTGGTTTAAGCCTCAGCCACGAAGTCGCTCTCTCACTCACTCCCCTCTGTCTCTTCCCTCTGCTCCTGGAGGGATGGGAAGGAGAATCAAAAGAATGCAACTCCCACAGGTTGAGATAAGAACAGTTTAGTAACTAAGGTATAACACAAATCACTACTGCTACCACCAATAATAATAATGACAAGAGAAAATACAAGGGAAAAGAATACAATTGCTCACCACCCAGTATCAAGTCCGACCACGCAGTGCACCCCCACCAGTGAACCCCCAGCCTTCCGGGCCTCTGCTCTCCCCGTTTTTTATATCCTGGACATGACGTGCTGTGGTATGGAATAACCTCTTTGGTTAGTCTGGGTCAGGTGTCCTGCATCTGCTTCCTCCCGGCTTCCCCTCCTCCCTGGCAGAGCATGAGACTCACAAAGTCCTTGGCCAGCCTAAACATTACTAAGCAGTAACTGAAAACACTGGTGTTATCAGCGCTGTTCCCAGGCCCAAAATCAAAAACACAGCACTGCACCAGCTACCAAGAAGGAGAAAAATGACTGCTACTGCTGAACCCATGACATTCTCCTTGGAGGATGTCAGTCCTATGAACAGCAGTGTCATACTTCAATACATGAATATAGATTTTTCTTCTGTGACAGATACAGCTTGATCTTTTGTCAAAGCAAATCATGCTCATTTTCCTCTAAAGACAAGCACTTCTATATCTCAATATATATCTATATCTATTATCAAAGCAGATATAAACTAAGAAAAATTCATGGTGTTTAATCTGTCATAACCTCTTAAAGCTTTCAGGAAGACCAGAATGAGTACTGTTTTCCATCTTTGGTTTTACAGCACCATGTGTGGGCAAAAGATGTAGTAAGAGATTTACTAATTGAAAGAAGGAGGTGAATTTCTCAAATGCTGTGGCATGTATATCGCATGTAACCTCCATGTTAGAGATGAAATGTGACAATGATGTAAGTAGCATCCACAAAATTGTACAGCAAGGGAGAATAATTTGCCAGAATTATTAGGCAATAGTCTTTTCCCTCAGCAGCACATGTCTGAGTTCACCGCTGTTCAGAATTACATGATGAGGAAATTAGAACATCCTGAGGAAACTCTTAACTTTTTTACCTAACTTTTTTGTTACCCTGCTCGGCTGGGGCTTCTGACACACAGGCAGAAGCCTGCAGGCAACTCTGTGGTAGGCAGGAAGACCTCATCCAGGGGCAGCATACTTGGTAGGGCTGCCCTGGGACATCCGTTCTAATGAACATACAATCTTTGGTGCTCAGTTCTGGATGGCAGGACTTCCTCAAAGGCAAAATTTTAGGAGTCCAAGCTCATGACCAAGCTCATGAGATAAGCAGGCAGAATCAAAGTTTCAGCTGGCCATTGCTGGAATGACTGTGCACATTTCTAATGAAGGTACATTCCTGTGTTTTCCTACTGATGCATTTCCATATCCATAGTGTATGCTTTCTCCACACCCCAACATCATAGAGTCATTTATAACAGCATGTTACTTTGTATTATGTTACGTTGAATTGTAATCTGTTTTCCTGGACTTAGAAGTTGCACATAATATGTAAAAATCTCACTGTGCCTGCTGTTAATACGACTGAAAATGTAGCTCCACTAATTCAAAGAATTAATATTTCAGCTACTGCTTTTCTCCATTAGCTCTGTAATATGCATTTCTTTGAGTCTTAAAACTCTGTCACAATAAATCAAAAGCAACATACTGTTTTTAGTGGTTTTCAAATATTTTTTTCCCTGCTATATGTTGTACATCAAGTTCTGATCTCATAAAATTGCACAGAAGTTTACTGAAAGAAATTTTCCATATGCATATAAGTAAATAATTTTGTGTCCATTCCTGCTAGAGTGCCGGAACTATTTTGGGCACTATTACACAACTGTGCTTGGAATTCACAAGTTTAGACTTTCTAAATTTGACTTAATGTCTTTTGCAGCCTCCACCACATATTGTATTACTTTTTGCAGAAACTTTGTTTTCCTTACTTAATAAATGACTGCATTGTGGTATAATGGAAATTTCTACCATCTTCAAAAAAGCACTTTGCATTCTTCCTTGGGAGGATTTTTTGTGTGGTGGGGGTAGGAAAAATGAATGTTGGATGGGGGGTGTGTGTGTGCTGTATTTAAATTAAATTACATATCTGCTTTCCTAGTTCTCTAGCCACTATTTTGATTAAAGCTGAATCACACAGAAGCCTTTAGGGTAGCTCTTTCAGTTCTGTGAAGTAAGCTAAATGCTTCAGGTTTCACATGAAAAGAAAAAAAAAATCTTTATGGATTTTAGATATCCTTTTGGATTTGCTTCTGTGAGCCTTTCATATACTAAACTTCAACTGATGTGGATGGAAATTCCGCATATGGAGGCCCTTGCTTTTCACATGTTTTTCCCTCCCTTTTAAATATGCAGGAATGTGTGCATTGTACTCGTGTTTTATGAATTTTATGACTATTTCCAGAGCCAGCTCCAGACTTTTCAGCAGTGAAAGTAAAACCCTATCTTCCCTTCCCCCATTCCTCATGGATAAAGGCAAAACTATTTTATTCTCATTCTTAGGTCAGCAAAATTTGATTATCTCATGGCAGTTGAGTGGCTTCTGGAAGAAGTGAGAGGAGGAGGACAGCCATCCTGGGTTGGTCAGGGGGCAAGGGACTGCAAAGGGTCAGTGGGTCTGGTCATGCCTTCCTGTCTCCCTTTTTCTCTCTCCTCCTCATACTCTCCCGCAGCTGCAGCATTCCTCCCTTCTCAACCCCCTTGATTCTGCTGTATCTGGAAAAAAGGCCAACTGTAGGAAATCTCTATAATTTGAGACACAGTAAAAGGTATAAGGAAAGTGAATTAGTAAGAAAAGCAATCTAATGATAAGTAGATAAATTTATTAAATAATTATTTAGGCAGTTTTTTTTAGAAGACCAGTGAAAAAATCTGTGGAACTGTTCAAAGAGTAAAAAATACAGTCAGTCTAGCTTCAGACGCTTCTTTTGGATGGTCACAAAAAAGGGAAACCTGCAGTCATTGAAAAAGGAGGTTCACCTTAAAATCTGTATTCAAAAAAAATGTTGGAGTAGTGAATTCCTAAAGCTGGTGTGTAGCAGTTATAAATTAATACTATTGACAACTTGCACATCACTGAAGTCATAGACATTCTTTAATTTTTTAACATTTTGTCTGAATGTTTTTTCCACATTTTTTCTCACATTGTTCAATGCCAAATTGTTTAGACATTCTGTATATATGTTCCTTGTTTGCTCTTATTAAGATAAATGTTTTACAGTAATGCCTCCCACAGAATTTTCTCATAATATGCCATCAGGCAGAATTTTACTTTAGAAGGGGATAGGCATTAGGTTATGACTATTCCTTCAGGTACATATCATGCCAGTTCAACGCATCAGTTGTCATTTAAAATAAATCTGAAACTATAGGATGTGAGTAGTCATGAGATAGGAAAGTTCCTGTTCATTTTAAGAGGTGCTGCATACACTAATTCCCACCAGAGCAAGACCACAGCAAACTGGCTTCTGAACAGCACTGCCAACTTTTAACCCCAGTGAAGGGGGCAGCACATCACCAATAGATGTGTTTTGGAACAACTGGAAAGGACTAGCATTGAAGAGAGTTGTATTCATGCAGGAGCATGAAAAAAATGGCTTACTTGTCTCTCCACTCTGAGTTTTGAATCTTTTTCTCATTGTTCCATTTCTCCTTTTCTTTCTTGGGCTCTGCAGGAAAACAAAATGGAAGTCTGGGAAAACATGACAGTTCCTTTGGAGAGATCTGCTGTTTTGGTTAACACCTGAGTAATAATCTGCAAAATATTTTCAACTAACTTGGACTTAGTGAACTTGAATTACAGTATCTAGACTACTAAATTAATGTTAATCTAATAGGGGCATAAGAATATCTCCTTGTCCCTATGTGTCAGCAGCCATTCTGGTAAGGTTAACATTTATCCATCATGACAGGTGATGGATTTTATTTTCACACTTTTCCTCATAGGTGTAAAAAGCAGAGGAACCTCATAGATTATTTTATAGAATAGGTAGGTTTGGCCTCCCACTCTTGTGTGTTATATACTGAAAGCAATAAAGAAGAGGCATGTTCCATAAACCAATATTTTGTAGACTTTAAAATGAAGAATACACCCAGGAGCTGCAGTTCCTGTGAACAGCAAATATCTCATTTCTGTTAAAACCAGTTGCATACTGTGGGAGGATCTCATTTCCTAAGTGCATACTCTTGGAGCTCTGTTCAGCTGGCCAGTAAGCAGCACCAGCTCCCTGAGCTCCCGTTGGATTCCAGGAGCTGATGAATTTATGTCTGTGTCTGCCAAGAGGAGAATCAAGGTCTTTCTTTGAGGGTCTCATGAGATTAACAAAATATGCAGAAAAGTAGAATAATATTTGCAATAAGTTTACTCTGCTTACTTCATTTTTTAAATTTCTGCTTTGATCTAAGCAGAAACAGCAGGCAAACCATCTGTATCTAGCTATCCAGTTATCAGAAACTGAGGGATCTCCTGACAGTCTCCCATATTTTTGTGGTGATATTTTTTCTCATTAAGTTTTCATTGCTAAGTATTGATTTCTCTGTGAATTCAGTTGAGCTTTTCTGTGGCAGCATGACCATTAGAAACCATCAGAAACTAGGTAGGAGAGCCTTGTTCTCTGAGTGCTGCTTACAAAAATCATTGTAACCTTTGCCTTTAGACTGGAGCCTTAGGACTCCTGCTTTGTGATGTAATTCCCATTTTTCCTGCTCAGTATCTCACTTTGAATGCTCAGCTATTTTCTTTCGTGAGAAGCCAGCCTCCTTCACTACAGGCTGTTTTGTCTTCAATGGAGAGGTCTTGCAGCAGACCTCTTTTTCTAGTCATCTCCAGCCAGATGATGTTCCCTGATGTTCATGGGCCTTCTTGATCCAGCACTTCCATCTCTGTATGGAGGGCAGGAAGGAGGAGTGAAGAGTCACTTCAAGTAGTATCAATTTGTTGAAACAGCCATACTAGGCAAAGTCCCATCTTTGAAAATTTTGCTTTCCATCATTTGCTTGCCAACAGATGACCTCCATTTGCAAAGAGTTAAGATACTAGCAAAGACCACTCATTTCTGAGCTCTTGGGTTTTGTTTTGGTTTGGGGTTTGTTTCTTTTGCTGTTGTTTGTTTTTTACTTTATTGCTTGTGTTATCTGGAAACATCAGACAGGTATTCATCCCTGGCGGCGTTCAAGGTGGGGTTGGGCATAGCCTTGGATGGCATGGTTTAGTGGGAGGTGTCCCTGCCCATGGCGGGGAGGTTGGAACTCGATGATCTTAAGGTCCTTTCCAGCCCTAACTATTCTATGATTCTGTGAATCTCTCTGGTTTGAACCTATTACAAGTCCTCAGCTATTATGCAACATTGATTCTGGTGATGCAGATGATCTCATGTCATGCTCTTGTTTCTGTACGAATCCCTGCCCTTCTTCTGTTCTGTGTCACTGTCTTTAGAGGGAAAGAAGGGAAAAAGAAGACTATTATAAGGAAGCTTGAAAGAGTTGAACCATGCAAAGAAAGACTCAAAGCAAAAGCAAGGCATAGGAATGTATAATTGGTAATCCAAATTTCCAGGATAATCTGGAGAGGAATGTTTACAAGGTCATGTAGCTACAAGTCATGTAGGACATATAACGTCATGTAGGACAAGGGGTAATGGTTTTGAGCTGAAAGAGGGGAGATTTATATTAGATGTTACGAAGAAATTTTTTACTATGGGGGTGGTGAGATATTTTATGGTTCTATGACAAGAGAGAAACTGTGTTATTTTGAAGGATAACCATCACAAGACCTTTGTCATCTTCTGTGCAGACAAACAGCTCTGTCCTATTAGAACACTAATCAAGCAGCCAGAAACCATTATCTTACAATAATACTCCTGCGGACTGGCTTTATTTCATAAATAGCTGTGAAGGTTTTTTTTGTGAGGTGATGGGATTGTACTGAATTTTCTCTGTTTACATTTATTTTAGGTTTCTTTTTTGTTTTTGTTCTTCTGAGAAAAGAAAAGAAAAGCATAACAGAAACCAGAAGACTTTTTAGTTGAACTTACAAACAAAACTGTATCAGTGTAATTATTGCTTGCAGTTAATACCTACAGTCTGTAAACTTGTAGTCTGTGTGCTGGGCATTGCAGGCAGAGAACAAAATCTATATTGCTCTAGAGAGCTTTAGATGTGTGGTGCCTCAGCTCTTAAGTGAACTGTAGTAGGTAAGTCATTGGAGTTGAGCAAATGCCTGTGAGACAGGCTTTTCCTGCTTCTACAAGTATATTCAAACTCATAGGTCTTCAACAAAGGATGGTGTCTAAGCAGGAAACTACTTCTGTTGACTAGGACAACGTCTGTGTGTAGGGTCCCTATGCCTATTGACTTGATTTAGGTTCCTCTGAAGTCAAAAACATAGGCTACTCTGATCACTGAAAATTGACATTGAAAGTTACGTGGTCCCAGCTGTTAATTGTGCTACTCTCTCAGAGAAGGGGACAGATGTAATTCTCATGGTACTTCACCACCTTCTCTGGACTCTTGAATTTTTTTAAAATGGACAAGGGTAGAAGAAAAGGGCTCATTAAGGTTCCCATTATAGCAGTTTTGCTGTCCATTTTGCAACTAGAGCCCTTTCGCTGTTTTCGCCTGGGGAAACAAATTTGCAGACCTGATCAAGAAAGCCACCTGGGCTAGCATAGTAGCTTGCCACTCATTTTAAACAGCTGGGATTAACCCAGTTAAGTAAAATTAAATTAATAAAGCTATTTTCACTTTCTTGATGGCAGGGATACATTCTTCTACTGCCTATTGTCTTTCTGCTCCCTATGATGGAGGAGATCTCTAACAACCTTTGCCCTTCCTGAGGTACCAAGGGGACATTTCAGGGTGGTGGTGGAGCTTGACTGCCAACGTGCCTGGTGGTACACCCCTTCACAAGGGTAAGTCTTTCTTTCCGTCCAGTAGGACTTTGGGGTTTCACTCTTGACTGACCCTTTAGTTTTTCTTCCCTATATCCTCTCTACGTTGTTCCCTGTCTTCTTGTTATTCTCTGCCTGATCTTTCTGGCATAACCTAGAGGGGTCTGCTGGCCTCTCTGCAGTGGTTGGCTGCTAATCTGGGTACCGAGCCAGGCCGTCAGCATCATCAGACGATTGCTCTTTCCTCTGGCACATACACCTGCACACAGGGATGCAGTATCCAGCCCTGGCTGGCTTCTAGTGGCCCATTTCAGGACCACTGTGGGAATGAGGGAGTGTAAAGCAGAGTGGCTTAAACTGTCAAATTTACGCAGATAAGCTGCTCGTTATAAACCAGCATTCATGCCTAAAAGCATGCGCAGTCTGTATGAGAAACATGCATTAACATAACATGTAGATCCAGCAGTATTTCCTACCTAGCGAATGGAACAAATACCTTAAAATATGAAAGCAATCACCATGATACTCCTTGCTATAACTCTGCCCTGTGCTCAGGACCCCTCACTGTTAATAAGGAATGTTGCTTCTTACAGGCATGCCATTAAATAGCCTGGCTGTGTTTAAACAGTTCTGCCCACATAACTTAATATGCTGACTTCATGGCACTAAAAATACTGATGATCTGGTTTGCAGATTACTAGATGTTGTGGTTGTAAATCTGTTGTCATGCAAATGCCCCGTTTATCCTGTTTACAAATGCAGCTACTTTTTCATTAATCTCTGGGGCTGTATTTTGAAGATGAGTCATTCTTTCCAAAGAAGCTCATAACTGTAAATATTTAGCAGGGGTATAGCAAGCATATATAGCCTGATCCTATGCTGTTCAGTGCATTTTCAGAAGAATTCAGTATCTCATGTAAAGGCATTTAGGTAGACATGTCAGGTCAATGCAAGGAACGAACTATGCAAACACAGGCCCCCACCTCTTAAAAAATCCACTTTACAGAGACACACTCCAATGCCAATGACTATACCTTTGCAAATCCTCTGGGTCAGGCACCAGCATGTGTCATTAGTTACATGAGTGCCTGATATCTTTGGCTCAGGACCTTTTCAGGTAATACGGCTTGTCATGTTCCCTGAAGCTGTATTGTCCAGTGGTGATAGACAGGAAGGAAGCAGGATAAATCACAGCAAGCTATCTCACACACACATGCACACACACACACACACACATTGAGAGAGCATGTATTCATATGCTTTAAAAAAATAAAAGTTTTCAGTCACACAAGGCACTTAAAAAGTCTTGTGATATACAAGCCAGTAACTGTGTCTCTAATGCTGGAAAATCTGGCACTATTTATTCCAAGATGTATTGGTTTATGGTTACCAAGTGGATGCAACTGAATTCTCTATATACTGCTCTATCTCCTGGGTCGTCTTGATGAGACTAGTAATATCAAGATCAGGTCAGTCAGTATTACTTAAACTGCTGGTTTTGTCCATTATCCTTGACATAGAGCCTTATGTCTTATTCTTACTATGGATCAACTAATGATTCTCTGAAGTGCAGTCAGCCATACATACTTCTCACAGACTCAGTGAGTACTACTGTTTCGAAAATGCTCATTGTAATGGAAATAGAAAGAAATTTTAAGATACTGGAAATATTTGTGCAAAACATTATTTGGAATCCAAATATATGCTGTTTAATTAAACTCACAATTCTTTCTCCCTAATGAAGCTGCACTTTAATTATTTTCTTTTCTGGCAATAGCCTTGAACAATGTGTGAGATTTTTTCATGTGTGGTGCAGTATATCAGCAAGCTCTCTGTTATGCAACTCCAGCCCAGTGTTTTGTGGAACAGTGTCAGTACAGTCTACATGTTGTGTGGTTATGCTGTAGCAAAATGTTCAGACCCAGTGTTTCCCAGAGTAGAAGAAAACATACAACGAGCAGAAGAAAAATAGAGGTGGAAAAGAATGCCTTTTTCCTCAAGTAATGAATCTCATCTGAAGAGTACAACTCTGCCCTGAAGAACACCCACTCCATTCTTACTAGAATCACTGGGCAATTTGTCAGGCCAGAGAGAGCTGCTATTTTTTTATTATGCAGTAAAAAGTACTTTTTCCTTCTTAACTCTTCTTAAAACAGTGAAATGCGGAGGGGAGCCTTAACTCAATTCTGTTTCTTGCACAAGTGAAGTGGTAAAGCTACTGCTGTATTCATGCTTCAGGAGAAGAAAATAAAGCCAAGGCTGAGAAAATTCAAACCAGTAATGTAACCAGCATTTTACCAAATGCTGGATGGGTTACCAGCTTCGTAAAGAGAGATCTGGGTACCTGTTCAACATTGAAAGTTTTATCTTGATGTTACATTTAAAATTAATTTGTTTTTATTTTATCCCACCATGTCACTGCAGAGAGTGTAATGGTAGGTTTTACCTTCATGGGTGTCCGACAATAAATAGTCAAAGCTGCCATTTAATTAAAGTACCCTTGACCACAATTACTTCAAACACAAAGTATGTGGCATCTGGACATATGGTTAAAGAATATTCTATATGTACCATTAAGCCAATTAGTCAGTGGTTTGATGAACACTGACCAGCATCTTGACACTTTCAGTGAATCTTCATGTGATTTTAAGCATACTATGCACCACACTTCAATCTCATATTCTCACTCTGAAAGTGGAAAATAAAAATACTTCTGAATCACATGGTGGTAACCAGGCTAATGGATAGGCATACCTATAAATTTCAGTTTAGTGTGACTCACACCAAAGAAACTGGTTAATTTTGTAGTTTGTCAGACACTTGGCACAGCAATCCTAAAATATGCATTATATTCATCAGATGAGCCTCACCAGTATGTGGCATCTTTTTCATTGAGGTGGATGTGTCTTTGCAGGGGCTGCCCCTAACTGTGAATATCAGTGGGATTAATGGCATATCATTCACTTCTCAGCCTGAATTTTGAAGACCAATAAAAGACTGCCTGTCAGTTAATGGAAACAAAGCTGTATCAGACAAAAAGGCCTTATAACTGTAAAGCCTAATGATTAAATATGGCACTGTAGAAGATGTATTAAAGACATGTAAAACCTTTGGTGTTATAGCCTCTGCTGCTAAATGATACTACAAAACATGATGCAAAAAATATATCCTTACGTGTTGCTTTTTCACAGCATTTTTGAGCAGTTTTTCTCTCCCCATCAAATAGAGGTTTTAGTTAGCGCATATCTTTCCGAATGTCCAGCTACTTACAGGTTTTAGAAAGCAGTGCGTTTGATGTACTTCATACAGGTAAGGAAATACATATTATTGTATACTCTATTGGGCATATAACGCTGTATTGCTGTATTAGTATGAAAGCTGTTATTTCATCTCTAGCTTCTTCCAGCTCATCTGCATTAGCTTTTCAGCTGATGATGGCATCACAGGAAGTTATCAAAGAGCTGACAATATTTTATAATGCAGTAACATGTCAGTTACTGTGTAGTGAAGGCCTGTACTCATAAATGTTGAAGAATTAACCAAAAAAAAAACCAAACCAAGCCCAACCTCTTCTTGCAATTCACAGAAAAGATACAATGCAGAGATGCAATACAAACATCTGTTCTACTTTATCTTTTACTCTGAACTTTGACAGAAAAACAGGTCCATACATATGTGGTCAAAATGAGGAAAGGAGAGAAGAAAAGGCAGAAGTAAACCGTAGTGGGGAAATGTAAATCTTTATACACTAATAACACTGTAAAACCACAGTAAGCATTTAGGATTGGCTACATGTTCTGCTCTATAGATAGAATCATAGAATCATAGAATAGTTAGGGTTGGAAAGGACCTCGAGATCATCGAGTTCCAACCCCCCTGCCATGGGCAGGGACACCTCCCACTAAACGATGCCATCCAAGGCTATGTCCAACCCCACCTTGAACGCCGCCAGGGATGAAGCATCCACAACCTCCCTGGGCATCAGTATTAACATGTTTTAGAAAATGCCTTACAGTTCCTTCTTACTGCATCAAAGCTTCCTATACAAGAATGACTTTTCGCTACTAGTCCTGTTGTACTCTTTTGCTGAAAAAAGACTTACCCCAGCACAATAATATCTCTTCTGGACTCCAGTGATGTTGTGCAGGCAAATAAGATTACAAACCTAAGTGGCCAGAGTAACTGTTAAAGATACATAAAGGCAAATTTTATAAATCAGAACTCAACTAAAAGAAAGAACATAAAGACAAAACCTGCTCCATAAAACTCATTATAAATTAAATGTAGAAAAGATTATGTAGTGCATTATGAAGAAGTAGCTTTTGGGAAGAAGTATGCATGAAATACTATATCAGGAAGATAAATTGCTTAAATAAAGCAAATGCACCTGGTGACAGACAAATTATAATGATGGTTCTGAGAGAGCTGTTTTTAAAGTTATATGAAGATATTTTTGTTATAGCTTTGACTTCAGGTAAGATGCTAGGTATTGCAGAAATAAAGGCCTGTCTGTCGTAAACTGTCATATGAAGTAGCTAAAAAGGCACTGATTCTCAGAGAATTTGTGACATACAAAAATGATGGGACTATAAGCTCCTCTTTCACAAATAAAGGGAGTCCTTTCATTCTTTTACATTTCTTGTAATTATTTTGTGCTTCAGGATTAAGACACGCATGATGAAACAAGATACCTGACAATAGGAGACTGTCATGAGACTTCATCTTGTAAATGGTCTTTGCAGCTAAAGCTCTGAATTACAGTAGGATGCAGGATTCAGTCTTATGTGCTTTTACCATGAAAAAATATTGGCACAGCAGGCTTTGAACCATTGACCATCTGAATAAATTATGGTTCTAAATAATTTGGCCCTGAAATTCAGTTAAAGAACAATTGTTCCCTTATTTGCTGACAGTTACTGGAAATCAGAAGTGCAATAGAACCAAATTGTTTGGCTTTTGATTCTCAGTAATTACAACCAACCAAGTCTTGTGTGCTTACACATGCAGCATTATATGCTGTCCTCTAAGCATGTAATTTAAGAAGTTTTGATTATGTATTTTGATCAGTTTGATCAAAACAGACTTTATGTAGCATTTAGAAGCAGATACTAAGTTCTTGTATGACTGAGGGGTTTAGTTTTTTACTGATTAAATGTGATGAGGTTTTTTTATGAATGCTCCTTATATTTCATTGCTCAGAAATTTGTCTCTATTGCAGTAATTGATTTGATTGGAGAATTATATCATTCTCATTCAAAGGGGAAGTTTAATGCAGTTAGTCAAGATAGCTGCCTACAGTTCCCCGGTAAGTATTCGACTTACATAGTGCTATGGTCATCAGGAAAGGCTTTAATTTTTTAATTCAGATTATATGAGCATATCTTGAATTACACGATAAAACAAATTATGATATTGATTCATTGTCATACAAATCAAGATTTTGCTGCAATTTTCACCTGTTTTAGTTTGTAAAAGATCCTGTCGAGTTCACTTTCATTATTCCTGATTTCTTCCATGAATTAGTGAAGGCTATTTAATTTAAGATTATATCATTTAGCCGCCTGCCTGGCTCAGTGCAAGCTACTCAGGTGTTTACCAGCCATGATTGCTCTTTAAATGTTTTTTAAAGTAGTCTTTTCTGTGAAGGTTCAGTCCACATGTGGATTTGAATTTTGAGTTGCCAGCTGTCATGATTTCAAACTGGAAGATCAGTACGTCCTATCAGATGTAAATTCAGGAAATAAAAACTATTTCTTTTTTTCAATCTGTTTCTCTGATAGTGAGAATATTTTCCATTTAGCTTGAAAGGAGAATACTATCTGTCTTGTTTCACTTCTTTCTGTATTTCTACCATTTTGAAACTGTTTAATCCATCAAGTAGAAACTGCTGCTCTTTGCATAGTGAGCTGCAGTACTGAGAAATTTAATATGGAACATGATAGCCTCTTAGTTATTAACATTATAATTTCTTCCAGTATTTTACTGGATGCTTATAAATACATTTTTGTTACAACATAATAGTGCATTCATGGTCACGATTGTATACAGGTAGGAGCTGTTCACTTTTCTCAAGTATTTGCAAGAAACATAAACAAAAACCATATGTTTCAAATATTTCACTGAATACTTTTTTCCACTTCTGTGCATGTGTTGCAGCCATTTGAGCCCTGTGCTGTTTCAAACTCCGATCACTTACCCCCATGTTTTTGACATATTCGATATCTTTCTATACTTTGAAATGTGCTTATATTTTTAAACGTGCTTTGTGCTCTAAACCAAAGATTTTTTTTCCGCAGCATTGACCCTCAATTCTTCTCTGTCTCTGTGATAGTCATGAGAACAATATTACTTCCAGCTTTCAAAGAGATCATTAGGTGGTTTTGTGCTATAATCCTTGATGTTTGTCTGTGTTGTCTGTTAATTAACTTGGCCAACTTGGGGGTGAGTACTTTGTGCCTTTGGCTTGGAGTACCCCAGTGTGACTCAGTGGGTGCTCCATCCACATTGCGTCTTCACTAGTGTTTTGATATTCAAAACTCTCTCGCTAAGACAGAGGGGTTTCTCCACTGCTTAGATACCTTCCTGGCTCCGTATTTCAAAGTATGCTTTGTGCTGTCCAGACATTCTTATTAATTGCTAGCACAAGAGATGGGCCAAAACCCAAAAACTTTGAATCCAACTTCTCTCCTTCTTCCACATGCTTCCTCTTGGAAACTTTGGAAAACTGAATCCAGACACAGAACTGAGTATCAAATATTGGCGAAACCCCAATCCCACCTCCCCCACCTTAGGTGTTTTACAAATCCTGATCCAAACTTCTTAGCTTTCTTTTCTTCCTCTTTTCTTTGTAAGATTATTGAAACTTGCATATTCTTTTCTTGATGACAGTTTAACCTAATTAATTTTAGGTTTGCTCACAATGCTCTAAGACTGCTGGTAGAATCTGAATTTTTGATAAGAAGAAAAGGGAAGTGGAATCAAATCCCATTTTCATTACAAAAGCTCAAAGCTATATAGAGAATTACGAATGGTCTATTGCCATAGAAGTAAAATAAGACAAGGCAAAAGCCTTGTGAATTAGAGATCCAAAGAAGTTAAAAATTGTGTGAGGTTTTTTGTTTTGTTTAGTTTGGTTTGGTTTGGTTTGGTTCCTTCAGAAAAGTAATTTATACCTCACAAAGCTCCAACTGACTTCCAACTGGAGTGGTTTGCAAAATATAGTCCTGCAATAATCAAAAGCAATATCATACACTCCAAGTGTTGCTGTGTAATATCTCTAAAATAAGAAGCTTCGTAGCTCAAATGATGTGACTTCAACAATGGCATACAAGCCTGTTTGTACCGGCTGTCAGTATCTAAGCCTTTAAAGATCATGTTTCCTGGTTATTTTTTGCCAATGGTAAGCCCAAAAATTTTTATGAAAAATGAAAGTCACATGCTAACCTGATGTGTGAAGCTTGGCCTGTGAGTTAAAAACCCAATCATGACAATGAAACTGGTCATGGATTTGCAAGAGTTCATAGAATCACAGAATCACAGAATGGTTTGGGTTGGAAAGGACCTTAAGATCATCTAGTTCCAACCACCTGCCGTGGTCAGTGATGCCTTACCCTAGACTGTGTCACCCAAGGCTCTGTCCAAACTGGCCTTGAACACTGCCAGGAATGGAGCATTTCTCATCTCTTTGGGCAGCCCATTCCAGTGCCTCACCATCCTCATGGTAAAAAACTTCTTCCTTATATCTAACCTGAACTTCCCGTTTAAGTTTGAACCCATTACCCCTTGTCCTATTGTTATAGTCCCTGATGAAGAGTCCCTCCCAAGCATCCTTGTAGGCCCCCTTCAGACACTGGAAGGCTGCTATGAGGTCTCCTCACAGCCTTCACTTCTCCAGGCTGAACAGCCCCAACTTTCTCAGCCTGTCTTCATACAGGAGGTGCTTCAGCCCCCTGATCATCCTTGTTGCCTCCTCTGGACTTGTTCCAACAGCTCCATGTCCTTCGTATGTTGAGGACACCATACTCCAAGTGAGGTCTCATGAGAGCAGAGTAGAGGGATAGGATCACCTCCCTCGGCCTGCTGGTCACGCTGCTTTTGATGCAGCCCAGCACATGGTTGGCTTTCTGGGCTGCAAGCGCACACTGCCTGCTCATATTCAGTTTCTTGTCAGCCAACACCCCCAAGTCCTTCTCCACAGGGATGCTCTGAATCTATTCTCTGCACAACCTATAGCTGTGCCTGGGATTGCTCCAACCCAGGTGTAGGACTTTGTACTTGGCTTGATTGGACTTCATGAGGCTGGCATTTTCCTGTCTCTCGGGCGTGTCGAGGTCCCTCTGGATGGCATCTCTTCTCTCCAGTGTATCAATTGAACCACACAGTTTGGTGTCATTGGCAAACTTGCTGAGGGCACACTCAATCCCCCTGTCCATGTCACTGACAAAGATGTTGAATAGGATAGGGCCCAACACCAACCCCTGAGGGACACCACTAGTTGCTGGTCTCCGGCTGGTCATTGAGCCATTGACCACATCTCTCTGTGTATGCCCATCCAGCCAGTTCTTTATACGCTGGGTGGTCCATCCATCAAATATTTGTCTCTCCAGAGTAGGGACAATAAGAGTTGTCAGTGTAGAGCAGGGCTGTTATTTTCTTGCAGTTCCTTGTAAGATCTCAGTGTGTTCTCTAAGTTAATGGAAGTGCTCTGTGGTTAATGTCTATTTTAATGACATATTACTCATAGTGTATTTCTTTTTTTTGCCATATGTAGTTAAATGAAATTTACCCTAATGAGATTTCTCATGGAATTAGACAACATATTGGCCCACATAGCTAAGGCTACAAGTTTGCATCTTCAGAGATCTTGTACAGTTCTATGCTCTGTCAGTGACATCATATAAAGTCACCAGTGAATTGGTTAATCTTTCCGTACCTTCAAAGCCCTGTTTGTAAAACATAAAACAATATTTCCTGTATTTTGTGGGCTGTTGAGAGAGTATGGCATGCAAAAACAATTAGAGCAAGTAGAGATACAGTTGGATGGGAGGCAAGAAGCACAGAAAGACAGGAGATACACAAATTTTACAGGCTTCTGAAAGTAGACTTGAAAAGGAACACACAGCAGCATGACATAAGGGTAATGATTTTTGTGTGTGGGAATACAAACAAATGGGAAATTCACATTCCAGAATGAGAGTGTAAGTGGCCCACAGTCATGTGTGAACCCACTCACAGACAGGCACTTGGAAAATTATAAAGGCAGGATTCCATTTTAGTCTTCTCACAAAAAGCATGTTCAGTGGTTGAGGGTTGAGTATTAAAGGTATGTAAGTGGCATCATGGGAAAAGGATAAGCCTGAGAGAGAAACAGTTTTGGAAGAATGATGGGTACGTGCTTGTCTGTCTTACCTGGGATTCTCCATCAAAACAGAAAGGGGAAGCAATTTTGCATATGCTGGTGCAGATTTTTGCTGTTGTAAGTCAGATCTCAAGCATGTCAGTTCAAGATCTTTGGCTCATCTGCTTAATTACCACACCTTTCAAAAAAAAAAAATATGCTAAATCGTTGTGAAAAACACTTCAAGAGGTTTTACTTTTGTGAGATTTTAGTTTAGATTTTTCTGCTGCCTGAGGGCTTTTACTGAGGAACAACAGCTATCTTAAGCTCAACACGAGCCAGCAGTATGTACTTGCAGCCCAGAAAGCCAACCATATCCTGGGCTCCATCAAAAGAGTTGTAACCAGCAGGACGAGGGATGGGATTCTCCCTCTCTGCTCTGCCCCAATCAGACCCCACAAGCAGTACTGCATTCAGCTCTGGTGCTCCCAGCACGAGAGTGACATGGAAGGGCTGGAGCGCCTCTCCTGTGAAGACAGACTGAAACAATTGGGCTTATTCAGCCCAGAGAAGAGAAGGCTCAGGGAAGACCTTAGAGCAGCTTCCAGTACCTAAAACTGGCTTAGAAGAAATCTGGAGGACTTTTTACAAGGGCATGTTGGCATAAGACAAGGAGGAATGGCTTTAAACTGGCAGTGGGTGATTTAAGTTAGATACTAGGAAAAAATTGTTTACTATGAGAGCGGTGAGACACTGGCACAGGTTGCCCAGAGAAGTTGTGGCTGCCCCATCCCTGGCAGTGTTCAAGGCCAGGTTGGACAGGGCTTTAAACAATCTGGTCTAGTGGAAGATGCCCTGCCCATGGCAAGGTGGCTGGAACCAAGTGATCTTCAAGGTCCCTTCCAACCCAAACCATTCTGTAGTTCTATGATTCTGTCTAAATTCACAAGGTAAATGGTGACAGTCTATCATGGGAAGGAGGTGAGGTCTTTGTAGCTCATCAGCGAGTGCAGTAAAATTTCTAGGAAGAAGCAGTTCTCACATACAAATTCACCGCATCTGTTCCCACAATTCCCGCAGAGGAAGCAACTGTTCAGCGTTCAGCTTCCATGATGAAAGCTCAAAACGTTTTGTGTGAAAGCATCCCATCAGTTTGATTTCTGCCCAGCTAAACAAAATGGATTAAGCAGTGTTAGTCTTGAGACTTGAGCATTAGTCTCCTCACATAAGATTTAGAGGTTGGTGATGAAGACAGAGAGGTCACAGCACACCAGTTCTGAGGTGACCCCAAAGCACTGCAGTGCTCGTGGCAACCAGTCTCTCATACCTGGCAAAGACTGGGTGATTCTGAAGGCTGAAATATCTGTCTGTTACCCTTCTAGGTGTGAATGAGGTTGTTCATACTGCTCAGAACTATGTTATTCCTGCTATCGTACATTTGAATTTTATCTCAAGTTGGAGTTGTAGGTAAAGATTTTGCATGCATCAGCACCTTAAACTTTCAGGAAAGCCCTTTCATAATCACAGGTCATGTACATCTGGGTGAGCTTTACGTAGGCAGTACAGAATATTGCAGTCCTTGTAATTTTTATTCTAGTTTCTTTCACATCTACCAAAGGCATACACAAGCACACAAACATATAAATGAAAATCCTATCTAAAGCTCCTTACAAAGCAGGCTTTCTCCTGCTTCTCACTCTGCTTACTTGTACAGGCTTCCAGATTCTCAGAAATCTATCCAGGCTTACAAGGAAAAACCAACCAACCAAACAAAACAACAAACAAAAACCACAAACAAACAAAAAACACAAACCAAAACAAAAAACTGTTAACCGAAAATGTAAAAAGAATAAAAAATCTTTCAGACCTGATGAAAAAAAGAGAGGTCCAACCTCAGAGAAGAGACATGTGGCTTCTGAGTGTGAAAACTGTAACGTTATCCCCAAGAAGAAGCCACCAGGGTTCACTCTTTCCTGCTACAAAGTATATAGATGTTAACAGTTTTCTTCTGCCTACACCTGTGTTTTCCAAATCAAGTATTGTTAAATCTGTACAGTTTAAAATACTGCTCCAGACACTGTCCTTTGCTTTACTTTCATATAATCTGCTGTTGGTGTACTTTCAATAACCAGCTCTGCTTCTCACAAACAGATTTAATTTAAACACCTGGCAGAGGTGAAGAACTGGAAATAATGACCAGTTCAGGTAGTTGAAGAGGTAATCTTCAGGACAGGGAGTAGCATATGCTTATTCATTTGCTGTTCCCTAAGATGATGAAGGACTTACATTTGTAATATCAGGTTTTGAAGGTGACATATTTGCATATGTATAACTCACAAGGTGATATTGGATGCAATCTTGGACTCACCGATCTCCAGTATCAATCTCGCAAATGATCTTAAAGGACTCAGGACATCCTGCCCCTCTACTCTGCTCTTGTGAGACCTCACTTGGAGTATTGTGTGCAGTTCTGGTGTCCTCAAAATAAAAAGGACATGGAACTGTTGGAACAAGTCCAAAGGAGGGCCATGAGGATGATCAGGGGGCTGGAGCACCTCCCGTATGAAGATAGGCTGAGAAAGCTGGGGCTGTTCAGCCTGGAGAAGAGAAGGCTGCGTGGAGATCTCATAGCAGCCTTCACGTATCTGAAGGGGGCCTATAGGATGCTGGGGATGGACTCTTCATTAGGGACTGTAGTGAGGGGACAAGGGGTAACAGGTGCAAACTTAAACAGGGGAAGTTCAGATTGGATATGAGGAAGAAATTCTTTACTGTGAGGGTGGTGAGGCACTGGAATGGGTTGCCCAGGGAAGTTGTGAATGCTCCATCGCTGGCGGTGTTCAAGGCTGGGTTGGACAGAGCCTTGGATGGCATGGTTTAGTGTGAGGTGTCCCTGCCCGTGGCACGGGCGTTGGAACTAGATGATCTTAAGGTCCTTTCCAACCCTAACTATTCTATGATTCTATGATTAAGATTCTCCTGACAGCAGCCTCTCTGTTAGTGGTGAAACAAAGTCCTGGGCATAGCAGGCACCATCCATATAAGCTAACATATCATTTGAAGTTTCAGCTATTACTTCTGCTGCAGTTGGAAGTCTTTTATTGCTCTGAATTCTTGCATTCATTTAGGGTGCATGACAGAGAAATTTTGGAGACTTTGCACCTTTTGAGCAATCTTACCAGGAGGGCATATTTTCCCTCTTACTATAGGCTTTATCTTTCAGTATATATGCAACCCAAAACCAAATATACCCACCCCAAAATGGTGTTCCATATCTAGAATGACCTTTCAGCAAGATAAATAGATACACTACTTGCAAAATGCATATGTGCAGTATGACAAAACCATGAATCTGAACAGCAGTATATAGGAATGTTAAGCTTCAGAACACTTGCAGGCACTTCATGCCTTAAAGTAATTTTTTCAGTAAATCTATACTTCTTTTTCAGTTCATTTTTTTTTTAAGTTCAGAATAATTCAAATGAGCCTTTAAGTAGATGCAACACTGCACTGTAGAAACTGGCAGACATTGGGCATGACTGCTCATTAAAGCTATATGCAAGAATTTGAGTAGACCTTTCCTTTGGATTGATTCATGTGAGTTTCCATTCCTTGAATTTCACTTTGATTTCTAGGCTCAAATATATGCAGAAAACTGAAAACCAAACTGTTCAAAGTATTATATTCATGTCGTTTCATTAAAAAATTATGGGGTTTGCGTGAGTTTATTGTGAAAACAAAATTCAAGCTGCATTTTAGAATCTGGCATGAATTTTAAATGTGTAACAAAATGTCAAGTCTGGTGAATTTTGTAAAACTTACAAGGCTATTATGAACCTCTTACTGCTCTGCTCCCAATTAAACACATATCTTGAAGAAATAGAAGTCCTTACAGCTAAAACACCTTTTCAACATGTTTGAACATTTCAGGTCACGTAATTTGGTAATATTACTGCAAGATCTTCAACTCATTATGAGAAATACATGAAAGTGTGGGAGCGTGTCTAAAGAAGGGTGGTGCAGGTGGTGAAGGTTCTAGGGAACAATTCATACGAGGAGCAGCTGAGAGAACTAGTGTTTAGTCTGGAGAAAAGAAGTCTGAGGGGAGAACTTATCTCTCTCTCTCTACAACTATCTGAATGGAGATTGTAGCAAGGTGGGTGTCTGTCTCTTCTGCCAAATAGCAAGTGATAGGATGAGAGGAAATGGCCTCAAGTTGTGCCGTGGGAGGTTTAGATTGGTTATTAGGAAAAAATTCCTCACTATAAGTGTTATCAAGCATCAAAACAGGCTGCTCAGGGAAGTGGATGAGTGACCATGCCTGGAGGTAAAGATGTGTAGGTGTGGTGCTTACAGATGTGCTTTAGTGGTGGACTTGGCAGTATTAGGTTGACAGTTGCACTTAATGGTCTTAAGGCTCTTTTCAACATAAATTATTCTGTGATTAGCTTCCTTCTCTTGCCATCACTCTCCATGCAAAATTCCCATCAGCTGCGATGAGAGGTCCATGAGCGGAAGCATGGCAGGATGCATGGAATCAAAGTATTATCTAGTTATTCCAGCCTAGATGATTTAGTTGATTGTTGAGACTTCTGTACTGATATGAAGAATTTCAAAATTTCCTTTAAAAAAAGCCCACATTTTCCAGAGTTGAACAGGAAAAATTAAAAATCAGATCTGAAATAAGCTCATGTAGTGTTAGTGCAACAGCTCCAGCATAAAGCTCGGCTAAGGGGGGGGGGGGGGGGAGGTGGGGTTGAAAAAGGAAAGCATATTATGAAAATGTACTTCTGAGTTGTTTTAGCCACTCTAAGTCACATAATCACAATTGCAGCATTCTAGTTCTTAAAAATAAAGCAGTCATCATATCATCAGTGCTCTTGCGGCAAAAGAACAAAGGATAAAAGAGACAGCAGTGGTCAGATGTGTGGAAAAATCCTTTTGTGCAACTTTGAGGTGTGTATTGATGCTGCTGGTGAAGCAAAGAATTTGGGGTCTTTGTGTGGTGATGATGGTGGTGTTATTTACAAAAGGTACAATAGACTTTTCATAGATTCATATGTTTAGTTTCCTGAGTTTTCCCTCTTCTGAGCCATAAGGTGGTGCAAAGTTGGCCATCGTTTCCTTTGCTTCTGGGAAGTGATCTCTGAAGTTGCTGTGTGAGGGGATTTGGACTCATAAAGGACTCACTGATAGTAGAGGAACCTTAGTACCCATTTTATGTCTTCCTCAACCCTGCTACATTCAGTCAACCTAGCTGGTTTTTCACTGTAGGCCCTTCCCATTGAGCCTTTTCAGTCTTCCTGTTCCTTTTTCCTTGCCTGCCAAGTCCAAAGGTACCCAACCAAGATAATTCTGGCCTGTGCAAGCTGAAATCTCTTTCTCCCACTGTTCCTAACTACTTTCATTTCTTGTTCCAATTTTTTCTCTTCAGCCTAATTAATTTCCCAAGCCCGTGTGGAAGAATGCCTATTGCATTTCCCAAGCCCAGCTCTTTCTGGTTTATGTCTTTTCTATCTTGGCCTTCAGAAGCATTTATGTTCCTGATTCGGTTATGCCAAGCCAGACACTCTTCTTCCCTCCTGTCTGATTTCTCAGCATAGGTAACTCACTTTTTGTCACCTCAGTTCCTTCCCCCTTGCGAACTCTGTATCACTCTCCATTTGCTTTTCCAGCTTTTCCTCCAGACTGTTTTTCATTTCAACTGCTGTGCAGTTCTCTTAAATAGTCTGTAGTCTACACTTGCTCCCTTTTCCTTTCTGTCCCCAGTCCTGGTGCCCTTGGCAGAGTTCTGCTTTTCTCTGCTAGCTTCTGACTTCAGTCGCTTTTCAGGCTCGTTGCTAGCAATTTGTTCTCCACCTCTAACACATATGTACCTTATTTTTCTCCTTCACTGTCTAAGCTTACTTAGGTACCACAGTCAAGATCTTAGGAAGACAAGGCTTTTTACGTGTCCATCTGGATGTAGAATGCCCTTCAGCGCCATAATGTTGCATTTGCCAGGGACGTTAGGCTCATCCCCATGTGGGAGAATGCCTATTACATTGAGAAAGAGTTCTTGGGTCCAGTTTGCAATTTCTACTTCAAAAAATAAAATTCAGAAAATAAAATTAAAAGACACACGCACATACATACAAAAAAAAAAAAAAAAAAGAAAAAAAAAAAAGCTGGAGACTTCAGACAGTGCAGGATGATAGGCAAGAATCATGAGCAGAGTGAGAGCAGTGATTTGAAACTCTTATCTGTCAAATACTTAAAAGGCAGAGTTCCTGGCTTTCCTGAAATCTCTGGATCTTTGCCCTTCCGTGCAAAATTCTTCCTCCTGTAAGCTTACTTTCCTTCTGGTAGGGAATAAGGTATTTTTTAAATTTTCCCCCAAAAGAAAAAAGTAACAGGAAGACTATAACTTTGTGCTGTTAGAAAAATTCCTGCTTTACAATTTCAGAACAGACTCAGACTCCCTTATTGCCAAACAAAAGGCATAAAAGGGTTCCAGAGAGCATTTTTCTGTCTTTAGTGCCTTTTATGGCATATGTTATGTATTGATGCAGATTGAATTTCCCTCCTGTCTGGAACAATGCACACTCAGGAGGAGAGCTACTGACCTAGCAGTAAGCGTGAGCAGCTTATGGCAAGTGGTGGAGCAGAACTCATGGAGGGTGGCTAGCTGAAGGCAGAGCACTCCGTTTAGCTGTGCCATTCTGCCTTTCTCCTCCTCCTTCTCCTCCTCCTCTCTCTCTCTCTCTCTTTAGTTCCCCTCTGTCTTTCATTGCTATACTTTCCCGGACCCCTTGGCTTTGTTGTGCTGCATGTCTGACTAGCAGGAGGGGAATTGGCTGCTCGTCGGCTTGGTGAGCGCTTCCCCGCAGCTCCAACCCACCCACCCACGCCTGGGTCAGGAAATGTGAGCAGGGCTAATAGAGGCGGAGAAGCGGGGCTGAAGGTTCGCACCAGCGCTGGATGTGACAGCGGGCAGCTGAGCACTTCGGAGCTTGTGCAGTGTCGCACCCCAGGGCCGGCACAGACCCAGCCATGGAGGGCTGCTGCTGGACGACTGCTGGCACCCTGCTTCTGGCTTCCCTAGTCCTGGTAAATGCCATTTCTTTCCTGCGAAATGTATTGCTTGCAGCTGGTACTGTATCTATGTGTATATATGTGGATGGGTATGTTTTTAAGCTGTAAGATTGCAGTTTGAGAAAGATTGTTTTGAGCAAATCATGGAAATCCTATCCTCTCTAAAGTGTTACAGGCTTGGAGGCTTGATATTGTGGGTTGCTGCAGGTAGAGCCAAGAAGTTGATGTTGGCATCAGTTTTATGAAGTTGGAGAGCAACAAACTGTGAATGGTGATTTAACTGCTTTGGGTTTAGAGAAGAGCTGTTTCTCCCCTCTTTAAATCAAACTATATCACACTGTAATGTTCCAGGAATTTTCTTCCTTCCTAAAAAAAAAAATGTTAAAATATACAAGTGGAAAAGAAAATATTTTTCAGTTGTGCACATGCAGAGAAACCATGTACAGCATGTACTGAACTTTTTCCTGCAGCCAGCTTAAGTGAGCCCTCATTACTGCTGTGACTCATTACAAGAGTTTTATACCAACTTTTGGATGATACGTAATGTGGTATCTGATATACGTCAGGGCTGTAAAGCTGATGGTTACTATATGATTTTCTTGCATATTCCCATGATTATCAAGATAGGATGCTCTGTAGCTGAGAGCTGTAGCTCTGCTCTTTGATTGATATTAAATGTTCCATTTTGCCTCATACTTAATTTTATAAGTATGGGCTGTATGCTTGCTACCAGCAAATCTTCAGTAAGAATATTCATGTGCATGCATTTAACACCATAGACATCTTGGCATATATGCATGTTGCCTTTTTCTGAGGATTTGACTGAATGTAGTAATCCACGTAGTGAAGAATCTTAAAGAAATACATGAACTTTATAGCAGCTTGTGTCTTCTTATTTGTCTGTATACAACAATCTATGGTAATCATTGAGAACTAATCTTAGCACATTTTTTAATAGACACATGGGGACATAAACACTGGAATAACCCTATTTGAATTGCTTATTAAAAATTATTGTATGATTAAAAAAAAAAAACCCACAACTTTTTGGATTTAGAATCACTAAATACTAATTAGTCACTAGAAATAAAAATGCTATCTATCTGGATTGATCGTAAAGTTTTGTTTTGTTTGAAGTTCTATTTTCCATTTAAAATACTGAATTCACACAAAATGGCACAAAGTTAGCATAGATTCTCTTTCGTTTATGAAAATTAAAAGTTTATAACCTGATGACTGTAATATATTACGAACCAATCATGCAGTCCTTATTTAGGGAAGATCAACAGGACATATGACTCAACAACACTGTGTAAGAACTGCAGGATTTGGCCCCATATTAACCTCATACTCATAACATTTGTACTTCAATCTGCTGCTTGTGAATTAAGTTCTCAGTCCCTAATTCATTAAAATAAATAGTACATTCTGCTGCCAACTATTATGCACTGTATTCCATACTATACTATTTTGTATTCGTATGACTTACCCTGCCTCCAGAGATTTGCCCCACACACCTCCCACCAAATCTCTTTGTGCCTTAAGAATTGTGATCTGAAGCAAGCTTAACTTTTTTTTCTTTTCTTTTTTTTTTTTTTTTTTTTTTTTTAGATCAGGCCATTCTTTTGTTCCTTCCATACTCAGGAAAATCTCTCACTTGCTTTCACCAGGAGGTTAGGTAAACATGTAAGAATATGCCTTAGAGCTTGGATAGAGATAAGTTGTAGGATAACTTGGTGTACATGTTACTATTGCAGTTTATTGCAGCGTGAGTTCACACAGAGCATGGTAGAATGTTCGTGGATGTTCTCTGAGGCAGAAAAGAGGCCTTATAGCTATTAGCCTTTAGTGAAGTAGGTGGAATGAGTTTGGCAACCATGACAATCAGAATTTAGATTTATGTGTTTCACCTTACATCTCTCTAAAACCCGTCTTACACTGAGCAACACAAGCAGCCAGTAGTCATGTAGCACTCTAGTAATGTCAGCAGAAGTTCATAGTTGTAAACTCTAAGGCTAGGTAACAAGCATTTACAGGATTAGTCATAATAATTTCTCACATGCTCATGTATTTTCAATTAAGACACTGTAGAGCAAAGTAGCACCAAAGTCTTTGTTTGACATCCTTGCCTCAGTAAGGAAAATGCAGAGCCCAGACACATACGGACCCAATGCACACATTATATAAGGGGGCGGACAAACCTACAGAAAATATTAGCATCTACCTCTCCTGTTCCCCTTGTTAGCCAGCCGATACAGTTGATGTCAGGGCAGACTGCCTGGAGTGCTGCAGTAATGAGTATTGCTCACTTCTCTATCAGGGTTCTTAACCTTGTTTGGAAGAAATCGTATTCATTTTCATTCTGAGTGGTGCTCAAGTAAGGTCTCAGGAGCCAGTAGTTTATCTGTTAACTATTCTAGAACTTACTCCATACTCAGACCCTGTTTCCTGGTGTAAATTGCTGTTAGGTACTTCCACAGCTAATTTTGAAAATTTGGGCCGTAACGTGGTACACCTGTGTTGAAAAAGTAGCATTAGACTGAAAGTAACTTGAAAAGACAGTTTCTCTCTTTCCAAAACAGGACCTGGTATTTGGAGAATTTTGCTTATTGCTCTGTGAATTTCTTCATGCTACAGACGTATTAGCACACAACTTTGAAGAGAACCAGAAGAAAGCAGGCATTCTGTTCCAAAGATTTCCCTTTCTAAAGGTTTAAATATATTTCTATATGTTTAAAAGTCTATATATATTTAAATATATGTTATATTTTTATATTGCCTATATATACTTATATGTTTTTAAATATATATAAATATTTAAAAGTAAAAGCCTAACACAAGCAAATCGCAGTTGTTCAACTAAAAGGAAAGGTAGCCAAAACCATAACCACCCATGCGTTCATCTGAACTTGAACTCAAATCACTTCACTTCAGAAGGGCATTTAATCACATTTGCATTTGTTATTTGCATCTTTTCAACAGCTTTTTTTAGCTCTCTTTCTTGCTGTTGTGGTATTTACAGAAGTAACACTAGGAACTGTAATAAAGCACATGTGTTTTTCTGCAGGATTTCTTTCTTTTGCTGTGCTAATTTGTACATGGAAAATAGTCAAACACAATAGTTCATTCCTTCCAGGCTCTTTGGCATTACATCCACCTATTTTCTAGCTGGGTCTGTCTTGGATGACCACAAGCACAATTAGAAAGTGGAATGAATACAATGTTTCTTGTTTACATCTGAATGTACAAAGCTTGACATTTTTTCCTTTCATGTGTAGATAGATCTACTTTCTGCTGTAGGTCTGCTCCTGTTTCTACAATTGTAGCTGTATAGAGGGAGATTTTTCCTGTACAGATCTGACGTGCGTACATGCATTTCCATCCATAGTCAAGTATATGTACAGACTGGCATTTGGTCACGTCAGTTGGGTAAGGATGAGCTAAAATACAGAGTTCAGCTATACAAAGCTAAGATTTATTCATGTGACAGAGCGTAAAGTTTCTCGCCATTGTGGTTTGTGACCATTGCTGCTGTACTCCTGATGCTTCATGTATATAAAAGTAAATGATTTAGTATGTGAAGGTCTAGATGCTACTAAGTGTGTATACTTCTGACTTCTTACATGACTCTAGAATTTTGTGTTTGGACTTAATTTACTAATCTCTTGCTTCAGTTGTTTTGTTTTGTTTTTGTTTTTGTTTTTTTTAAGTATATAATTTGTTTACTCTTTTTCTACCAAGTGCAAACGCATGGTCTTTTCCAACCCTAGCTATTCTATGATTCTATGATTCTATGGATGAGCTGAGCTAAGATTGTGTGATGGAATTTTTTTCTTTTGGACTTCAGTCAATGGAAGTCAGTACTTAATGTAAGTTGTTGACCTATTGGTCTGCTTCATCAGTGTCAGTAAAGTTAAACACGTTTTGTTTTAATGACTTTTACTAGATTCACACATCTTACAGAGCATGACAAAAAAAACCTGAAATTAAACATGGTAATAAGTCTGAAGATTAGAATATTCTCACCTGTAGTCATGGATCTGTCAGGTGGACAAACTCACATACTCAGAAGGTTCATGACACAATGTAAAGCATAAGTAGTCCACATGCCCAGACAACTAAGTCTTTAAAACAGGGCTATCAATCTGTCCATGACTGAATTTTCACTGAAGCAAACAAAAACTTAATCCATTGTAAATATGTTGTTAACCATCCAAATACAACCTCATGTTTTCTGTTGTCTTGTCAAATCTGCAGATGGCACTGTTGTTTCTATTCCTTTTCATAGCTACTTTCTTAAGCTTGTAAGAAAAGTTAGCGCTATAGTAATAATTACATGGAAGGAAAGTGGGAAAATTAAATCTGTTGCCACAGTCATGTGTTCTCTCATATGAGGAAATAAAGCAGAGTAATAAGATCATCCTTACAGAAACAATCAGAAAGCTGAAGATAGTTGAAAAACAAGTAAAGTGCACATCAACCACAAGATGCTATGGTATCAGGATGGGGAGCAGGAAAAGGAGGAAATTACTTGTTCCAGCCAAGTCAAGGATAGTTATGAAAAAAATTTCTCATGCAGTGTGCAGCACCTAATCAAAAGCTGGCATGGAAAGCCTAATTCTATCAGATATCATACTCTGGTATGAAACACAACTTCCTCCTAACTGACATACAGTAATGGATAACTTTAGCTTTCAGCATCTTCATAATTTCGTATCAGCCAATGGACAGTAGGCTTGTCTTACCAAGTAGCTGGCAAGCTTTGGTTGTTCAAGGACTTATAACATTCCTCAAATATATGTTCAGATAAAATAGAGGAAACAAGCGATATACATTTCATGGAATGACAGAAAATCTTCTCTAAGATATTAACCCTGTGTAGGGTTGAATACGAATCAATACTAGTCAATGCTTATTGTAATCTATTAATTTAGATGTCTTTCTGTCTAAGGGAATGTAAAACATTTCATCACAGGTCTGAGATTTGCCATCATGCACTCTAAGAGACACTGTACATGTTCAGACCTATTTTAATCAGACAAAATTTTTCTTTGTGCACACAGGACAAAGAGGGAGGGTTGTCTATTGGGCATTATCGATACTGAAAAGATTTAAAGGCTGGTGTCATGGTTTGAAAGATGCTACTCTCAAATATTTTGCTTGTCTTTCAAGATTATTGTATGTAGTCTCTTACCTGTCTCTGTTGAAGGCTCTCTCACAATCGTACGAGATCATCAGTATTTAAAGTTTTTCCCTTTGTTTTTGGAAGTGGCAAATACCATTCTCATGATACTAACTGTTATTATAAACATAATGGTTCATAAGCACAGTATTAGCTGAGATTTAAGAGCAAGCTTCTCATCTATGTAAATTGATTTGCCTCTGTTAACTGCAATAGAGCTATATTGAATTTCACCTGCTTAGACTTTGTACTAAAGTCTTTTGATTTAAGAAGTTTCCATTTTGATCTTCTGCATGTCATGCACAAGAGCAATTAAAATACCTCCATAAAGCACTGGTCATTAATATCTCCTTGTGAAGCCCCTGAGTGGCCAATTTATCTTATTTTCAAAGTAAGACCCTTGCTGGATGTTGTGGGTTTGTTGTGGCCTGAATCTGAGTGTACACGTTAAAGCTTACTGTAGGCCAAAATCTTCTGTCTGCTTCACCGACTGAAATTTTACCATATCAGAGATTACTAACTCCAGGTACATTTCCAGCTTTTTACTTTTTTATTTTTTCTCCCTTTAAGTCTGCTGATTAGAATTTCATTTCATATATAAGCATTTTTTTCTTTTCTGTATGCTGCCAGAACCCAACTTTTCCAAATTTTTTATAAAAGTAGCTGAAGTTGTGGTGAAATTGGAAGGCTGTGTAGACAGGTTCCTGGGGAGGGAAAGCTCTGTGTGTACTTGTGAGATTTAATCCGTTCCAAGGCAATCATATGTAGAAATCTTAATAGTTTTGCCACCTGTGAATTATTTGGACACTGCTTATAGGCTTGTTCTACCGTACATTAATCTTCACAGTTTCCATTTTCATTTTCACTGTCTTTATATAAATTCCTTTCAAAGCTTCAACTTTTTAGAGGTTGCCCTGGGATTTCTGCCTTTCAGGGGCTTCTTCTAGAGCAAGTTCAGCAGAGAGGGTGTCAGGGCAGAGGGGAGGGGGGGTGTGATAATGTAAGACATCCTGGAATAAATTCCAAGAGTGCTCAAGAAATGAGACAGGAAATTACATGCAACTTATTATAAATTCAAACTGTCCCATAAAATAAATATAACTCATTTTGTTTCCATATGAGTGTACTGTACTGGTGTCACATTTCCCCTTCTAGCTTTGTTGGATATAATCTCAGTCCCTGTTTGAAGTTTGCTAGTGTATTGTTCAGATCCTGTGCTGTATCAACAGACTCAGATATGAAAGGGAATAAAGGAAGCAATAAGGTCTCCTACTGTTCTGGTGCTGGCATTCGATTAGTGGATTATTTATTTATTTACTTACTTACTGGCTTATTTAAATCCCCATATTTCTTTCAGCCTGGACTGTTAAAAGCATCCGTTGTTGAGGGCAAATATAACTGCCCTTAACAAGCCCAGGGCTGCCTTTTATTTTTTCATTTTGGCATGTGGGTGGATTATGATTGTAAATGTGCTTTGGATATGACATTTTCATGGTTTCTGTAACTTTTTAAAAGGATGGGGGATTTTCAAGTTACTGTGCTATCAGAAATGTGTTCCTTAAAGGTCTAGCTAGGGCCATGTTTTAAAGATGAAAGATCTGAATTAGCTGAAGGGGAGAGAGAGGTGATTCAATAATAATCTCTGAAATGGAAAACTTGAGCTGCCAGAGTTTAAATATGCTTTGCTAATCTGAACTTTAGCGGTCTTATCATTCTATGATGGCCTCGGTCACCCATTAGTGCTGATGAGTACTGAGACAAGAGGGAGTGCTTTATCACACCTTACCAAAACTGAAGACTGGCATAGAAAGGAATGCATACCATTTCTGTGCAGCATACTGGATCCAAAGTGTTTACGTATCTTTTATTTGGTGAAAGCAATAGAAACATGAACATTTTCATCACCTGTGATCTTAGAGGGCAGCATGAAGGGGAAGCAGCTTATATCCTGAAAGTGCTTAAGTCCTTCTGGAGCACCTCTCTTATGAAGACAGGCTGAGAGAGTTGGGGTAGTTCAGTCCAACTTCAGTAGAGAAGAGGAGGTTCAGGGGAAGACCTTATAACAATCTTCCAGTTCCTAAAGGGGACCTACAAGAAATCCAGAGAGGGACTTCTCACAATTTCATCTAGTGACAGGGCAAAGGGGAATAGCTTTAAACTGACAAAGAGGAGATGCAGGTTAAATATTAGGAAAAAAATCTTCACTATGAAGATGGTGAGGCACTGGCACAGGTTGCCCAGAGAAGCTGTGGCTGCCCTGTCCTTGGCAGTGTTCAAGTGCAGGTTGGGCAGTGCTTTGAGCAGCCTGGTCTAGTGGAAGGTGGTTGGAACTAGGTGATCTTTAAGGTCTCTTCCAACCCAAACCATTCTGTGATTCTATAATTTTATGAAAAATAAAGAAAAAAGAAAAAGGGGACACCCCTCCACCCCCAAACAACTCCACCCTGGCACTGCAAACTCTCAACAATTGAGTGTATTTTAAGTAAACATATTAATTAACTTGAGATCAATTACTGGGTGGTAAAGGGGGGAATAAATCTGTCAGATAAATTCTGAATTTTGTAGTTAATTCCTAGGAGTCCCATGAGCACTTTTCTTTTCCTGTCTTCTCTATATATTTTGTTATGAGATGGGATCTTGATCTTTCTCCACAATTTATTTATTTATTTACTTCTCCCTCTTCCTTCCTCCCTTCCTCCCTTCCTCCCTTCCCTCCTTCCCTCCTTCCCTCCTTCCCTCCTTTCTCCCTTCCTCCTCCCTTCCTCCCTTCCTCTCTTCCTCCCTTCCTACATTGCCTCCCTCCCTCCCTCCCTCCCTTCCTCCCTCCCTTCCTCCCTTCCTCCCTCCCTCCCTCTCTTCCTTCCTCCCTTCCTTCCTTCCTCCCTTCCTTCCTCTCTTCCTCTCTTCCTCCCTTCCTCCCTTGCCTCCCTCCCTCCCTTCCTCCCTTGCTTCCCTCCCTCCCTCCTTCTCTCCCTCCCTGCCTCCCTTTCTTCCTGCCTCCTTTCCTTTCTGCCTCTCTCCCTCCCTCCTGTTTTCTCTTCCTTTCTTCCCCTTTTTCTCTCTCCCTCCCTGTATTTTTACATAAATATTTCCCTTTCAATTTTCAGTTCTCCTGCCTCCACTGAGGCTTAATGTTTCAACCCTTGATATGGCCCTTTATTGTTAAAATAAACAAATACACGGCTCCGTGAGGTATCTGAGGGAGATAGTAGATCATCAGAAGAATAAGAGTCTTCATTTATTTTGAATATAACTCATAATTGCAGATGTTTATCTGAAACTACACAAATCTTTGAAGAGGTTTTTTCCCTTCTCTGAAATGCCTTCTGATGAGAGAATGCCATCTTCCTACTGCAACCTAAGGCATCTTAACATAATATTCTGAACTGTTCCTGAGAAGGCTGAGCCATCTTACTGCTAACAAAGCTGTTAAAGTCTATACTGTTGTGACAAGGTCTTCTAGCTCAGACTTTTGGAAAGAGAGTGTCTAAGTCCAGTCCACATGGGGTTTAGTGCACATAAGATGACCCACTGTTGGATGTTGTGACCTGCACAGAGAGGTAAGCTGCGTGAATATATGAACCTTAAGGTTGGTTTAGTAAAGCAAGAAAAAATGGCTAATATGCCATCAATATACTTAAGTATACTACCCTATTTGCAGAGACAGTGGTTCACCTGTGGAGCTGGGATTGTCAGCCACACACTGGCCGTTTTTTGTTGAAGCTGACAAACACAGCCCAGCCAGCACAAAGTTTCACTTCTCACCACTTAGAAAACACTTGGCATGCAATAGGCCTTGTCACAGATAGCAGTTAACAGTTTTACTTTTCTCTTTTTTTTCGTTCTGTGTGCCTTGTGAGCTCTTTCCCCAGCTGCAGTTCTTGCTACGTGGAAGACAAGCCCAAAGTCCTCAAATGTGAGATGCACTTTTGAACCCATGTTGTTGGGTGGATTCTGAATTCTGCAAAGTGATTTCACCATTCTGCCTGTGAACTAGTCTTAGTCTCAAAAACCCTTCTGAGTGAATTAGGCAACACATTCTGAGGCTGAGCCAGCTTGGACCTGCTCTGTATTGGATCACCGACGTCTGGTGTTCACACCAGCACAGCAGGATCTAAATACAACAGGGTGTTGTAACTTGGGTCTCTAAAAGCAAGAAAGCAAGCTATTGTATTCAGATCATGGTGTATATTTTCATATGGGTAACTGGAGTGAGAGATAGGACTGATCTGAGTTTTATAAGGCACTGTTATAAAATGTTACAGGGAGTGCAGTATGAACCACGTTGAAGTGATATGGTGTCAGCTCCATCCTCTGCCAGCAACCCATACCCCAGCTGGAAGCTGCCCTTTTAGAAGAAGAAATGATCTCACATTTGGAACATTTCTCCTGGGATACAACTCCCAGTCCAGGTTTAGGAATGGCTGTTCAGCTCCTAAAGCCCTGAGATGGTTGTACATCATTGCTTCCCAGTTTCATTGCAGACTAGAAGCTGTGTACTCCTTATTATAAAATTTTAGAGTCTTCATATATACAACTATATGACTTGCTTCAGAGCAGAAAGAATCTCATGGGACTGTGGGGAAAGCACTGGCAATGTTTTTATCCTTCAGAGAGCACTTGATGTGCAGAGCTAATGACTCTCATACGGTACAAGTGTCCACTACACTGAGACTACAGACATTCTGTTTTCAAGAGACAGAGTTCAGTGTGACACTTTGTCCTTATTACTTGTGCAATGACCGTATCAGGTCATACTTGAGAAGGAAGGGAGGAGTGATTATTTTCCCCTCGATGAACCTTTGCTTTCCTGTGCAAAATGAAAACACGCCGTAATTTTCCTTTTTCTGTTCCTTTAGTAATGATCCTGCCTTGCATGACTGTGCTTGTGAAAAGAAGACAAAAAGAAATTCTGTGCTGACAAGGACTAACACAGCAAATTTTTACTTATGTCCCTGGGAACCAAGCTGGCTGCACGCATGTCAGGTGTCTGTGTTCGTGGGAGCTGAATAAGAACTGAAAAACTGCACAAGAATATCTCAGTGAGATTCCTTCTTCTCCCCTTTTTAGTCAAGATGCCTTCCCCTTTTGTTTAAATTATGGATCCTGAAGAAAGGGTAAATTAAAAACTACCCAGAAGGAGATTTTGACTTTTGTTTATTCCTTTTTAAGAGGCTGGGGGGAGGGGGGGAATAAAAAAAAAAAAAATAATCCTGGCCCATTTATCTGCACTAGCGAAGTCTAAGCATACACTAATTACCCAAAGTACAGTATATACCCTCACATGTGTGTGCTCCTGTGCCAGAGCCTTCCTTGGGGCATGGAGTCACTCAGATCAAGGGTTCCCGTGCCAGGGGTTTTCCATAGGAAATACTCTCTTTATTCTCTCAAAGGCCTTTTGCTTGGTCTTGCAAGTGCAAACGAGGCAAAAATTCCTCAATTCATTTCCAAGACTGTGGAAGGTGGCCGGCCAGTGGGCTGCCACTCTGCAACTCACAGCCCCCACATCCTGTAGGAGGGAGCTGCTGCCCCCCAGGGAACAGGGAAGCCAGTGTACAACGTATAGTTACTTCTACTTCAAAACATCTGGCGCACATTGCAGCTACTTTTCTTTCCAGGTCGTTTGCCAGAGAAATCAGGGTTCTGTGTAGTTTGAACAGTTCTGTAGGCATCTTTTTGAATTGGCCACATGGAACAGCATGCAGTTAATCATGGGATCAATTGCACTTGTGGTTGCTGAGCATCTCATGTGCAATAAACAGTCTTGGCAGCTTGGGCACAGGGACATTTTCTTTCTTCATCTTTTTTTAACTTCTGTGAGAGCAGAACTCCCATTACTTTAAGAATACCAGGTAGACAGGTTTTTCCAGCTTGAGTGATCCTGGAGGGTGGAAGGTCTGGAGGCTGAAATCCTCTTTCATCTTTACGGTGACGATAATGGGAAGGCAAGCTAACTACCACAGCAGCTAAACAATGTTCATCCATCCTGACCTCGAAGCAGGCCCCTTGGTAAAAGAAAGTATGTTGGTGTTCATCCCTGTTTAAGTCCTTGGTTATGTTGTTAAGGCTGGCAGGGATCTCTGCATTCAAGAGGTGCCTGAAATAGCAGATATCTGTTTGGAGTGGAGGACCACTATTGTCATGGGGAATCCCAGTGCTTTCAGGGAATTATGCTCCTCACAAGGATAAGGCTTATTTTAACAAGCCCCTTCTTCGGTATGATACAGTTATTTTGGAAAAATGTCTGTGCTCGGTCATACAGTACTGGTTAAAACAATGTGCAACTCTCTGCCTAGGTGCATTAAACATGTTTCTTGTACATTGCAAACTGGACGTGTCAGAATATTTCACTTATGATGTTTCCAGGATATTCACTCTGAAAAGTTTCAACAGCTCGTCAGGAATGTCTTGCATGTTAACATTTTTTTTGACAGTAATTACCAATATTAATTCAGCTGGCTGTGATTTTGTTCTGCCTTGCCTTCCTTCAAAAGCCAGAGATTTCCAGGCAATTTCCCATATGAGCTGTAATCCAGCTGTTACCTTGGATGAAATACAACAAAGATACACAACATTGTGCAAATGAAATCTTATAAACCATATATTTACACTGGTTGAAGTTTTGAAATAAATGTTTCTTAGAAAGAGATGAGGTCTCTGGCCTTGTCTCCTGGTGTTACACACCTACTATGTAAGTGCTGAGAGCAGTTTCTTCTGTTTTACTACAGACAACATTTCAGTACTGTGTGAAGTACATATTTGTTGTCAGTGACAAACTAACATCAAAGGATGATCAAGGATTACTCAAAGAAGGAGAATGTATGGATTGGCAAGAATTCACATAGAGATACACTTGCATGTATCTGGAAAAGGAGAGCAGAAAGGCAACATAATAGGGAAAAATATTGTTTTTCTGTCTCATCGTTTTCACAGTAGCAGAAGACAAGTTTAGGCAATGGCCTCAGAGGAACCTTGCATGTTGTCACTGACAGTTCATCATACCTAAACAGTGGGAATATGATAAGAACCAGATGATATAAATTTCTTAAACAAACCCAGCATTGCATATCATCTGGGAAATAGCTGTGGCTTAAAGTCTGTAGCAATTCCATAGTCCAGCAAGAGGTTAGCTGCATTTTCCACTATCAGTATTGCTGTTTAACCTAGGGAACATACTTTCATGCTTGGAAAAATATTACTTTAGCAATGTTTTGCTGAATGTGGATGAAGACTGGAACCCTCAGAAACTGAGGAGCAATTAAACAACATGAACTGCATTTATACACACTGCATATATGTCACTGTATGACAGTGTCAAATAGTTGTATTCTGTAGGGATAGCACAGTTCCAAACAAAATTTTAAATTCAATTCCAGTACACGTCCAAGATTGACTTTCTTAAGGCTGAACTCCTTTTGTAAGTCCCAGGACACAAATATAGGTCTTGCTACTTTTCATGTTCCTCCCTCTGTGCAGCCACATGTGTACACACAAGTTCTTAGACAAAACATGGTTCTTTCATGACGGATTCAGCTCCTGAATGGCCAGGCAGCTGTTGTGATTTTAGCAGGTGTGGCAGTTATCATATTTTTTGCATACTCTCCCATACAGTTTAAATTATTTCTGTGTTCTGTGTGTTAATGGAAGGGTACAAAAGACCTGTTGTTCATCTCCTAGTCTAAATATAACATGAATGCCTGACAACTCTTTAAAAAAGCCAGAAATCACTATTAGGCACTGATGCTGGATTTTATATGTTTTTTAGTATAAAATTGGATAGCGTGCTATTTTAGTCTTACGTGATTGTCAGATTATTTTAATTTATAAAAAATCCTCTGTTCAGTTCACAGTTTGAAGCCTTTTTTTTTTTTTTCCCTTTTGCAAGCATCTTAACCTGAGTGCCCAAACCACTGACAGTGATTTCATTTTGTACACATGATCCTTTTTTGCTTTCTTGTCCAAAAGCAGAAGGTGTTCCTTCTCTTTCTTATTAGAGAAATCTTTTGGGAGTCCTAAAGCTCATTTCTTCCAGAGCTGCTGTGTTGCTTGGTAGCCAAAGGATCACCCTCAGGTTAGGTGTGTCTTAGTGGGTAGAAATTATTAATTAGTGATATAAGATACTTTAGAAAAATCTATTCCAGACAGTGACTTCTTAGCTAGTAACAGTATTTATCTTTTGAAGCTGCAATAAACAATCTTCAGATTGAAAATGATTCTTCAGGCATTGCTAGAATTTCAAACTCAATCTTAACTGTGTAGTTTGCAGGAGGGAACACCTCTTTATTTTTTTTAACATTAAACATGGATGGAGTTGAAATGAATTATGTTTATTCTACTTGTTAAAACTTGGAGCCTGTTCCAGCTTGAGATCACATGCTTTCTGGGAATATATAGGTCTTATAACAAATCTTGGAATGCAAATAACAGGCACATGGCTCTCCTCCGGTTGGGAGTACAATTTATTTCAGAAAAAATTGGACCCTAAGACTGTCTAGCTGTGCTGATCCTTATAATTTGTGATGAGGTAAGAGTATTTGGTTCACATGACTTTACCTTGCAACCTTTTCTAATTATGAATTTGGGCTTCCAACCAGTGATGAGTGACCCAGACAAGCACCCGTTTGCAGTTTGAAGATATTTGTTTCTATGTAAACTAAAAGCACAGACACATATTTTTTTTTTAGAAGACTAAAAGTGCAAACACACATTTTTGTTTTATAAACAATACCCTTCAGAAAGCAGTCAGCTGACATAACCTCAGTAAATTGGTGTGTTGTTCCTCTTATCTGACACATTAATATTAATGAGATTGTGTCATGGAAGGATGGATCACATCTGGCCATAGTCAGAATTTGTTCACTTGTGTTATTTGAATTTTTACTTTTACCCTTGCAATTATTGTGTTGAAGTGAAATTCCTTTGCACTTAATAAAGGTAGGATAAACTGAGTGTGTCAAATAATTGTTATACACCTATTAGGCAAATCCAGTATCATCTTTCACAGTCTAAATTAATTTAAATAAAATAACACAAAATTACATCGTACTAAATGTTGCAGCAACAAAAAACTAATTCAGTTACCCATCTAAACTATTTTCCAAAAGCTGTTCTGCAGAATAAAGTACTGCATGTGTTTAAAATCCTGCTGCGAACTGTGTACCATGAAGCAAAATGAAAATGGAGGTTAGCTGCACCATAGAATAATAATTTTATGTAGCATATCTGGCAACCTCTATTTGGCAAAAGTGCTAAGATAGGGCGGCATGAAGTGCTTCAGGAGAGCTCTTTGAAGAAAGCTTGCCTTCTGCATGGTTCATTTAGTTCCCTTCTCATTCACAGGATTTATTTAATTAATTAAAAAAAAAAATCTTTACAAATCACGTTGGGTGCTCTTTTAATGTTCTGCTCATGAACTCCTTTAATTTGATGGAGTTTGCATTTGACCTCAGCATGCTTCGGACCAGATCCTAAAGGTTTTTCAAACTGGTTGACCTTCTTTGTGTCAGAAGGCCAAATAGACTCAACTCCACTTACGTGTCATTTGTGTATTTGCCTTTTAAAATACTCTGGTTTAAAAAAACCAAGCACTTGTACCATTGAAGGGTCCATGAGCAGGAGCATGAGGAATGCAGCAGCGGACCATTGTGCAATGCTGGGGAGATGTGACTGGGTGGCGAGCCTGGTGTGTTGCTTGTCCTGCATCTGACCCTTGCCACTCACTGAGCATTTCCTCTCGAAAGAAATAACCATACTTGGTGTGTCTGCCAAGCAGAAAATCCTTTCTTTTTTAACCTATCCTGCCAAAGAGACTGACTCATTTTTCAGGATCAGCTTTGTACTGTACCTTGATAAAAGCGATAATGGGAAGAGGGAAAGAAGACAAAATGGCCGGACAGGTGTCCTGCAAATCTTAATTTTTTTTTTTTCCTTTAAACAGTATCTCCATAGAAATTTGCCAGTTTAACACAGGGTCTGAGATGACTTAAACAGGTTTAACATGATCAGCTTTCATTTAGTTACCACTACTTCTTGTACCAGTGTTATCTCAGAGTAGTATCAGGCTTTTGGGAGGAATATAACGATACAATTACTCTGTCCACCTGAGTAAGATAAGTACTGATCCATGAGCTAATGACTTACTTCAGGGCAGGAAGACTCCCACATGACCTTGCAAACAGCACTGGCAGTGTTTTAATCCTTCAGATATGTGAAACTAGGGACCCAGGGTGCAAATGTATGTAACACTGAGATTACGGGCTTTCTGTTTTCAGGAGAATGAAGTTCAGTGCAAGACTTTGGCCTTCTAAATAAGCTGAGTAGAGACGCAGCTAGTAACAGACAGGGGCTTTCACTTCAGCTAGTCTGATGCCTAGCTGTTTATTCAGTATGATCAATGACACTAGTAGGTGAACTGCAATCCCCTTGCAGAATTTTATATGAATAAATGGTTTCCATATTCTCATTATTAATGATTAGCATATATAATGCATCCTGGTTTCTGAAAGTATATTGAATAGTTAACCTTTTACCTTGATAAATCCGGATGAACAAGCATTTCTTATCCTAATGTACCAGACTTAGTCCTTCTTTCTACAGACACAGGCTGTTCAGGATCTTGTGTGACAAATTCAGTATCTCCCTTAGACAAATATTGAAACTCTTTACAGCCCTAAACTATTGCTAACATTTTCTGGTTTTGCCTGTGAATAACAATATTCCAGGCTGGTATATTTGACCAAGTTTCAGATTTAATGACAAAACTTTAAGACAGCTTCACTGAAGAGAAAGTTATTTCAGTTGAGCTATCTCTGTGTCTCAAATAGTATTGAAAGCTAAAGTTGATTCCTTTAATATAGGCTAGCAATAATGCCTGCTGATGTTTCTCTGTTGAAGGTGTACCATGAAAGTCTCCCTCATGCAGTTGTTGTGTCTTCTCATTTATTCCAGATACAGTTAGAAATGCTATTTACCAGCTATTGGCCCACAGCACAAACCAAGTGTGAAGGAGGACACTGCCTCATCTCCATCAGACACAGGCATTTTCCATGCACCTTTTCATGCTTCTCTATGTTATTCAGTTTCTTAGAGGAAAATCATATTGCCTGCAAGAGACAATATCTATCTAAATGGTTAAATCATTTGTGACCCTACAGATCTATGTTTCTGATGTGCATTTGCATCCATGAAAATGAAAAGCTGGATAATGCATGACTGCATTGTTTGAGGGAGGCACTGCTGTACATTTATGAGCTAATTCTAGAAGAGCTGAGCTTTTCCGAGTACACCAGTGCTGCTTCCTTATAAAGTTTGATGCTTCTTTATAGTTCTTTAACTTAACTTCTTAAAATTCTTTGCACCCAACCACTAGCATTAAGAATAGCACTGCCTGTGTCTGTCACTCACATTGGAGAACTCCAGCTCTTCAGGTAGTGGGCATTTTCTTTTTTAATAAAATACAGTGGTTTATCCCCAGGAAATAGTTGTGATAACACACTTAGGTAATCTTTGGACAGAAAATTTTATAGATCTTTGGACAGAAAAATAGTGGTAGTTTCAGTGCATTAATGGTGAGTGTATGGAAATCGCTATGTTAAATGCCTTTGTATCATGTTGATTCACCATGTTGTGATTCTGTTTTTACTCAAGAGCATCTTGGAAGGCCCTTTCACAGTTCCTAACACAGCAACAAAACTTCAAAACATAATTTCTAATTTTTAGAGTATGTTGACGCAGAAGTCCCGGACACAGCACACAGACCAATATGATCAGGCTGTGCCAAAGTTTATTGCGCAGATAGCTCAGTATATATAGGCACTCTACTTGTCTATCATTAACACACACAAGTCTAATTGGATACATGTATTGTTCACACGGCTAAATACCAAATAGGATTCACTCAGTAACATCTTAATGATTGGTTAACTATTACAGCATACGTTTCAAGGTTACAGTTAACATTCCTTCTCTGTGTATCTCTCTCAGTAGTTTTCCGTGCTAACTTTTCCCAAGGCTTCTGCACGTACACGAACTTTAGTAACCCTCAGGCGAGGCCTCAATGCCTGCGGGTCACTACCTTACAATTGTCAAGCAATTGTCTGGATTGCTCACATGCCCATTCACAGTCAAATAGCTCTCCACAAATCCCTCTTTTTGTTTTTGAGCAATCCAGACCCGATTCACAGCACGAGATAGCATACTGACAATACACTTCCATAAACAACAAAAGATCTAAACAATAATGATCAATACCATTAAAACTGTTAAACCTTGTTTGATTAGTACTCCTAGCCAACCACCAATACCCCAAACCCTGTAATAATCTTTGAAACCAATCCCAATCCGAGAGCACTTGTAACTTTCTATGTATAGATTCAGAATGATCAGAAAGATTCATACAACACATTCCTTCAAAATCTTCACATCCGTGACCTTGGGCTAGTAGTAAAAAATCAATTGCTGCTCTATTTTGCAGAGTAGCATGCCTTATACTATCTACATCTAATAAAAGATTACTTAAAGCTTCAGAAGTAGCATTAGTTTGTTTTGCAAGCCAACAACCTAGTCTATTTAAAGTAGTTAGTGTGTGAGCAATCCCGACTGAGCGGTCTATTCCAAAATTCTATGTGATCATTACGAAAACTACTAAAAGCATGTGAACTTCTTTTTACACGATAATTGCTTTTACGTCTGATTTGCAAAATTTGTGATTGATTTGGCATTAATAGGGTCAGTCGTGCTAAACTACATGGTCCTCCTTTTATGTGAGAAGGGATCCCTGGCCAGACACGATCCCCACAAACTAAAAAGTGACCACTAGGCAAGCTAATAGGATGGTTAGTAGCTTTAGATATGTTGCTGGAGGTATAATCACACCAAGAGCTATGGTTAGCATACACCGGCAAGGTGGCATTAACCCACCAAGCTCGTGACTGATTCCTCCCAACATAATTGAAATATAGACAATAGTCCATTTTTACAGACCCTAATAATTCCAGTTCTTGTGGTTCCAACGAACTCTTTGGCAGGTAAGGTATCCAGCCATCCCAGGCATCTACCTTTCCCGTGCCTTGTGCAACAGCCTGCTGAGCCGTTGGAACAGGCCAATTATCTATGGGCACAGCCACCAAACAAGTGGTGAATGGATTCTCTGGGGTACAGTTAAAATCCACAGGATGATTATCAAAGTGGCTGATCTGACTGGTCCATATGTTCTTTCCATGGCCTCACCCACCGACTCGGGACCCATCGTGGTCCTTCACCTGTCGAAACACAAACATATCCTCTGCCAGTCATTTTTACCTCTACTGGGCCTTTCCATTCTCCTGTTCGCAAATCTTTAAACTGAACTTTTGCTGCCTCAACCTTTTGCACCTTTGATTGTAATGATGTATGATGGATTACAATTGGTGGAGATTCTCGGTTCCCTGTTAAACGCAGATAATTTAATACATACAGAGCTTTTGCAAGACGTTCAAATGGCATCTGTTCTCCCTCTTTTTGTTTTTGCAAAAGCGATTTCAGGGTAGCATGAGCTCGCTCAACAATGGCTTGACCTGTGGGAGAGTGTGGAATACCAGTGACTCTACGGATTCCCCACACATTACAAAAATGTGCAAATGAATGTGACACATATGCCGGTGCATTGTCTGTTTTGATTTCTAAAGGAATGCCTAATGCAGCAATAGCAGCATGCATGTGTTTAATAACATGTTTAGCAGACTCACCAGTTTGAGCTGTGGCCCACATAGCATGAGAAAAGGTGTCAATGCTGACATGCACATATTTTAAATGGCCAAACTCAGCAATGTGTGTGACATCCATTTGCCATAGTTGTAAGGCAGCCAATCCTCTAGGATTGACCCCTAAGCCTAGACCAAAACCAATTTTTTGGCAGGAAGCACAAGACTGTACAATGCCTCGAGCGTCAGTAATAGGCAAGTTAAATTGCCGAGCTAACACCCTCGCTGATTGATGGAAAAAATCATGTGAGAGACGTGCCTGTTCAAACAAATTAATTGTATGATTTGTCCATGTTGCAGCAACAAGTTGGTCTGCATTGTTGTTACCGATAGACAGACCATATTGGAACTGATGGCTACGAATGTGTGTGATAAAATATGGTGTTAGCCGCTGGTTTAACAAATGTAGCAACTGCATTAAAAGCATATACAAGGTAGCGTTTTTCACAGTTTTAACCATGGCTCGCTCAAGGCGTTGCACTGTCCCAACAACATAGAGAGAATCTGACACAATGTTTAACGGTGTTTCTGGCCATTGCTGGAAAACCCATAATACTGCTCTTAACTCCAGTGTTTGTAGAGAATCACCAAGATGACCTTGCAAAATATAATGTTTCCATTGGCTGTCTGTGTACCAAGTGGCAGCAGCTCGTTTAGATTTTCGCCCAGCATCAGTAAAAACTGTAAGCCCTTCTACTGGGGTTTCAGACCTGACTGGAATTTCTTCAAAAGTCTGGTCCTGTAAGATAGGTAAAAATTTTGTTGGAGGATAAGCGTTACTAAGTGTGCCTGGATAATCAGCAAGTGCAATTTGGAATGTCTCTGAAGTAGTCAGCAACCAGTTAAGATAATCCTGTACAATTGGAATGTAAATAACATCTGGTTCCCGACCAGCAATATCTATGATTCTTTTTCTGCCTTTGATTATCATGTTGGCAAAGAGTTCAATGTGGGTGCAGATGGTGTTTTTCGGCTGGAAGGATAAAAAGATCCACTCCAGTATTTTAAGGTCGTTATCATTTTGCTGTATAATGAGACCAAGTAAATGTTTTCTTTGAGCTGAGGAATTGACAATTAACAGGCGCAAAGGTAATCCTGTTATTTGTCTTTGCACTGTAGCTGTTAAAATTTTGTCTGTTACCTTTTCTAATGCTAATTTTTGTTCAGGTGTTAACTGTCTGCGGCTATTAGCATTAACAGAGGTGCCTAACAAAGACATTAAAGGAGCTAAATCATCATTTGTGATTCCTGCAATTGATCTCACCCATTGTATGTTTCCCATGAGTTTTTGTGCATCAGTAAGAGTGTTAATTTCAGTGTGCAGTTTGATTTTTTGGGGACGTACGGTACTACCCGTAATTGTCCAACCTAAATATTGCCAAGGGCGTTGCCGCTGTACTTTTTCTGGGGCTATGTGTAAATTTTTTGATCTCAGAGTGTGTTGCAGTTCCTGCAAAGTTTCAGTGACATCAAGTTTTTCTCCTGCTATGAGAATGTCATCCATATAATGGTACACTAAAAGGGATTGATGAGTCTGTCTAAAGGGTTGCAAAGCCCAGGCAACAAAAGTTTGACACAGAGTTGGTGAATTTTTCATACCCTGAGGCAAAACTACCCATTGGTACCGTTTTGCAGGTTCCTGCTTGTTTATGGCTGGCACAGTAAAAGCGAATTTTTCTGCGTCGTCAGGGTGTAATGGTATTGTAAAAAAACAGTCTTTCAAGTCAATAATTAATAAATCCCAATGTTCAGGAAGCATTACAGGAGAGGGTAATCCTGGCTGTAAGGCTCCCATGTCTTGCATTACGGCGTTTACAGCTCGCAAATCATGGAGCAAACGCCATTTTCCTGATTTTTTGGGAACTGTAAAAATAGGAGTATTCCATGGGCTCGTAGATGGTGTTATATGTCCTGCATCCAATTGCTCTTGTACTAAATTCTGTATGATTTGCAGCCGTTCCTGCTTTAGCGGCCATTGGTCCACCCACACAGGAGTGGTGGTGGTCCATGTGAGTTTTAAAATAGGCTGCTCTACCATGGCCGCTGCTAAAAATTTTTAGTTATGAGACGTGCTCCCATTTGTGACAGGACATCTCGACCGATTAGTGCTACTGGTAAGTGCATTACATATGGGCGAGTTGTCACCACGGTGCCATCAGTAAAAGCAAAAGAAACTGGAGTTTTACTGATCATGGTTTGCTGAGTTCCCCCCACCCCGATCACGCTAGTGTGTGCCGGTAATAGTGGCCAATTTGCTGGCCATCTGACAGTCGGGATGATAGTAACATCCGCCCCTGTATCAATTAACATAGAAAGGGTTATTGATTGTCCGTTTTGATGGGTGATAATTATCTTTTCCTCAGGTTTCCCCTTTGCTATGTCGATTGCCAACATAATCTCCGGGGTACCTGTTGATCCAAATCCTCCTTGTCCCCTTTCATGAGTCTGGGCTTTTGGCACACAGGCTTGAAATGGTATTAATTGAGCAATTTTTGACTTTGCCGGTATGGTAAGAGGCGGGGTCAAGGTATATAACATGATTTTTATGACGCCGTGATAGTCCGAATCAATAAGTCCTGGCACCACAAATATACCTTTTCTAGAAACAGATGACCGACCAATAAGCAATGCACTTAATCCATGCCCTAACGGTCCCTTCTGGTCAGAATCAATTACTACGACTTCCGTGGAAGTCAGAGTAATGTCTACTGCTGTTGCCAGGTCCACTCCTGCGCTGCCGACTGTGGCGGCTGCGCAGCGGTCCAAGCACCCTGCATTTGTGTCGTCGCGCGCGGGTGAATCGCGCTCGACTCCTTGTTTCCCGAGTTTTTGCACTCATGGGTATTGAAATAACTTCTCTTACAATGTATGCACCATTTCCGTGCCCGTGCAGTAGTTTGTCCGATCAGATTTGGATTAGGTGGACTCTTACAATTCCTTCTAAGATGACCTTGTTTCCCGCAATTAAAGCATTTTCCTACCCTTGGTTTTACAGCAGCTCCCACAGCTGCAGCCATTACAGTAGCTTTTTCTTGTTCGAGCATACGTTCAGCTGCCTCCAACAGATGTGCTGCATTTGACCCTCTTGGCAAATGACTGAGTGCCCTTTTCGTTTTCTCATTAGCATTATCAAATGCAAGCATATCCAAAAACTTAGTTTTCATGATTTCATCTAAATCAGGATGCGCCATTATAGCGATGTGCAAGCGATCGATAAATTTGCTGTACGGTTCTGTAGGTCCCTACTGCACAGATGTAAATGCAGGCCGAACCTTATCATCAGGTATGCTAAGGATGGCTTTAAAGGCTAAATCTTGACTCAATTGCAAGACTTCATGGGCAAATCGCACTTGCAAATCAAGCGTCACAAATGGTCCCACTCCCATTAACATTTGCGCTTGCACCCCGCATAATGGATCCCCCTGTTGTCGCGGTATTGCGGCAGCTCTATCACAAGCAGTTTGCCAGTTTTGATAAAAGTGCAACTGTTGTGACGGAGAAAGTAACATTTGTGCAACCATTCGAGAATCATACGGAGTGAACAAATGAGCAGAAAAATTATGCTGTAACAGCGATTGCGAGTACGGCGACTTCAAGCCATACTGTGAAATGGCACTTTTAACTTCTTTTAAAATTTTCCAATCTAACGCTTCCCACGCGTATCCCCCATTATCAGCTACAACCGGAAAAGCCATAGGCAATAACTGCCCCTCAACCAATGCATCACGAATTACCCCTCTCCACCTCGCGGATGGATTCCCAAGGCCCCCCAGACTGCCCCCCGCCCCAACCCCGATCCCTGCCGAAGGCACTGGCGGCGCAAGGGGAGGGGGGGGGTTAAAACCGGGAAAGTTAGGCGGGCCGTCAGGCGGAGAAGGCGTCGACTTTTCCTGCACTTTGTCCAGCCGCACTTCTAAGGCCTCCAATTTTTCCAACAACTGGTGTAGCTGGACTTCTTTAAGTCCGTTGTCGTGGTCGTCGATCCGCTCGCAACGAGATGGCGGCTCTGATGGTGGTAAAGGTGGAAAAAGTTGCGATGGTCTCACCGGTGACGGATCCCGTGAAGCGGCCACAGAGGCCGTGGATCTCTGCTGAGAAGACTGCAAGTCTTTGCTGGTAGATGAAGGTGGCGGCGGCAACGAATCAGCTACTTGTGTAGATGTCTCTGCGCTGGTTTGAGTCGGAGCCGAGTGACCCGATATTCCCCGGTCCCCCGCAGCTGTACGTCTTGGCGTTACAGCGGGTATGAGAGGCCCCGTAAAAAGCATGCTAGTAGCCGATCCCGACTCCCCCGTCGGAGTCAGCGCTGCAAACGCAGACGCCGCAGCTTTTCGCTCTGCTTGCATGTCTTTCAGAGAGTCAACAACCAATCTCCACACAGTGGGGTATTTGCTTGCCTCCTTGGACCCATTACTTATCTCTTCCCACAGCACTGCCCCAATTTTCTCCCAAATTGCGATTTGAAAGGCAGCATCCGCTGAGGGGATCAACTCTTTTCCCTTTGCCCAGTGTAGCAAAGCTCTCAAGGCAGGCTCGTTATAATTCGCTCCTCTCACAGAAAGGATGTCTTGGAGGAGTTTCACCACTGCTGACTCTTCCCTGGACAGTGTGGACCCCATCTCCTCCCCGGCCGCTCACCTGATCAGGGCGAGATTCCCAAACTTTTTGCGCTAGCGACTTCCGAGTGCCGGGGCAGCACCCGATATCGACCGGCTTCTGCCCCCTCCTTCTTGTCGGTCTCGTCGGTTTTATCCAACGCCGATCTGAGGGTCCCTGTTCGGGCGCCACTTGTTGACGCAGAAGTCCCGGACACAGCACACAGACCAATATGATCAGGCTGTGCCAAAGTTTATTGCGCAGATAGCTCAGTATATATAGGCACTCTACTTGTCTATCATTAACACACACAAGTCTAATTGGATACATGTATTGTTCACACGGCTAAATACCAAATAGGATTCACTCAGTAACATCTTAATGATTGGTTAACTATTACAGCATACGTTTCAAGGTTACAGTTAACATTCCTTCTCTGTGTATCTCTCTCAGTAGTTTTCCGTGCTAACTTTTCCCAAGGCTTCTGCACGTACACGAACTTTAGTAACCCTCAGGCGAGGCCTCAATGCCTGCGGGTCACTACCTTACAATTGTCAAGCAATTGTCTGGATTGCTCACATGCCCATTCACAGTCAAATAGCTCTCCACAAGAGTATGCCACCTCTTACTTTTAATCAGGAAAAATCCCATGCCTCACTATTGTCCAAAGCGCTTTCGTAATAGTCATCACTAGTCTGAAACTGAGACAGAATATGATACTCAAAGGATGAAAGCAAATTCATACAGCGACTCTTGCTACAAGAACTGGCTGCCAATCAGTAGGAATGTCAGAGAATAACAGATCTGTTTGGTGTTTTCCATGACCAAGATTATATTCAGTAAAAAGAAAGGTTAAACTAATTACAGGATTTTTTTGTCCTTTAAGCAAGTTTTCCTGATTTTTTAATTTCTTCCTCTCCTCAGAGTTCCAGAACAGCTCGTTCCGAGGAAGACCGAGACTCACTGTGGGATGCCTGGGGCTCGTGGAGTGAATGTTCGCGCACTTGTGGAGGAGGGGCTTCGTATTCACTGAGGCGCTGCCTGAGCAGCAAGTAAGTGGGTGAATGCTTTTTACATTACTGATAGGAGAATTCAGCTTACTCATACGTGTCAGACCACAAGAAATAAGCAGTTGAGGTCTTGAACTAAATTGAAATTTCCAACTCAGTGTCAAAAAATTATGGTAGCATGGTTCATTATTTATTCAGGCAAGCAGCCAACATGTTTGATAAGGCAACACCCTTTTAAAATGTAGTGAGAGCCAGTGGAGATACAGAAGTTACTTGGACAGCTTGCAAGGCTGCCAGTTACTGAAAAGCGAAACTCCCTACAATTTCACTGTTTAAGCAATAAGACTTTTCGCACTTGTACCAGATTACAGCTAATTCACTTGGTTTAGCCCCCTACTAAAGCTACACTGAACCTATGAAAGTATCAAACAGACCCAATATGGCATCCTGAGCTATATAAGAAAAAAGGATAATTCTTCTGAGGCTATCTTAAGAATTAAATATCAGGCAGGAGGCCTTCCATACCAGCAAACCCTCCCCAGCAGGCAGAAGCAGAATGGCCTAGTACAAAGGTGAATTCTGGGTACCCAGCCAGCCATCTGAGATTTTACTTCCCCCCAGTTACTAGCTTGCGATAAAACATGAACAAGCCATTTGACATAATTTCCACTCTATAGTATATGCATGTTTTGCCTGCAAAGTATTTCCAGCAAATATTATTTCTGTCTACTTTACCTGCAGTAAACATGGTATATGTGACGTTAAAAGATTTCTGACAAAGAATAGGAAGGAAAAGTCCAGACCGGATCTTTATGGCTTACTGCCATCTCTGATAATCTTATATACTATGGTGTAAAAAATATAATGCAGTTTTCCATCCTGCATGTTTCTTCCGTATTTTCTTCCATGTGCTTATAAAACTGTTCTTAATAAAACAATACACTCCAAATTGTTTCCTATATCTGACATTTTAAAACGTGATGCTCTTTAGTGAGGACAATAAACAGCACAAGCCATTGAACCATAAGATCAGAATAGAATGTTGTGTTCTTTCGCTTTACCTGTGGACAGTTTGGAGTCCTAGTTTCAGCAATTACTAGTGCACAAAAGTCTGCTGGAAGGAGAAAAGGTAGCCAAAGACATCTACTGAAACCAGTGGGAAAAAAGGTATTTTTCTATTCCATTCCATGGAAATAAAAATGCAGTAATTTGGGTTTTAAATGTAGGGACAAATTCTTATCCCTTGTTAGTTCCATTGCAAACCGTGGTTTTGCAAAGACTCTGAAACCAGGAATTTCTGTAATAGGAACTGCCAGTCCTTTTCGGAGTTGGGAAAATAAGTGACTTTCTGTATGTTCCTTTAATGTAAACATGAATCGAGGCATATCAGGAGATCTGGGGAATCTGAATATAAGAGCTTGCTGAGTACGCCTCTGCTCTCTCACTGAGAGCTGTTTGTAGAGGGAAAAAATCTTGGACTCCCACAACACTAGCAGTAGTAGTAGTCATAGTGCTCTGTAGTATCTCAGTATAAACCACTCTCTCTGGGCAGGGTCTCCCCATCTGTTTCTTTTTGATTCTTATACTATTTATGATGTCCCTGAAGCTATCCCACTGAAACAGGGAATAAACTCATAAATCACACAGTACTCATTTTTCATTGTCACAGCAGTACATGAGCAATGCTTCCTGCCTTAAGAAACTAAACGCAAATTTTGACCCATTCAGACATGGAAGCCCCATGTCTAGGATAGGATGCAGGAGCTTTATTAGGTGCACAACTCCTGATGGCTAGTAAATAATAAACATCAAAATTTGTCCTGGACTCAGCAGAGTACCAAATGTTATAGTTTTTCCTTTTTCCTGGTCTGCATGCAATTGCTAATTAAATAAAGATTTTAAATTATTAATGTATGTACTAGGCAAACATTATAAGTCACTAAGGCACTAAAAAGGCACAGAGGGAGCAGGGGAAGAAATCCAGACTTCGAAGGTTTGTAAATAAGCCTGTACGCATGAGTATGTTAAACCTGACAAGTTTAGAACAAAATGTCCACCTCTCTGGAACAATTCAGTGATTGATACAGTTTATCCTTGTATTTGCTGTGTATAATTTAATGTCAGCGTGAAGGAAGATAGTAGATGCTTCTGGCAAATGAAAACTGGCAACACATTTTGATGTTTTGGAACAAATTATTCCTAAACGTTTCTCAACCTGGGAAGAATGTTCATACTCTCTTCTATCTTTTAGTTCTGTACAAGGTGACTTTCAGACTGTTATGTGAAAAGAGAGACCCCAGTGCATCTGCTTTGAAGAAATGCAAACGCTAATTGTCCATCCCTAACCACTATTAGTCTATGCAGCAAAATGAAGGAAAACAGTTTTCTTTCCAGCTTTTGTTTGCCAAAGTTATGTTAGTGCTTGTGTTGTTTGTTTTGGGAGCATGTTTTGTGTTAGGCCTTTGCAGCTGTGATGAAAGAATGGAAAGTGTTAGTGAGAAATTCTATTTTCTAGTATTTTAGATGGCTAACATTTAAGGGTAGGGGCTGTTCAGCAGTACATTTCATTAGAACAATTCATCTTGATTATTCTAGGGACATTTAGCATGATAGTGATATATATAAATATAAACATTAAATATAAATAAATATGACAACTGGAGTTGGCAGCCCAAGTAGACCGCATTCTGGCGTCCCATACTGACAGCGAGAAGCACAGGGTAAATCTGGTGTCAGAACAAGCCCCAGGAAAATAAAATTTTGCTAATTAATAGTTAAAAACAAGGCTAAACGTCAAAGCATGAGATTTTTCATGCTCTTTGTTAGCATTAGCTCTTTCTAACTTCAGGTATTCTCGTTATTTCCACAAAAAGACAGACCCCCTTTTGATATTACAGTTGTTTGCCTCAACTCGCTTGGAAACTAATCTCCAAAGCTAATTATGTATTGAATGAAGGAGTATTTATTTCTATCATTCATGAGTTTTGCCCTTCAGTTTTAAGGTTGTTTTGGGGGGCGGGATGGTGGGTTTTTTGGGGAGGGTAAAGGGGGAGGTTGGAGGTTTGAGAGGTTTTTTTTATATGAAGCTCAGGAAAGAGTAACTCCTCACCTGTCTCCTCTCCACCATGAGCTACCATGCAGCATGACTGTTCTGCTGTTCAAAACCTGTAGAGAGGAGAACCACAGACCACTCCTGTTTTTCTTGAGGGCCAAACTACCAACTGTTGTGCTTCAACAGAGAGATGAGTTTTATTAGCTATTGGATACATTGGCTATAAGGGTGCTGGAAATACATAGATAGAGCATGTGGAAGGACACTGCAGTATGGTTTTTGCCCTCTTCCTTGCAGTCTGGCTACTATTTGTTTAAGGATAACAGGAAGGGATTTTATAGGTACATTGCCAATAAAAGACAGGTTAGGGACACTGTGGGCCCTCTCCAGAAGCTATCGGGAGAACTGGCTGCCCTGGATTTGGAGAAGGCTGAGGTTCTTAATGACTTCTTTGCCTCAGTCTTTACCGGCAAATGCTCTGACCACACCACCCAAGTCTTGGAAGGCAGATGCGGGGACAGTGAGGGTGGGGACCCTGGGCCCACTGTGGGGGAGGATCTTGTTCGTGACCACCTTAGGAACCTGAATGTATACAAGTCCATGGGACCGGATGAAATCCATCCACGGGTCCTGAAGGAGCTGGCAAATGAAGCTGCTAAGCCACTGTCCATCATATTTGAAAAATCATGGCAGTCAGGTGAAGTTCCCGATGACTGGAAAAAGGGAAATATAACCCCCATTTTTAAGAAGGGGAAAATGGATGAGCCAGGGAATTACAGACCAGTCAGTCTCACCTCTGTGCCTGGCAAAATCATGGAGCAGATTATCCTGGAAGGCATGCTAAGGCACATGAAAACCAACAAGGTGCTTGGTGACAGCCAGCATGGCTTCACTAAGGGGAAATCCTGCCTGACCAATCTGGTGACCTTCTATGAAGGGGCTATGGAACTGATGGACAGGGGCAGAGCAGTTGATGTCATCTACCTGGACTTGTGTAAAGCCTTTGACACTGTCTCACATGACATCCTTCTCTCTAAGTTGGAGAGACATCAATTTGATAGGTGGACCACTCAGTGGATAAAGAACTGGCTGGATGGCCGCACACAAAGAGTAGTGCTCAATGGCTCAATGTCCAGCTGGAGACCAGTAACGAGTGGTGTCCCCCAGGGATCGGTGTTGGGACCGGTCTTGTTCAACATCTTTGTGGGTGACATGGACAGTGGGATTGAGTGCGCCCTCAGCAAGTTTGCCGATGACACCAAGCTGTGTGGTTCGGTTGATACATTGGAGGGAAGGAATGCCATCCAGAGGGACCTTGACACACTTGTGAGGTGGGCTGATGCCAACCTGATGAAGTTTAACCATGCCAAGTGCAAGGTCCTACACCTGGGTCGGAGCAATGCCAGGCACATCTACAGATTGGGCGGGGAGGAGATTCAGAGCAGCCCTGTGGAGAAGGACTTGGGGGTGTGGGTTGATGAAAAAATGAACATGAGCTGGCAGTGTGCGCTTGCAGCCCAGAAAGCCAACCGTATCCTGGGCTGCATCAAAAGGAGTGTGACCAGCAGGTCGACGGAGGTGCTCCTGCCCCTTTACTCTGCTCTCGTGAGACCTCACTTGGAGTATTGTGTGCAGTTCTGGTGTCCTCAACATAAAAAGGACATGGAAGTGTTAGAACAAGTGCAGAGGAGGGCCACGAGGATGATCAGGGGACTGGAGCACCTCTCGTATGAAGATAGGCTGAGAAAATTGGGGCTGTTCAGCCTAGAGAAGAGAAGGCTGCGTGGAGACCTCAGAGCAGCCTTCCAATACCTGAAGGGGGCCTATAGGGATGCTGGGGAGGGACTCTTCATTAGGGACTGTGGTGAGAGGACAAGGGGTAATGGGTTTAAACTTAAACAGGGGAAGTTTAGATTGGATATGAGGAAGAAATTCTTTACTGTGAGGGTGGTGGGCCCCTGGAATGGGTTGCCCAGGGAGGTTGTGAATGCTTCATCCCTGGCGGCGTTCAAGGTGGGGTTGGACATAGCCTTGGATGGCATGGTTTAGTGGGAGGTGTCCCGGCCCATGGTAGGGGGGTTGGAACTCATAGAATCATAGGATCATAGAATAGTAAGGGTTGGAAAGGACCTCAAGATCATCGAGTTCCAACCCCCCGCCATGGGCAGGGACACCTCCCACTAAACCATGCCATCCAAGGCTAAGTCCAACCCCACCTTGAACGCCGCCAGGGATGAAGCATTCACAGCTTCCCTGGGCAACCCATTCCAGGGGCCCACCACCCTCACAGTAAAGAATTTCTTCCCCACATCCAATCTAAACCTCCCCTGTTTAAGTTTAAACCCATTACCCCTTGTCCTCCCACCACAGTCCCTAATGAAGAGTCCCTCCCCAGCATCCCTATAGGCCCCCTTCAGGTATTGGAAGGCTGCTCTGAGGTCTCCACGCAGCCTTCTCTTCTCCAGGCTGAACAGCCCCAATTTTCTCAGCCTATCTTCATACGAGAGGTGCTCCAGTCCCCTGATCATCCTCGTGGCCCTCCTCTGCACTTGTTCTAACACTTCCATGTCCTTTTTATGTTGAGGACACCAGAACTGCACACAATACTCCAAGTGAGGTCTCACGAGAGCAGAGTAAAGAGGCAGGAGCACCTCCGTCGACCTGCTGGTCACACTCCTTTTGATGCAGCCCAGGATACGGTTGGCTTTCTGGGCTGCAAGCGCACACTGCCAGCTCATGTTCATTTTTTCATCAACCCACACCCCCAAGTCCTTCTCCACAGGGCTGCTCTGAATCTCCTCCCCGCCCAATCTGTAGATGTGCCTGGCATTGCTCCGACCCAGGTGTAGGACCTTGCACTTGGCATGGTTAAACTTCATCAGGTTGGCATCAGCCCACCTCACAAGTGTGTCAAGGTCCCTCTGGATGGCATTCCTTCCCTCCAATGTATCAACCGAACCACACAGCTTGGTGTCATCGGCAAACTTGCTGAGGGCGCACTCAATCCCACTGTCCATGTCACCCACAAAGATGTTGAACAAGACCGGTTCCAACACCGATCCCTGGGGGACACCACTCGTTACTGGTCTCCAGCTGGACACTGAGCCACTGAGCACTACTCTTTGCGTGCGGCCATCCAGCCAGTTCTTTATCCACTGAGTGGTCCACCTATCAAACTGATGTCTCTCCAACTTAGAGACAAGGATGTCATGTGAGACAGTGTCAAAGGCTTTACACAAGTCCCGGTAGATGACATCAACTGCTCTGCCCCTGTCCATCAGTTCCGTAGCCCCTTCATAGAAGGTCACCAGATTGGTCAGGCAGGATTTGCCCTTAGTGAAGCCATGCTGGCTGTCACCAAGCACCTTGTTGGTTTTCATGTGCCTTAGCATGCCTTCCAGGATAATCCGCTCCAAGATTTTGCCAGGCACAGAGGTGAGACTGACTGGTCTGTAATTCCCTGGCTCATCCATTTTCCCCTTCTTAAAAATGGGGGTTATATTTCCCTTTTTCCAGTCATCGGGAACTTCACCTGACTGCCATGATTTTTCAAATATGATGGACAGTGGCTTAGCAGCTTCATTTGCCAGCTCCTTCAGGACCCGTGGATGGATTTCATCCGGTCCCATGGACTTGTATACATTCAGGTTCCTAAGGTGGTCACGAACAAGATCCTCCCCAACAGTGGGCCCAGGGTCCCCACCCTCACCGTCCCCACGTCTGCCTTCCAAGACTTGAGTGGTGTGGTCAGAGCATTTGCCGGTAAAGACTGAGGCAAAGAAGTCATTTAGAACCTCAGCCTTCTCCAAATCCAGGGTAGCCAGTTCTCCCGATAGCTTCTGGAGAGGGCCCACAGTGTCCCTAACCTGTCTTTTATTGGCAATGTACCTATAAAATCCCTTCCTGTTATCCTTAACATCCCTAGCCAAGTTTAATTCTAAGTGGGCCTTAGCTTTCCTAACCTGGTCCCTAGCTTCCCGGACAACATCCCTGTATTCTTCCCAGGCCGCCTGACCTCGCTTCCACCTTTTATAAGCCTCTTTTTTCCTTTGAATTTTGCTCAGCAGCTCCTTATCCATCCAAGGAGGTCTCCTGGCCCTCCTGCTGAACTTCCTTCTAGTTGGGATGCATCGCTCCTGAGCTTGCAGCAGGTGAGCCTTGAATATCAACCAACAGTCTTGGGCCCCCCTGCCCTCTAGGGCTGTATCCCATGGAACCTTACTGAGCAGGTTCCTGAAGAGGCCAAAATCTGCTCTCTTGAAGTCCAGGGCAGTGAGCTTGCTGCACGCTCTTCTCACTGTCCTGAGGATCTCAAACTCGACCATCTCATGATCGCTGCAATCAAGGCTGCTCTGGAGCGTCACATTCCCAACCAGCCCTTCCCTGTTGGTGAGGACGAGGTCAAGCATGGCACCTCTCCTTGTCGGCTCCCCTATTACTTGCAGAAGGAAGTTGTCTTCCACACAATCGAGGAACCTTCTGGATTGCTTGTGCCGGGCCGTACCATCCCTCCAACAGATATCAGGGTGGTTGAAGTCTTCCATGAGAACAAGGGCCTGCAAGCGTGAGGCTGCTCCTATCTGCCTATGGAGCGCTTTGTCCAGCAAGTCCCCTTGGTCAGGCGGTCTGTAACAGATCCCCACAATAATGTCACCCATCGCTGTTCTCCCTTTAACCGTGACCCACAAACTCTCTGTCGACTGCTCACCTGTCCCCAGACAGAGTTCCATACTCTCTAGCCTATCCCTAACATAAATAGCAACTCCCCCTCCCCGTCTGCCGGGCCTGTCTTTCCTAAAGAGCCGGTAACCTTCCATTCCAACACACCAGTCATAGGAGCCATCCCACCATGTTTCTGTGATGCCTATGATATCATACCCCCGTAGATGTGCACACATCTCTATGATCTTGAGGTCCTTTCCAACCCTTACTATTCCATGATTCTATGATTCTATGATTCTATGATTCTATGATTCTATGGTCTGTCTGATGAACAGTACAGCTGGAGTCTTTCATCCATCATAGTGATTGATAGTACTCACATATCTTCAATCCAGGTATTAATAAATGCTTATGTTGATTCAAGGAAACTTGAACAGAGTAATAAATAGCTGATTGCTTGTTAGTTATAAGAAATTTGTGTGCATTTATTTAATTTCCTTGTATCAGAATACATTTTCAAATCATAAAAGAAATTATAAATTCTCACATTCAAAGTTCACCCGTCCTGGTCCTAAAAATATTGTTTGTGTACTGGAATTGTGCTTTGCATATTGACAAGTACTGCAATAGTATCAGTGGTGTTTTACCGTGCCTAGGCTTTTAAGCAGGAAGATAACCGTGATTTTTTTTCCTATCAACTTCCAAATTATTCATCACTTTCTAGTAAAGTAAGGTTAAAGGTAGCAGACAAGCAGAATGTCCTAGAGTTTTGGAAATTATTTTAGTAGGTAACAGATAAGTAGGCTTTATTTCAATCTGTTTAGAAGCCCTATATGTTGCTGCTCTTCCCAGCTGATGCAGGAATCAGGGAACAGTTTGTGTGAGTTTATAGAACAGTGCTAAGCTGGTTATGAAGTCTCACGGATACTTAATCTGGGTAAAGGGGTCAAAGTTTGAGATCATCACTCTTACCTCTGGGAAACCATGTACAAACTGCTGAATAGAGTGGAGGTTTTCTACCATTAGATGAGGGATGTATGTTTAGTAGCAGAAGAAAGTCAGCATTAGCAAAAAACCCCAAAACAACAAAACCAAAACCAAAACCACACACACCCAAACCCCCAAAACAACAACAAGAAACAAACACCCCCCAGAAAAAACCCAAAACAAATAAACAAACAAAAGCCCAACAAAAGCCCACCAAAACAAAAACAAAACAAAAAAAAAAAAAACAAAAACAAAAACAAAAACAAAAACAAAAAACAAAAAACAAACAAACAAAAAAAAACAACCTAAGCAAAAAAGAGGAAACATGCATGGGAGTCACAGTGATACAGTGCCAGATTTGTTTAGGCGCTTGGTATTGTCTCTGTTACTTGCTGGAATATATTTTTTACCCCACTTTTCAAATGCCTCCCTTCTTTCCTTCAGCTCATGTCTGTCTTTTATTAATGCAAGCAAGTTAATGCACCAGTATAAAATATACTTTCTACCAGCTCTGCTTGCTAAATTAGCTGAAGTAAATGATTCACTAGCTGGGTTTTTCACCCCAGTGTGACTGTTGTGAAGGATGAAAACAGTGAACCTCCATGAGTGACTCTCAGTTTTCCTGCAGTTTGACTTGGTTGATCAATAAAATAGCCACCAAGATGTATCTTTGGAGATTAGGTTTAATAAACTAGCTAAATTAGCTTTATTTAGGTCAATTTTATGCTGTGGAAGTTTCACACAATCTAGACCTGTGTTGTAATCTGTAGAGTGATTGAGTGGTCTTTGGAGAACCAGTTAGTCACATTGCGCTGACTCTCCTAATTTCAGGCTTCTGCACCTCAGTGAAGTAGCTAAAAATATATCAAATGCTTTTCTAGAAGTTTTCCCATGTAATCCGTTTCTACAGTTGCCACTGGGTTATCTCACCCACTCTGTGTTAGAATGAATAGTAGTCAGCTTTCCTAACAAAAATATCAGTTAAGCCTTCTTTTGGATGATATGCCACTCACAAGTCCAGGTTCACTGGAAGAGCTCTTGTATATTCATAGTTATTTCAGTAAATATGTTCTGGAAATTAAATGAAAAAGAATTAAATCAGCCAGGCCTTTGCATGATGTATAATTCTTGAAAGCCTTACTACGTATAAGAAAGAGGATAAGGTGTGATTCTCTAAAGCCCTAAGCAACAGATTGTACATAAGAAAGCATAGGCATTTCAGTAGAGCTGGGCTAACACATGTGATCCAGACCCAAGTTCAAACTTTCTCAAAACATGGGGAACTTAGGTTCCTCTTCAGCACGTTTTTTGTTGTTTGGGGTTTTTTTGTTTGTTTGTTTGTTTTTGTAAAGGCCAGCTGCAAAACTTGGATCCAGATCTGAGCTCAGGCATGTTCAGATGTGGGATGTTAGACTTTTGGGCCTGCAGTATGTTCTAGATGCTATCTTCCTGATACAGCAGGATGGATGAGATTTAGTAGTGTATTTTCTTTCCACCTGGACCATAAAGAGACCTCTTGCCATTGTCTTCTGAAAGTCGTGGTTTAAGCCTCTCAGCCACGCAGTTTTCTCACTCACTCACTTCCTCCTCTTTCTTCCCTCCACTCCTGGAGGGATGGGAAGGAGAATCGAAAGAATGCAACTCCCATAGGTTTAGATAAGAACAGTTTAGTAACTAAGGTATAACACAAACCACTACTGCTACCACCAATAATAATAATAACAAGGCAAATACAAGGGAAAAGAATGCAATCACTCACCACCCAGTATCAAGTCCAACCACGCAGTGCACCCCCCTGCAGTGCACCCCCCACACCCTTCTGGGTCTCTGCTCTCCCTTTTTACATCCTGGGCATGATGAGCACATCATGGAATATGTGGTATGGAATAACCTCTTTGGTCAGTTTGGGTCAGGTGTCCTGTCTCTCTTTCCTCATAGCTTCCCATCCTCCCTGGCAGAGCATGAAACTCAGAAAGTCCTTGGTCAGACCAAAACTTTACCAAGCAGTAACTGAAAACACTGGTGTTATCAGCGCTGTTCGCAGGCCCAAAATGCGAAACACAGCGCTGCACCAGCTACCAAGAAGGAGAAAAATGACTGCTACTGCTGAACCCAGGACAGCAGTTCAATTCTTGCTTTTTTTCTGCCTTTCCTGGCTAGTGAGCGACTGAAAAACATTTGCAACTGTAATTGCTTTGTGTTTATCTACAATATGTGTTAAATGTGCAAATTTAAATCTAAAACTACTTTTAAAAATATCTTAAGGAAACAAAAAATCCTGCAATGACAAGCAAACGAGAGACTAAATGCATGAAAATAAACAGTACTCTGAAAGCATTCTGACTTTTTTTTTTTTCATTTTCTTTTTCTCTAATTTAATTTTTGTTATGCTCATTGGACTAGCCAGTCATGTTTGACTGAGAGTTTAGGAAGAGTCATTTAATGCCTAAGCTGTTTCTCAGCTGTTACTTAGAAAATAACATTCAGTGACTCTGAATAATGCAAAGAAGAATTTGAAAGCAAAAAATTACAATGAACTCTATTCTATTGAACAATTTGTACAGCAAAAGTCCAATATCTGCCTTACTTTTGAGTAAATATAATGTCAACCTTAAATTCCAAGGGTAGCAGAAGCTACCTGGAGTAAGAGCTTTGAGTGTGGGAGCACTGTTGGAGCTGCAGCTGATAATTTTTTGCATGACATTCCCAACAAAATTCTCAAATCTGGACTGTTCTCCTCATCAAGCTTTCAGAATTTAAAATGAAATTGTCACAAGCCTAATCATACCTTTAGAAGGAAAGGCTAGTCTCTGTGAGATCAATAGATCTATTAGCTTTCTCTAGGCCCCATTGTATTTTGGCTCAGCTGCTACAAATAGTCAACTTGGTATCCCAGTAGCTGGGCTAGCTACCTTTAGGTTACTTTGGTTATTTCTTGCAGCACAGCCTACAGAATAAAGAAAATCTTAGAAGGGATTCAACACAACTTCAACAATAATCAGGTAGCCATAAACAAGTAGCTGTTCTGTAATTATATCACCAAGAAAGAGACTTCATCTTGAAGAAACACAATTTACTTGTCCTTCAAATTCCTAAACAGTCAGTCAGGTTGTGGTTTAGGCTAAGTATTAAAAAAAGACATTTTTTCCTTTTTTTTTTTTTCTAACACCATCTCTTTGATATAATGTATAGAATCATAGAATGGTTTGCGTCAGAAAGGACCTTAAGATCATCCAGTTTCAGCCCCTGCCCATGGCAGGGACACCTCGCGCTAAACCATGTCACCCAAGACTCCATCCAGCCTGGCCTTGAGCACTGCCAGGGGTGGAGCATTCCCAGCTTCCTTGGGCAACCTGTTCCAGTGCCTCACCACTGTCACAGTAAAGAACTTCTTCCTTATGTCTAACCTAAACGTCCCCTATTTAAGTTTAAACCTATTACCCCTTGTCCTGTCACTACAGTCCCTAATGAAGAGTCCCTCCTAGCATCTGGTACAGTCATATTCCATGTGTGTATAGCCATATTCCATTCTTTTGGTTCCAATGAATTTACTCTAGATACACAGCAGAGTGTCAAAGAGTAAAGTCCAGTATGATGGCTTTTCATTAGCTTCATACTCATTCACATAAATGATGGTCAATATTTATTTCATCATAGAATCATTGTACAGTTGGGGTTGGAAAGGACCTTTGAAAAGCATCTAGTCCAACCTGACCTTGAATACTGCCAGGGATGGAGCATCCACACTTTCTCTGGGCAGCCTGTTCCAGTGCCTCACCACCTGCATCGTAAAAAAATTTTTCTTTATGTCCTTATGTTCCTTATCCATCCTCTTTCAGTCTAAAATCATTACCTGTTGTTCTGTCAGTACAGGCCTCAGTAGAAAGTCTTTCTCCATCTTTCATACAAGCTCCCTTTATCTATTAAAAAGTTGCAGTAAGTCTCCGTAAGCCTTCTTTTTTCCAGGCCAAATCATAGAATTAGAATCACAGAATACCTCGAGTTGGAAAGAACCCATAAAGATCATCGAATCCAACTCTGTTAAAAGGAGGGCTACTTAAAATTAACCATATGACTAAGAATATTGTCCAGATGATCTTTGAACTCTAACAGGTTTGGTGTCACTACCACTTCCCCAGGAAGCCTATTCCAGTGACCAACCACTCTCAGTGATGAACCCTTCCCTAATGTCCAAACTGAACTTCCCAAATGCAGCTTCACTCCATTTCCTCATGTCCTACCACTGGTCACCAGAGAGAGGAGATAAGCATCTCACTCTCCACTGCACCCCTTGAGGCTGTTGTAGACAGCCATGAGGTGACACCTCAGCCTTCTCCAAGCTGAACCTCAGCCACTTCTCATAAGTCTTGCACTTGAGACCTTTCAACCATCTTGGTCAAACTCTGGACAAACTCTAATAGTTTGTTGTCCTTGTACTGAGGCACCCCTAACTGCACTCAGTACTCAAGGTGGGGCCGCACCAGAGTGCTGCAGAGCTGGACGGTCACCTCCCTTGGTCAGGTAGCAATGCTGTGCTGGATGCACCCCAGGACAGTTGGCCCTTTCAGCTTCCAGGGCATGCTGTTGGCTCATGCTGAGCATGCCATCAATCCAAACCCCCAGATCTCTTTCCATGGGGCTGCTTTCCACCCTCTCATTCCCCAGTTTTACATATAACCAGGATTACCCTATTGCAGATAGAGAATCCAGCACTTGCTCTTGTTAAATTTCATATGGTCGGTGATTGCCCATCTCTAGTCTAGATCTCTCTGTAAGGCCTCTCTACCTACTAGGAAGTCCACAGCTTCTCCTAATTTAATATCACTGGCAAATTTACTCAATGTACAATTGATTCCTGCATCCAGAGGATTTATAAAAATGTTAAAGAGCACTGACCATAAAATTGAGCCCTGGGCAACGCCACTTCTGACTAGTCACCAACCTGATGTGACGCCATTTTTATACATCTTTTCAAATCATTGTCAATTGAGTGATGTAGACATGAAGTTGAGCAGAATCAAATAGACAGTTTTAAAACCTAAACTCGTAAAGTCAATGCAATCCTGATACATCTTCCTTTTTCATAACAATTTGGTGTCCATGGCCTTCCATCACATTTTCGTCATAGGAAAAGGATGTGCTGAAAAAAGAAAAAATTTTTTCTTTTCCCCAGACAAGAACTAAACCAGAAATTGTATTGTGAATAAAAGGGGATCATAAAACACTGTGCAGCGTTTGGGAGAGAAGTTGAGGAGGACATGCAAGATGGTGTTACTGTGTATGTAGCACAGCTTCATGCCTGCTGGCACCCAGGAAAAGAGGGCTGACGCACCCTGCCTAAGATCTCATGGGAGGAGAAAGACCCACAGAATACTTTTTCTCACAGATACGGTGCAGAAACCAGTATCTATCCCAGAAAATGACTGTCAAGGGCTGTGAAAATAAAGGAGATGAAGGTTTTTCAACATTACATCAACTTTTGAGCCGCTGTAGCAAACAGTTGCATCAAAATTCACATCCAGAAAGATAACCCACCTCTGGCTCATAGACGCTTGCTTATCTGGGGACTTTTTTAAGAAAAGCATTTCAAACTTTGATGACTGCTGAGAGTGGCAGGAGTTGATGAAGTCCTCCTCTGCACATTCCTTTCATCATCTTTGGTAATTACAGATAAAGACAACTTTGGCATGGGGTTGCTATACTTTCTGTCATGGATTATTGCAAGGCTTCTAACTCTAGCTGAGCACAAATACACATCTACTTTAGACCTTTGAGGGGGGAAACTTGAACTAAGTCACTCTACAAACCGGAGCCTGAGGAAATAAATACCAGGAGTTTGGGTTGTTTATATTAAGGAGAAGTGAGTATTTTAATATATTAAAAGTTGTTAACCTCTTTAAGAAACTTTACTGGAAAAAAAGTGACTACATTTGAAGAATTAAATATGATTCCCAATGGCTTGCTTTTCTGTCATATTCACATGATAATAATTACCTGTGAAGCCAAAATTTCAGAGACTTTTTTCCTCTGCAAAATCCCCCGCAGTTTGTAGATAACAGAGAGGACTAGAACTACCTCTTACTGCTCTCACTCTTTGTGTGTTTTCCAAGATGAACTTGCCATTTTGGGTGACTTTTGGCTTTTCTAACTGGCTGTGTTCTCTTTGTTGATATGAATTCTCATTTATACCTTGCAGAAGGGATGTGTAGTGACTGTATCTCATAACATGGTCTCACTTATCTGCTGTGGTTCTTCCTTGCCCGTGAAATGCTCTGTGCTGTAGCATTCTGCAAAATATCCACACAGAGATATGGGACTTGCCTTAGGAGAAAACCTAGCCTGGCCTGGTGTCATGCAAGATGCTGTGTATTTCACACTCTAGCAGGATTAAGTTCACTAGGTGATTTCAGTTTACATATTTTGAGCAAAGGCAGCGTCAGAAATAGAATTTAATTTTAGAAATCAAAATATATGTCCCTGAAAAGCTGCTTTTTCTCTCTTTTTTTTTTTTTTTTTTTTTTTTTTTGCCTACAGATCCATGATTCTGAATCCAAAATAGATACTTGAGTTTAAGAGAATCTGGAATACTGTCCTGATGCAGCATATTTCTGAAACAAACACTACTTTGCAAATCTGTTATGGAAATATGTCAGTTCGGGCTGAAGGAAGTTTGCCTGCTTTTGGTTGATGGTTGATAACTGGGAAACTAATGATCTTAAACAACAAAACCCTAAAGTTTGATCTTGGAGGGGTGACAAGAGGAGTTTGGCAAGAGTGGTTCCTAGTGTTCATGAGTCATCACCGCGCTAGCTGCATCCAGAACTGCACATTTTTTTCAGAACAACCCTGGCTAATAGCCAAAGGCGGGAAACTGGAATTGAAAATTGGATAGCTCCGTGGCATTATTCTAATTAAAGTACCTATTCTTTTACCTAGTGCAAATAAGTGAAAAACAAGTGGTTTTTTTCATTTCAAAACAGTCAGTATGAAGAAACTGAGAAAATAAGAAAATATAAGGCTGCTGATGTAAAGGAAGTTTAAATTACCCTGGCAGTTCAATGGTTCTGAGGTTAATAAATTAGAGCAATTGAAATTGTTGTAACAGCAGGCCTGTGTGAAGCAAAGAGACGTCTGATGGGTTATATGACATCTTTGAGAGACAGATGGGACATGTATCAGGATTCAACAAGCTGTTCAGTGTGGTGTACAAGGCCTGCGCTAGGACTGCCTGAATGCTGCATAACATACTTTTTTTTCTCTGCTACGTGTCGGTGTAAATCAAGAGTAACTCTATTGAATGTAGTAGAGTGCAAACAGGTTTGGCCTGCACCACAGTATCTGTACCAGCTTGTCTGTATTGCTTAGAAATGACTGGGATGGGGGGGGGTCTTGGGGATTTTTAGGGTTTTTTTACTTCAGAGCCTATTCTGAATGTAATTTTATCATTGTATTGCTAAAACAGTTTTGTTTCCTAGATATTATGTTCACACTTTTCACTCCTGTGCATGCTTACAATGATCAAAATTTACTTGAGTTAATTATATAACATTATAAAAGCATTGAATTAGTGGTATTTGTATCATGCTTTCAGTAGCATCCTTTATACAACAGATAATACATAACAGTGTATGTTATCTTTCTGTTTATAATTTTTCTGGAAAAGTGATAGTTTATTTTCCCATTTATCTTTTCTTGTGATCATTTACATCACTGTGATATGTTTGCAAAACTGTGTTTTGCCCTGATTTTTGAACTCAAAAGGTGTAAATCACTACTGGACTTAATTTCACAGTTAAGTCTTGTGGATAAAGGTGAGAGGGGGGATGACTTCAAAAATTTAAAGGACTGTTCAGTATATTTTAGGGTTAACTCAGTATGGGGAAAAAATCTTTGGGAAAAAATCTGAAAAAAAGGAAAAAAAGGCAAAAAGAGCAACACAAATGCATGCTGATGATGTCCTTTCTCTTGGATAGATCAAAATGGTTTGGATTCAAAAATTCAGTCTTGGTAGGCATTTAGTCCTCGAGGAATATGTGCTTGTTAAATCCTAGCGAAAATAAAAGAGAAAAAAAGAAGAAAAAAGAAAGGGGGAGGGAGAAGTTGTGAAATTAAGAACTTAAGAATGTAAAGAGTTCTGTTCTTTTGAAGGATAATCTTTAAAATCAAAACCCTGCATTCTGAATTATATTGAGTACCTCCTCAGAGTATGCTGACTAAACTCATAAAACACATGAAACTTCACCTAAGGTCAAATACTCGGAATACACACTGGTGAGCACTGAAAAGATAGCTGGGTGTTGACCTTTCTTCTGGGAGTCCTGCTAACATCAGGGCTGGTATGGGTTTGCTGGGGGTGAAAAGGAGGAGAACCATGGGGAACTCAAGTCAGGGCGGTAGTCTCCCTGTCCTCAGCTGGGCTCAGCTTCTCTTCTGGTGTTGCTCTGCAGCAGGGATCTGGGAGTTCATGGGACTGGTGGATTGGAGAGAAGTTTTATGATTTCCTCCTTCCCTCATATCAAATTGGAAAAAGTCAGTCCTGCTATCTTTTCATTTAGCATCACTGCAGACAGATTTCCTTCCTCTCAGCATGCAGGTTGTTACCCAGCAGGCAAAGCCTGGCTCCTCAGGCTGACATTGCTAATGTTTGTGCCTGGGTAGATGCAGAGCTGTGCCCTAGTGAAATCATTGCGAATAGCTGGAAGGCATAGGGCATTGGTAGTGTGATTCAGATATTGATTTCCAGCTAAATTCCATTGTCCAACCTCATTTATAAGCTGATGCCACCTTCTCAAAAGTAATTTTTAAAGCAAAGGTAGGAAACTGAGGAATTATAGAATATAATTCTATACCTATATAGCAGCAGAGAGCCCTTTACTTTGGGGAAAATGGGGGGGGGGGGAGGGCTAGAGACCTTTGTAGGAAAGATGCTGACACAGTAAATATTATGTGTTTGCTTTTCATATTAAGCTATTAATGGTTTGTTTTTAATTTTTGGACACAGGACCTGTGAAGGGAGAAACATCCGGTACAGGACATGCAGTAATGTGGTAAGTGAAGTATAGCTTTGATATGATACAAATAATCACAAACAAAGTCATGGTCATATTGATAAAATAAGTTGGTAATGTGACAGTAAGAATATCGTAGCTATCTAAATTGCCTTCATGCCACATGACCTTTTGTCAGTGTCTTGAAAAAATTGAGAGATTATGGCATAGCATAATGCTAAAACTGTTTAGAAGGAATTGCAGTCACAGCTTTTCCAAATAGAGTGAAACTTCAGAGTTGCTCTTTACAACTTCCCTGGCAGAATCAAGACCACTCATGTTCCCAGTATTATTTGGTAACCAGCTGGTTCATATTGGGCACTCTGTCAGGCTGAAAGATTAAGCTGTTGAAGGACTGAAGACAAATTAGTAAGTATATATTTCTGCTCACCTGTGCCTTCCCAGCATTGTAATTTTGTTGCAAGTCTTACAAAAGCAATTTTAGATAGCCTGCACCAGCATTTTTGGCCTTTTTAAAGGCTCTCTCTTGGGTTTATATATGGTGAATATCTTTTTCAATACAATAAAATAAGAAACTTCAACTTCTGTGCTCACGAAAGTGTGTTTTCGCTGGTGAAAATGGAAATAAAGATTTTCATGCAGAAAGTTTTATTGGGTGCCAAGAATAGTAAAAGCTCTCAAATTACATGGAGAAATGTCAGTTTTACCAGTAAAGATGGAAAATGAAATCAGACGTGCACTGAGCCAAACTTTCTCATGCCAGATAGGGGCATATTAAGAAGCTTCTCAATAGATGCTTTGTCTGAAAAAGTTTAAAAGTTTAAGTTAAAAACCTGAATACATTCCCTCATATTTACTTTATATTTTCTCCAGTACAACACAGTTTGTAATGAAAGCAACTGCTTCTGTCTGAGCTGTAGTCTCCCATGCAGCAAGATTTCTCACACTTCTTTCTCTGAAATTTCTTATGGGTGTATCCTTTGACTTCCTATCAGTCTAGATGTCTGCTTCACTTACTGGCAACAGGTAGAGGAATCAATAAATAGGTCTGCTGGCTGATTAACAGTCTAATTCTATCTGTCTCTGAGGCACTAAGGCTATGCCACAATTGTGGAGGGAATGTAATGTTGATTTCATAGAATCACAGAATCATAGAATAGTTAGGGTTGAAAAGGACCTCAAGATCATCGAGTTCCAACCCCCCTGCCATGGGCCGGGACACCTCCCACTAAACCATGCCATCCAAGGCTATGTCCAACCCCACCTTGAACGCCGCCAGGGATGAAGCATTCACAACTTCCTTGGGCAACCCATTCCAGGGCCTCACCACCCTCACAGTAAAGAATTTCTTCCTCAGATCCAATCTAAACCTCCCCTGTTTAAGTTTAAACCCATTACCCCTTGTCCTCTCACCACAGTCCCTAATGAAGAGTCCCTCCCCAGCATCCCTATAGGCCCCCTTCAGGTATTGGAAGGCTGCTCTGAGGTCTCCACGCGGCCTTCTCTTCTGCAGGCTGAACAGCCCCAATTTTCTCAGCCTATCTTCATACGGGAGGTGCTCCAGTCCCCTGATCATCCTCGTGGCCCTCCTTTGGACTTGTTCCAACAGTTCCATGTCCTTTTTATGTTGAGAACACCAGAACTGCACACAATACTCCAAGTGAGGTCTCACGAGAGCAGAGTAAAGGGGCAGGAGCACCTCCCTCGACCTGCTGGTCACACTCCTTTTGATGCAGCCCAGGATACGGTTGGCTTTCTGGGCTGCAAGCACACACTGCCGGCTCATGTTCATTTTTTCATCAACCCACACCCCCAAGTCCTTCTCCACAGGGCTGCTCTGAATCTCCTCCCCGCCCAACCTGTAGCTGTGCCTGGCATTGCTCCAACCCAGGTGTAGGACTTTGTACTTAGCATGGTTAAACTTCATCAGGTTGGCATCAGCCCACCTCACAAGCGTGTCAAGGTCCCTCTGGATGGCATTCCTTCCCTCCAGCATGTCAACTGAACCACACAGCTTGGTGTCATCAGCAACCTTGCTGAGGGCGCACTCAATCCCACTGTCCATGTCACTCACAAAGATGTTGAACAAGACCGGTCCCAACACCGATCCCTGGGGGACACCACTCATTACTGGTCTCCAGCTGGACACTGAGCCACTGAGCACTACTCTTTGCGTGCGGCCATCCAGCCAGTTCTTTATCCACTGAGTGGTCCACCTATCAAATTGACGTCTCTCCAACTTAGAGAGAAGGATGTCATGTGAGACAGTGTCAAAGGCTTTACACAAGTCCAGGTAGATGACATCAACCGCTCTGCCCCTGTCCATCAGTTCTGTAGCCCCTTCATAGAAGGTCACCAGATTGGTCAGGCAGGATTTCCCCTTAGTGAAGCCATGCTGGCTGTCACCAAGCACCTTGTTGCTTTTCATGTGCCTTAGCATGCCTTCCAGGATAATCCGCTCCAAGATTTTGCCAGGCACAGAGGTGAGACTGACTGGTCTGTAATTTCCTGGTTCATCCATTTTCCCCTTCTTAAAAATGGGGGTTATATTTCCCTTTTTCCAGTCATCGGGAACTTCACCTGACTGCCATGATTTTTCAAATATGATGGACAGTGGCTTAGCAACTTCATTTGCCAGCTCCTTCAGGACCCGCGGATGGATTTCATCCGGTCCCATGGACTTGTATACATTCAGGTTCCTAAGGTGGTCCCGAACAAGATCCTCCCCCACAGTGGGCCCAGGGTCCCCACCCTCACCGTCCCCACGTCTGCCTTCCAAGACTTGAGTGGTGTGGTCAGAGCATTTGCCAGTAAAGACTGAGGCAAAGAAGTCATTAAGAACCTCAGCCTTCTCCAAATCCAGGGTAGCCAGTTCTCCCAGTAGCTTCTGGAGAGGGCCCACATTGTCCCTAACCTGTCTTTTATTGGCAATGTACCTATAAAATCCCTTCCTGTTCTCCTTAACATCCCTAGCCAATTTTACTTCTAAGTGGGCCTTAGCTTTCCTAACCTGGTCCCTAGCTTCCTGGACAACATCCCTGTATTCTTACCATTTATTTGTGCCAGTCAAATTGAGTGTTGTAACACACACACGAAAAACCAACCAAACCAACCAAAGCCAAACTGTTAAAGGCTAATTGGACTAAATTATACTACAGTTAGACCCATCAGTTCTGTTTGGGTTTGTGAAATCATACGTGTTGAGACAGTCCCCTTCCCATTCTGACCTCACCTTGTGTATGCTAAAAGCAGTGAGACAAACTGACATCCTTCTCTGCTGCCAGTTCCTGGATCACTCTGGTTAGAGGACAGAGTTTTACCTGTGTTACAACCCTTATTTTGTAATCACTGAGCTTAACTTTCCAAGATATAGTTTTTAAAATATTATTTTTTAGCTCAGTTTCTGTTTTGGAAATGTGCACCTGAGCAGTTTTCCTTCAAAATAAAACTTTGTATAGTTTTGTCAGGCAGTTCCTTTACATACCTTGTATTTGGCAATACTGGCTCCAGACTTTCCAATGTAGCAATGAGGCATGCAGCTGTAGAACTCACTTAATTACTCCTTACCAAGTAATCAAAACTGAAAACTTTAAAGTGCCTTGCTGTGCTGAAATCAGTGACAGTTTTGCCACTGATTTATGAAGACCCAGGACAACATTTAAGATTTTAACCCCTTTTTCAGAGAGGGTGGATTGTGCTACATTGCTCTTTTCCTTCATAGAAGAATTAATTCTTAATAAAAGGATTAAATGAGTTTTAATTTTTTCCTCTTAGTAAACTTGCAAAACTAGCAGTAAATCAAACTAATCTCAAGCCTATGACTGCATCATACTTTGACCAGGCCCTCCAAATACGGTTTTATGTCATGAGTTGACTGTGTTAATTTCATAGACATTTGATTTCAGGGGACAGTATTTTCTTTTCTTAAAATATGCTGAGTTTCTGATTGAGGTGTTCTGCCCTTTCAGTTATCGTCTTTACTAATCTGAGATAATGTGCACCAGTACTCAAAACATCAGTCAGTGCAAGGGCAGTGCTACCATGACCTGTATCAGAACTTGCAGCAGGATCCTGCCACAGCCGTGGTGATCCTCAGCCTATGTTTCTGGGGCTAGGCTCCACTTCAAAATACCTTGTGCAGCACCAGTGGAAGCCTTAGGCAATTTGGGAATCCCAGATGTGGATCTCTGCTGAAATCATCCTGTTACTGAATGGTGTGGCTGTACCACTGAAGTACTGTTTGTCTCTTTCAGAATAGTAAAACAAAATCATATGCTTTCTCTTTAATGGAAGTCTTTGTCTCCAGAATCCAAGGATGCATACACACAAATTTGAGCTTGGAAACAACTCATTAACCCCATGGCTTATTGTAGAATTCTGCACTGAAAAAGGCATATAATACTGATTTTTTTTAACTCGGACTTTGCCTCTTAAGTTTTCATCCACAAAGACTCTGAAAATCAGCATGACAATAATTCCAGGCTCAATGAGACCTTCGTTTTCATCTGTTAGATGTCTTGTCTGTTACATGAAAGGAAAATGAGAGCAAATCCCCCCATTCCTCCTCTGTAAATTAAGCTAGCTATCATGCATTGTGGAAAATCTCTTCTTTATTCTTGTGGAAATCAGCAAGTCCTTAAATACAAGCTTTCATTGCAATTAGTTTGTGCATGACTTGAGGACATTATTGTTCATAAAATAATCAGTCTTTTTATTTTCTGAAAACTGTCTATCTTTAAACTGACATGTTATTTATAAGACTGTCCTCTTAAGGAAAGGATGATTAGTCACATATACTAAAAGCAAACTCTTTATTTCAACGGTGAAATTGGAGAATACTTCTTGGAATCTGGCAATGAACACATTTTCATAGACACTATCATTTGCAAGATTTTGCTACAGCTGGTTTTAATTCATCCTGAAATTAAATTACAGGGCGGAGGGGAGGAGAAGAATGAGATAAAGAAAAATAGAGGCAAGGGGAGAGAAAGGCATGTCTGTTTCTTCAGTGACCTATGTTATTCTAGGGATTCTGAACCATTTTGCGTAGTACAGACTGTAAGAGGGGTTGATATTGCTGTCTATGAAGCTTCTGAACAGTCCTTAAAAGAACAAATCCAGTCCAGTATCTTCACCACTTGCATTGCCTGGTGTTGATCAGAAACTGGAAAGATCTTGGGTACAAAGCCACATGTGTAAATAGTAAAAGAAGGAATGAGGGAATCTGAAGATGATTTAGGGTTGAATTGCATCTGCTTTTTTTCTTCTTACTTTTCATATTGACTCCAAGTATGTTTCCAGCCATTTTAGAATATAATCATGGGATAGAGAGAGAGGGAGTAATTTGTTTTTTCTTGAGAAAATTACTCTGAATGCAATAAAAACATGTTTTTGCATCTAGCTGTGTTGTTGTGCTAAACATTATTCAAAATAAACAAAGATATTTCAAACTGCAAATAGGATTTTTCTAGTGGGGCTTTTTTTTTTTTTTTTTTCTTTCAAGCTAGCATGCTCTATGTTCCTTCCTCTGTGCACGTCCTTAGTCACCAGGTCTTCTCCAGGTTTTGTAGCAGGATATCTTGCCACCTCATATGCACTTTCTTTTCCTATTTACTTGCTTATACCTGCCAGCATGATGATGAACGCTACATATAAAGCTGCTCATGAGATTTTGCTCTTTGACATGAAAATAGGCAATGCTGGAGTCTGCACAACATTACTACCTCTTTCAACAAGGTTTACAGCAGTTCCCTTAAGCCTAAGATAAAATTTGTAGATGCTAAATCACATTAATCAGACCACCAAACCTCATAAACACCACCTGCAGCTCTTTTCTATATATACCTCACTTGGCTGAAATACCAGCTGTGATGGCATCCCCCATTTTTTGGCTTGCATTCAGACTAGTTACTTCCATCCCTGTTTCTTATCAGCTCATGCATCATTTTATACACACCAGCCCTGATACTGCCAATCTTACTTTTGACAAAATGACGCTATCTTCTTTCTATACACTAAAGGCTAGCCTGTTGGAAAGCATCAAACTTAAACTTTGTATAAGTGTGTAAATGTCCAGAAGTATTGTCTTGTGTGTATGAAAAGCATTATCACCAGGTAGAACTTTTTCAGAGATACAAAAATGATTATCAGGATTTAATTTTCTACCCTTTCGTGGCTAGAAATGCCATCTGAAGTCTTTTGCAATCAAACCTCAAACCCCCCAGTTTGCATTTTGAAGATAAAAAAAAAAAAAAAAAGAAAAAAGAAAAAGAATTAAAAAATAGTATAAACACTGCACGTATCTCCTTAGCAACACCAGATTTACTTCATGTCAGGTTACTTTTTAAGTGACAGTTCTTCCAAACTCAGATCATCTATTGTGACTACAGTTTGTTTATAAAAATGCTGAATTTTAATAACTTTACTAACAACAATCTCATTTCTGAATCAGTGCATTTTGAAACTTCAGTGTGTCATCTAGGAATTATTCATTTGCACTGAAAACCAAATGATTTTAGTATATTCCTAATGGTAGCAGCCTTGACTTCTGGATCTGCTACGTTTTCAGCAAGCAGACCTGAAAACAGAATAAAAAAATACCCCAAAACCCACTGCAACCTTTTTATGCAAATGTATAAAGAATCTGTGTAGACCAAACATCTGCATCATTTCCATCACAGTGGCATTTCAGGACTCTGCTCAGGACCCTTCAGGACTGTGGATGATTCACAGATTTAAATTCAATATTTCTGATAATAATAATTTATTAGTATGTTAATATCCCTCTTCGGTCTGCCAGTGTGATACCTATGGTGCTTTTAGAGAAGTGTAATCTAATATTTGTATTTGTATTAGTTTTTGACTGAAATATTTGAAAGCTTTTCAAGCCAAAATAAGTTATTGTATCTATCTACTATCAACATTTCACTTAATATTTAAAAGGTATGAACAAACAAAATTTTAAAATGGCATGAAGGGCTACATATTGAATTATTTGCTCTCTAAAATGGGTATATACTTTAAAGAAGGAAATAAGGTGCTTTTTTTGTCAAAATTCTATTTTATAAACATTTCTTATGACAACTGTTCATGGCGGTTTAGATTTATACTTCACTGACTGTTTTAGCTCTCATCTCCACTCCATGTTTATTTAATACAGAGTGGAAGCATTTGCTGATATTCCCCCATTTACTTCGTTCATATTATTTCTCTCATACTTCTGTCTGTCAAATATTTCAGTGTCTTGGGCTTGTCATAGAAAGCTATAGTATGAGCCCTTCTGGGTCTAAGCAGCTAAGCATTATCCTAACCTATTTAGAAGTTCACAGGAATACACTAGTGAAAAATCTGGCTGCAGGAAACTGTATTCAAGCAGGGCTCTCAACAATGCTTCAAGGTTAACTTGAGTTTCCATTAAAACCCTATATCTCCTAATTCTCTGTATTTTTATCTTAAGTTCTTATTTAGTCTTGATCAAGCCTCTACTTGAGGACCTCAGGCTTTCTTTCCCAGTAGGGAAATTGGTGCAGCTGCAATGCTGTGTGTACTTCATGGAACCAGTTCAATAAGCTGTTCTGTCAGATGCTGCACAGAGTAGTACAGTTGTAAGTCATTTTTTGTGCAGAGGAAAAGCTCCAGGTATAGTAAATCATTCTTGGCCTCTGCAAATATACGAGCACATACATTGTAAACTGTTTTAAGGTTCCTCGACTGTTTCCATCTATAGCAGCTTAGATATGATCTTCCACATTTCACCCTCTAAGTAAACTTTAAAAAGCCTGACCCTCTTTTGTCCCGTGAAATCTGATCTACCTATCATCATCAAAGGACATCTGGGATTCATCTTATCTGTTCTACTGGTTTGTTGATTAATAGAAATTGTTTTGAATGGGACTCAAACATGGCAAAACTCCGTGGACCTTATGAATTACCATAGGGTCAAATAGGAAAAAAAAAAAAAAAAACACAACTAAATGTGAGGAAGCAAATGAAGCTGTAGTAATATGGCCAGCATTAGGTGCTTAAGAGGTGAAGATGAAACTTCAGTGTTTATTTTAAAAGAGGTTTCATACCTCAAAGGAGTTTCTGATCATCTTTAAAATGATCCATATCTTCACGGCAGAGGAGGAAATCTTGACCTGATAGGATGAATGGAGATTATAGGTATCCATCACAGCTTCAGTCTTTCAGGAATATCTCATGAGCCTTCAGAAGCTAAAGGTCATGTAACAGCTGTCTAGGACTCATAGAGTTAGAGGAACAGTTGTTTCCTGTTCACTGGAAATTTTCTTCCCTAAAAAGTCTTAATGAATAAGAAGCTGGAAGATAAATGGGCTTAGACAAGACTTTCAAGATGATTAGTTCTTTCAGATTCTCCAAGAAGTGCAGTGGCAATGGTTCCTCATGTCTGCAGGGGCCCATAGATAATTTCAAAAAGAAAACAAAACTGGTAACATTCGAATATAGCACCAAAGCTGGAGTAACCTGAAGCAGAACTGTAGTGCTTTTGTGGCCAGATACCAGCGCTGACAAATGCTTTAAGCCAAACACAGGCCATGCAGATGTGGTTAGCAAAATACCTTGCAGAACCATGTAACCCATGCAAAGATATGCTACACCACTACACTGACTTGGCCTGTAACTTCTGGTTGTCTCGAAGTGTGGGCATACTCTTGTCTATCAGTCTGGTGTGCAGATAGACAAACTGCATACTGTTAGATAGCTTCCAGGATGAGACCCTTAGGTGGAGTAGAATGTAACTTCACTCATGTCAATGAAGCAGTGCTAGCTGGCAGCTTGTTCCACCAAGAACCATGCATATATTGAAAGCATGCTAATTTTTTTATACTTCTTTTTTTTTTTTTTTTTTTTTTTTTGGGTCTGACTTTCATTTTTCTGACTTTCTCCTGTCCATGAGACAGCACTGCAGAAATGAGGAAAACTGCCTCAAAACAGCAACCCTGTTATATAGAGGTGTGCCAAGTGTTTAGAAGAAAATAGAAATTTACTGCTTGAACAAATCTGCAAAAAAGTACTGGCTTTGCCTTGTCTGTTATTTCAGCAACTAGAATATTCATTTATAGGTTGTAAGCTTATATCTGTCTTTCATTATATAATAGCACAAAGAGGTTCTGATCACTCCTGACATATAATACAAACAATAAATTATGAGTTTAAAAAGCAAAAAGAAAAAAACCATGGAAAGAAATTAAGAAGTAGTGCCAAGTTCTATACAGCTTCTACTTTTTCAGTCTCAGTGACCTGTGTCTAATGATGGGTAATATTCAGATGACATGTATTTTTTTTAATGTTGTCCATCGGTATAAAAAAAATATATATTACAGAGATTATGCAGGTGTTATGGGTGTAGGTGCAAGTACATGTGCTCTCTTAACTGAAAGGAAAGTTCCCCCCTTGAAGGAAAGGGATCTTTAAGGCCTTCAGATACATTTAGGACTTGGAATTTCAGCAGGAGTAAGGTGGTGAGGCAGGCCGTGGCCCTTTTTCGTATCTGTGTGCCAAGAGAAGTATGCATATCTGCATTTCTGACTGCTTGAATGTATTCTTCGAACGGCTTCAAGTTTCACATGAAAACTTTTTTAAACACAAGGTCTACTATTTAAATCCATTGTTTTATTTTGATCATGATATCAAAGACTGGAAGTATTTAACATCAGTCCTGGTCACCTGCCGTGTCCTGAAAGCTTGTTATGTTGATGTTACATTTTTTTCTTTCTTTGATTTAAAAATAAAATCCAATACAACAAACATAGTATTGAGTACTGCACAAAGTAGGATTATGAACTCTTTAGGTTTTGTGCTTTACTGGGTCTTTCTGTCTTTGTAAAAACAAAGCTATTGAAAGCCAGGAAGTTTTGAAGGTAGAGCCGAGCTTGAACCAAACAAGAGGATTGGCTTGAATCTCCGCAACAAGCCTAAGCCAAGCCAACAGACCTGACTGTGTTCATTTATGAACAGAAAAAATCAGAGAAGGTTATGCACCAAAGATTTTGTGGCAGGAAATGTGGACAGTGTTCCTCTGTGCCTGTCTCTTCTCTATTTGAAAATAGAGCTAAAACTGATCCTGGGTCGAGATGTAACTGTCTTGTTCATTCCGTTTAAAAACAGCACATAAAGACCACTTTTCTTCTAGTTAACAGCTATAGAGGAATAATGAATTTCCCACACAATTTTCTGCTCTCTTCACTCTGTGCTGGTGTCCGTAGTTTGTCTTATGTCAACAGGTTGCCCAGATCAAAAAAAGGACCTGATTGCCTCAAAGTTTTCCTAGAAATTTTAAAATCAAATTGAAATACTTTCAGCATCTTTTTTTTTTTTCATTTTTAATCTTCTGTAACATATGATTAGAAAAACTGTCTGCTGTCTGAGTCCTCCAGCACTAAAATCCCAGTTATGAGCTTGTACTTTCAACCTCCACTTTCAGGAAGGATCAGTGAGCTCTTTGATCAGTGAGCTTTCCTTTAAAATCAGGGTTATTTCTCTTTGACACATATTTTTCTACAGCAAGATTTAGCCCAAAATACCTTTTTTTTTTTCTCTTTTATGCCTTATCCATTTAACCTTTTGTAGCAGGAACACTATTACCTTGCACTTAGACAGCAGAACTTCTGGCTGGAGCTTGACCCATTGGTTTTGGCCTGCATCACATTCAAATACAAGGCAAATTAAATGAAAATTGGCTCTGATGGTACAGTACAAATTAGGCTTAAGACCACATTGCCACTACATGGTGAATGAGAATCTGGATTGGTTATCGTGGGTTTGAGCCAAAGGTATACAGATGAAAAATCCATAGCCAAGATTTTGGCAATTTGCATCCAAAGGAGACTTTGAAAGCTCAATTGTTAAGACAGGTTTTATTTCAGACTTTAATGCTGAACAACGATCCTTCAATATCGTAGTGTCATGTGGCCCCCATGCCAGTTGTATCAAAAGCTGTAATAATCTGCCCTATTAGAAACAAGCAGAAAAGTGTTAATGAATGAAGGTGTAGGAAAAGGTCTGCAAAATAGACTTGATTATGTAAATCTCAGAAGAGATATTTTGTCTCAGTAGCAGCAAGACTTTCCAGCTTGGGGTATGAGAAAACCTGTAAATAAAGTTGTTACTAGTAATACTTGAATGTCTATAGGATGAAGTAGTTTGAGGACAGAGAATACAAGCATCTTAAAAGGATATTGTCTAGTAATGTGGTTGTATATACATAAAAATACTCCCCTGTCAAGACTGTAAGAGACATCTATGATTCTCTAAAAATAAAAAGAATGTTATAGTCCTCAAGCAAAGTTTATGAGAGGTATTCATTTCACCTCATATTTGACCAGGAATCACTGAGGAGCAGATTTCCTTGCAGCAGCAAGGTGGAGGACATTGGGACTTTAATAATCTGAGGCAGCCATATTGCCAACATTTACTTTTTTGTCACAGTTCTCATTCTTTTAATGCTTTTATTGAAGCTTACCTTCTCTATTCCTGTAATTATGTAAGAAATTCTGGTTACTTTAAAAAAAAACGAACAATTGATCTCCAGTCTTTGTAATTGCTTGTACAGGAAAACTTGAAATACTGTTCTTCAAGGATCAAAAAATAGAAAGGTGTTGTGGTTTAAACCCCTCATGCAGTTGCTCACTCACTCCCTCCTCTTTCTTCCCCCAGTCCTGGGGGAATGGGGAGGAGAATCAAAAGAATGCAACTTGCATAGGTTGAGATAAGAACAGTTTAGTAACTAAGGTATAACACAAATCACTACTACTACCACCAATAATAATAATGACAAGAGAAATACAAGGAAAGAGAATGCAACTGCTCACCACCCGATATCAAGCCCAACCAAGCTGTGCACCCCTCACCCTTCTGGGTCTTTGCTCTCTCCGTTTTTATATCCTGGACATGACATGCTGTGGTATGGAATAACCTGTTTGGTCAGTTTGGGTCAGATGTCCTGTCTCTGCTTCCTCCTGGCTCCCCCTCCTCCCTGGCAGAACATGAGAATCAGAAAGTCCTTGGCCAGACTAAAATGTTCTAAGCAGTACCTGAAAACACTGGTGTTATCAGCACTGTTCCCAGGCCCAAAATCAAAACCACAGCACTGCACCACCTACCGAGAAGGAGAAAAATGACTGCTACTGCTGAACCCAGGACAAAAGGAAATAAAAAGAACTTGTGTTTATTTTGCCTGTAGCCTTGTGATTTTGAAACTCTTCTTGCTCTCTTGAGAACTTGACTCATGGTTTTCAATGCTTAATGATGGCAAGAAAGTGTGTGTGGACAAGAAGGGCCTCACATTCTCACCAAGAGACTTTATGCAGTACGAGTGGTCTCTGTTTTTTGTATCAGGTGTACTGGATTCAGAGTAGGGTTTATATGTCTCACAAACCTCCTGAAGGATTAATGAAGGGGTTTTTTAACGGCCTTCCCAGTAAAATAATAGTAAGTTGCTAGTTATTCAAGTTATGAAAACTTAGGTTAAAGAAATACAAACGTGTCACATTTTCTGGTTCTTGTTACCCTACCAACTGATGAAGAAAAAAAAAAAAAAGAAAAGCTAGTGAGGAGAGCTCAAATAAATAAACAATTAAATAATGTAATTCCTTTTTCTTTCTCTTTGATCGCAGAGGAAAATTTGTCTGGAAAAGACTGGCTGTGCACACACACTTCTCCACATACGTGCAAAAGTGGAAAGAGGTTCAGCAAGAGCACATCAGGGCTGTGGTTAAGACATGTACAGTTCATTTCTTATGTCCCAAGCATATTTACACATGATCTTTATGTTCTTTCAGTACCTTTGTGGAAAGAAGAAAGAAAGGTATAATTACCCAGTTGAATTATGTGTATCTGTAGCTATTTCAATCACTATTCTTTGTCCGAACAGAAAATCTCTCTACATCTGGCATCTGTGGTGCCCAGCCAGCTGCATGATATTAGGACTGGCTGTCCCAAAGAGGCCTGCTGATCTTTTGCTCTTTCTTTTCTGCAGGACTGTCCACCAGAAGCAGGTGATTTTCGTGCCCAGCAGTGCTCTGCTCACAATGACGTCAAGTACCAGGGACAGTTTTATGAATGGCTTCCTGTTTCTGATGACCTTGACAACCCATGCTCGTTGAAGTGCCAGGCCAAAGGAACAGCTCTTGTTGTGGAGCTGGCACCAAAGGTTCTGGATGGGACCCGATGCTACACTGAATCACTGGACATGTGCATCAGTGGCTTGTGCCAAGTAAGGAGAGAAATCCTACCCTAAAGCCTCATGACTCCTCCCCTCAGATCTCTCATGTGCCTACTCTCCTCCTTCATACTTGTATCATTTTAGCATCTTCATTTTAATTATCTGTTTTCATGCTCTAGAGTTAAATTCTATCTTGTTTGGAAGAGGTGTACAAATTCAAAGGTTATTTTCTCATTTTATGCTGTTTCCTTGTTTGTTTGTTTGTTTTTGTTGTTTTTGTTTGGGTTTTTTTTTGAGGAAAGTATTATCAGGTTTTGTATTATCAGCAGCAGATCTCATTTGAAAGCACCATAAGAAAATAATGGGTTAGCTTTTAGTTTGGATATACCAAAGTTTTGTAAGTCTATGAAATTACATTATCTTTGAGGATTATTGCTCCCTGCAAGTCCCAAACCACATGCCAGAAGATGACGTACTAAACTATGAAACTGGAAAATCTGCTATTGATTTGCAGTGGGATTAAACAAGCTGCTATATGTCTTTAGACCTCAGCTTCCCTGTTTGCTGAAAACTTCACAGTGAATGGAGATCTACTCATCATTTAACCAATTTATTTGCATCCTAATTTGTTTCTATATGGCCTTTGTGCTTTTATTTATATCATTTTGCTACTCTTTTGAACCTATCTATGTCAGAGTTTGGTCTTCTGAATGACATGTAGTTGTTGATAGAGAGAAAGAAATTTGCATCATCTCTTTTTAATATCAAACACAGCTGAATATCAGAAAACACTGAGTCTAGATTCATGTTTTAGTGCCCTGTCTCTTTCCCATCTATGTAGACTTGATGTGTTTTTGGTCTTCTATTGTATTTTCAGCCACTTCATATACCCTTGGAAGCTTTTCTCCCTGTTTCTCTTCTCTTTGATTTTCTCTTTTGAGCCAGAAGCAGTCCTGCAGTAAATGAAGCAGAGTAGACAGTTACTGGGGCTAATCTCACTTGTGATCTGAAGAAAGCAATCATCTAGACCTCTTGAGCTCAGCCAAGTGCACAAGTTTCCCAAAGTTCTGGATTGCCTAATAAGCCAGTCTAATTATAGCTCCAATAGCAGGATTAGATCCAATGATGAAAAAGTTGGTCATTTCTAAGAAGATCTTTAAGTTTGCTACTACAAAAATGTAGTTCAGGATTGGAAAAAACACTTTAGTTTCTTCTTCCAAAACTGTCCATCTTTCTCTATTGCATTCTTTCAATTTTACGGGTTGCTAGTTAAAGACAAATGCATACCAGAAATGCCTCCTAATGTCTACTATTTATGATAATTTTATATTCCTCTTTACACATCTACTACCAAATACTACTAGAGGTAGTTTTTAACTTTTCTAATTTATCAGTTCTTGAAGACTGAACTGTATAGTGAGTTCAAGTCAGTTACTAATAAACTTAGTTTCCTTAGCAACCTTTTACAGAGAATGAAGAGCACCTGTACAAAAGTGGTCAGTCTATGGATCCCAGTATACTATGGACAGAGTATGGAAACCACTGATCTCAAAAAAAAAAAAAAGTGAGAAAGGATGAGTTCATAAAGTGCAATGGCTTTCTGTATCACCTGTGTATTTGAAGTCAGCATGGCAATAGAATTGTAGCAAACAATACTCAGCTGAATTTTGAAAGCTATTGTTCGTATCAAACCGAGGCAGTGAATGCATTGAATATTTTGCCAGAAATGTATTGATGATAGTTTCATACAGCTTCTTCACAATAAAACATTTTCTTTGAATATTAGCAGTAAGTTTTGTTGCTTACTATTTTGGTATTATTTGCTGTTATAAATCTGTGATAGGTAAAGAAACTGATTGTCAGTTGAGAATCACCAATTCTAAAAATATTTTTAATGCAAACTTTTCTGCAGTGAAGATATATTTTGTTAAGTGATTTTTGCCACTGTGTAGTTACCAAATTATTATGTTCGATGTATAGATATTCTTATTTGTCTATATATATACACATGTGTGTGCTTCCAATTCTTTTTCATGAGAAATAAAAGACACACACTGGCTGGCACATAATGTTCAAAGAGTGAGAAAAATCTGCTCTCCTTTAAATAGATGACTGTGCTATATTGTCTGCCTATCATGATTTCAGCATGGATAGTTTCTCTTCCTCACTTCTGTCTATAAGCATTGTTGTATGGATCCTTTCCTGTTTACAGCTCAGCTCAAAATGTACAACTAATCAGATTACAGTGTCACTTAAACCTGTGTTCAGTGTGTGGGTTTTGTACTCCCTGGCACAGTAAACTTGCTTGATACAGGTAAAATATGGATTTTAAAGAACATAGATTAGGTTTTCACCTCAGCAGGCTCTGAAAGTCCCATGAAAGTGCCTTGGTCCCCAAATTTCTCTGTGGGATGTGCCTGGAGCACTGCTGCAGAAATTGGCCTGGGTCTATGGCCATTCCTAGTCATTGTTTAGCCTGGGAGCTGATTTATTTGCGTGACCCCCTCACACTGTTCAGGTCAACTCCAGTTTTGAGGAAGGAGAAGGCCAGGAGTCTTTCCCACTCTGTCTGAAGTCCTGGAAGCAACTGGCCTACGTTACTCCACCCTGCAACACTCATTGTTCTAATATTAGAGACTATTCTTATCCGTGCTTGCCACCAGTAACACTGAGGATCACATGCTCATTTTGACAAGATCCCACTTTCGGCTCTTTAATTTGTCATATTATCTGACAGTGAAAACTCTGTCAGAAACTTCCAGAAGGAGATTTTTACCTGTGTTGCTGTTTTACATTCACACAGGAGGACTGAAAGTGCCTGTCATTTGCCTGTTTGATGGCAAAGTAGAGAATGAAAGGCCTTTGATCTGTTAATTCTCTACAAACAGGCATCATTTGTGTTTCTACCAGTGTGTATTCACTTTCAGAGGCATTTAATCTCCCATGACAGCTTCTAAGAACAATCTTTTTCTTCCACCATGGATATGACAGAAGTCAGGTTAAAACAAAGGAAACCATTACAGAAAAAAGTCTAGGTATTTACATGTTGCTGGGATTTCAGTCTCCTGTAGTTCAGCTAGTTTTGGCTCCAGTTTGTAGCTTTTCTTTTTTTTTTTTTTTTAAGTAATAGAACACCAGAAGAGTGCAAGAGATGTAATAATAACTTTATTATTTAGGAAAGAAGATGGCTATTTTTCCTCGGACGTGTAGAAGACATTATAACAGGATCAGTTCTAAGTTGGCTCTCAATTTAGCCCAGCCTTTTGGCATTATGATTAAAGTAGCTTTTCAGTTTCTGATGTCTTCATCAAGCTTCTTGGCCTAAATACTCAAAAAGAATTGTTCCTTTGTTTTTTTTTTGTTTTTTTTTTTTTTTTTAGAGTGTATTGAAACCTAGATGCTTTCTGGGGACATAACATTTCAGAAAGTACCAAATTCTTGATTTCTGATGGTCAGGTCCTGTCACACTGTCAGGCTGAACAGCTGAACTGCTGTTTTGACTTTTTGTCTAATACTCTCCATCCTCTTCTATCTCATATTCTGTGGATAACAAATTTTGATTTTGTTTTCTTGTTGATGAGTATCATTGTAATGCAGTGAAAGAAGTAGCATTATCCCCAGCATATCTTTCCATCACACAGAAAGGAGTGGGGTGGAGAACCTTATGACTCATAAGTGTAATAGACAAATGTTTAAATTGCTATCTTCGGGCCAGGTACCAACATTTTTGTGGCAGACAGTGGTGAGGAAATAGGGATATGTTTATTATATGAAAGAATCTGCATTTGCATTATTAGACCTCCACTCCCCTGCCCGGAGCCATTAGTTTTCCGCTTTATGGTACCAAGGAGATTGGCACTACTGCACAGATATTTTGTCCTAGCTTTTCAGCAGAAACAATACCTGCTGTTACTCCCAAGTAGACAAACTGTCTATTGTGGGAATGTCTTTGACCAGCAGCACACAGAGCACCTCCCTTTGCTGAGGTGGGAAGCACATTGTGATTTGGGAGCTCAGCAAAAGAAGATATTCCAAAGAGCAGTTTGGAGACTCCTGAGAGCTCTTTTACAGTTACCATGAAGTCATCTGTGTCCACGTGTTCCCTTAGCACACCAAAAAATCTAAGGTGTGTTGAGTGGCACAGAGAATTTAGTGCTGCAAGATGTTAGTATGTCCACACTTGGCTGGGCATTTTGAGAGTCGTGTGTGCTGTCCTCCCCCAAACAGATGTGTTGTTCTCACTGAAGACCATGGCAAGGCTTTCAATTACTGTGTAAATCCAGGGCAGGGAGGCCACAGGCATTTCAGCTAGTTTCCCCTGTCATCCCAAGTGTGTTCTCATCGAGCCCGCATGCATTCCTCTTACACACACTGGTTAGAATACCACACAGACTAAGGAGTTTCAGCAGGGGATTGGGGACATGCAGTCTCTCTCAAGTATCTGAGCTGCGGGGGAAGTCTGTTCCTTGATAACACAGATTATGTGACTGCCCTGAAGCACCAGCAAGTCTGTGCTGGCACTGTTGGTAGGAAAGCACTGCAGCTGCGTCCCCATTGATCCAGCCGACAGAGGACAGGCTCCTGTCAACAAAAGAAGCCTGTCTGAGAGAAGGAAGCTTGTACACCCAACAGAAGAGAGGTCTGAGTGGCAGTATCAAGCATGTCGTGAGGTCGCCAGAGCTAACAAAGGATCACAGTCAAGTATAATGTGTCACAAGTACCAATTAAATGCCTTTACAGTCTCATGCTTCATCGTTTAGGAGGATGGGTCCAGAGGGCAGACTTCATTAACTTAACTTTTGCTTTCTCAAGCACGTTATTCTGAGGAAGCTGAGGGAGAGCTGCCTTGATGAGTTTTGACTTATAATGGCTTTTGCAATCACCCTCTGTTGTAATATTTTCATCTTCTACAAAACCTAGCAACTCTTTCCCCTGCAATGCTAAGTAAGTGATCTGTTTAGACAGTATGTCTGATTTTTTGAGAAAATCAAGCATTTCAGTAAAAACCTGCCATACAGCACTGACTAAAGAAATGAGGAGATTTTGTTCTCCAATCACAACAAGCAAGAGCAAAGCAGAAACTTTTTATGGACATGTGAACACAAATCCAGACAAAACCAAATAAAACTGTGAATTGGATAGGTGAATATAAATAATCACAAAAGCCTCTTTTCTTCCTCTTGTCACCTGTTTATAAACTCTTGAAATTTAATTCTGTTTAACTGTTGCTCCTTACACACCAACAGCCTCTGGATTCCTGTATCATCAGAGAGTGAACTAGATATGGCTTCATTTCCACATCTGTGGGCTCCTGTGTTGGCCCACACAATAAATTGGTTGGTTATGTATGACTGAACCTGAAAAATTCAGTCTTTTTTATGTAGGAAGATTCCTTCTAGAGATATTTATATATGAGGATAGGAGTTCCATTTGTCTCACATCCAAAATTTTAATGCCTCTACAAATTGTCATTTAAAAGTTGTATCTTTTAAACTGATTTGTTACTTTTTAAATCAAGGGTGGCTTCAGAATGAGGTTATAGTTATTCTTTTCCCTGAGGAAAACCTGAGAAATAGGAATTTCTCTTGAGTTCCTTCTGCTCTTGGGTGTTTGTTGTTTGCTTCTAGATCTTTGGCTGAAACACTGATTCTCAAAGCATTGCATCTGCTGTGGCAGGCGGGTGAGGCTCCATCAGGGCTTTGGTCTGGGTTTAAAAACGGTAGTAGCAGACAATGCTGTCTAGCTGGGAGTGCTGGGTCTTGGGGCAGATACCAAGCAGGATCTGCAAGTCATTTCCAGTGGATCAGTGGTACATAAGGCAAAAAGCAAAGACAAATCACTGAGCTAGCCAGCCACATGCTTACTGTGTTGGAAGGTGGATCTCAGTCACTCCAGTGGTTCTATTTAACAATTAGGCTACTTATCAGTGACTGAAATTTGTTTACACTGCCTGAACAGTTATAAGTTTTGTTTGGCTCAAGTGCCAAGTGATTACATTGATTGCGCATGTCACTGGGGCTGCTGTTAATAGCACAGTCACGAATTTCCTTGACATTGTGAAAATCATCTTATGGTCTTCAGTTACAATTGCTGATTATGGTGCGCTTTTACCTAAATTCCTTGGGACACAGGAGGGTCCTGCCCAGCTGCACAAGGCTGCCTGTCATAGGATCTCAGCCTTTGCCAAAAAAATGCTGAGGCTGTGAAGTCTCATCAAGGTGCCAGTGAACTGAAGGGCAGATATCACTTCAGCAGGGGTTGCAAGTCCTTTCATCACAGACACCAATCGAGTTCCAGTTTGCTGTACAGCTCATAGCTTGTTCTCTCCACACTAATTTAAGAGTACAACAGCTCTTCATCCTGATTGTTAAACAGGATTTTGGACCCAGTTGAAACAGTGGCTCTGATCCAAAACCTTTTTCAGCTGAGTAGTGACCATCAACACAAGTCCCAGATTGAGCCCCAGATTGGTATATGTGTGAAGGGTAACTTTGTTTTTCTCAGATTCTCAGAACTTCTTGTGTTTGAACTGCAGATGTGCCCTTTGAAAACCAGAGAGATTTATTTATAATTGGCTAGATTTGCAAGCTTGCTTTATTACATTATTTCCTGCCCAGAGTTTCTTAATACTGAATAGAAATTATTATGAAAACTTCTTACTTCAGGGCATTTCTAGGCTAGCAGGGCTGAAGCAAAACCTGTCATTGCTGGTCCAGTTTTATTTCTGGAAAAATCTGCTAAACTGAGCCAGAGTTCAGGGGGAGCACATACACACATAACATTCATGCAACGCACCCAGTAAGTTAGTTCCAACTCCTGTTGTGGGACTTTTAACTTAATGCTTTTAAACTATACATGAACAGTTGCTTTGTTAACTTGTCCTTTTTCTTGCAGTGTCCTGTAAAGATTATTTTGCAAGTGTATCTCAGAGTCAGGAATATCCTTATTTTTCTGTTTTCCCAACTCATTGGCTGTCAGTGGAGTAAAAGTGTTCTGCGGGGTGGAAATCAGAGTCAGCATGAAGTGTGGGATTTCAGCCTAAAATGTAATATGGAATCTTTACCTCTGAGCAGAACTGTAGTATATTATGCCAGAAAACAGTTCAGGCTTGGCCAAGTAGGGATTAACTGCTATTATTCTGGCTTTTTGTTACCAGTTTCTTATACTAAACCAGTAAAAAGAATAAAAAAATCAGCTCATTTTAGAGGTGGTAAAGAAGGTCAGGGAGTTGGCACTTACCTGTCATTTCCTGGTACTGGATGTGTGACATCTTCCATATACTGAGAGATCTCCAGAGCTCTGCGGGTCTTCCTTTACTGCCTTACGGGCATTTACTCACAATAGCAGCAAGCTTCATAGGCACAGCTTTAGAAATATGCAAAAGCTTCATCCAAAGCCTATTGAACTTATTAGTGCATTTTCTAGATTTTAATGGGGCTTGGATTAGATTGTCAGGAAACTTAGTGAAGCTGCTTCTGACATTTTGTGTGGTAACAATCTGCAGGTCAAGCCTCCAACCGCACTTCAGCAATTTGAAACTCAAAAGATCTCAGTGTGGAAAGTCTGTGCTTCATTAGCCTGCTATAAGGGGAGGAGGCTTAACATGCAAGAGAAATGAGTATAAAACTGCTTACTTAAGAACATTTCTAGGCACAATTTGTTGCAGTAATCCGTTTTTTGTTCCTGTTGGGGGCTTCCTTCCCAACCCTTTATGGATTGAAAAAGACTTCATCTGCCTAAGCCCCCCAGGATAAATTAAGATCAGGACAAGAATTCATTGGAAAAGGAAGTTTCCATCCCACAGAAACTTCAGAATTGCAACATTGGTTCTAGTTTCAAACCAAGATGAGGAGTTGACATTTCAAAGCTTTACAGAGAGTGAAATATTCCCTAGACCTCTGATTCAAAGATGTCACTATTTTGTTTCAAACTGTGTCCACCAAACCATTATTCTGAGCTGTACATTAGAAATACAATATCCCTATTCACTCCTTTGCTTAGCAAGCTGATGAAGCATTTCCTTCTGTGGTGCTTACTTTCATGACAAGTCCTCGACCACCCCCAGTCAGATGAGTATGCCCATGGGTCAGAGTCTCGGCAGGCTTTTCTAGCTCTCCAGCATAAATGAATCTACTTTTCCTGATAGCTGGGTCTCCCCTGGAGTGTCACATCTTCGGCATCCCTGGTAAAAGGCATTCCAAAACTTCCTATCTCTGTTTATACATTTTTCAGGTGCATGCTGAAAGAAAAAATTCTGCCTTCCTGTTCCTTGCTAACTCTGTGCAGATTTCTGGGGAATGGTGACATATTTTCACCCATATGTTCATCTTTTCAAGTAGTTCTCTACAGCCTTGAAGGAGAGGGAAAGTAATATAATGGAGATTATATATTCTCAACTCAGTAAAACATGTTTTTTCTGCTCATAGAGACAGAACCTACCATTCTCACAACTGTGTATTTTTTTCAGGAGCACTTTTATATTTCCTTTTCTGATGTTTTACTTTCATAAGGGTCCAGCCTACATAATGTTTCCAAGTAAGAAGTACTACAAAGTAATATGAGATTTAGAGTAGTGATTTTCATTTTAAAGAATCAGTGACTCCATTGCAAATACTACAAACATTTTACTAAGTGTAGTTACCCCAAGAAGATGGAAGAAGTATTTCCCTAGGTAGTGAAGAAAAAAATCATACCATCGGTGATCTTGGGAACATTTTTTATTTCAGGAGTTGATTAATCATTCATAAGGGTTTTGTTTCTTTGTTTTTTTTTGTTTTTTTTTTTTTTTTTTTTTTTGTTTTTGTTTTGTTTTGGTTGTTTGTTGTTTTTTTGTTTGTTTGTTTTTTGTTTTTTTTTTTGTTTGTTTGTTTGTTTTTTTTGTTTTTTATGAGAAAGAGCAAAAAGCTCTGCAGAAACCTTGCGGAGAAATACAAAATAATATTAATTTAATTAAAATCTCTAATAGCATTAAATGATCTGAGAGACTACCAAGTACAGGAAGATTAAAACATACTTTGTTCATACCACATAAGTTTTGGTGTTCATAAGAGGTTTCCATTTTGCTCATACTTCCATTTCAGCAAAAGAAATATTTTTATACTATACACTGGCAATGGGTGTCCTACTCAAAACAAGCAATGAACCTCAATATAACTTCCTTTCACACCTGAGATTTTCCTGGCAGTTTCCTCTACAAGGTGACTTAGCTCCAAATTACTCAATTTAAAAGTTAACTTTAATCAGACTACAGCCTATGGCAACATGTTAGCTGATGATTCATAAAGTTAAAAAGGCTTTAAAGTAGTGAAGGCTGGCTTTGAAACTGGTGGCCTCATATCTGGATTTAAGATTCATCCCTTTTCATATCCAGGCAGTTCATGCATTCTTTTCAAAATAGGTGAAGGCATACAGATTTGTATACAACTCTAGACTGAATTCCTGAGTGAATATAAAATATGTTATGATCAGATATGAAAGGGAATTCCAGCCTTTCCTCTGATGCCTTGGTGCCTCAGCAAGACCTTTCTCACTGTGGGTTCTAGTAAGCTGTAATATGCTGAAGGAAATAAAGCTGATTTATAGGCATTATGTCATACAGTTTTCAGATCATGCAGGTGACTTTTTTCATATCTTGTCTATACAGAGATATTAATGAATGTTAAGGCAAACCAGTCTCTGTATCTGTACTTGGAAGCTCTGTATAGAGTAGTCACAGTCAAGAAAATCTTAACTTTGCTTCAGCTATCTAACCATTATGGTAGTGGCATTTCTAATATGATAAAATGTCTCTTTCAGTCTTGATATGACTAGGTTTTCAGGGAAATGTATCATTTATGCATGACCATTACTCAATTCACCCTCATTAATTCTCCTGGAGACACTGTAATATAATGCAGAAGTATTGAAGGCTGAACCAGTTCTGAGCCAGTAGAAGTGGGTCAAGTCAAAGAATTTTGATGATAGCTTTCATCAAGCCTGAAACTAAACCTATAATGATTTAAATTAAATTTATTATACTATCAACATAACAGATAACCAAAGAAAGTGCTATTGTGCCACTAGTAAAATAATGATGTTAGGAATGGGTATTAAATTGCTAAAAGTAAACACTGGATATTAATCAAAGCCTACGTTTTCACAGGCAAGTGAACAGAAAGTGTCAAACCCAGAAGTATATCTCACCCTAGCAGAGGCTGCAGCTCTGCACACTAGATTTGTGCAAATAAGTAATGTTGGTCTCCATATTTAAGTAGGCAAGTTACACATGCAGCTTGCATGACTCTGCATGGTAAGTATTCTATTTGTTCTTATCAGTTTCTAGGACTCAGCTCCCCGATGTAACTGAAACAGACGCAGGAAAATTTAAAGCTGAAATAAGCACTTTATTTAAAATTCCCTGTGTTTTTATATACTTTGGCTTAGAGTCTTAGAGCAAACTCCTCCAAAGTAGAATTTATACACAGATATTTTTCATTACTTACTGTGTATGCCAGAATGTTAGAAAGCCCTTTATTTGCCAGTATGTATGAAGATAATTATAACATTGTATGGACTTGCTGAATTTCTTGGTTTTCAATTATTTATGTGCAAAATTCATAACTTGTATCCAGAAATCAAAGTTCAAAAAAAGGCCTACATTTAGCACTATGCTAAATAAATTTATATTCCCTTTCTCTAATTTTAAATGCATTTAATTTTAAATTTGTATTTTATTCTCCTTAGAACTGTATTTTTTTTTTTGCAAACTGAGGAGCCTAGTTCATCCATTCAACTTCTGAAGTTTTGAACCGAACAATTTGCATATAAGCATAAAGCCAGTTTCAGAGCAGATAATTGTACTTCTGACTTTCAGTTCTTTGTTTTAACTATTCCTTTCTATTTATTAGATCTTTAACAATGTCAGAACACAGGCAGTGATAGTGTGGAATAGGATTATTGTCAAACATAATTAAAACCACATGGGTTTCCTAACTGCAGAGCGGGTAAAATTTCACTGAGATCTCAGCCATGTTGCCATTTATCTGTGCTGCTCTTTATTTTTATCTGTCTTTCCACATCGTATCGCTGTTATTTATCTCAGGCATTTTTCTTTTTGAAACTGTAATAAGTGAAAATTTTTTTGGTGTTTGTCCAATAAATGTTCATGATGCCCTAATAAACAATCTCCAACAATACTCTTTTCTTTCTCTGGACTGCAAAAGCCATTGAGTACTAACCTGCTCTCTCTCTTACATCAGAATTCAGTTCAAACTCCCAGGCAGATTTGCTCAGCCTCTTTCATTGCTAAGGCACTTTACAGCCATCTAGAGATACTGAGAGAGAAGTTTGGTGGCAATTAGTTGCAGAGATGGATTGAGCAGTCAGTCAGTAGGTGCTCACATTGAACTGCACATCTTTCTTTCTTGCCAGATCGTTGGCTGTGACCGCCAGCTGGGAAGTGCTGTCAAGGAAGACAACTGTGGGGTCTGCAATGGTGATGGGACCACCTGCCGACTGGTTCGAGGCCAGTATAAGTCCCAGCTCTCAGCAAATAAACGTAAGCTGTCCCTTCTGGTCAAGTGCCATCTTCGCCTCTTAGTGAAATATGCATTTCTTGAAATCTACTTCACTCTTTCTCAGGCAATTGCATGGTCATGGTCAGACTGGTTGTCCCCACAATTTCTTCTCTCGTGGGTTAAATTAGGCTTGCTCAGACTACAGCTCTGGATGTGGGCGTGGTCAGAGGATTGTGAGAAGGTGCCAACAATAAATTTCCCACCTGTGTTAGCTAGTTGCTTGCGAGGAGCTACAGAATGAGAAGAGCTCACTCTGGTCTGGCTGTACAGCTGGCTAGGCATAGGACACAGTCAACACTGCTCTGAACAGTGGTTTATGCTGCTCTGTGGCAGAGGGGCACCCTGGGGGGATGGTGCTGCCAACGTGGCAGAGCGTTCCCTCCCAGACCTATGCCCACAGCGCCTGCTGCATGCCGAGTGTGGTGACTCTGTCCTGGGGTAGACTGAGGTGCCTGAGTCATCAGGAGGTGGCTACATGGGCGGGTACAGACAGATATGGGCTTAACTGCACACTGTCTGAGACAGCTTCAACTCAGAGTGGTAAAGAGCATTAGTGTGCCCCAGTGACAGGGTTAGTGTATCCTGGACTCCAGGCAGGCTTTTTGCCTTAGTTACAGCACCACAGATGGAGCTATAGTTTTGGGAGGAGAGATGGGGCATGTTTGGGCAGTTTGAAGGAGAGGTATAAAGATAGGAAGGAAGGATGGAAGGAAGGAGAGAGGGAGAGAGGCAGGGAGACAGGGAAGGAAGAAGGGAGGGAGAGATAATTCTCATAGGAGTTCCACTGCTGAGGCAGAACTGCACATTAGAGGGAAAAGGAAATATTTCACAAAGATTTAGGAATGGAATTTCACCTCATTGTTACTGTTTCTGCAATGTGAATTGATTCCGAAATCTCCAGGCTGCTTGAAAGATCACAGTATTTGTGAACTTTCTTGGCAAATATGTCTTCCTGTAAGAATAATTCATTGCTTTTCAGTTGCTTTGTGGTAAAAAGGTGCTCCTCTCTCTTCTGCTGAAGATAAAGACACTAATTATTATGCACAGTACTAAAATTTTAGTGAAATATAGTCTCTACATTGAATGGTTTGCTATTAATGTCATATAGGTAGAATATTATATAGGTAGAAGAGCAGATGGCAGAAAGCATTTTATTAGAGTGAGACAAATGTGAAAAAAAAGTCAGAGAATGGGTAGTTTAAACGTATTTGCATGCCAATAATTGTTATACAGAACTGAAGTAGCTAATCAGATTTTGTATGCGCTCTGTATAAACCATGTAGCATTATTCTCTCCCCTCCTGTAAACATACATGTACTTAGGCAACAGAGTATGAATTTCAAATACACCGAAAGTAAGTGCTCTTTAAATTGGCTTTTTACAGTTTTAAAGGCATACTTACGGATCTCCTTCACGTATATGAATTAGTATGAACTCTTTCTGTGTTTTGCTTTCAGTTTATAGAATCATTGAATAGTTTATACACATGCTGTGAAAATTTGAGATTTTAAATTTTGAAAAGCTTTTAAAAATCTACTCTGTTTATTTTCTGGATTAATCTTCCTCAGGGTTGTTTAAATATCTGTCACTTTGGCACTTTTTCTGTGTCAGCATCTTGCTAATTTGCCACTGTAAATGTAGCTCCTTTAGCATATCTGGGATCAGAGCCTGATATACTTGCTGGAATGACTGGTTTATGTTTGGTTAGTCAATAGCTTAATTCCTAGCTATCTCTACAAAATAATCCTTGTTTCTCAAGAATTAATGTCATATTTTGTTCATGGTGTGAACAAGGCATTAAAAGTCTATGTGAGCCGGACTGCCATATAACATAAGAAAAATCAGAAGGGGCATGTGCAGCAGTGACCAGATATCAGTGGAGGTGTTCTGTGGACTCACTTGGAATTTTTGTTTGCCTAACAGAGCACAGCATTCAAGTTTGAGCACTCTGTGAAGGAAACTGGACAGTGACCTTTATTGCAGTGCTTTCCTGATAGTTTCTAAGCTGTTTATGTCTCAAAACCACCCCAGATACAGGCTTGAGCTCATCAAACTCAATTCATTTTCTCTTGATGGCATTATCCAGTTCACTTCTCCATGCTGTTTATGTGAGAAGGATAGGAGCATAGGAGAAGGATATTACTAGAAAGAAATTCATAGAGCTTTTAAACACTTAACACTTGCTATGGGAACAGCTTCCTCAGTATTTATAAGGGTATATGTCTCTCCCAGTGGCCTCAGAAAGAGAAGCATAGTAGGGCAAGAGGCAATGTAATGTTGAATTTTCTCCTGCATTTTTGTAAAAAAGGAAGCACCTGTGTCTATGCTCTTGTTTCTATTAAAAAAAAATTAATAATAATAATCCAGAAATATCCTTTTCTCTTAGTTCTAAGCTTGGGTGTTTCAATCTTTTTAAGTCTGCAAAAAGCGAATCTTTCCTTTTTCATTTCTCCTTTTGGAAAGAGTGTATATATCTTCCTATGGAGATAAGCTATATTTAAGCATGCTTCTCTGTATTCATCAGGGAGCTGGAGAGTTTATCCCACAAGTGGTGGGTGAAGTCTGCTGATGACCTTGTGAAAAGCTAATATTTCACTAAAACAACGGATTGACATCTACTACTGAAGTAAATTACATTTGAAAGAGAATTATAGAAATTGCTATGCTGAGACAGAATAGATATTTATCTGGTTAGTAATCAGATTGCCATGGTTTTCAAAAACAGATGCTTTTCCAGATTTCAGTTGAGTATCAGTAGTAATGTGGAAATAGAAACAAATCCATTTTTCATCATGAAAACTGACAGACCATTTAGACAACAACCATATTCAAAATCCAAAACCAGAAGAAACTTCTCTCTCAGGGGAATCTGATGTATGTACCTAACATATAACCTTTACCTCAATTCCTGAACTTTCTTCACAGCCCTGGACCACTGTTCTTTCAGTCATCTGGGACTCTTCCTCACCACCCTGTGCATCCTCTTGAGAGAAACCGACCATCCATTAATACACTTTGGGCCTTTTCTTCAGAGTGCATCACACAGCTGCTCCACAATCTGCCTGTTTGCTTATTGTTGGAAGGAGCTGTGACTAAATATTACCATGCTTAATTCCACATGTCTCTTCACAGGAAATGTCTCCTTCTTATCACTGTTAACCTGAGGAAATCATCTTTCAGTCCCTGCTACTTCTGCTTGTAAAAGCAGGAAGCACTGTGATAAGCATAAATCCCACTGAGATTTACATATTGCATGAAGTGCGCTAGGATTTCAAATGAAGAGAAATGACAAAATCAGATGAAATATAGTCCCAGCAATACCCTGGAGCAGAAGGGACATACTACGAATATATAGTATATAATATTGCGTGATTTAAACTGTCTTGTGACATATCAGGGAGTGGCTAGCTCTCCAGCACAGAGCTCGTAGCTGAGAGACAGTCTAATGTAATAAAGATGTGGGGATATCTTTAAATAATACTTGTAAAAAGACCATTAATATTTTTTGAAAAATTAAAGTTATTGTTTTTTCCAGGCTCATTCCAATAAACATGATATATATCTTGTATAGCAAGATGATGTGTCATACTCATGGATTTTTTCCCCAAAATGTATAAAGTGTATTTATCATACTAGGTATCTTGAATGTGACTGCCAGAATGGTACCAATAAAATCAGCATTAGAATAGCAATATTTAATGAATTTTGTAAGACTTCAATATTTGTCTTTTCAAATGGAAAATTTGAATTCTGTGTAAAAATGAAGAAAGTCTACCTTGGCTAATTAATGTGATATCCAAGATGTGTATAAGCAGAATGTGTGCTGAATAGAGTTCAGCCTCAATGTTACACAAGTCTTAGGAGATGCTGAAATTTCTGGATAGATTGCGGAAACCTCTCACATCAAATTTTGAAAAAGGTGAGCCTGGCCTTCATCTTTGTGCAATTCTTGTGACATTCAGAGATTTATCAGACTGCTACACGTACCCCTTCACTTCTAGGATATGAAGAGTTCACAAAAGTATGGCTATTTTATCCCATAAAGCTCTCCAATATAAAAGTGGCAGAAATTCCTATGGCACTTGACTGAATTTAAAATTTAGAGGGGTTATAGTTCACATTTTCAAGAGATAGGATTGAATGAATGAATGTGGGTTTTAGAAGTCCCTGTTTCTTGTAGTTTTCCATTTTCCTGTTGTCTCCATTTTTGATATAAAATGACAACATTAGTAACTATTTTGCTGGTAATTAAGAATGATGATCTAGCTAGGCTGAAACAGTTATGCCAGTTTGGTCTGGTCAGAAACTTAAGGCCCCAGCTCATATGTTTGGATGAAAGATAATATGTTTTTATGGGCTGAGTTAGACTTACCTGACAAAGCAATGTATTGCTTTGGGAACGGAGCTATAGTTCTTGGTAGCAGTCATTACATGACACAGGTTTGAGTAACAATAATGAACAGATAGTAAAAGGGGCTTCATTCCTCTCATGGTTATCACCTCCCCCCAAAAACAATCCTGTTAGGCATGCATACTTTTTCTTTCCCAACTTCTAATTATAGGAGAAGGCAAAAAGGATAGGGAAAGGTGAGTGAAGAACCTAGGCATGCTGGTTAGTCTAGGTCAGTGTTCTCTGGACACTAACTCCACAACCCCGGCAGAGAATTAGGAACATTTTCTAGTGTCTATCCACACCTTTCTTTCCTGTCTCCCTTTGGAAAATTACTGAGGTTGCTGTCTCTTTAGAATTGCTGACCAAACCAACTTTCACAGCAGCATGTGAACTGCATTCTAATTCACACCTCAGTTTAAATCCAGTTGGCAAAGCTTCCAGGGGCTTCACAGGTGCAAGATCTAAGACCTGTTTACTGTCTAATGGGCTTCTGTTTTTCAAGGGACTTTCTGTTCATGGTGTGGAAAGGGAAGTAGAATTATAGCACTTCTAAACATTAAAATAAAAGGTGTGAGAGGGAAGGCTTGCTGAGGGAAGTGGGAGATCATCACAAAGCATGGGCAGGGTTGTGAAGAAGCTGTAGCGTTCAACTGGGAAAGAGTCAAATGAAGGAATGGGTGCTTCTGGTTTAACATCAGAATAGGCTTACACTTCTCTACTTCACCACAAACATCAATTCAAAAGTCATGGAAGAGGTTTAAGTGGACCCATGGTGAAATAGAAGGTTACTGAGATTGAAATTCAGAAATGACAGTGAAGGAGTTGAGAATAAAGAAAACCAACAGGTTTGGGTTTTTCCAAGTAGAAGGTTCTTACCACATTTAAGGAGTTCTTTTACAGATTTGTGGTGTTCTTTCATAGTTCATAGAGTTGTTTAATTGATCTAAAAGCTTTACTTTTGACTGACTTGTAAGCACCTATTTCACTGCTTGTTTGAAAGCAGATGAGAATTTCCTTGCTTGTTTACTCCATGCTTTTTTGCTTTCCCACAGTGGATGATACGGTGGTTGCTATTCCCTATGGAAGCAGGCAAATTCGCCTCATGCTGAAAGGACCTGATCATTTATGTAAGTAGAAGTTAGTGTACATTTGTTTATGAAAGTCTTGCTAACCTGCAATGTTCTGTTTTCACTGTGGTATCTGATTTCCCTTTCTCAGATCACTGATTTTGACAGTGGGATGAGTCCTGCCCTCAGAAGGTCTCCAAGGACCCAGTTACATCAGTGTTACACACTCTTCAGAGCAGAGCTTAGTCAATATTGCAGAATCATTTGCCCCTACATAATTTCTCAGTCATTTCTGTTTGCTTATCCTTCATCTGGTTCACTTGGTGCCAAGTGCTTTTGTTACAAATTAATAAAATATATCCTACTGAGTGAAGAAATACTGAGAACAGTGAAGTATAAGCTTCTGTACAGCTGAGCTTAGCCATCAAGCTGCTCATGAGTTTAAAATATGTTTCTGTTTTGATAATCTCTCTTACTCTGTAGATGGACACAAATGCATGCATACACATACACGAATTTGATGAGAAACAGCATGCAAAAGACAAACCTTGCTTGTTAGTAGTGATATTGCTTATTGCTGGAGTTAAAAACAATGAATGCTGCTAGCTCATCACTTCGTAGATGTAACACTTGCCTGCTTTGTCTGACAGGGAGCTCTATATCCCAGCAATTGTGTATGCCTCTTCTCCGTGAGAAGGGTTGCAGGATTTGAGAACACACCAGGAGAAATAAAGGCAAATTCATTTCTTTCGGTAGTAGAAACTGTGCATCCCTCTCTCTGACTTTATAATGCAGTAGCTGCTCACAAGCTGCTCCTTATTTCATCAGCAGCAAATGAACACTACAGTGTTGGTAAATGGGATTTACTACCAGGAAAGACACAAACTGCACTTCATAACCTCTTAAAAATGCAAATAATTGTAAGATAAGTAGGTTTCCTGTTTTCCTTTTCCAAAATGTAATAGGAGTTTCCTGTAGTACAGATCAGTTAGAGTCCTTTAAGCTTGTCAGTATAAATAAAAACATCAGTGTCAGCAAGGAGGTAAAACACCAAAACATTCCCACCCTCTCCAGATTTCATTCACCCAAAGAGCTTCTACTGAGTGGCAAAATGAGGGCAGGTTTATCAGTCCTGTTCTGTAGCTCACTGCTTGTGTTGAGGAAACAACAGTGGGCATACCATAATCTTTTAATGGTTCTTTAGATTCAGGGATGTGAATAAAGACCAGCAAATTACAGGTTAGAAACTAAGAAATTTGGGGCTGTTCAGCCTGGAGAAGAGAAGGCTGCGTGGAGACCTCATAGCAGCTTTCCAATATCTCAAGGGGGTCTATAGGGATGCTGGGTAGGGACTCTTCATGAGGGACTGTAGTGAGAGGACAAGGGGTAATGGGTTCAAACTTAAACAGGGGAAGTTTAGATTGGATATGAGGAAAAAATTCTTTACAGTAAGGGTGGTGAGGCACTGGAATGGGTTGCCCAGGGAAGCTGTGAATGCTCCATCGCTGGAGGTGTTCAAGGCTGGGTTGGACATAGCCTTGGATGGCATGGTTTAGTGTGAGGATTCCCTGCCCATGGCATGGGGGTTGGAACTATATGATCTTAAGGTCCTTTCCAACCCTAACTATTCTATGATTCTATGAAAAAAATGTATTATCTTTTTCTTACAAGTCCAAATGCTGCCTGCACTTCAGCTTTTAAGTGGCCCTTTGGGTATTCCTGAGGTGCTCTAGAATGGTTGTTATTACTTTCCCAGTAAATGATTTGCATTCATCCTTTCTCTCCTGTCTTCTTTCCCAGTATAGATGCTTTCTTCCAAGTTAGGAAAATTTCATACTTTTATTATTTTTCCAGTGAAACTGAGCTATAAAACAGCTTAGAGAGAAATGAGATTTTTAGCAGGAGAGATAAATCTAAAGCTGTCTTCACTCAGGCCATATCACATTTTACAATAAAAAGATTTGAATGAGTGAGGTCTGCCCGAGACGCTGGTTGAGGTTCAGATTAACTGCTCTGTGTAAATATTAATAACTCCAAATATATCTCTTTCTTTTTTCAGATGTCTCCATGAATCTTTCTGTTCACCCATCAAAGGATTTTATATATGTATGAGATAAAATAAGTTGAGAGGGAGGGAGTATTTTGCCCTATGAACTTTGATTGTGGGAGAAGTTAACAGGAGGCCGATTATATATAGACAAGTCTTAAAACCATCTTTATCCCCGATGTATGCAGTCTTGTCCAGAAATAAATATATGGCCGAGTGCATCACGGAGGAGAATAGTCTCACTGAAAATCAAAGAATTCATTAATATGGAGAAAATTCTTAGTCTACTGCCTCAGCAACTTCCTTCATGAAATAATTCCCATAAGCCTTCCTGAAAAACAGTCTCATTACTGCAATTATTTTTGCAGTAATTAACAACTTCATACATGCTAATAAAAACATTTTTCCCGCTTACCATCTCTGAAACTTCTGTTCCATCACAGATTAATAATATGTCCACGTCTAATTAAGATTTTGCCTTAGCTTCCTCCCTGTGTGGAAGATTTTATGCATAATTTTACAGATATGTGTGAAAGCATTAGTTTTGCAATACTTCATGATGAAATGTGTTGTCATTTTGAAATAACTACCAGAAACCCGTTACTGGTGAACATGCTGTGGAGCATAATTTGGAGTTGGTGGCTAGATGGAGTGAGGTTGGCTAGATGATGGAACAGATCTATTTTCCAACTGTTTATTTCTATTTAATAAATTATCTGTTTTTTATGATTTAGCAATCAAAAGTAACTGCCACAAAACAGTATCTTAATTAATGACCACTTTTGGGGATCTGTGGATGCAGAAAGATATGGGGGAAGAGCTCAGGAGGGTTCAGCACTCCCTATTCTGATGGAATAGATCAGACTGCTTCTGGACAGGGGGAAATGATTGCAGTCATAGTGATTTTCTTTCCTGGCTGTCTTGTGTTCAGTTAATGGTCTACCACAGTAACACATGGTTAGCAACTGACCTTTGAACTGAAAGAGCGAACAGCAGCTTAACAAAGCCAGCACTCATGGGTAAAGCTCTGAGTCATGCTCCACATAGGAGAGTGACTTACTAAGAGTGAGTTAAATCACCGCAAATATGCCAAACTAGGAATGGATTAATGTGTCTGGAAGAAAGTAAAAACGTGACCTATTGGTGAGCACGTGAGCATGGATCTAGAAACAAAGGGTTGAACAAAGCCAAAAAGCAGATGGAGAAGAAATAATGAACATGAAAGTATAGGAATGTGAATGAACTGTGGAAAAGAACAAAAAAGTTGCATTATCACTAATTTAGGAGGCAAATCTTTGCCACTCCTCTTTTGTGTTGGAGCTTTTTTCTGCTCTTACTACAAATTATAATGCTTTAGTTTCCAATTAATTTGTTTGCATTTGTCAGATTTGGAAACCAAGACTCTCCAAGGTGTGAAGAGTGAAAATAGCCTCAGCTCCACAGGCTCTTTCCTCGTGGAGAATTCTAGCATCAACTTCCAGAAGTTACCTGACAAGGAGACATTAAGAATACCTGGGCCTCTCACTGCAGATTTCACTATCAAGGTAAGGGTCATTGGTCATTGGCCTCTTATAGCAACAAAAAGTAAAATGAGATGTATTAGAGTGATTAAAGAGATTTTCCTAGACCTTCACTTTCCAGTAGACATTTGCAAGAAAGCCTAGCTCTTTAACACTGTGAAATTCTTTGCAGCTAAATATCTGATAACACTCCTTGGAAAAAAGACTGAGGTTATTCCAAGAAAGGCATATCCAATGTGTGCCCTAAAGAGGAAAGATGAACTCATTACAAGAAAAGGCAGATGCTTTCTGTATATGCTACTGAGGTACATATAAATCGGGGACATGCAGCTTGCTTCATCTGGGACAAGGAGAAAGAAAGAAAGAAAGTCTGTATCTTTGTCCCATAATTTCTGGGGTTTATACTAGTGTTATTTCATAGAAGACTGTAAGGGAGTGGCGAATGAGGTTCCCAAGCTCAAAAATAAATGAAATGACTGCTTGAGAAGTCGTGGTGTCATTTCGAAGTTCTACTTTGTGTTGCACTGGCAATAAGAGTAAAATTGTTTCCTCCCATTAAAGCATTTCTATTCTTCCAGGTAATATAAAACACATTGCTGGAAGCAATACACGCATTCTGTGGGAAAACACACATGCAAAACCGAACACTTGGGAATTACAATATAAAAAATCCTTTTCCAGTAGATCCAATGAACTTGAAGGATTTCAGCTGTAAAACTGTAAAACCTGCATCATTTCCAGGACTACATACATTTTTCACTATGGATCCCAGAGGTAGATGACATTTGGTTTAACGTGGAGCTGATGGCAGCTAGAAGTTTGAACAATAAACTGGAAAATGCAATACATGATTGTGTTGGGTTAAGCTGGTCCGGGCTGGAATGGGTAAGTAGCAGAGCCCTATAGACTGTCGCTTACCCATCTTGGTAAGTTAGCAGCACAGAATGCAAGCAGACATTATCAGGACTCGTTCACAAGGAGAAGCCTGGCCTGAAGAATGCATTCCCTTCTCTTTGAAGATCAGAATGAAAAAACCTTAATAAAACAGACGCTGGTCAATTCAAAGTGCCTAAACCACTTTTACCTGTATTGCAGATGATGTACATCAGTGCGATGTAATCAGTATTGCTCACTTTATATGATTTGTGCTGTCTATGAATGCAAGGTAGCCTGGTTCATTAGAACATACCTGTTGGGGGCAGATGGTCATGTATACCAATGACCCTGAAATGGTAACAGCAGGGTTGGGCTGTGTTCCTGTTATTTCCACTGCCATCTTTTATGACAGGGAAAAAACCTGTACCACTTGGTCCTTGAATTTCCTTCTCTATCTAGCAAGGTAAGAGCTACTGGTTAAACTAAAGGCAGTACCCTACTTGTATGATGACTACATGGCCAATATGAGAGAGCAAGCTGGATTAGGCACAGGCAGAACAGCTACTGCTGAGTGGAGAGTAAACTATTTTACTAGTTCTGTTATGTGCTTGCACCTTTTGAAAGAGTAGCATACAACAAAGATATTCTAAGCTTTTTTTCTTTTTTAACAAAAATTTTTATCTTCTGAATATTTTATTTGTTAGATTTTTTTTTTGTATAGAAGTGTACATACAAAAAAGACTAATACAGGAGAACCAAAATGCATGCATATCTTTCAGTTGTGTCACGCTTGTGTCAACTGCTTTCCAACCTTACTATAGCCTTCAGCTTGTGAAGGTAAAGTACTTTTCTTTAAAAAATTAAATTAAAGGCTTTTCTGTGATATTAGCAAGTTTTCCTTATGGAGTGGGATCTTTCTGGTTGTCCAGATTTAATTTCCTGGGACAAGGCAGTTTTTATACACACAGATGTAAATGAACTTGTAGGTGTAGCAAAACCCTAATTTTAGGATCATTGTCTCCAAAATGACTGCTCCAATGATTTTCAATTGACTCTGAATGCTCTTATTCAGAGATGTCAAGTTAGACACCTGGATATAATTCAGAGGTAGAAAATCCATGTGGGACTTGACATTCGAGTTTCCTTATTGGTGATACGGAGTGCTTTAAAATTGTATTAGGAAACCTCATACTGTTTCTATATGAGCTGAGTTGTATAATTCCTATATTTGTTGACTTTGTAATAGTCAGTGGTACATTCCTCGTATGCTAAACTCTTGGCAATCTTTTCACAAGATACGTAAGTAGAAAAAAAAATTCATTAAAACAGCTCTCAATTAAAAAAATTAAGATGTTATCTCAGAAGAAGAACTGGAGTTTTTATATTCACAGTTTGACAATTATATATCCCAATTATAAACTTTTAATGTTTGAAAGGCAGAACACCTGGAAAAAATGCCAGCAAACTTAAATTCCACTCAAAATTTTATTCCTAAATCCTGAATATTTCCCTAGTTTGAGGTTTTAATACAAAATTCAGATTCATGTAAATAGAAACACCTTGTTTCTAACAGAAAAGAGTGTTATGTTTGATGAAATCCTAGTGAAATGAAGGTCAGTTTCACTTGGAAATCTTTCTGGCTGACACTGTGCTCGGAAGAACAGGGCAGTAATATCACACAGGAGGCCTTGTCCTTTATTGGCAGAGCTGCCACTCATCTGCTGTGTTGCAAGATCACATATTCACCTGCCTGTGCTGAAGTCTCTTCTGTCGATAATGTCCATTTCAGACACAACTTAGAGAAACCTTGAGTAATTATTTCACTGCGTACATTTGCACTCCTCCTAGCAGGATGAATCAGTCCTGTCAGCTGGGTCTATACTGGAAAATGTAATGCTAACTGTCAGCACAGGTTGACTGTTCAAAGCAATTAGAACTGCAAATATGAATGACTTAACAGGCTTACTTGAGTTAACAGGCTTACTGAAACAGCTGGTAGGAATTTCCAGGGAAGGGTTAGGGCTGGCAAAACCTGTTAGGTTTTGCTTTACATGCTGTGCTTTTTTGCATAGCTAGGGTCCTAACCCTGTGGCTGAGATGTGAGTCAGTGAAGACCAGTGGATTTAAGGGAAGGTCTAGAAAAGGGTGTTGAACAGACTTGGGGCTGGTTTGGAGGAAAAGCCACTGTTGGCCTAGATATAGACTAGACTAAATTACGTTTATGTTGATTTTAAATCCCTTGTATCATGATGAAGATTTGTTCACAGAACCTGCATGGGCCAGCAGCTTTGCATCAAGGATGTATAGGGTTGTATTGGATAAAAGTTTCTCTGGAGGCTGTCATAGAATCATAGAATCATAGAATAGTAAGGGTTGGAAAGGACCTCAAGATCATCGAGTTCCAGCCCCCCTGCCATGCCCAGGGACACCTCCCACTAAACCATGCCATCCAAGGCTATGTCCAACCCCACCTTGAACGCCGCCAGGGGTGAAGCATCCACAACCTCCCTGGGCAACCCATTCCAGGGCCCCACCACCCTCACAGTAAAGAATTTCTTCCTCAGATCCAATCTAAGCCTCCCCTGTTTAAGTTTAAACCCATTACCCCTTGTCCTCTCACCACAGTCCCTAATGAAGAGTCCCTCCCCAGCATCCCTATAGGCCCCCTTCAGGTATTGGAAGGCTGCTCTGAGGTCTCCACGCAGCCTTCTCTTCTCCAGGCTGAACAGCCCCAATTTTCTCAGCCTATCTTCATACGAGAGGTGCTCCAGTCCCCTGATCATCCTCGTGGCCCTCCTCTGCACTTGTTCTAACAGTTCCATGTCCTTTTTATGTTGAGGACACCAGAACTGCACACAATACTCCAAGTGAGGTCTCATGAGAGCAGAGTAAAGGGGCAGGATCACCTCCCTCGACCTGCTGGTCGCACTCCTTTTGATGCAGCCCAGGATACGGTTGGCTTTCTGGGCTGCAAGCGCACACTGCCGGCTCATGTTCATGTTTTCATCAACCCACACCCCCAAGTCCTTCTCCTTGGGCTGCTCTGAATCTCCTCCCCGCCCAACCTGTAGCTGTGCCTGGCATTGCTACGAACCAGGTGGAGGACTTTGCACTTAGCATGGTTAAACTTCATTAGGTTGGCATCAGCCCACCTCACAAGTGTGTCAAGGTCCCTCTGGATGGCATTCCTTCCCTCCAACTTATCAACCGAACCACACAGCTTGGTGTCATCGGCAAACTTGCTGAGGGCGCACTCAATCCCACTGTCCATGTCACCCACAAAGATGTTGAACAAGACCGGTCCCAACACCGGTCCCTGGGGGACACCACTTGTTACTGGTCTGCAGCTGGACACTGAGCCACTGAGCACTACTCTTTGCGTGCAGCCATCCAGCCAGTTCTTTATCCACCGAGTGGTCCACCTATCAAATTGATGTCTCTCCAACTTAGAGAGAAGGATGTCATGTGAGACAGTGTCAAAGGCTTTACACAAGTCCAGGTAGATGACATCAACTGCTCTGCCCCTGTCCATCAGTTCCGTAGCCCCTTCATAGAAGGTCACCAGATTGGTCAGGCAGGATTTCCCCTTAGTGAAGCCATGCTAGGTGTCACCAAGCACCTTGTTGGTTTTCATGTGCCTTAGCATGCCTTCCAGGATAATCCGCTCCAAGATTTTGGCAGGCACAGAGGTGAGACTGACTGGTCTGTAATTCCCTGGCTCATCCATTTTCCCTTTTTCCAGTCATCGGGAACTTCACCTGACTGCCATGATTTTTCAAATATGATGGACAGTGGCTTAGCAACTTCATTTGCCAGCTCCTTCAGGACCCGCGGATGGATTTCATCCGGTCCCGTGGACTTGTATACATTCAGGTTCCTAAGGTGGTCCCGAACAAGATCCTCCCCCACAGTGGGCCCAGGGTCCCCACCCTCACCGTCCCCACGTCTGCCTTCCAAGACTTGAGTGGTGCGGTCAGAGCATTTGCCAGTAAAGACTGAGGCAAAGAAGTCATTAAGAACCTCAGCCTTCTCCAAATCCAGGGTAGCCAGTTCTCCTGATAGCTTCTGGAGAGGACCCACAGTGTCCCTAACCTGTCTTTTATTGGCAATGTACCTATAAAATCCCTTCCTGTTCTCCTTAACATCCCTAGCCAAGTTTAATTCTAAGTGGGCCTTAGCTTTCCTAACCTGGTCCCTAGCTTCCCGGACAACATCCCTGTATTCTTCCCAGGCCGCCTGACCTTGCTTCCACCTTTTATAAGCCTCTTTTTTCCTTCGAATTTTGCTCAGTAGCTCCTTATCCATCCAAGGAGGTCTCCTGGCCCTCCTACTGTCAAAGGTATTTGTATTAGGATTGGATTTGTATTGATACTGTCTTTTGTACTGCCAGGGCTGACAAGCTTTGATTAAGGGCTGCTGCCAGAAGAGACCGGTTATTTTTTTCGTGCTGGTGGCTGTGGTACTGCTGGCTGATTTAGAAATGGTGCAGATTGGGTTCCCGTGAGCAGTTACTGCTCAGATTAGGATTTTGACCACCAGTTATCCAAAAATCAATCATAAAATAGGCCTCAAAAATGTATGCTGAGTTATGCAGTGCTCTAGGGTGAGCCAGACAATTCTTATCTCTGTTGTGATCTAGCACTGGCAGGAACCACTGGCAACAGAAATGCATTTGATTAGAGTACAGGTTAACAAAAGAAAAAAAGGTTGGGACTAAACATCCTGGGATTTGCAAGTGCAAGCAGGAGATAATACATGTACAGGCAGCCAGCTGGCAGAGAGGTTCATGGGCCATGTCAGGCTGGGGCCAGGATTGAATTAAATAATCACTTCTGAACAAGGACCATACAGTGATTTACCTTGTGGAGTAAAATGAGAAATTATTTCAATACTCATGTTAGGGCAGAAGCCAAAAGATGCAAATCTTCTCTAGCAGCAAGCGCCTACTGTTCATGGCTGGCTCACTGTTGAATTTTAGACAGATTACCATATGAGGATTGGGAGTGATGACAGCATGGGTCTTCTTTGTAATTTACTTCTGATACTGGCAAGTGTTTCCAGAGGAGGTTATGCCTTGTGTTTGGGATAAAGGCTGCAGGTCAGGCAGGAAATTATGAAGGATCTAGCCTTGGAAGTACTGGCAGATCAGGGTTTGGATGGGCCTCCAGAAGCAGATGAGCTAGAATTAAGGCTGAGCACACAGAAAAGTTCAATTGTGACTGAGTCAATTTTTGTGTTTTCAAGGTCAAATGACCAAAGCACTTTGTTTAATCTAGGAGACTAGGTTAAACATGTATAGTCCTTTCATGGTAAAACAATACTGGTTCTTGAGATAGGTGTCTTCCTTAGGTCATGTCTGTAGAGTGCGCATTGGTGTTAGCTGGAAGCAGTTCTGTAACATGATCTGTGTCACTAGCTTTTATCGACCTATGTTTGCATCCAATACTTCAGTTTTGCAGTACTCATACAAATCACCTATTCTGATTTTCTGATTCCCAAAAACTATATAGCTGTTGTAATAATGTCTAGGTCAAGCTCATAAGTAATGACCAGCCTGAAAAGAGACCTAATCGTTATTTATCTTGACTAGATCTTGTGACAAGTTCAGAAAAATGCTATAATTTTTCTTGGCAAATGTAGTAAAATTTATGGAGAGCCATGTAGTAGTGTTTTTGGAAACAATATATATATTCTATTTCATATCTACTTTTTTTTCTATTCAATATAAATTATTTAGAATCATACAATAGTTAGGGTTGGAAAGGACCTTAAGATCATCTAATTCCAACACCCCTGCCATGAGCAGGGATATCACACACCAAACCATGTCACCCAGGACCCTGTCCAACCTGACCTTGAACACTGCCAGAGATGGAGCATTTACCACTTCTTTTGGCAGCCTGTTCCAGTGCCTCACCACCCTCACAGTAAAGAACTTCCTCCTTATATCCAATCTAAACTTCCCCTGTTTAAGTTTGATCCCATTACCCCTTGTCCTGTCATTACAGCCAGCATTCTTACAGGCCCCTTTCAGATACTGGAAGCTGCTGTGAGGTGTCCACATAGCCTTCTCTTCTCCAGGCTGAACAGCCCCAACTTTCTCAGCCTGTCTTCATACAGGAGGTTCTCCAGCCCCCTGATCATCCTCGTGGCCCTCCTGTGGGCTTGCTCCAACAGCTCCGTGTCCTTCTTATGTTGAAGACACCAGAACTGCAAATTGTACTCCAAGTGTGGTCTCATGAGAATTTCAATTAGTAGTTCTTAGAACATGATCATTCTCCTAATCAATGTTTCATCTATAAATGGTGTCTTCCAGTCAGTTTAGTAATTTGAGCCTTTGTGGACAGACCATACCTAATTTAATTTGCTTGTTTGTATGAATACTAGTTCAAATGCATTATTCAGATTTTCCTTCTCTGTTGGGTCTGTTATTTGTCAGGTGTTTCACTGTGAGTTAATGTTATATCTGCTTTGCATCTCAGTTGAAATATATAAAAATGTTTGTTTTCTCTCTACTTTCTACCTTGTATTTAAAAGATAAATTAAAATCACACCTTCAATTTGAATATAAGGTAGATATTTCCCTGCTTATTGCAGGGGGTGTGGATTAGATGACCTTTGAAGGTCCCTTCCAACTTAAACTATTCTGTAATTCTGTCATGAATGCATCAGAACCACTGTATTAGGTCAAGCAAAAAGTCTGCTTCACTCAGGTTTCTATTACAGAGATGAACTGATTTCAGATACTTAAAGAAAGAGTGCAAGAAACCAGTTAAGGTTATGCTCTGTTTGTGGACCCTCTGTCGTGGTTTAAGTCTATAAACCCATGCAGTTGCTCTCTCACTCACTCCCCACTCTTTCTTCCCTCAGTCCCGGGGGAATAGGGAGGAGAATCAAAAGAATACAACTCCCACAGGTTGAGATAAGAACAGTTTAGTAACTAAGGTATAACACAAATCACTACTGCTACCACCAATAATAATAATGACAAGAGAAATACAAGGAAAGAATACAATAGCTCACCGTCCAGCCCGACCAAGCCATGCACCACCCACAGTGCACCTCCACCACCGTGCGCCCCCACCACCCTACTGGGTCTCTGCTCTCTGTTTCTACATCCTGGACATGACGTGCTGTGGTATGGAATAACCTCTTTGGTCAGTCTGGGTCAGGTGTCCTGTCTCTCCTTCCTCCCGGCTTCCCCTCCTCTCTGGCAGAGCATGCAACTCACAAAGTCCTTGGCCAGCCTAAACATCACCAAGCAGTAACTGAAAACACTGGTGTTATCAGCGCTGTTCCCAGGCCCAAAATCAAAAACACAGCGCTGCAGCAGCTACCAAGAAGGAGAAAAATGACTGCTACTGCTGAACATAGGACACCCTCCTTCTTTATTCTCATGTAGCCTTTGTACTTTTCTGTCTAATGACTCAAATGAGCCAGTATTCAGGATTTTCTGTAGGTCCATTTTGCCCTTCTGTCAACATTTAGCTCATGGGATGAGTTCCACAATGAACTATGCACCTTGTGAAATAAGGAATACATCTCATTTTTAAACCATTGGTGCAATATTTTTACGGATTCCTGCTAAGTGGGAAAATGTTCCCACTCTGAGAAACAGGAAATTATTGCCCCTTTTCCTCATTACTTCTATATTTGAGATCTCTGATGTCATCATTAGCTATTTGCTAGTGTCCTACTTTACCTAATCTTTACTTTTATCATAGATGGTCCATGCAAGGTTTATCCTTATTTCACTTCTCTGTCCTTTTTTTAGTTCCATTGTGCTTATATATGCACAATTTTTATAACATGCATAAATATGTAATTTGTGACTAATATTTAAATATATATATATTTTGAAAATATCTATTTCCTATAAATAAATGTACAGTTTAATAAAATGTAATTTATTTGATATTTATTTAATATAAATAGAATAATTGCATTATATATAAATATATATGTTGAAAAACAGTGAACTACACATAATGATCAGTTCACAAATGTATTCTCCTTGGCTGTGTCTTTTCTCTCCATTTTTATTCTTCTCTGTAATATTCCATTAATTTTTTAACTGTTGCTGCACACTGAGCTGATAATTTCCAAGGAATGCCTATAACAACCCTACTACCATTCTGAATGCTAGTAGCAAATGTGGAGGACATTTTCATGTTTAACTAGCATATGTAATTATTTTGTCCCACAGGCATTATTTCACTTCAATGTAGTGTGCCAAAGCTTCAAGTGCTTTCAGAGGCAATTTCATTTTTAGTTATCATTCATAATTTTTCACTTTAGCAAACTTGGTCAGCTCATGGTTGACCCTTTATCCTGTTCCTCCAGGGATCTGGCTAACTCGTGCCCTGGCAAACATCCCTGAGGTATTGTACATGTCCTTCGTCCATTCCAGGAGCAGGTTATAGGACCATTCTCTGTTGCCTAGTCATTTGTCCATAGGGGGATCTTCTGAACTCATGTGAATTTTGTCTATGACCTTTGGTAAGGGACTTAGAAGGAAAATGGTACCTAAGTTAGCTTTATCAGTATCCCTCATGAATCTTCAGCAAAGCAAGCTACAATGCTCAGAAAGCATAGCCCTTCTCAAGCACCCAACTTTGAGTTCTGTTCTTTGTTTTCATTTTATCTACTGACCCCATAACAGACGTGAAGATTATTGGTCAGCAGTTTCATGCATCCCTTCTAAAAAATGTGAAGGAAAAAAAAAATCTAAATATCTAAAAAATTTTCTATCTATTTGCCTGTTGTTTGAACAATAGGCCGAATGTGTTCACACATGATTTGCATTCCCGAGCTAGTCATGCTTTGAAACTACTGGGTAAATTCTGTTTGGATGTGGAGATGTATTACCATGATTCTTAGATACTTCTGTAGAGTACTGCTGATATGAAGTCTACTGACAGGTTTTAATCTGAGGCAATAGACAGAGTTTCATAGATATGAGGGGTTTTGTTGGTTTGGTTTTTTTTTTTTTTGCTCTGACAAATTGTTCTTTTTAACCTTTTATTTTTCTGCAACTTTTTTCTGGTATCATGTATGAATTCTCCAAGTCTATCTAATTCAGAAATCAGTCAGTTTTAAGAACTATGAAACTTTGGAGCTAGCTTGTTCAGCATTCATCATTTTAACACATATTTCTGTTATGAATTTGTTAATGATTTTTGTGGCAAATGTTGCCTTTTTAGAATCTCAGAATCACAGATTGGTTTGGTTTGGAAAGGACCTAAAAATCATCTAGTTCCAAACCCTTACCATGGGCAGGGACACTGCACACTAGACCAGGTTGCTCAAGGTCCCATCTCTTCCCCAGTTTATTTTTATGTCATTTAGAAGATTTCAACACTGAACTTCTCATTAATAAATCGAACCTGCTGATTTGGGATTTGGCACTTGCAGAAATCATTTCTACTAATAACATGGAAAACCCCATTATAACATTTTTAATAAGCATGGTGGCATGGAGCTAAGTCATAATATACCAGATCAAAGTTTGCAAGACAAAAGATGGCATACAATAATAATTCCCTTTCCCTAAACCCAGTCTGGGACACACACAAGAAAGAAGTGGTCTTTTCTTCTCCTCCAACACACACAATTTCATTAGATAAGAACATCTCATTGAATACATTTTTATGGCTTAACCCTACAATTAACATTGATGACTGCTTGGTTATCACTGCTCATTGAAATTCGCAACTGCTGCCAGTTTGGGCTTTGGAGGATTTTGCTTGTTTGGTTGGTTTTATGTGAATTAATCAAATTTTGGAGCTATAGGAAAAACAACATAATACAAAGGCAAAGTCATGTATTGCAATCTGACAGATCTGACAAATCAGAATAATTCAAAAAGTTTATGCTGCTTTCATGTTCGAATTATGAGTCTGCTGTTTTCATTCAAAATTCTGTAGATATCCCCCAAATCAATACTGCATTTTATCAGTCCCACACTTCACCTGAGTAATAGCTTGTGCCTCTGTTGCACCATCCCAGAAAGCAATTTACAAAATCAATTTTAAAATGCAGGGTAGAAGTGATGATTTTTTTTTTTCCAAGGTCTTTCTACAAGAAAAAAAGATTTTATAGTGACTGTAGGATAGACAGTTAGTTTTTGGTGGATAGCCTGAGGATTCTAATTTTAACCAACTCTTTATAAGACTGGTGGTATCCTCTTGGGTCTTACAAAATGGTGAGGGCTGCTCTGATGTTTGGAATACTCCAAACTCCCCTGAAACCTAAAGGAATTCAAGGATACTCTCTAGGAGGTTGCAATGCACACACGCAGGACTGACTGCTCTGCAAGTCTGTAGTACTTCTGCTGTCTGATATTGTAAATTTAGATGGGATTTTATTTGCAAGCACAATGAATAGTTGTCACTTTTTCTGAGTCAGTGACAAAAATGACTGCTAAAAATCACTGTTAGTTAGAGGACTAACTAAAGATTTTCAAGAACTGACCATCTCTTTTTATTGCTCTGGCATTTCTCATAGCTAGCAGGGTATTGAAAATGCTGCAAGGGTAAAAAATTTCACCGTATTCCAGAGCAGGAAGTATTTCAATGTGTGGAAATTGGCCCTATTCAGAAAATCCAGGATAGTTCTTAAAGCATTTAGATATCAAGTCTCACTCTGAGGTTTGCAAGGCTCAAGCAGCCACTAATATTTTCTCCTGGATCAAGATCTTAGTTTTAACAAACTGTCAAACAAAATCAAAAAGAATTTTTTGCTGCGTGGAGTCACTATGTATTGTTCCTCTTCTGCTTACAGTACTCCTCAAAAGAATAAATGAAACTGTGCCTGCTTCTTTCATTTGCTTGTTTTGTGCCATTTTAGCTCATGGCTGTAGCTCATTGTAATTCTTTCCCACCTATGTTGTTATCATGGCTGCATGTGTGACTTCAGGCTGGAAAAGATGCACATCTGTCTTTTCTCTGTGTCAAAACAGGCAGATAATTCTGCAGACACGCAGGAATAGTCTGCAGGGAGAGAAACTCTTCTGTCCTCCTGATTCTATTTTTACTTTCTTTTTTTTTTAATGTGGATGCTTTTTCTTCCTCTTCCTTTTATAGTAGGCTCTATGTGAGCTCTTGTTCTGTTCTTCATGATTCACTGAAGACCGTACTGCTGAGTAGAGCTTCTGAGTTTAAGAGTCACTGATGATACTTGAAAAACAAAGAGTAAGAGCAGAATTCCCAGTGAATATTTTTCTGCACATTCAGATCAGAGACCTCCCTGAATGGCTTCCAGCACAACAGGACATTTTACCCAGGATGCGTGAGGCTTTCATGAGGCCAGAAAGGCCCTTCTGAAGTGTGTGATTAATGCACCATCCCTGAACAAGGAATTAGATATCCTGTTTCTGACACACAGTCTCAAACAATATTAATCCGTGCAAAAGGCCTCCCATTTGCTGAAGAAGCTGTATTGCAACAGCTGTATTTTTATTCTGTTGGGAATTTATGTCACTGTTTACTCAAATTAGAAAAGGGCAGCCTTGGTCTCAGTGGGCAAGATCTCTTACAGACATCAAGATAACCTGCATTATTTTTGCCTTCCTCCTTCTTTTCAAGACATAGTTTGATTTGTAATCATGTTTATGTCCGTCTACAGGCGAAAACAAAACAAACAACCCAGATTATGCTTTGTTGTATTTTTGCTGTTTCACAGTCTGCTCTTTGACCATGTCTCTTGGTGTTTGGAAAGACAGAGAAGGAAACATGGATTGAAAAATAGTGTTCCCAAAGCATGGCAATATGTTCCAAACATAGGAAAATAAAAAGGAGGCAGTGATGAAACATTTTAAGCTGTCTGAAAAAAAATCAGGGGGGTTGCTCCTCAAAAAGAGTCCATCTTCTCTGACTGTGGTTTGGCAGTTTTTTCTCCAGTAATAGCATCATGCCACTGATGCAAAAGTGCCGAAGCAACACAGATATGTTATATACTAGGACAAATAATTGACTAGGAGAGGCTTTTAGTAGCAGCATTGTTGTTCCTCCCTCCACAGCTATTCATGCAGAGGCTTAGAGATAAAGACAAGGGATGCCCTGCAGAGATTTTAAAGTGCCCATAACTGTATTAATCAGCACAGATGTCAAATAGGAAGGATTTTTTTCCTGGGCCAAGTACAAGTGGTACTACTTTAGCAGTGCGAAGGTCTTTTTTCTTATTGCATTTCTTTCACTGCAAACTCTTTTTCACATGGGAATTCTATTCAGAATGCAAAGTGCTAGAAGCTCAGGTGGCTTGTAAGTTAGAAGTGCTTGTAAGCTCTAAATAATGTTATCCAAAGATGTACTTAGCTGCAGCCAAAAGTCCATGCCTATGACTGAAAGGACATTTTTGCAACCAGAATGAAGTAAGCAGAAGGATTCCTTATAATAAGTACCAAAATAATGAGCACCACGAAGAAGAATAAAAGAGAGACTCACCTCAGAAACAAAGCATCTTGAATTAGAACTTGTCTGCTTTTTTATTTCCCACAGCACAGCCTCCCATTTTTCATTCTGAACCATCTAATATATTATACATGGTCTCAGAAGGTGTTTGGGCAATATTAATGATCTAAAATCCATGTCAGTGTTGCAGGGACAGCAGCTAGTGATAGGTGATTTTCTGATGGATTAAAGATCAGTCCGTATCATATGTCCCCATAAAATTATTCAGTAGCACTAACCATGCATTTACCATGCATTCATTATTTCAGAATCTGGTTTCTGAATGGTCAGAAATGCCACTGATTATGCCCAGAGATTTATTTGACTGTTTTGCAGCCAAGATTTTGCCATTAAGCTGTACTCTGTTTTATGCATTTCATTTTTATATTGCAAAATAAATCTAGTATTTCATGTAGCTGCAAGGTGTCTCAAAAACTGCAAGATGCATGTGGCAGAATGCTTCTTCATGGTAATTATGCCAGGTTCACTCTTTGGCGTTATATCTTTTTCAGATCCGCTATGCTGGTGCTGCCGACAGTTCAGTTCAGTTTATCTTCTATCAGCCTATCGTTCATCGATGGAGGGAAACTGATTTTTTTCCTTGTTCAGCATCTTGTGGAGGAGGTAATGAATTGCCACTGTATTCCAGAAACAGTCACCTGTGTACAGGATCTGTCCCAAATTCTGCACTGAGATTTTCATCTTTAAAAGGGAAAAATCTGAAAATGAAAGTAGTTACATCTAAACTGAGGGAGGAATGTAGCAACAGTGATAGTACCTTGTAGGTTTTTTAGCATCATACCAGGCTCTGTACATAAAATCTATTTTGGTATTCATGACTGCGTTTAATGTTACAGCTGTCAAACATTAAGGCTGGTGGGATTCGGGACAAGTTTGGAATCAGGAGATGTCTCCATTTGTCCTTGTTCCTATGAGCAGCTTTATTGACTGTTGTGATTAAACCCCAGCCGGTAACTCAGCGCCACGCAGCCACTTGCTCCCACCCCAGCTGCTCCCCTCGAGCATGGGATGGGGAGGAGAATAGAAAGAATGTGAAACCCATGGGTTGAGATAAGAACAGCTTAATAACTAACATAACGTGGAATATAAAAATATAATGATGATAATAATAATAACAACAACGATGATAATAATAATGATAAGGGAAGTAAGAAAGAGAGAGCTATAAAACTAAAATGGAAAAGAAAAAAGCAATAAACACAAGTGATGCACAATGCAGTTACTCACCGCAAGCTGACAGATACCCAGCCTGACAAGGGCAGTGATTGGTCCCTTCCATGTGACTCCCCCCAGTTTATATACTGGGCATGACGTGCTGTGGTATGAAATACCCCTTTGGCTGGTTTGGGCCAAGTGTCCTGTCTCTGCTCCCTCCCAGCTTCTTGCACCCTTCCTCACTGACAGAGCATGAGACTGAAAAGTCCTTTATCACTTCACTTACATGCACTGCAGAGAGAGACGAGAAGAACACCATCACATCACATATATATTTTTTGCACTGTGTATTGCAGGTTATCAACTAACATCTGCTGAATGTTTTGATTTGAGAAGCAGCCGGGTAGTAGCAGATCAATACTGTCACTATTATCCTGAAAATATCAAGCCAAAGCCAAAACTTCAAGAGTGTAATCTGGATCCTTGTCCTGCAAGGTCAGTCAACTCTGATTTTAGGAGAGACTGGTGTCTAAAGAAAGAACTAGGAAAAGGTTCTGTTGCTGTTGCTTACAGTGTTACTTAGCCTATGTAGTTCAATGTCTTTCTCATCCTGAGGATGTACTGTGTAGGAAAAGACCTCTGTTTAGCACCTCCACATTGCACAAACTGATTTGAAATGGTTGTTTCTTCCTATCAGATGCTGTGTTTTGCCTCATTGAACATTATAAAGTGTGAGAAAACAAATTGTCCATTATATCATCCATGATCAAAGTAGGTATCTAAAATGTTAGTGAGATAGGAAAAATACTCTTGGTGTAAAAATGTCGTGAAATGGTTTTCATCACAATTAGAGACATTATTTTTATGGGGTATTTTAAATTTTCTCCTAATAAAAAGAATACTTGCAGTCATGGCAGCACGTAAGAATGTAATGCGTGAATTTGTATCAATAACATTTGGCACCGCAAAAAATATACCTACCTTTCTGCTTCCCTGCCAGGTGTTCTTCAGAGAGTTAATAGTAAAAATAGTGAGATCACAGAATGAGATTTCCCATGTATAAGAAAAGGAATAATATCATAAAAACGACCATCCTTTGTTGCACTGATTCCCCTGAACTTCAGTGGAAGTCAGCCTGAAGCCTCTCTTAAACTGCAGGCATGTATTTGTAATCTAAACCTTTTGGTCCTCTTGTGTGTCTTTGGTAAAAGATGGTCAAGTGCAACGCAGCCATCATGCATGCAGGGGTGCCCTAAAGCCATTTTTTTACCTGTTCCTTTCCCTCTAGACTAGTTCTGATAAAGTGAATTCAAGCAAGTGTCACTTAAAAAATTGTGATGGCCATTTAGATTGGTGGAAATTGCCATAAGAAAAAGAAGTCCTAGGCAGGAGAATGATACTTTGGGGATCTATGTGACTATATCCACCTGACTGAGCGTGATTCCTTACCAAACCAGGTATACCAACTTCAGACTAGCTAGGCATTATCGGAGCAGAACAAATCATGCCAAGCCCAAGATAGTTTTTACCTCTTCTAGAAAGTTTCATTGAAGTTCATTGGCATTTCATAACTGGAGTTAACACTCAGGTTTCTTTGTTGCTGAAGGCACATTTACCCCGCGTGAATGGCATTTTATAACGCTTTTGTGTTTGCCAGAACAAAGGAAATACAAAACAGTAATTCTGTTTGCAAATAATTAAAAGCCAGAAATGTTCTTATACAGTCTTAAATTTGAAGTGAAGATGTCCCATAATTTAAAAGTGAAAATATCAGATCTCAAAATCTAACTTCATTTCAGCTGTATTGTAAATTCTTTAAGTTGTAGACTTCATCATACAGTTCATTGGGATGTATTAAGGATGTAATATGAAGAATGCAGCTTCACTAGCGCTTTGTGAAAAGTATTTCCTGTTGAGAATCTGCTCAGAAGGGATTTTTCGACTTAGAGATTCTTTCCCACAATTTAGTAAGACAATTTTTTTCCTTTAGCAATACTTTTTCAAGTTCAGTACCTGGCTTTTCTTGTTGTAGTACTTTCCACAAAACGAACCAGAGAAGAGCAAACCAACCAGCCAACCAAAAACCCAAAACACCCCAAAACCAAACAAACTAAAAAGAAAACCCAAACAAAACCAACCAAACAAAACAGCTAGTTGCAGCTAGAAATATTGTTATAGTAATGCTCTTGCATTTTTTCCTCAGTGATTTTCTTAGATCAAAAGCAGTTTCTTTGAATTCTTTGAGAATTCAAAGTCAGTAAAGTAGAGGCCAGGTATGGTCAGGTAAGAGGCCTGAATATCAACATCTCAGATAAAAGATGGCTGAATGGTATGAATTGACATGGAACCTATCTGTTAGATTCTCTCTCCAGTACCAATGAGAAAGTAATTTTATATAGCTGATCTTTTGTTGGGGTTTGTTTTTGGGGGATTTTTTTTGGGGGTGGGAGGTAGCTTAAGCTGCTATTTTTTAAAAAAAGAAACAATTCTGAGTCAAATATGTAATTTATCTTTGGAATTTGTACTATGGATATTTTCCATACTTCTCCCAATAATTTTAAATGACATATTCTCAAATGGTAAGACAGATGTCAGTTTGGTACATGGAAGGAAAGGGGGGGGAGGGGAAAATAACAGCTGGAGAGATATCAGGAAGCAATTTTTGGTTTATATCAGACATGACAAGGCAAAGTTGTTGATATAAATACCCTGAGGGGAGGGAGAGTTATTTAGAAGTACAGCTATGCTGTCCCAGGGTACAAGCAGTAACAGAGGGGAGTTGGCTTTTCGGGAACATCCTTCCAGAATGCCAAATTGCAAATGATAATTTTCAAAAGTGCCTTTTAAAGAATTCAAGAATCAACAACCCAGACAGAAAACCAGAGGAAATTTGTGGTAAATTCTGGAATCCTAATGCTTTCTTATGGTCAGGAAGAGGGTAGGTGAAGCAGAGCAAGGGGGTCAGAAGTGTGAGTGAACAAGCTCTGCAATGTCTTTGCTGTGCGGGAGCTGCTCTGCTCTGCCTGTATAAAACAAAGATGTTAATTTTTCCTTTGAGGCATAGCTGATTAGTGGTTGCTGACTGTTCCTATGGTATGTTAATGAACGCCACAGAAAATAATCATGGAAGACCACAGTGGCACTGACTAAAGCAACTGAGAGGGGTTACTGGAGGAGAGCTTACAATAGAATTTTCAGCAAAGAGCAGGCTGAAAGAAAAGTTTAAATGAATACCAGGAGTATTGTGTGGGCCTGCAATTAGTTGTCTCTTCAGCCTTAGTGCATACAAACATTTTATTTTATTACAGTTATTATGGCAATAATTAGCAGCATTGCTGACATCATGAGTAGCAAATAAAGCTTAGACTGAGCAATTGTGAAAAATTAATCAACTTCTCTTTCTGCAAACCCAGTTTCTCACATACTCAGATGAGAGGCAGTGGGTGAAAGGTTATTTGTGAAACATATATGGTTTATCCATGTTCCTTTTCTGGGTTAAGTAAAGGTGACCTATCCACCTAAGTAAGGCCAGTAATTAGTGTCTTGCACATCATGACGCCAAGTCTCTTTTCATCCCTACACACTAAAAATGCCCAGTCCAGCCTCTCTCATTGACCCTCTTTGGGATCCATCTCTTGCCTTAGAAAGACTGAAAAAAAACCATTCTTTTTATTTACAGTCCATTAAGATATTACAACAGTCCATACTCTACTGGCAAATATACATGTAATATCTACTGATGTAGCACCCAGTTTGATCTAGTCCACTCCCCTTCTCTGTGGCAAAATCAAGCATTAAGGTTTCACATGTTTAATTAACTGCAAATCTTTTAACAATCCAAAACTTCACAGACTGCAGGTTTTAGTGCAGGCGTTGTAGCTATCATCAGTATTCTCCTGATATCCTGACATCTTCTAATGAAAGGTCAATAGAATTTTTTCCTGCTTTGAGAAAGTGTCTGTTTAGATTTGACTTAGCTGGGTATTAGGAGAACTCTGAGGTGCTAAGCTGAAGATACTATTTATTTTAGAACTCAAAGGCATTCCTCCAAAAAGCAGTTTTTACTAATCTGAAAAAGGCTTTTACCCCACTCATCATTCTTCTACTTACTGGGATGTTCTCTGGAGCAACATCAGTGCTGCTTCCAGATTTCATCTTTGGCTTCTAAGTGGCATTCCAAGCTGCACTGTTCTGCATTTTTACCAGTTTCCTCTGTTTTTGTCTATCTCTGTTGAATGTTAATGTGGTGTTTTCTTAGTCACAAAATCTCCTGGTGCTTTTACCAGGAAATTCCAATGGTGTATAAAGATTTATAAAAGCATCTTCAGCAAAGATTCTAACTCCATGAAGCAGCTGTATCAAAAGTTTCATGGTAGCAAGCCTCTAATATGTGGGTTTCTTTTTACCACTTTGCCAATATTGTCAGTCTTGCCTGCACAGGCAAAAATCTTGGAATTTGCCTAGAGCATTATTTGTAAGCCTGCCACCAGAAATAATGTTAGTACCTGTGGAAAGTTTTTGGGGAAAATCTCTAGTTCAAGCAAGACTTTCAACACTTAAGGACCTGAAGGAATTCTGAGAGATCCACTGTTTAATAAGTTTTTCAGAAAAAAAAAGACTCCTTATTCATCAAAGTTTTTATTTTGGCATCTTCATTTAACTACTCATGCTGATTGGTGGGGGAGGCAGGCATCAGCAAAGAGAAACTTAAATTAAAATGTGCTTTGAGAATGTTAATTTTTAGCTAATCTAACAAGAATAATGAAGAATAAGTAAAAGCAAAGAAAAAGACTACTAGGCCATCCAAAGTACTCCTGAGTAGGAGTAAGTCCCCAGTGTACTTGGTGATGTGAAAGTGTACACAATTTCCTGAGCAACAGGAAGACATGTGCATGATAACTTTTATACATTTCCTTCAAGAGAGAAAGAGGTAGTATTGAGTAAATACGCGTAATTAAAAGACAACATAGAGTATCCTCTTAATAAGTAACAGGAGTCTCTTCGTTGCAAATTGGCAGCTGAAGCAGGAAATTGCCAAACACATACTTTTTTGCTTGTTATCAGCTTTCCTAAAGGTATGTTAGATAGGGGATGTAAACCAAGTATCACGTCAATGCAGTTTTCTCATTTTCACTACATTCTTTCTGAAAGATGAACAGAACTGGAGTGCTGGTATGTTCCTGAAAAGACAGGCTGCACTTTCTGATTTACACAGTAGCAGGCATAGATCTGCAGTGATGAGAGGGGTCTGAGACACAATGACTCATTTATTGTTATTGTCCTCCATTGGACCATGTGATAGATTTAAACTTTGTTTTGAATGCTCTTTCACATAAAATATCCCATAGTTACCACAGATACTGGGCTTTTTGACAGTCCCCCAGCTTTATGCATGGATGTGGGTCACTGGTCATGACAATGCCTTTCCTCGTCATTGCTTCAGGCAAATGGTCATTTCTGTGGATTTGCATTTTTGTACTTCAGTTCTTATTTTGTTAGAGGGGGCTGAGAAAGCCTCTCTGAACCTTGATTGCCTCTGATTGCTGGGTTTGGTCTCAATTTCTGTAGAGAAATGGAAACATAGCCAACCGTATGCATATGGATGATCCTAAAGACAGCAAAAGATAGGCATTACGGGGAAAGATGAGACGTGAAAATTTTAGCCATCAAAGCAGGAGAGTGAACAAAACTTTTTCATCAGCGTGGTTGAAGTTGCACGTGCTGGAAAAATGAGACAGCTATTAGCAAAGAGTATGCTGCCCGCAAATGAGAGAACAGTCAACAAACATTAGCAGTCCCAAATGTATATTTATGGAGGGTGTTTTTTAAACAGTTCAGAATTTAGCAAGGAACTACCAAGGTTGCCAGAGAAATGAGCTAAAGTGATGCATTATGCATGAAAAAGGGGTGTAGAAGGGAGTTTGGGAGGCCAAAAAAAATTCAGAGCAGCAGGAAAGGAACTACTAGACAAATTTTCAGGGAGGCTGAGTTGGACATCGTGATACATTCAAGTACAAATGGCAGTACATATGCCTCCAGATACAGGAGTTGTGGTTGGAGAAGGAGCTGATAGCAGGTGCTGCCTCAGCTGCCAAAATTTTATCCTTTGTGATGATCTTTATAACCCCCATTTTTAAGAAGGGGAAAATGGATGAGCCACGGAATTACAGACCAGTCAGTCTCACCTCTGTACCTGGCAAAATCTTGGAGCGGATTCTCCTTGAAGGCATGCTGAGGCATGTGAAAACCAACAAGGTGCTTGGTGACAGCCAGCATGGCTTCACTAAGGGGAAATCCTGCCTGACCAATCTATGGCCTTCTATGATGGGGCTACGGAACTGATGGACAGAGGTAGAGCAGTTGATGTCGTCTACCTGGACTTGTGTAAAGCCTTTGACACTACCTCACATGACATCCTTCTCTCTAAGTTGCAGAGACATCAATTTGATAGGTGGACCACTCGGTGGATAAAGAACTGGCTGGATGGCTGCAAGCAAAGAGTTGTGGTCAATGGCTCAATGTCCAGCTGGAGACCAGTAATAAGTGGTGTCCCTCAGGGACTGGTGTTGGGACCGGTCTTGTTCAACATGTTGGTGACATGGATAGTGGGATTGAGTGTGCCCTCAGCAAGTTTGCCGATGACACCAAGCTGTGTGGTTCGGTTGATATGTTGGAGGGAAGGAATGCCATCCAGAGGGACCTTGACACGCTTGTGAGGTGGGCTGATGCCAACCTGATGAAGTTTAACCATGCCAAGTGCAAGGTCCTCCACCTGGGTTGGAGCAATGCCAGGCACAGCTACAGGTTGGGTGGGGAGGAGATTCAGAGCAGCCCTGCGGAGAAGGACTTGGGGGTGTGGGTTGATGAAAAAATGAACATGAGCCAGCAGTGTGAGCTTGCAGCCCAGAAAGCCAACTGTATCGTGGGCTGCATCAAAAGGAGTGTGACCAGCAGGTCGATGGAGGTGCTCCTGCCTCTTTACTCTGCTCTCGTGAGACCTCACTTGGAGTATTGTGTGCAGTTCTGGTGTCCTCAACATAAAAAGGACATGGAACTGTTAGAACAAGTGCAGAGGAGGGCCACGAGGATGATCAGGGGACTGGAGCACCTCCTGCATGAAGATAGGCTGAGAAAACTGGGGCTGTTCAGCCTGGAGAAGAGAAGGCTGCGTGGAGACCTCAGAGCAGCCTTCCAATACCTGAAGGGGGCCTATAGGGATGCTGGGGAGGGACTCTTCATTAGGGACTATGGTGAGAGGACAAGGGGTAACGGGTTCAAACTTAAACTGGGGAAGTTTAGATTGGATCTGAGGAAGAAATTCTTTACTGTAAGGGTGGTGAGGCACTGGAATGGGTTGCCCAGGGAAGTTGTGAATGCTTCATCCCTGGTGGCGTTCAAGGTGGGGTTGGACATAGCCTTGCATGGCATGGTTTAGTGGGAGGTGTCCCTGGGCATGGCAGGGGGGTTGGAACTCGATGATCTTAAGGTCCTTTCCAACCCTAACTATTCTATGACTCTGTGTTTCCTTTCACTTAATGGATTAGCTGTCCACAGCCCACTTTAACTGCTTCAATTTTTTATTATTATTTGCTGATTGCTATTAACATCTTAGGCATACTTTGGACCATTGCTTAGATGACATAGTCCCTACATGCAGATCTTCACTCTCAAGATTGATAGATTTCAGTGAGTCCCCATCAGGAAAGATGTGTAGCAGCTCCAGCCACCTGGGAGTGCTGCGGCTCCAGCATTGCAGGTATATAACCCCCAGGAAAACAGAGCCCACAGCAGAAGTGAAGGCTATGAGCCAGAGGCATGCTAGTGTCCTGCAGAGGCTAGGTATTGGCATGGCAGCGTGCAGGAGCACCAGCACATGCGCAGCAAGCTCCCCTACCCACACCTGCCCATCCACTGCACATTGTCCCCATGCAGGGTTAGACCACTCTGAGGCATCTCAGGGGGATATGTCCTTTCTCTCTGCTGACTCTTATCCCAGCTCTAGCCTCTGTGCTCCTGCCTGGCTCAGCAGATGACTGGCCTGAGAGCTGTGGAGCTGTGGGCATGCAGAAGAAGGAGGTGGGAAGTTCTGGCACCTTGTCAGAGGCAGTCATTGGGGAGGTACAGGAGAAAGTCATTTGCACATGTTGTTTGTGCTAAAAGGGTAGTTTGCAGAGGAAAAGGAGCTACTAACAGGGTGTCATGCCAAATGCGACTTTCAAGGAATTCAGCTGTGGACACCCATCCCATGGGAAAGCCAACTGTTTGCAGAGATGGCAGACCAGGGTGCAGCACACCCGCCTCTGCCATGTGCAGTTCCCACTCCAGCTGGACATATGCCTTGAAAGAGCAACTGCGCTGAAGCTGCCAGCACTCCAGAGGAAAACAAGCCAATCTGCAGAGTATGTGCTACAACTTGTTGGTCTGAAATGCATGGAAGATTTCAGACATATGAGACTCGGCATCTCTTCAGAGTAATTTGCTTTGTACTCCTGCTTCTGCCAAAGTAGATTTGCTCTTTATGTTGTGTGAGTGAGTCCTGTTATCTACTCCCTCATCAGCCAGAAATCTCAGTGTAGTGAAGGAATTATTATTTGCTCTGTTCATTTAGCCCACCATCCCCTTTGCATTGTCCAAGTAATGTACAGTGAACAAAGTCCATAAATTAGATATTTTCCAGTCTCTTATGGAAGTATGTTGGAATGATAGATTCATAGAATTTAAAAAACTTTGTCCAGTCAGGAAGTACAGGTTTATACCAAAGTAACTTCTAAGATGTTTTCAGTTTAATATCTAAAAGGTTTTTTGCATAAGTAACTTACTCTTGGGGCGGGGTTATTTTTGGGACACACACCAAAAAAACGCAGGAGACTAGCTTGGAAAGAAGCAGTTGCTGTTAATGGTACAATGACCATCTGCTGTTAGGTTGATCTTGAATCTTGAAGATTGATCTTGAAGAAGGTTGATCTTGATCTTGAAGATCAAGAGGATTTTTAAAGTCATAAATGAAGCCATTGTGTGTTATTGTGGAGGTCTTTTTTCTCACTGTGACTATGGGACTTATGTTGTTAGGGATCGATCATTATCTTGCACTAACAGAATGAGAGCCTTTGGAAGCCCCTCTTATATGCACAAGGACAGCATCAGTAATTCTGTAGATCTCTATACCATTTACAGAAATGCAGTTTATGTATGCAAATTCTTTGAGGGTCAAACCTTTCCAATGACAATATTAATCTAGTGCTTCTTAAATGTTATTTAATCTTCATAACAGTGTGTGGATGTGGTACGGTTATTTCCATTGGAATGGCCTTAGATATTATGTATTCTAATGCATGTAGACCTGGATTATGCATACAGATCATACTTATTAGAAAGAAAACATTTCCCACTGCAATGAGTAAGAAATGTTTTGAAATCTGTTTCTTTCTTAGGCAGTAGGTGCTTTTATAGTATAATTATTTCATTTCTGAATGTGGTGATATATTAATCTTTTTTCCAACTGCTCTTCAGCAAGCTGATGAGCTGGAAAGTGCAAAAGGCTTCAGAATGGAACTTCAGCAGCATTAGCTGGAGAGTCAGGGAGGCCGCAGAGATCCCTAAAAGTGTGAGCAAAAAAACCTCAAAAGTCCTCTTCCATCTTAAAATACTAGTACACCATTTCTCACACTTCTTGAAGCATTTACCCATCAAGCTAAATCTGAAAAGACTTCTTCATTGGCTATACTCTAAATAACCCATTTGTCTTCTCCAAAGTTTCTGAGTTCCAGAATCACCTATCCTAGATTTTTGTGGAGACAGACAGCTCTCAGGAGATGCAAATACTCATACTCATGCAGAGGCCTCCTGTGATTACAGAGGCTGCTAATCTTAGGGGGAACTGTCTAGTCCCCATCACACACTCCCAGGGCTCCAATGTCTCCCCTTGCTTTAGCTGGAAAATTCCAGCATGCTGACCTGGCACTGACTCCTCACTGTGAAAACACAATGGGATCCATTCTGCTATCGTGGGCAAGTTATGCACATAAAAACTCTGTTGTCTGAAAGGAGAATAGATTCCTTTACCATTAGGATGACAAGACTTCTTTGAATGCATACAGTGTTTTTCGCTGAACTGTGCTGAGGATGGCGATTACTTTCTCCCTTCGTTCTCCTTTGTTACTTCCCCCTTGCAGAAATCTGTAGCAGCCTCCTCTATCTGTAGAGCTTCCTCTCTCTGTAACTTGGGTAGGGACAGAGTTTTTATTTTCATGCAGTTGGCATTCACTCTTTAATGGTTCTGCCCACCCGTCCCATCCAAGTCCTCTGTTGCACAGTGGCTTTGATGAAACTGACAGATGAGGTCCTCTGGTGTCATCTATTCAATATTAATAGGTATGCCTGATTGATAACTTGGAGACAACATGGTTAAAGTTACTCTGAGTCAAAATCTATAAAACTTGCTGACAAAAGATGAAATTCCAGACTAGCAATTCAGTGAGACCCTGTTGCTGACAGCAAGTAAAGTGACATCCATCTCACACTTAACTGGCATGATAATGGTTCACATCATTACTACATCTTATATATACTATAGCCTTCTATAACCTTTAGATGTTGCATTATTTAGATATTATAGCAATAAACACTACAGCAAACCAAGCTAGCCAGTCGCAACACCACCAAAAAAATCCAGCCAACTTCACATGTTACTCTTCTCTCCAGTTCTTTCTTTCTTCCAGAAAAATCCAAATAAAGAGGCAGGTTCTGAAGATGAATGAAATTGGACTGATTTAAGGTGGAGAGACAAAAATTAAAGATTTGAACTCTTGCACTGGGATTCTCCAAATTTCTAATCCTAGCCTGTGTAAAAGCAGAAATTTTTATCTGGAGGGCAGAAACAACCATAAATAACTTAGGAAAATATAAATAACTTGATATAAAATAAATAGAATAACTTGATCTAGACCTCTTTGAAGCGGATGAAAGTTCTGGTGTTTTCAGTGACTTTGCAAACAAGCTCTAAGACAGTATTAAGTGTAGATTTTTTTTTTAATGGCAGCTAGTAACTTCATAAATTTAAATATTTGGTCAACTCATTTGGATCACTTCTGGTTATTGATTGCTTCTCAGTCAAACAGTAATACACTCATAAGAATAAAGGATTAATCAGTGGTTTATTCTTTGAAAAACTCAGAAACCCTAGGATAGGACCATTAGCTTTGGTTTAAATGTTATAGCAACTTACGTAAAATATCTTGTTTGAGGTCTTTTTTTATATATTATTTAAAATAACTTGTATAATGTAATCATTTAGTGTTTATTTTATTATGTATGCCTTCTACTCAGAGGGTTGGCATTATTGTTCCTAACAGTGATGGATACAAGCAGATCATGCCCTATGACCTCTACCATCCCCTTCCTCGGTATGTAAAACAGTCAAACAGATGCTAGGATTAACAAATACATTTTCTTCTTTTCTCCTCTTCTCTGCTTTTCTGCTTTGCTTTCAAACTAAGTTAACAGATGCTGCTTTTCTCTTGCTCTGAACTCCTTCAGAATTACCTAGAGATGTTCAAGTCCTGACCTGTTATAAATTTTGTTGATGCAGAACTGAAATGATATTTTAGCTGAAACAGCAATGCAGACTTTTTAAGTGTGTGGTCCCTTTCTTCCTCTCCTCATGCCTCATCTCCACCTCCTCTTTTCTCTCACACCTTTCCTTTTTCCTCCCTTTACACATTTCTGGACAGAACTATAACCATTGACTTTGTAATGAACTATCAGACTTTCTGTTTTGGATTGCTGCTTCTTGCATGCTTATAAATGGTGAGATTTTGGGTTTAGACTGTATCAGTGCTGTGTTCTGATCCTGCAAACCCATGCTAATGCCTTCCCCAGGTGTATTAATCCATTGGCTTTTCTAAGAAATCAGAGATCAGGAATAGGATGAAGGCCTGATTTGTATCATCATCTCACAATTAAAATGTCTTTAATCAGAGAATCAGAGAATCATAGAATTGTTAGGGTTGGAAAGGACATTAAGATCATCTACTTCCAACCCCCCCTGCCATGGGCAGGGACACCCCTACACTAAACCATGTTGCACAAGGCTCTGTCCAACCTGGCCTTGAACACTGCCTGGGATGGAGCATTTACTTTACTTTTTTGTGCAACCTGTTCCATGTAAGATTTGAAATTCTCATGCAAATAACCACACCGTAATTACTCTTACAGCAGTGAATAAGAATGGTGCTGATAAAAATGTTCGGTATCTGAAGGATAACAACCTTTTGGTTTTGAAATAGCACCTGGATGTGTATTGTGCTGTGTTTCCTTCATTAATTTACTGTGTCATAGAGGATGAAATCATAGAAATAGCCCCCTAGACAACTTGTTAGTCTAATCCCAGTGAGGAAACAACCTCCCTTGAACCATGGTGAGGCCTAATGCAGACAGCTTTCAGCATTAGTGTGCAAACACAGCATATTTCCCATTCAAGATCCCCCAGCCAAATCATGGACCCACCCCAAACTATGAGTGAGAACACAAGGAGGAGAGCAGCTTACTTGCCAAGCTTTGCCACTGCCATTCATGTTCACACCCTTTATCAGTGATCCATGTCACTTGGATTAGGCTTTTCTCTTCCTTAGTTAAGTGCTTATGATTATGTTCACATGGTCATTATTACCAAATACACATAAGATACACTTAAAAAATGTATCCCTGCATCTAATTCCTTTTTTCGTTAAACACTTTTTTCTGTTCTTTGCTTTTAAAAAAATCACATATATATATCCTAACCTCAAAAAATAAACCTCTGTTACTAAGGAATATAGAGGCTAGAATATTAATACAGGCTTTTAACACTCTAGCTTTGAATAAAACAGATTTTATTACAGTTGTGTACAAAGGGCATGTACATGGACAAAAGACAGAGAACAATTTTATATCAAAGAATGATTCAGCAGTACTTAACAGTGGATGGACTGTATTTAAGGAAAAAGCATCCAGAGCTGGCAGCTAGGCAGAGTCTTTTTTGCTGCTGAACAAAATCCAAAATAAAGGAAATGCCCTGAGGTATTTGGCTTTCAGCGGCACTGAAAGAAAAAGAAAAAATTGTTCCCTGAAAATGATCAAAAGGCTGAGACAGTTTCTCAAGCTATTCTGGATTTTAGTCTCACCCTGTTACAGTTCCCTTACATCCACTCTCACCGCTGTACTGTTCTCCTTTAACACCCCCGCCCCACAGAATCAATTGCTCAGGCTGCAACTGCTGGCTGGGACCTCTGCCGCCCTTTTTCCCTCTGCTCTTTCACTGTTGCTTCCCACATCTCTTCTCCAAACTTCAGAGGCAGCAGAACTGAACAGTCCATGAGGCTGGCATGAGCCAGGGTCAAGTCAGGGGGATAAAAAAATGTCTTTCCTCTGCAGCTGCAGACCTTAGGCAAAAAAAACCCAAACAAACAAACAAACAAACAAAAAAAAAAAAAAAACAAAAAAAAAACAGAGAAGTCCGGGTTGCATTACCTACATTATGTCTGAGACTGGCACCTAATACCAAGGACAAAGGAGAGTGACAAACACTACAGAAGTGGAGAGCAAATCTGGAAAGACATCCTTGCAAGGTGTCCCTGCTGCAACCTCTCAGCCCTGAATTTTATCACAAAGAGCGAAAGATATGGTTCAGCAGATACAGTGCTTCTTTTTAATACACCATCAATTCCTTTCACAAATTCCTGGTCAATGTCACTCCTTTCGTATCTCGAAAGGACCTGAGATACCTGCTTTAAGAGCAGCGTAACAGAGAAACTTCACCTCCCTACCCTACACTTACATAAAGCCTCAGCACCAAACCTGCTTGCCTACACTTAAGCTGCTTGATATTGTTGAGGTTGCCTAGGGTATTTGGAAACTTATCTCAAAGACTCTAGGGAGCCATCACTGTTTATGGTTGGGAAAAGCTGGCTTAGGCTGGCTGCAGCCATATCTGCTGTTCATGAGTTTCAGTCTTGAGACCTCTTCATTTAGATTTGTGGTAGTGAAAAACCTTAGCTGTGTGCTGAGAAACTTGTTCAGCAGAGCCACAGGTAACACATTTGAACTAAAAACATTGCTCAAATTATGCATTCATGACATAATGTGGCTTGTGCTGGGCACATAGTAATGGATATAGCTGGTGTAAATATGGTTTCACCACTTGTTTGTGATAAGTCAGAGAATTAATCAGTGGCTTTACCGTTCATAAACAGCTATTAGCATAAGCCATTTCACATTGGGTTTTATGGCACTTCCAGCCAGTAGCCAAGTGTAGGTAGTGCTTACATATACTGGAGCTGATAAGAAAAAGATAGATTGATATGATGAAAAATCAGAGGGAAAAATAAAAAATTTTCATATTGCTATGCAGTCTTAGAGATCCTGTAATTGTTACTTAATAAATACAATTCCTTTAACTGGGAGGAAAATAATCTCACCTTTCATGTTTTTTCCTCTTGCCTGAAAGGGGAAACAAGCAGGGTTTTTCGAAAACAAACAAAAAGACCCCAAACCAACCAACCCCCCCCCAAACCAAACAACAAAAAAAAAAACGTTTTCTAAGAAAAAAGAAAAAAAAATGAAGAAAAAAAAAAAGAAACCACACCAAGAAAAAAACACAACCACCACCAAAAGCTACAAAAAAAGATATTGTGGAATATTTTTAGGAAGGTAGAACATGCGTTTTTATGCCATCAGACCATCAAGTGTGCAAAGGATTACAATGGTCCCAGATCCTCTCTCTGTCAATGGCTTAAATATGAGAGAGGAAATACCAGACTACTTTATGTGGAAACACATGTACACTGATAGAACAGTACATACATTATTGTATATGCATCACAGCAAAAAAGGATTATTCTCATAAGTATGCATAGGTTCTCAGAAAGTGCACATTGTTCTGTGGGTTTGTCATTACAATCTCCAATGGCATTTGTAAAGAAAAGATGGTTTCTCAGTCCCCCTCACTGCCTCAACTGTAAAGAAACAAGGTCCATGTAGTTCATCCATTAGAGGCCACACATCCCATCAGTATCAGTATAGTCATGTCTTCTTTTTGGTGATTTCCCCCAATTTTTTTTTTTCCTTAACTATTTCAGTTGTTTCCCTGGAAAGAAACACTGCTGTTTCCCTGTATGTTCCTGCAAAAGGAGCATCAACTTCACAGCACACCGAGTTTCCAGTGATTCGTGTCAAAGACTCCTCAGAAAATGGCAAATCACAAAGCTATGATAATCTCATCAATTAAAAAAAAAGAAAAGAAAAGAAAAAATGAAGTTTTAAGTATTTAGAATTTCTGTGGTTATAGTCACTGGGTTAGGGGGAGAGAGATTCCATATTACTAATCTGTGACTTAAAGACAGCAGCCATGAGAGTGTTTTGCTGTTATGGCCACTTATGAAAATACATATATGATTAAATTTTACTGACATTAATCAGAAAAAAAATCCCTCCTGCAGACAGCAGTTTATGCATTTGTGGGGTGCAGGTGGGGGTGGAGGCAGCAGATATTCCTTTTCCTGATGCCTCTTTGTTTTCCCAGGTGGGAAAGTACACCCTGGACTGCCTGTTCCTCGTCCTGTGGAGGGGGCATTCAAAGCCGCAGTGTCTCATGTGTGGAAGAAGACATGCAGGGACATATCAGCCCTGTGGAAGAATGGAAATGCATGTATACTCCAAAGATGCCTGTTGTCCAACCTTGCAATATATTTGATTGCCCAAAATGGCTTGCTCAGGAATGGTCCCCGGTAATCAACTTAGCTTCGTTAGTTTTGTATTCAACACAGTAGGAATACATCTTAATTTACAGTTTACTGAGCTTATGGAAGTATGAACATTCACTACTTTCATTCCTTATTACCGTAACCTCTGTTTTAAATCAGGCAATTTGTCTACCTGCAAAGTAAATACTCAGGAATAATATGGTATTAAGATTAACATGATTAAGGAGAACGATGCAAAAAGAAAACAGATCAGTAATGTTAATTAGTGACTTTCTACTAATTACAATCTGGGAACATAAATGACATGCACGAAACAAAATCAGTAAGCATGTAATGGTGTACCTTTATTGCAGCTTTTCGGCCATAAATTGAATATCGTGAATTGCTGAGAAACTTCCATAAATACGTAAAGCCATAAATGGCTCTGCTGTTTGATTCTTGCTTCGCGAGGGTTTAGGAACAACGAAACACAGATCAATGTGATCCACACTGAACAATTTATTGTGCGCAATCGTGCCTTTTATAGGAAAGTTTCAGAACAGTAGAACATTCGATAACACTTGATTGGTTAACTTCACTTAGCCAAGTGCTAGCAACAGTTTACTGATTGGTTAACTATTACAGCATATGTTTCAAGGTTACAGCTAACATTCCTTCTCTGCGTATCTCTCTCAGTAGTTTTCCGTGCTAACTTTTCCCAAGGCTTCTGCACGTACACGAACTTTAGTAACCCTCAGGCAAGGCCTCAATGCCTGCGGGTCACTACCTTACAATTGTCAAGCAATTGTCTGGATTGCTCACATGCCCGTTCACAGCCAAATAGCTCTCCACATTCTTGTAGTTGTTTGTTCCTGACTCATCTTTCCTTTTGCACAAAAGTTGATGCCTTTGAGATGTCTTTCTACAAAAGTAGAAAAGTACTTTGATTTTTTACATGAAGACTTAATCTTCTATGTCGTTTCTTACCACTGCAGTTTCTCAGCAAATAAAATGGGTTTTAAAAGCTAAATTATCTCACCCACAGGTGAGGGACTGATTGCAAAGTGTTTAGTAATTTCCAGATAAAAGCCGCTAAGGGCAAGTAATATTGATAGTATCTATAGCCCTCCTCACTGGTTCGTAGTTTTGAACCTCTACAGGCAAACACTTCTGAAACAAAATGTATGGGAGCGATGGGGGGGGGACTGAATTTATGTACCTTACAAAAAACAACAACAACAAAAAAACCCTGAAGAAATTGTCTGAGGGAAGAAAATCCAGTTTCCCATTCTGTTTGGTGCCATGTTCCAAAATAGACAAATGTCTCCCTGTTAACCCATAAGCCCAAGTACTTTGTCCAAGCAAAGCAAAGTGGTTCCAGATGAAACTGACAGGCTGTTACTGAGCATACCCAATATGGAACAGATGGCCACAAGCCAAGTACCAGTGCTGCAAGAGTGACAGTGCAAGAGAAATCCAGCAGCAAAATGTCCAAACCAAGTTAGTGTGCAGAGCAAAAAGGCAAAACTTTCTGACAATTTCATACTGTACTACCAAATATCATGAATAGTTTATATTCAAGGTTGGGTGTTTCTGCCTCATGTTTTGATCTCTGATGTATACATACTTCTATATGCATATTCCCTTTTATTTATCACTCGTGTGAGATATCACACACACCTTTTGTTTGTCCTTTTTTTTTTCCCAGTGCACCGTGACCTGTGGACAAGGCCTCCGATACCGTGTAGTCCTTTGCATTGATCACAGGGGGATGCATACAGGAGGCTGTACTCCTAAAACAAAGCCACACATAAAAGAAGAATGCATTGTACCCACTCCTTGTTACAAACCCAAAGGTAATGAGGCAAGTGGGTTCTCATAAATTTTTCAGAGCTCCTCCATGTTGAGCAGTTGGGTTTTTTTCTTTTTTTGTTGCTAGTAGCACTGTTTCCACCTGCACTAAGTTGTGAACTTGCACCTTTATGGCCTGCCATTCCTATTCCAGTTTGCCTGCTAGCAACTTGGAGTGAATGCTGGCCCTTTCCTCTTTCTTGCAAGCTCTAGATTTTTCCCTGTTAATTTGTGGTCCAACAGACCAAGAAATACAAATGTAAATTTGACCATAGTGTAAGCAGGTTTGACCTCACTGACTGTGTCTGGGCTAAATTTACCCTGTGTTTTAAAAGGAATCAAGTACATGAGTAACATTTATGGTAGATAAATGTAACCATAATTTTAAAGTACCTGGTCTTAACTTTGAGCTCGAAACAAGTCAGAAACAGGCATTGTATGTCCCAACATGAAGTTCCTCCTACTAGCAAGGCTGCAAAATTTGAAAGACTGCTAGGCTTGATGCATGTTCTTGCAAGGAGTACTCACAATTTGTATAGAAATGTTTTTTGACTTGGGCCTCAGAGAGCAATACTAGGGGTAAATCCCCCAGATTTTGTTGAGAAGGAGAAAATACATCTGCAGCTGTTTGGGGGTTCTTATGGGATGTTAGTAGAAGACTTGGAGACTGGACTGGACTAATGGGCAGTGGCCAGGTGCATAAGACACAGGGTTTTGGCTATTTCTACAGGTATGTAAGCATGCATATGTTTGTACGTGTATACAGTTCTATTGATAGAACCTCTGTGTCCATGTGCTGACTAAGTTATAGAAACTTCTGGGATACAGCAATAAAGATGAACTTAATTTCCCTAAACTAGGGACTTAAACCCCACAATAAGAAGGAAGAAATAAATTCCTTTTTAAAAATGAATTGGTGTCCCAATACATATTAAGAACAGTTCTAATATAGCCTTCTGAAATAAGAGTGACCTGTGACCTTGAGCTGATCCAAGATGGAACAGTGAAATTTGGAATTTTAATTTCTCCACTTAGTGGCTGATGATGGGCACCCTTGCCAAGTTTCAAGATTTTAGTTTATCTGGACCATGAGAATTTACTGTGCCTGCCAGCCACCAAAGTGGTGAAACCCAGACAGAGGTCCTCTGGGGAGCAATGGTATGCTTGCACTGTATTTTGCTGTCCAGCATGAGTTCACTCAGTGCACCTTCCAAGATTAAAAAAAAAGGCCCTGTGGCTGTATTAGCATGACTGAGCCTCCTACAGAGATTCAGTGGGTTTAGGCTCAGTCAGACAGCTTCCCAATAGGGACTTCATCTGTTTATGGTGTTCAGAGCATAGCTAAAGCAAGATTCTATCTGCCTGCAACTTACAGTGTAAGCAAAATATAGTAAGACACCAAACAATCACATTGCAAACCTGCAACTAACTTCTGACTGGGAAACCTGAGAAAGGTGCAAGACCGGCTTGAAAATCTTTGCTTGCTGGCATCTGTCAAGAAGCCTTTTCCAGTGGGGCCTGTCTGGGAACAAAGTAGATGGCTGTTAGCTGGAAGCCCACCCTTGCAATAGAGTGGCACCTTTACTCTCAATAACCTCTTGTGCTGCCCTTTGGAGTACATACAGGATTATTTTCTGATTGTGCATAATTATTTATTTATTCAATTTTTTTCCCCATGGGATTGAAAGTCCTACATAAAACGTACTTACTGATTTGCTTGTGTTTAGTTTTACTCCTCTTCGTGGTTCTGCAATGCTCTTACAGTTTTCCCTCCACAATGCAAGTGGCAGTGTTCAAAGACCCATGTGCCTGAAAGCTGAGTCATACTTTCAGAAGGGAGTTGAACCAGGTGATGTCCAGAGGTCTCTTCCAATTCAAATTATTCTATTTATGTGCAGGAATTTTGTCCTTTTTACTTCACAAATCTAGAGTTAGAAATTTCTAGCACTAGGGATAGCAAAGTACATCTCCCCTACTGAATGCTTGAAACTTAGCCTGCTTTTTCCTTCTGGAGCTGAATTAACAGGAAGAAGAAAAACAATCTTCCAAGCTGACTGAAGCAGCAAGACCAAAAATGTGAATTCCCTCTTAACACCCTATGCTAAACAGAACTAGAATGCAAAGAGTTTGTTTGATTTGTTTCATTTTACTTTTTTTAAGCAATGAAGCACTTTATTGTACACTAATAGTGAGAAAACATACGATAGCCCTGGATTAAGTAGTGATTTTCAATTTTAATAGAGAAGGTGTATTCATCAAATACAGGTTTCTATATAACAAACTATTTACATGTTTTCACTGGACCTGTCTTATAAAAGGAGAGATTTCACTTTAATCTCCACAGGTAAAAATTCCTCCTTAGTTTATATTAAGAGTGCTTTATATTAATCTTTTTTTTTTTTTTTGTCATAGCACACTGCACAACATCAACATTTTTAACCCTCTAACAAATTTTACAGTGTAGATAATCATTAACTACACCTCTAAAAAAGCAAAATTATTAAAAAAGTCACATAACAGGCAACGGTACACAAGAGCTTTTGCTTTTTACGAGCACTTACATCCAAGCAAAAAAGCACAGAAGTAAGATCTGTCTTTCCAAAACCTGTAAAACAAGCTGCAGAACATATAAATAGAAATATCTTCTATATATTTTGGATAACAAATGCAGCAAAATATAGAATAAACTAAGAGCTATGCTGGCAAATAATCATCTTTAAATGGCACTAATAAATATGTCAAAGTAAGAGCTTGGCAAGATGTTTCTGAGAGAGAGACATAGTAATTCTATTACTGTCCCTTTTTTCCTCAGTTAATAACTTGCTCCAAGAAAATTCGCTTCACTAAAATTGCAGTAGCTGTGAAACCAAGTTGTAAGCTGTTGTTCCTCTGTGATAAAACTGACAGATGGGAAATTTTGTGTCCATATGTGAAATGTTTACTGTTGTGCACAACAGTCATAGAAACTTCCAAACTGTTGTGAGCAGCATTAATCTGCTCCTGTTGGCGAGTACAAATCCACAGATTACATAAACCCAAAAGGCTTAGGTGATTTGTGAGTGGCAAATGGATCTGGCCCTGGTTCTCCTCAGTGGTCTGAGTCTCATCTCCTTTTATTTGTGTTTTTTCCCCTGATTCTAGCCCAGAACATTTTGTTGAAATGCAGAACTCCTTCTCAAATTATAGTGCCAAATTTGCTCTCACTTTATACCCCGTAGAGCTAAAACAGCTCTACCGCCTTCAGCTCAAATACTATACTTTGACACTGCATGAAAGCAGAGTTTGGCTTGTGAAGCGGCATGGCCCTGCACTCCCTAGAGCAGAGCAGCTCATTATGCTGCATGCACATCCTGTAGGGGAAGAAAAGCAGCTCTACTGTTTTCCATCAGAAATGACATAAAAAGTATCAAGCTCATTCTTTTAAATCCACATAGCTGATGAACTGATAAAGTTGAAAAGCGTAGCTGGGCCATTTTATTACAGTTTCTCTGTTCTGTGGTATCACTCATCAAATCAGGATTTTCTTCCTTTTGTAATCTATTAAAAACAAGCTTAATGTGTCTTCTGAAGTTCTAGAATTTAAGGGTAAACACAATGATTTTATACATTTTGCCTTTGCAGGGTCAGTGGAGGCCTGTTACACTTGGAAGGCTCCCTACAAAAAATACTTTCCAAAGGGACTACTTTTATGGCTCAGTTGTACAGTCTGAAAAGTGATTTAATTTGCCTTTCTGACTTGATAAGCCCTTCTAGCTGCAACAGTGAACTATGTAATCATATAACCTTGTAAGCATTATACTCCAGGTGGCAAAGACTAGGCTCTTTCTCTCCCTCCTGCTCTTTTTTCTCTTTCTTCTTTATGCTTAACCTCCATGTGGATGAAGGCACATGTGCATCACAGAGAGAGGGGAGGCTGGCATATATAGCAGCACTACTGCATGCTTCCAACTTTCACATGCTTGTGTTTGTTCCATAGAGAAACTTCCTGTGGAAGCAAAGTTGCCATGGTATAAGCAGGCTCAAGAACTGGAGGAAGGAGCAGTGGTGTCTGAAGAACCATCGTAAGTCTTAAAAATTTGCTTCTATTAGGTTCTCATGATGTGAGGGTCAGTGGCTTGTGCTGAACTGAAGCAATCTCATGAAATTTTATTGGGCTCTCATTCAGAGTGTAAAGGCTAAACCAAGGTCCGTGGAAATCAGTGAGCTTAAATCTGTGTTACTTTTAGGTACAAAGAGACAGAATTCAAGAGGGAAAATGAGCAAATATATGCATGTTTAATTTAAGGTCATTTACAATAATATTATAGTGACAGTCTGTATACCTACATGGCTATACGCTCATCAATACCACTGTAGCTCCACAGCTCAGCACATTTGTTTGTTCTTCCAATACCCTTGTGAAGAAAAATACAGGGCAGCCAGGATGATTTCCCTCTCCTCTGCCCACAGGAAATATGTAGTAGCAGCAAATAAAATTAATTAACTTTAGCAGAAAATAAACTAGAAACCTCAGTCCTATGGTTTGGATTGCCTTACTATCACCTACCTCATCATTTCAGGGATTTTCTCCTCCCTGCTTTTCTAGTTACTTCATGGTCTTTGCCCAGGCACCTTTGCAAGATATCAGTCAGCACCTTACATCCCCTTAGTAGTTTTTTCTCCTGCTGGAGACCCTCTTGGACTGCATGTTGACACTCCCCTTGCATCTGAGCTGCCTGAAATTATGGAAATTGTACATTTTCCTCTTAAACACATAAAATTATCTCATTCCTTATCTGTGAGTTTTCTCTTTCCTATTCATTTGTATTCTGTTTTGTGAAGAAATTACCATTGAGATAGGAAGAGACATGAAATAGTTAGAGGTAATGAAAGAAAAAGTGTTACAATAAAAAGCCAGAAAAGAGCACTTCTACTTGGAGTTTGATACCTGGCATTTCAATATATCAATAAGAAAATCTGACTGCATGAATCTGGCCTGGTGTAGTCAGGTTCTTCTTACAGTGCCATTGAAAATGCAGTTTAGCAGTTTCTACGTGTGCTCCATTTTGTTAACAGCAGGACTGTAGAAGAAGTTAAAAAAATAACTAGTTTTAAAACTCCCTCAGAATTTCATTCTGAGTTGAGATTTATTGTCATTTATGGATAATTAGTCTTCCTTAGCCTAATAAAATTGCAATGAAAAGGAAGCTACAGTAAAACTGGTGCACCATATATACCTTTAGCAATAAGACTGAGAAACTAAAAACAGTATTATTGTTATGTTTTGAATTTTTTTATTCTGGAACTGTGATAAATGCGTGCTGTAATTGTAATTTCTGTACAGAGCTTTAATAGGTATCCAGTTCATTGTGGCTAGCCATACAGCATCTTTCGTTGCAACTACATCTGTGTATTGGACTAAGAGCATTGTTCACTATGCAATATAATTGCAGTTTTGGCATGGTTAATGTAAGTAATTTGAAACTGAAGCATTAAAATAGAGCTAGAGACATATATAATAAAGCTCTGAAAATAAAAAGTATTTTAATCCAGGTGCCATATATATACATAAACACATACACACATGTATACATGCACATTTGTACACACATATACAAATGCACATATTCATATGTGTGTATTTATATACTAGTAGAGACATAGCATGTAGTATGGGCTGTTTAACTGTTTCCAGTGTTCCATAGATTTTGTAAGTTCATTCAAAGCCTAGAAAATTCAGTATTTGTGAACGTACTAATTTTTCATTTGTAAAGTGTGGTTTATTTTCTTATGATTTTGTTCTTGAGACTACTGAACCACTTGTCTAAACATGAATTTATCAAACTGTAAGTAACCCCTGGAAGCATATATAAATTAAGATGTATTATCGGGAAGTTTATTGAAAGGGATCATACTGATAATGTGGTTATTGGAACAATTTGTTACACAAGACAGTTTTTTGATAAATTTTGCGAACATTGTTGACAATTCTGTAGAAAAAGGATATAGTGATATGCATGTATATATGAATATAGGTAGCTTTCAGTTTTAACAAAAAGGGGTTTGTAGAGAATAGGCATAACATGCAGGGAAAGAAGAGGCTTTTGCTTATTATGATGTGTATTTTAATAAAATATTCTGGAAAACCTTATAAGTGTATTACTTGTGATAGTAAAACAGACACTGAGGATATAAAATGAAAGGTATTTAAGAATTTTTAAATTTTTTTATTATATCAATGACACCTCCTTACTTTATAGTTCACTAAAAGACCCTGTTCTACAAAGACATCCTCACCTTTTTAACCCATTTCATACAGCATTTCAGTGATGCCAGTGGGGTACTAACATATCAGGTGTATGTGTCCAGCATCTAGTTGGACACAGTCCAGACTAGATCCATTCTGCCATGAGGTGACATTTTATATATTTGGTTTTTTTCTCTCTCTGCAAAGCACAGCTCTGAGAACATGTATAATCATTATTTAGGCTAATGATAAATCAGCATGATGTTAAATTAAATTCAAGTCTAGACTTTTACGTGTTGACTAAAAGCTGAATTAAAGGGCACAAAGTCAGAATCCTTATGGAAACTTTCCCAGAGCTCAGAGATATCCATGCCTTGTGTTTAGATTCGGATGATTTTAGTGATAAGGCATGAGACAGAAAGACCAAACAAAAACTTAAAAAACTTGTGCTGAAAAAGCTATCCATGCACTCCCCATCTATAAATTGTAATAACCATCTGCATATTGTTCCAGAATAATCTGTTAACAGTGGCTTGAGAAGTGAGATTCCACATAAAATTGGTTCTGGTGCCTCACTATTAATAGTGTTTTTCAGTAATGTCAACCTTTAAACAGTTACTCATTTTAGGTCCTGGTTATTTGATTGTTTATGTCATTACATACAGTTTTTTTCTGTAAAAGAGGAGACAAAACATTCAGAACTCAGCAATATACAATCAACAATCAACTTTGATGACAGTTTTAGACCATCATTTGTCCTCATTTGGCTGTGTAGGGATTTTGAATACACCAACTAGTTGAAAAGCAGGGTATGTTACATAATAATGCACCTTTTAGCCTATGCTTCTGCACCTCAGCAGACTCAATTTAATATTCCATGGCCTACCATGCTGAGAGATGGCAAGCTATCACCCACATATTTTGGCTGATGAATAATCAGTCCAGAGTGCATGCTAAATTGAAGGTTGGAACAGTTTTTAAATGTTGGATCAAGCACTAGTAGGTGTAAGACAGTGTGTGATGTGGTCAGCTATTTTGCTGACTGTGAATTAGAGTAACTAGAACAGGACCATCAATTTCTTACTCTCTTACACGTATGTGTGTTGTAGAATGTACTTCACTGTAAATAGTTTCAGAACATAAACTAGGGTAAAAAAAAAAAACAAACTGCTTGCTTCCCTTTCTGAGGAAGCTGTTTATTTTCTCTGATTCAACAGGATTGCAGAGTAGGAACTGAGCTGGGCAGCAGCATGAGCTTTCTTTGGGACACCACTCCACTCAGCAGGGAGGGAATGATGGGCAGAGGAGAGACAGTGTGGAAGGGAAGGGGAGCAGCTGTAGAGCAGGAGGAACAGCAGAAAGCCTCCAGTGGCATGGTGGGCCACATGCTGAAAAAGCAGTGTGAGGTGTTCATGAGCATGTTTGCTTGAAGTTTGAGAAATGGAAGTTTCTTCAGATAAGCTGTGCTTATGTGATTTTCCTATTCGCTGTGTGTTGGTGCAGTAATTACCAATTTCATTACTAGGGCAGATGCCAGTAAGGACTCATTCTTGTCCTACTTCATCCTAGCTTTCTTATGCCACCAAGTCACTGTGCCCGATCTCCTCCAAAGGAGCCAGAAAACCATTCTTTCTCCACCACTACCACCCTTTCTTTCTTCCTTACCATTCTTTAAGCAGAAAAATCAAAGCCCATCTCTAAGCAATTCTATTGTCCTTCTCCAAGTTTATTCTGGGGTGGAAGTTTAAAAGCTAAAGCTGAAAGTTTTAAGCAGATTTCTTCTGTGCATTGCTCCTCACATTTGTGAATCTCTGCATTGCTGTCATGTGACTTCTATGAGTTTCTGTTGAATACAGTTTTTGTTATGAAATTGTATACTATGAGTTATAAAGTTTACCTTCTATCTGTAATTTGTGAACATTTTCTAATGTGTGCTGCTACAGAAGTAGATGCCTTGTTTTTATTCCATCTTCATGTACTGCCTTCCATTATTTATTTCTTCAGGAATTTCTGAAAAAAGCAAGTCTTACAGTTCAATTTTGACTGTATATGTCTATCTGTCATTTGCCTTCCTCTTCCCTTAGTTATGTCTGAATTTATTCCAATTAACTGAATTTGACTGAAGTATAAAGTTATCCCAGAGAATTTTACCTCTCTGTGAAATTTCATTGATATTCACCAGGAAATTCTGTGGAAGTATTTTTCAAGTGTTTCACTGAACTAAATGACTAGGTAGAAAACTGACACCCTACAATGCCCCAGTTGAAGGAATGGTTTCTAAAGGAGTTTGGTTCTTTAGAAACCTTTAAGATTTCCAAGAGATACCAGAGAATCCATTTGGACACTTAGCCTTCAAATATAGACCCATGTTTAATTGGTCTTTGCCAGTTCTGCTGCCCAAAGAATTAATTATAACCAGTCCAGCTACTTGAAGGCTTGAGGGAATAGTTGTGTTTGAGTTTTCTGACCTGCTGCACCCTTAGATGTGGTCAGTTAAATATTAATTGCTAACACAACTACTATGAAATACTCTAAGTTGGTTGATAAGAAAGTACTGTAATCTTTGTTAGGACAAAGGTTTAGAGTAAGAAGTCCTTGCTGTCCTGTGTTGTACAGATTGCTCTCCTTTTGCTGCTCATCTCTGAAGTTGCTGTTCAACAGGCCCTAGAAGTAGAGGGAGAAGCCACAGTATCTTTTTGTCTGGCTCTGACTGGAGCTCATTACACCAGCACAGCATGACAGCCAGAGGCAGAAAGACCAGCAGTAATGATTAAAAAAGGAGGAGTTTTTCTATATATGATGAGATTGGGTTTGTGGGTGGTAGAAGGTTGTTTAAAAGATTTCTGTCTCTAACTCTTGAAAAATGCTTTTGTATGTTAACACCATACCCAGCTTTTAACTTGCTGCCATAAATAACCCTGGTGCTAGCCATAAAAAGAAGGAGGAGGGGAAAGGGCAAACAATAATATCTGGATGCCAGATGGAACCATCATAGTGATGGGGCCAGTTCAGTAAAAAACAAAAGGAAATTGCTGCATCAGTGGGGGGACAAAGCCCTCAGAGAACTAGGTATGGACAGAGGGGCCAGTGTGGCAGAGCCACCCAGTATCTCTTTCTTACTTTTCAGCAGGTATTTATGTTTCCAAAGACACGTAAGCTATTTATTTTGGTTTTCCCTGTTAAATAGTTTCCATCACCATGTTTGTATTTGCTTCACAGGTTAATAAGTAATTCTAAAACTTCTTACAGATATTTTACTTTAAAAATAAAGCATGTTATAATTATCGGATTGCCAAAAAAAATTGAGGACACACAGATACTATTCACCTGTTGCTTGTCCACTCCAGTGTCATGCAATGAAGAGGAAGAAGGAATTTTAGGGAAAGTTCTCCATGTTAAGGTCTAATGGACAAAAAAAATTGAACTATGTATGCAATCAAAGATCAGCAATGCAGCAGCCTAACATTAGGAAACAATTTTTATCTGTTGATTCAAGGAACCTCTTCAGACAGTCACCTCTACTCAAGATATGTGTAATGTATACAGGGCAGAAGCAGTTATCTTACCCTGGGGAAAAGGCAGTGGTGAATTTATGGAGAGCGGCAACAGTATAGAATGGTGGGACACAAAGCTGGCAGAAAAGATCACATTCACACTAAACTGAAAAGAAGCTATAGAGGGACAGGTTGTAATCACTCAAATTGGAACTGCATCTATGCAGCTGGTGGTGATGTCATTACTTTGTAGCTGGAATCTCGAGATTTTATTGATGAGTGGTCATGACCTGCTTCACTTCTTTGAACAATGATGCCAGCAGCTACCCAATGCTGTGTATGAGCATCCTGTGATGTTATCCATGTCTTATGACCGGTGGAAAGGTGGCCTCTCCTGGAGAAAAAGGACTGGTTGCACTTCAGTTGTAGACAAGCAGTCTGGAAGTCTGATCTCAGTTCTAGGTTCTATCATAGAAAATTTCTAAGCCTCTGAATAAACCACTGAGTGTTTTATTTCACCAGGAGTATCTGATTTTAAATGCCTTAATAGGTGGATGTCTGTGTGTTTGAGCACTCAGTCTTACTGGTTATGCAGTTCTCAAAACTTCAGCGTTTGTCTGAACCATGGATTTACCAAACAATGCATTTAAAAATAAAAAACAAAACAAAACAAAACAAAACAACAACAAGGCATTAAGCAATAAAAATTAAGTGTAATGTGTGATTAAGTAGCAGTGAATAAAATAAACTATTTTTCTCCACAACTCAAAGGACATCACTCTATGTACAGCTGGGGTTTTTTACTTCATTGCACACATTGTAAGAACACAAATCTGAGTCAGAAGAGGTTTTGGCTATTTACATCAAGTGTTCTGAAGATCTTCACAAAATCTGCAGGGCTTTCCATGGGTCTTATTCTGAACCCACTATAATCTACTATGGGATATTTCCCATCGTTAAGCACTGACTCTGTGCTTCTCCTTTTCTGACTCTCTCAATTCCATGTATGTTGCCATATGGAGGTGAATATGCACCAGTCCTTAGTAGTGCCCAGAGATTTAAGAAAAAAGAATAATTTTCCCTAGACTGTGGGAAACACACTGCCGGTGTCATTGGTGTTCTCAAATTTTGACATCACTTTTGCTGCCTTTCTGTACAAGTGATCATTGCATAGCACATTTTAGTCTACAATACCTCTTTATATAAAAGAAGACTTTTTTAAAAACACTAGACACATGATTGTCTAAAAGGGGCATTCTCGTATGTAAACATGAATAATAATACGTACAAGTGCAAATAGTCCTTGCAAAATTGAGCTGGGCAAGTGGTAACTACTCAATGTTCGTGTCTGGATGAAATTCTGTGGACAGCTGCAATTCAATTGTATTTGCAGGTTTATTGGCTGTGAAGCCTGAAGGCTGAACTGCTGTGCATTTCACATTTGACCAATATTTTGTATTACATGCTTTATGTACAAACATGGTAAGTTGGTTTTTCAATCATATTAAAATTTCCTTAAAATATATTTTCAGTAATTTTAGTACACTACCAAAGAAGTGAGCCAAAACCAGCTCAGTACCATACCTGAGCAGATGAGAAAGTTGGGGCTGTTCAGCCTGGAGAAGAGAAGGCTGTGTGGAGACCTCAGAGCAGCCTTCCAGTATCTGAAGGGGGCCTATAGGAATGCTGGGGAGGGACTCTTCATTAGGGACTGTAGTGAGAGGGCAAGAGGTAACAGGTGCAAACAAACAGGGGAAGTTTAGATTGGGTATGCGGAAGAAATTCTTTACTATAAGGGTGGTGAGGCACTGGAATGGGTTGCCCAGGGTAGTTGTGAATGCTCCATCGCTGGCGGCGCTCAAGGCTGGGTTGGACAGAGCCTTGGTTGGCATGGTTTAGTGTGAGGTGTCTCTGCCCATGGCAGAGGGGTTGGAACTCGATGATCTTAAGGTCCTTTCCAACCCTTACTATTCTATGATTCTATGATTCCTGCAGAAATTCATCAATGTCAGTGGCATTACATTTCTTCTGTTCTTAGAACACATTTTGCAGCCCAGCATATGCTAATGTGCACATGACAAATGATGCAACAATAGTCCCTTCAGCTGAATAGAATCTTGGACAAATTGTGAAACCTTGGCAGCTAACAAAACCCACTGAAAACTACAATGTCTTTTTCAAATTGAGAACTATTTTGCAAGGATGCTTATATATGGGAAAAGATTGCTGATCCATCACTATAAAAGTGCACACAGGCCAAGAAACACGTATGTATGTTACAACTATGCTGTAACAGTTGAGCAACAGCAAACATGGTTAAGTCAGTCGTAAGAAAGTAGGGTCATGATTCTTATTCAAGCTTTCACTTTTCCACCTTGTAGTGATCTCTCTAAAATAGGAGCAAATATTCATCAGAACTACCAGAAGACACACTGCTGTTTTTTTTCCTTTGGGGAAGAATCATTATGTCTGCTGTACAGAGGAATAAACTATGATCTTTGATGCAATGGCAGCATGCTAATCACTGAGGAGTATGCTAAGTGCTATGAACTACTCAGTGTAATCTCTTTGAGGCAAGAGGCACATTTTTACTTTTAATTTTCACAGCCATTAGCACAATTGGGTTCTGCTGACAGTTACTACTGCCACATTACTAGAACTAGTTATTACTTTTGTCTTAGTTATTAAGGTCATTATTATGGGGACTATTATTACAGTGGGAATTAATTAAACAACATACAATGACAACTGAAACACATCCATCATTTTCTGTTTTCTAAAAAACAAATTACTCCCCAGTGAATCTATTCCACTACTTCCATTCTCAAAAAGATCTGAGATGCTAGTTTATAGAGAAGTACAGTGCTGGGCAGTGAATAGTACACTATCTGCAGAACAAATAACCTTAAACCCATTGAACTAACTACTTTTTATTCACATACTTTTTTGTGTTTTGTGCTCACCATTTGGCAACAATCATTCATGACCACACAAATATATTTGAGAGCATATGCAATTTCCTGGGATTAGGATGGTAGAAAACTTAGAACCATTGATATTATGCATTCACATTACATAAATGTTCAGTATCAAGAGAGCAGACTTTGGCCTCTTCAGGAACCTGCTCAGTAAGGTTCATGGGATACAGCCCTAGAGGGCAGGGGGGCCCAAGACTGTTGGTTGATATTCAAGGCTCACCTGCTGCAAGCTCAGGAGCGATGCATCCCAACTAGAAGGAAGTACAGCAGGAGGGCCAGGAGACCTCCTTGGATGGATAAGGAGCTGCTGAGCAAAATTTGAAGGAAAAAAGAGGCTTATAAAAGGTGGAAGCAAGGTCAGGCGGCCTGGGAAGAATACAGGGATGTTGTCCGGGAAGCTAGGGACCAGGTTAGGAAAGCTAAGGCCCACTTAGAATTAAACTTGTCTAGGGATGTTAAGGATAACAGGAAGGGATTTTATAGGTACATTGCCAATAAAAGACAGACTAGGGACACTGTGGGCCCTCTCCAGAAGCTATTGGGAGAGCTGGCTACCCTGGATTTGGAGAAGGCTGAGGTTCTTAATGACTTCTTTGCCTCAGTCTTTACCGTCAAATGCTCTGACCACACCACCCAAGTCTTGGAAGGCAGACGCGGGGACAGTGAGAATGAAGACCCTGGGCCCACTGTAGGAGAGGATCTGGTTCGAGACAGTCTTAGGAACCTGAATGTATACAAGTCCATGGGACTGGATGAAATCCATCTGCAGGCTAAGCCACTGTCCATCATATTTGAAAAATCATGGCAGTCAGGTGAAGTTCCCGATGACTGGAAAAAGGGAAATATAACCCCCATTTTTAAGAAGGGGAAAATGGATGAGCCACGGAATTACAGAGCAGTCAGTCTCACCTCTGTGCCTGGCAAAATCATGGAGCGGATTCTCCTGGAAGGCATGCTAAGGCACATGAAAACCAACAAGGTGCTTGGTGACACCTAGCATGGCTTCACTAAGGGGAAATCCTGCCTGACCAATCTGGTGGCCTTCTATGATGGGGCTATGGAACTGATGGACAGGGGCAGAGCAGTTGATGTCATCTACCTGGACTTGTGTAAAGCCTTTGACACTGTCTCCCATGACATCCTTCTCTCTAAGTTGGAGAGACATCAATTTGATAGGTGGACCACTGGGTGGATAAAGAACTGGCTGGATGGCCGCACGCAAAGAGTAGTGCTCAATGGCTCAATGTCCCGCTGGAGACCAGTAACGAGTGGTGTCCCCCAGGGATCGGTGTTGGGACCGGTCTTGTTCAACATCTTTGTGGGTGACATGGACAGTGGGATTGAGTGCGCCCCCAGCAAGTTTGCCGATGACACCAAGCTGTGTGGTTCGGTTGATAAGTTGGAGGGAAGGAATGCCATCCAGAGGGACCTTGACACGCTTGTGAGGTGGGTTGATGCCAACCTGATGAAGTTTAACCATGCTAAATGCAAAGTCCTCCACCTGGGTCGGAGCAATGCCAGGCACAGCTACAGATTGGGCGGGGAGGAGATTCAGAGCAGCCCTGTGGAGAAGGACTTGGGGGTGTGGGTTGATGAAAAAATGAACATGAGCCGGCAGTGTGCGCTTGCAGCCCAGAAGGCCAACCGTATTCTGGGCTGCATCAAAAGGAGTGTGACCAGCAGGTCGATGGAGGTGCTCCTGCCTCTTTACTCTGCTCTCGTGAGACCTCACTTGGAGTATTGTGTGCAGTTCTGGTGTCCTCAACATAAAAAGGACATGGAAGTGTTAGAACAAGTGCAGAGGAGGGCCACGAGGATGATCAGGGGACTGGAGCACCTCTCGTATGAAGATAGGCTGAGAAAATTGGGGCTGTTCAGCCTGGAGAAGAGAAGGCTGCGTGGAGACCTCATGGCAGCCTTCCAATACCTGAAGGGGGCCTATAGGGATGCTGGGGAGGGACTCTTCATTAGGGACTATGGTGAGAGGACAAGGGGTAATGGGTTTAAACTTAAACAGGGGAGGTTTAGATTGGATCTGAGGAAGAAATTCTTTACTGTGAGGGTGGTGGGGCCCTGGAATGGGTTGCCCAGGGAGGTTGTGAATGCTTCATCCCTGGTGGCGTTCAAGGTGGGGTTGGACATAGCCTTGGGTGGCATGGTTTAGTGGGAGGTGTCCCTGGGCATGGCAGGGGGGTTGGAACTCGATGATCTTGAGGTCCTTTCCAACCCTTACTATTCTATGATTCTATGATTCTATGATCTAATGACAACTCCTACATAGAGATTTAGTTTGCAAGGTTTTCCCCCTTTTTTTTTCTGTTTGCAATTCTTTTGATTCTATCAATTCCCTCTTCAGCAGCAAACAGTTATATTCGAATTAAAATGCATTTTCCAATTTATCACTTAAAATATAGAAACTAGGCCTAGAAAGCTGAATAAAACATAATTTCCTGATGGTATTCCAGTGTTTTCATTATGGCTAGTTGCTGACTAGGGTAAAATAATATGTGGCATTTATAGATCAAGCCTCATTTCAAAAAGGATACAGTCTGCCTTAATAATGTTCCTACTTCCCTTTTCTTTCTTCTTTCTTTTGTTCCTGTGTTTGTATATGTGACGTACATTGTGTGTAAATATTCTGAGTATACAAAGTATTTCTGGATTTCTAAATGAGCAATTTTAATACCTGGCAAAGTATCATCCCTCTCGGTTTGGAATACAGTAGATCTGCAGCAAAGCAAAGCGCAGATACAAAACTATTCATAATGTTAAAAAAGTGTAAGGCAGCTTCTGAGGAAGACCAGTGCCTTTTTCCTACCTCTAAGTTTGTCAATTCAGGAAGCTATACATTTAAAGTAATCAAAATATCTAAGTCACAGTGACTGATATAGACTGCTTTGTCTGTAACAGGAGATTTCCCACTTCAAAATAGTATTGTAGCAGTTGCGCATCCTTAGAGAAGCAAGATGAATATCCCACCTATACTATTAAAGGGTATAATCCTTTCAAAATGAAGGGTATCATCTTTGACCAATCTTTTCAGATAAATTGCCACGGAGTGGGGAAATGGCATTACTTTGTATCATTAGTGTCTCAAGAGCTTTGCCCAGAAAGGATTTTTACAATCTTTGTAGCAGCATTATAAACATTTTGAAATGTTCCAATAGTATATGGAATCCGTTTTTTTCTATTACTTCCTGTTTATGGTACTATAGTGGTGTATATCAGGTTTATAGCAAGATGTTAGTTGCACTCACAAAAAGTGGCTAAAGAGATGCATGCTCTCTGCTCTAGGAGACTATGCTGTTCCAGTCTGGGGTCCTGGTACATACAGCTGGTGGTGTGGGGGTGGGTTGCATATTGTAATGATTACTGTAAGGTGCTTCAATTGAAGTATGCGTGGACTGCCAGAGGCAAAACTTTGGAGCATGTAAGAGTTCCCAATCGCTGCGACAAAAGCAACAGCCAGAGAAATCCAGAATAGAAATGGAACACTGTTTTTTTATTGAGAAGAGAAATTAGAAGTTCGGGGGGGGGGGGGGGGGGGGGAAGAAAGTCAGCTGAGGAAATGATGGTTTTCTCTTTGTTATTACTTCAAATTAAGGCTTAAAAGGTTACTGCAGTACAGGAACAATGATTGAAATTATTTTCCCTATAATACTGTGTTACCTAACAACAGCAGCATGCTCAATACTTACGAGTGATATAACTGTAATACTAACTAAGACAAAGATGTTGGGAGATTGCAAGATGCCTTGCACTGAGATCTTCTAGGACCATGGCAGGTGCTCTAAGCATGCATCTTTCTTCCTGGATTTAAGGAGGCACTCCACATGAATACTTGAGAATATTTCCACTGTTCAACAGTATGGCTTTTATGTGTATAACTTAATAGCCCTAAGATGAGGTGAAGCATTTATTTCTTATTGAACAGAATTTGACCTGGACAGGAGTATACTGCTTTTGCTTGCCTGGCTATTTCTGGACACAACTTGCCTTGCTCTCTTCCTCCCACAGGTTTATTCCTGAGGCTTGGTCCACCTGCAGTGTCACCTGTGGAGTTGGCAGCCAAGTGCGGCTTGTGAAATGTCAAGTGCTTCTCTCTTTCTCTCAGTCTGTGGCTGACTTGCCTATCGATGAGTGTGAGGGTCCCAAGCCTGTGTCTCAGAGAGCCTGTTACAGTGGTCCCTGCAATGGGGAGGCCACCGAATATGCCCCAGAGGAATCTGAGCTGCTGTATGGCAGCTTTCAGGAGTTTGATGAGCTCTATGACTGGGAGTATGAGGGCTTTACGGAGTGTTCAGAGTCCTGTGGAGGAGGTAAGTGTAAAACATTTCTGTGCTGGATTTGATTTCCCTCTTCAAGCACGTGCTTTGCAGTTAACACCCATGGACATGCTACTTTGCTATGCTGCTTACATTCATAGAATCATTTAGGTTGGAAAACACCTGTAGGATCATCAAGTCCAACCATAAGATCATTGAGTCCAACCATATTTGGAAAACCATGGATGAAAACTGTGGAAAAAAAAAAACAATATGTACACAACGTATTTCATCCCAGGACTTTCAGGGTCTATGCTCAGGCTGCCACCAAGTGATCAATGTATTACATATTTCTGTTTCTTTACATAAGCTTATTGCTTAAAAGGCAGTCATGCAGTCAAGCAAAAAATCTGAACGTTAAAGTGGTCTAGTGATACAGGATAAGGGTCATTTGTCATTTCAGGTTTTATCAATTGATTTATACTGTGCAAGTATAAACGTGGAAATAAATTTTCCTCTCAGCAGATGCGTTAAATTATTGATATTCTAAGGGCTCAGCTGGTTCCCTAACTCCTAAGTGACATTAGCTCCGATCCCAGGGGAAGAGAAAACATATGGTAAAAAAGCACTAAGGGTGTGATTGTCTGAAGCTAGCAGCCTTGGCACTTGGAGTTTCTCAAAGATAATCAAGGTCTCAGGTTCCACATGTTATAGACTATTAATGCACAGTTCCCTGATATCCCTTTTATTCCTATCACTTTTTTTAGCTAATTCTGAGAAATATAAACAATGCAGTATTTTTTAAATTGAACCTGGACTTCTCCAGCTTTTTGCGTTGCAAGTTTTAGGCCATTTAAAAAAAGGATTCCTATAGATACATACAGAAGAGATACTGAAGAACTGGAAACAACTTAGCACTTTAGGAATGTCTGGTGGTGTGATCTGTACAGATTCACCAGTTACAATCAGTTACAAACTTCAAAACCACATATAGTAGAAAATTATGCAAAGATATTCTATTCCTCTTAGCTTGATGACAGCATTCTGTGTTTAGAGCAGGTCAAAGAGGATTGTCAGATCACTGCCACTATTGTTTTGTTTCATACATAAAAAATACTGCACTAGTGTATGCTAAGTGGTGATGAACAGTGAGTTTACAACAGAAAAATTTGTCAGACATGGAGGCTACTAGTGAGGAGTAACCATTTGTTATGCATTGTGAATACTGAAACCTGAATACCTTCTGCAAATATCATCCTGAAATTAAATAATTTCTTTGAATATACTGACTGTGTATTTTTCAAATATAACTCACAGAGGTGTTATGACAAGGATGTTTTGCTTTGTAAATTTAATCTCTTTCAATTGCTAGCAAGAAATTATTAGCCAAGATGTCTTTCTGTGTGACGTCAACTCCAAAATTTCCAGATTAGCAGATGCTAAGTCAGATATTTTGTAGCCATAGGTGCAAGACTGGTCAAACTAATTTTGTTGGGTTTGGAGTCTCAAGAGAAGACACTGGACAGATGCAGAAGTAACCTTTCACCTTCTAGAAGTAGCAACCAGAACGAGTTAGTCATTTCAGTCCGGAGTTAGTGGCTGCATTTCCCAGAGCTGTCATCGAATATCATGTAGCAATTATTCTATTCTGGTAGATATAAACACAGAAAACCTCAGTTGATGGCATTTTGAAAGTGAACTTGAACTACCTAGATTCATGTCTCACCCTTATACCCTTTTATTCTGTAATTTCCTATTGAGACCTGATTTCTTTTTTTTAGGGAAAGCAATTCTGAAGCAGACAGCTTTTTGTTCTGTTAACACTGTGCAGTAAATACTGTTTAGAATTCAGTTACTTGGCAGATAAACTTCCTGAAGGTCATGCATTTTTTTTAAATATCTCTGTATTGTGAGACTTCTGAAGGATAACTGAAATTCTTTACTTTCTCTAAATATTCATGGATCCATCCTTCATTTAAAGCTTATAACGATTTGATGCATTGAACTGTCAAAACCAGAGAGATAGTTGTTATCAGCATGCTGTGACATGCTCAATGTAAGATTCAAGGAGAAGCTGAAGAAAGCGATTTGAAGCACATTTTTTTTCTTCTGGAGCAAGCCACTAGCTCAATGTGTTAGAGCGAGAATCTTCTGTCAATACACAGTTCAGCAACCACACACTGGTTAAATTCAGGCAGTAGCCTTTTTCTTCAATACCCATACTGTTAGGCAAGATTATGGGTTCTATGAGTACCTTTAAAAGATAAAAAATTGTAAGATCATGGCTATATGCATTTGATAAAACAAACCATCAGTGTGAGAGAAATGGAGAAGATGCTGAATTTAATACCTTACAGGTTTGTGTCTTCAGTTTAGTTGCAGGTTTGTGGATGCAGAAGGGTAACAGAGCAGCTGACTTGCCTGACCTTGTCTGACTTTACTTTTGCAATCATTCTGTTGCTTTAGAACACAGCATGCTAAAGTCAAAGCCATCTTCACACTTTAGCCTATGTGACTGACAAATAATCAGCCTCACTGCTGTTTATTTGTCACAGCCTCACTCAGAGTGAGAGGATGAGTCACTGGAGAACACTGGGCAATTTTGTGTGAATGAACCTAAGGACTTTTCACTGCAGTTGAGACACCTGGTGAGACTGACAGTAGGGATAAGTAAAAGCCCAGAATCTCATATGATGTTTTGATCCGGTGATATCCCAGCTGTCTGAGGAGCAGGATACAAAAAAATGCAGTAAGCAATGTATGAAAATTGCAAGAGTTAGTCATTAGAAGGTAGAAAAGGAGATGCGATTTTCCACACTCAGTCAGGTACACTGTGCCATGAAACATCCAACTTTGGTAGGCATTCATACCATACTCCTGAAAGACCACCAGGCAGAGCACTTGGATGGGGACAGCAAACGCTTCACTGACATGTGGGAAGCAACCTGCTCCCTCTCTGCAGCAGGGCTGCAGACCCTGAGCTGTCAGCCCTGGGTGTGAGGCTGTGTTTCCCCGCATGCTGTAGCCCCAGCGCAACACCACTGGCCCATTGCTGCCCGTGGCTGCCCCTCCAGGTACATAGAGCTGGCTGTGACTATGTGTTTTTGTGTGCAGGTGTCCAGGAGGCTGTGGTGACCTGTCTGAACAAACAAACCAGGGAGACCGTGGATGAGACACTGTGTGTAACCAGCCGTCGACCTCCACAGCTGCTGAAAGCCTGTAGCCTGGACCCCTGCCCCCCAAGGTAGGCTTCTTATATCTCGTATATACATGTTTTTTTCCAGACGAAAGAGAGATGTGATCACTGCCGAAGATGAGAAGCTGATCTTCTAGCTCCCCATGAATCTGAGACAGTGGAGCCAGGGATGCTTGGATCTGAATATTGGATCTGGGCATTCTTGAAATGATTCCTGGAGTAAAACGCTTGGATGAGAGCCTGAGATGGCTCCCCAGGTTGCAGTGCCACCGACTCAGCTGTCTGAGCTCAGCAGATCTATGTCCAGTATGTTGCCTAAAGCCGTTCAAACAACACTAGCAGTATGAAGAACGGAATTTTAAATAAGTTGTGACCCCAGGCTCAAAGGCTTTTTGTTCTGGAGTCACAGACTGCCTCGCACATGCTTTTTCTCAGACTGCAGGGGCTTGCAGCCTCTCCACACCTCCACCATGTTGACCGGGAAGTGCAAATTGATGACAAAACCAAAGTGCAAACTTCAGACCGCTTGCCTATTCAGGTTCTGCGGGCAGACAGTTTCTGAATAGTTTTGTCAAGTTTAAGGAGACCTCCTCAACCTCCCCTCTCACTAAAGATTTTGCAAAACATGTTCCTTCCTGACATTAGGCAGCTTTCAAAATCCTGACCCTAAAAATAGCAGATCTTTGCCTCCAGACATTTATATCTGTACTCTCTACGACAGAAAATAGCTGTCATGAGGTTCCTATGGTTTATTTAAATAGACCCAGGCCTGTCAAGACTTCAGGTTATACTGTATACATGTTGTCTTTATTCCCAGCTGTACACAGGTGCATTTACTCTCTTCTGGTAGTACAGCACATTTTAAATTCATTGATTTATAACTCTGGGTTATTTAAAACAGTGCTGCCCAGGTGGTATATATTCTTTAAAGTGTATATTGGTAGGTGTAGTTATGCTTTATATGACAGCAGGCTATGCAAAGTTGTATCATTATGAGTATTAGTAGATTATGTGTACACAGAGAAGGTTCACAGTAAAAATCAAGTATGGCATCAAACATGTTCAGCATCCAAGAATGATAGCGTATGATAGTGAGAATGAATGGTTTGATTGAATGATCAAGATTTTGAGTCTGTGTCAGGCAGAGCCAAACAGGCTGACACATTTCACCAAAGCATTACAAAAATTGCTTACAAAGATATTGCAACCCTGATTTTCTTAAATTGTCTGTAGTACTGGCAATAACACACAAATATTATGTTAATGTTTGAAAAGAACATCATAGGCGAACACCTTGCTGTGGTTGATATGTAACAACATCACTGGATCTGAGTGTGCATGACGGGAGATTGATCACCTTTGATTCTGATGTGGAAAATAAGTATTCGCTGGTTAAGAAAAATAAGGCACACTCATGTAGGCCAGTATTTATGTCAATTACGTTACTGATAATCCATTCCACTGTGGTAACCTCGCTACTGAGGTAGAGCTAGTTCAATGCAGCCTTGGTCATGTAGTTCACTCAATGGATTACAAGATAATCGTGCTGTAGGTGAGACTCAGGCTGTTGAAGCAGAGGTGAAAGGGGATGGAGGTGATGGTGAGAGACATCTCTAGGGCTGCAGTTGAGAAAAGGAGATATTGCTCCCTCCCCTGTATATACATCTCCTCTTCCCCCAGCTCCCTCAGTTTGAAGGAAATTGCCTGTCTGCAGTGATTTAAGTGGCACAGGATGAAGAACAGCATGTGTTCTGCAAAATGGTTCCTCTTTTAAGACCAAGGAGGCCTAAAACTCAAGCCTGCAGAAAATGGGCAGCTTGGCTAATGGAAAGAGAGGCAAGAAGGAAAGTTGTTGTGTCTCCCAGGCAGGCTGTGACATGAAAACTTCCTTATTTCCTGCAAGCTTCTGAAGTGCTGTATCTGCTAATGCCACTGAATTAAGTACACTTACACTGACAGTATTTAGTGTATGAAGAGTATTGCTTTATAATCACTAAGTACAGCACTCTTAAGACTTCCAAAGACAATAAATGGAGGGAAAAAAAATAAAAAAAAGAGCATTATGGTTTTCTGTCTGTTTTAATCATAAGATGCTTCAGGATTCTAATTCAAGAAACCTTGATCCAGGAATCTGATGGAAATCTAGGCTAAAATCCTGTAGTCATGAATGCTGATGAAGGCGTTGCTATTGACTGACAAGTCCAAAACTTGTAATACACCATAGCTGTGAACTTAGATCCCTATTACAGAAGTTTCCAAAATGTGGTCTGTGAACCATTGATACATCCCAGAGCTTTCACTGGCGGCTTATAGAGAAAGCTGGCTGGTCTTATAGTGTTGGCTCTTCCTTCTGTTTTCCATCTGCTAAAGTGCATTGACAGAAGCTAAAAAAAAAAAAAAAAAAAAAAAAAAACAAACAACACACTTTCCTAAAATGTCCTTGATGTGTAATTACTGTTGGAGCATGCAGTTTTAGTGGGTAGAGGAGGCAGTCTGCTGAAAAGGCAACTGAGACAGTGATGAATGTCCCAGTAGACATGAGAATTTTGTCCACAGTATGAAGAAAAAGCTAAGAGGTATTGCCCAAAGGAATGAGAATTTCCTCCTAGTGTATTTAGAGAAATAATTCCTGTGATGTATCTTGACTGCAAACAGCCCAGCATGGTTAGAATTTAATGTATATGCCTAGAATTTAAGTTCAAGGTTTCATTTAGATCAAGACAAAGAATAGCGAAAAATTGTTCTTTCCAAGCTTAATGTTGCTTCTGCTGCAGGCACTGATGGTTACATGTGGTCTTCTCCACCGCATCTCAAAGGTTTAGTTGTGTGAGCTTCTCCTGGTAAAGAATTGATTAAGCTTGTTTAATACAGATAAACAAACACATTGAACCAATAATCTAGTCAGCCTTTCTGGAGGATCAGAAGACATACCCCTCAACACGTATGCTGTAGAAGTAGTCAGTGAAGAGTAATTTCATTCTAGTTTTATTTCATCATTCATTTGGGGCACTTGCTAAAGGGATTTTCACTGTTGATGTTCTTTTTACTGCTTACTGAGAATAAATGTAGATAGGCTAGAAGACTTCATTATTCACTTAGTGCTTCATCTTGAAATTCATCTGTGGTATTGTCATCCTCTTCAGTTCCAAATTGCTCTGGTCTCTGCTGGAACAAAATACTGCAAAAACTAGAGTAGACTGGCAATACTTCAGATTTATGAAAACACTAAAAGGTGATTGTGCTTATATAGCAGCTGAGAGAGCTTTATAATTTCCATTGAAATTCTGGCTTTATATCTTAGTGCATTACTATCGTGATCCCATTGAAGAAAGACAGAAATCTCTCTTCAAACCATAGAAATCTGTCTTCAAATATTTGCAGCTGTGTGGAGTCAACAAAATCTCATCCTTAAAGTTCTTACAGAATAAACAAGAAGAACCAAGAAGAGTTTCACACAAAAACTGGAAGACTTCATTCATGTTCAAATCCCAAGAAACTGAGTTTCCTGTGGTTTCACACTTTGTTGAGACATTTTTGCTTATTGCTTCAAGAACAATAACAGGAAAAGAGTCCATTCCTTTTTGTGCTGAAAAACAGTATTACAAAAATTTCCATTTTGCGATAAACTAAGAAATAGTGAAACATCGTGGAGCTAATTGCTAGGCTGTGAGCTAATAGAATCATAGAATAGAATAGTTAAGGTTGGAAAGGACCTTAAGATCATCTAGTTCCAACACCGCTGCCATGGGCTCGGGCACCTCACACTAAACCATGCCACCCAAGGCTATGTCCAACCCAGCCTTGAGCACTGCCAGCAATGGAGAATTCACAACTTCCCTGGGCAACCCATTCCGGTGCCTCACCACCACCCTTACAGTAAACAATTTCTTCCTCATATCCAATCTAAACTTCCCCTGTTTAAGTTTGAACCCGTTACCCCTTGCCCTCTCACTACAGTCCCTAATGAAGAGTTCCTCCCCAGCACCCTTATAGGCCCCCTTCAGTTACTGGAAGGCTGCTCTGAGGTCTCCACGCAGCCTTCTCTTCTCCAGGCTGAACAGCCCCAACTTTCTCATCCTATCTTCATACGGGAGGTGCTCCAGTCCCCTGATCATGCTCATGGCCCTCCTTTGGACTTGTTCTAACAGTTCCATGTCCTTTTTATGTTGAGGACACCAGAACTGCACACAATACTCCAAGTGAGGTCTCACGAGAGCAGAGTAGAGGGGCAGGATCACCTCCCTCTACCTGCTGGTCACACTCCTTTTGATGCAGCCCAGGATACCAACCCGATTGGCTTTCTGGGCTGCAAGCACACACTGCAGCTGGCTCATGTTCATTTTCTCATCGACCAACACCCCCAAGTCCTTCTCTGCAGGGCTGCTCTGAATCTCTCCTCTGCCCAACCTGTAGCTGTGCCTGAGATTGCTCCAACCCAGGTGGAGGACCTTGCACTTGTCAGGGTCAAACTTCATCAGGTTGGCATCAGCCCACCTCACAAGCGTTTCAAGGTCCCTCTGGATGGCATTCCTTCCCTCCAATGTATCAACCGAACCACACAGCTTGGTTTCATCGGCAAACTTGCTGAGGGCGCACTCAATCCCACTGTCCATGTCACCAACATGTTGAACAAGACTGGTCCCAGCACCAGTCCCTGAGGGACACCACTTATTGCTGGTCTCCAGCTGGACATTGAGCCATTGAGCACTACTCTTTGCATGCAGCCATCCAGCCAGTTCTTTATCCACCGAGTGGTCCATCTGTCAAACCTGTCTCTCCAATTTAGAGACAAGGATGTCATGTGGGACAGTGTCAAACACTTTGCACAAGTCTACGTAGATGATGTCATCTGCTCTACCCCTGTCTATCAGTTCCGTAGCCCCATCATAGAAGACCACCAAATTGGTCAGGCAGGATTTCCCCTTAGTGAAGCCATGCTGGCTGTCACCAACCACCATGTTGTTTTTCATGTGCCTCAGCATGCCTTTGAGGAGAATCTGCTCCAAGATTTTGGCAGGCACAGAGGTGAGACTGACTGGTCTGTAATTCCCCGGCTCATCCATTTTCCCCTTCTTGAAAATGGGGGTTATATTTCCCTTTTTCCAGTCGTCAGGAACTTCACCTGACTGACATGATTTTTCAAATATGATGGACAGTGGCTTAGCAACTTCATTTGCCAGCTCCTTCAGGACCCGCGGATGGATTTCATCCGGTCCCATGGACTTGTATACATTCAGGTTCCTAAGATGGTCTCGAGCCAGATCCTCTCCTGCCATGGGCCTAGGGTCTTCATTCTCACAGTCCCTTGACTTGGGTGGTGTCGTCAGAGCATTTGCCAATGAAGACTGAGGCAAAAAAGTCATTAAGAACCTCAGCCTTCTCCAAATCCAGGGTAGCCAGTTCTCCTGATAGCTTCTGGAGAGGGCCCACATTGTCCCTAGCCTGTCTTTTATTTGCAATGTACCTATAGAATCCCTTCCTGTTATCCTTAACATCTCTAGACAAGTTTAATTCTAAGTGGGCCTTAGCTTTCCTAACCTGGTCTCTAGCTTCCCTGACAACATTCCTGTGTGCATAGTAGGTACAGAATAAAATTTTGCATCATTAACTTAGAATGCCCTTTTTTGATATTTCTATAAATAGCATAAAGCGTGTTTTGAATTTTTGACCCAGCATGCTTTCTCCAGAAAAATAAAGGAATGAAGACTATAAATATTTTGATTCCGTCATTCAGTTACTTAACTTGTGTCAATCAAGCTATATCACTTCCAGGATTACATAGCAGTACTTGAACAAATCACAGTCTTCCTAGAGTAAATGCACAAAAGCTGTTTGATGTCTAGAAGTTTCTTCTCTAAACAATCAGGAAAAAAAAAAAAACAAAACACCTGTTTCAACGTTGGCTTTACTTTAGTTGTTTTCAACAACAAAACGACTCCCATCCAAAATTTCTTTTTCTCAGCCTGCACAACCCAAAATACAGAGGCAGTCATCATTTAATCAGATATAATTGCTGTTGTTTGTAACAGCAACAGCATGAGCACCTGGTGGTGAGCCAACAGACTCTACCAAAGGGGTGAAAGAGAATGTTGTAACTGTGTCATTAATTATAAGTTCTCAATAGCTTGGTCAATGCGTGTTGAAAAGGTTTGGTAAACATGTATGGAGGAGTAGAGAGAGAAGCAGAGCAATGAAAGCCAGATGGCTGAAAATGGAGGAAATTCCAGGCAATTTCTACAGCTTTGTTCCTGCATATTTTCAAAACTGAACTTTATTCCTGTACAACAAAGAATAGCTGAATGCTACAAAACAAACAAACAAACAAAAAAAAACCACACACCCCAAAAAACAAACAAACAAAAAAAAAAACTAAGGGGGGGGGGAAGAAAAAAAAAAACACAAAGCAAAAAAAAAAATCCCCACAAAAGTGAAAAAAAAGCAGACAGTTCTAAGAATAGCACACAATTTCACCCCAGCACTCTCCTGTTACTCCTTCAAACCACTGTTGTTAGCAAGAAAAGACAGGAAGCCATCTGAGTGGTCCTAACTGAAGGGTCAAGATAGCCTGAGTTAGGCTGGAGTCTAGCCCCTTCTTTTTGTGCTCCTTTTCTTTTTTTTTTTTTCCTCCCCCCTGCATCTGTTTGCATTTGCAATAAATTGCTTGTTATTATTGTAATGTTTATTTAGTGAATGAAACATTGTCCATCCCTTTTGTTCTATTTAATTTCCCAGATGAATTCAAACTGTAAGGGAGAAAAAAATTGACAAGTTTTTTGATGCTTTTGGGGACGTGATAGGTCAGACTTAGCGTAAGATGTGCTCCCAGTGACAATCTGAAATGAATTCAATATGTGTGGAAGACCAGAGCTTTCTATAATCCGTTAAAGATGATCTCTGTGTCTGGGAGGGTGTCAATGCATATGTGTCATGCATCGCTCAAGTGAAATAGAGTGTCTCTGCCTAGTTCATGAAAAAGGTTAGAAGATTTCCAAGTCATAATGTCTACAGATACTGCAGTATAGACTTACTGGCAGGAGATAGCTGTTCTTGTTTTGTTGTTACACCTTTTCTCAGAGGTGTAAGTTAGAATTGACATTAATGAGGCAATGATAATGCAACTATGTCTTTGAGCCACAGAAAGATTTTTAATCCCTCACAGACTCATGATTTTTGTTTTATCTATTTTTTCTAAGTAGGATTTATATAAATCTGATTTGAACTGAAGTGTGTTGATAATGTGTTTTACAGCCTCTTAAAGTGTAGCCCACAGAGCCAGTGCTAGAGTGAGCTGGAGAATCAGACATTGGAAGGAATATGCTGTCAGACAGGGTAGATTCACCCTTATTTGAAGTCTTTATGTTGAAAACCAGCTTAAGCAGGAGTCATGGGCTCAGTGACAGAAACATAATCCCATTCGTTGCCCAGGTTTACTTTTCTAAATATGGGACTGTACAGACGTCTAAACAAGATGCTATCCCTAGGCAACTCTGTTGTGCTGTACCTGCATTATCTGCATGCCTACTCTGCATTACTGTAACACCACCCTGGCCTTAAAATTAATTAATCTGTGACCTAAACCCATTTATCTTTATCTTTCCTTTTTTATAATATAATCTCCCCCTTTGTACCCTCTCCAGTTGCTAGCAGATCATCCAGGATGTATCTGACAGCCCACCTTTTCCCTTTCTCACTGGATGCATCACCTGTGCTGGAGCAGTAACTGATGCTCTTCAGTATTTCTGTACACCTGTTACAGTGAAGTCACCAAGGGGACTCCATAGGAAGTGGTCCTTTTCAGCCATGTGTGTCATATCTAAATGTGAAGCAAAATAACTTGCAAGTTTCCAGGGTCAAAGGAGCAGCTGTTAAGTCATCCTTCACAGTCTTCCTCGAGCTCTTCTAGATCAAAATTTTGGACTTCTTACCCAGCTGTATTGCTTTTTTACATAATATGACTGTTCCTTCACTATATTTCACTCATAAACTTTTTCCTCCATTTCAGTTTGCATCCCATTCAGACCAGTATGTTCATAAAATATTAAAGCCCAATTGTAAGCATAGAATCATAGAATCATAGAATAGTTAGGGTTGGAAAGGACCTCAAGATCATCGAGTTCCAACCCCCCTGCCATGCCCAGGGACACCTCCCACTAAACCATGCCACCCAAGGCTATGTCCAACCCAGCCTTGAGCACCACCAGCGATGAAGCATTCACAACTTCCCTGGGCAGCCCATTCCGGTGCCTCACCACCCTTACAGTAAAGAATTTCTTCCTCATATACAATCTAAACTTCCCCTGTTTAAGTTTAAACCCATTACCCCTTGTCCTCTCACCACAGTCCCTAATGAAGAGTCCCTCCCCAGCATCCCTAGAGGCCCCCTTCAGGTATTGGAAGGCTGCTATGAAGTCTCCACGCAGCCTTCTCTTCTGCAGGCTGAACAGCCCCAATTTTCTCAGCCTGTCTTCATACGAGAGGTGCTCCAGTCCCCTGATCATGCTCATGGCCCTCCTCTGGACTTGTTCCAACAGTTCCATGTCCTTTTTATGTTGAGGACACCAGAACTGCACACAATACTCCAAGTGAGGTCTCACGAGAGCAGAGTAGAGGGGCAGGATCACCTCCCTCTACCTGCTGGTCACGCTCCTTTTGATGCAGCCCAGGATACGGTTGGCCTTCTGGGCTGCAAGCGCACACTGCCGGCTCATGTTCATTTTTTCATCAACCCACACCCCCAAGTCCTTCTCTGCAGGACTGCTCTGAATCTCCTCCCCACCCAACCTGTAGCTGTGCCTGGCATTGTTCCGACACGTATTTTAATAACTTCTATTTTTTTCTTACTTCAAAGAATGGTAGATCACACTTCTGATTCAGAATCCTATACACCCATACAATTTTTCCTCTGCACAGATCTTCATTTTCCCAAATTAATACACTCTTGTGTTGAAATAATCTCACCATGCCCTACCACAGGTTTTTTGTGTCTTGGTTTCTGATGCTTGTGAGCTTAAAGTCATGGTAAGCACTTACTGAGTCCTCCTGCAGAGAACGGTTTCTTTTTTTCTTGGCATGTCAATTTGAGGAAAAACATCTTTTATTGCAAAAAAAGTGAACTAATTACTAAATAGATTATCAGTCACAGTTTCAAGATCTCAAAGGGCAAAATAAAACCAAAATATTTTATATGGATATGCCCTTGGAACTTGCCCTGTCGTACTAACAGTATGTTGCAAGATGAGCATTGAAGGAAGCTCAAACATAAGCAGGCATTGGGAGTTTCCTGAGTTCAGTTAAAGTACCATATAGATATATATACATAACTTCGATTGTTCTCCTCTTCCCTTACCAAAAAAAATAGAGAAAAACCTTGTATGCCTGATTTTGAGAGGCAGCCTGTTTGTACCTTCTGCACTGGTGAAATAATTCAGGAACAGTTCATCCTAATGAAAATATTATCCCTGTAATACTGCCAGCTGGGTCAGATGAAGCTCATGTTATCTGCTGGTTTTGTGGCAGTACTGCTCATAAAACTTGGACTTGCTAGAGAATTACTTAAGCCCACTTACTGTTATCTGAACACTCTTCCATTCATGAATTTGCTTTCTTTGTCCATTCATTCCAGTGATACCTCCTTTGCTTCTTTCCTGCACTGATCATTCAGCAAAAACATCTTTAGATTTCAGGAGAGTCTTGTGACTCTGTGGGATAAAATCAAATTTTCATGAATATTGTTATCTTACAGGTTGTGAAGTCAGGCATCTTGTGTATTCTTTCAATGTTATATATATGCATTTTCAACTATCTCATTTTTAAATGCTTCATTTTAGATGGTATTTCAGATTACAGTTAATCAGTTCATTGCACATCTTTTTTTCCTGTTGAGCTTTTTCTTTCTTTGTGTTATGGTGTCTGTAAGCTTGATGATTTCTCCTTTGAGAACAGCTGTTTTTCAACATTTTCCATGTGGCCTAAGAAAAGATGCTGGCTTATGAGACAGTCCTTCATGGACAGCCCCCTGTATGTATTGCTTGAAGCATGTTAGAAGGTTACTCCAGCAACCAAAGTTGTCATTTGTAGAGATGTTGCATACTCCATTTACCCTCTGTTCTCCTCTGACTTGTGAGTTCCTCCTCTATTTTCCCCTATTTGGTTCTGTTATGTAAATACTGGCTCCCTGCCATGTTCAGCTATAATGAGCTGCAGTATTAACTGGTACCATTAAGTCTACAGTTTGAATGCAGGCCACTTCTGCCAGCTCCCAGAGCACTCTCATTGAGCCTTTGATCTGCTTGCATATGTTGGCTGCTCAGGCATTTCTCTAATGATTCCCTTCACTTGCAAGGAAGATGCTTTTTGAAGAAAAGCACTCCAGTCTGTCTTGTGCACAACAATCCCCTGAAACCTTTCCTGCTTGTTCAGCTTCCTTGTCATGTTGGTGATACTGAACAGCTTTTCTCAGGCTGGCATTGAGCAACAGCTAAGCGTGAATTATTTTTCTGTAGCTAGTACTAATTTAAAAGTACTTTGCCTTTTTTTTTTTTCTTAATCGAGTATTCATTTTTTCAAAGCTTAATTAAAAATATCAGTTTTCTTCTGAGGTGTGTGTATCCTGAGCATATAGTTGTAATATTCTCTCTAACACAGCTCTCTAACAGCTGAACCATAGCAGTAGGGAGATCACTTCCTAGAGATCCAGATCCATGTTTAAACACCTAGAAGGTCTTAGCTCGCACACTTCATTTCAAAGAATCAATCCGATTTTACTGTGAGTAACAAAGCTGAATAAAAATTAGCCGAATAAAAGTTTCTTACATATTTTGCCCCTTTGTTTGGGACTGGTTTGATTATAAAGCCAGACTCTGAGCTGAGAGTCGTCACCTCAATCCTATAGCCTCACTGCAGCAAAGTATGCTGTCCAAAATAACTCTCTCTGTAGTCCAGTGTTTAAGATCACAGTCTGTATGGTGTTTAAGACCTGAGGATACTGACTTCACCCAAGAAAAATCTGCTTAAGAAGCCTCCTGAAATCCTTTCACATCTGTGAAATAGGAAGATTTGCCACAAACACAGCTCCAGATCACCAACAGAAAGGAAGGGAGGAGATGTATGGGCCCCGAGTAGACTTCTTAGTCTGGAGGGTCCAGTGAAAGACAGGTTGACAGAGGGCAAGAGGAAGCCAGTATTGACATAGCATGTGTTTTACTCATTCTGTTGAGTGTGCATACACAGCTGCCACCCAGCCCTTGTGCACTGATGAATGTCTCTATGCAGGCAGGTGTCAGATGTTAAGTAAGACACTTCCCGGCAAACCTTTTTCCACACTCTTGAATGTTTATTTTAGAAATAAGAAGAACTATTTTGTACCATATTCATATGGTTTAACCACATAAAAATGACAATAATTTAATTTTTTTAGAACTAGTTTGGGAGGTCTTTCTACAGAAGGGTGTTTACCTTTCCTGTGCAGTGTTCAGATTTCTTGGCAGTGCTTGAAGGGACTCTGTCAGGATGAAATCATATATGTCTAGAAAATATACTTCAGTTATAGAACCTAACAGCTTAGAATGCTTTGTTTTTTACCATATATACTGTGCGTACAGGGACTGATCCGAAGCTTCTGGCTCCATACTGGTTTGGCTCAAGACTACGCATTTTTCAAGTTCAACCTACATCATTTACTTTTTCCAGACTGACAATGCAGGGACAAGAGTACCCTCTTCTGAAGGCTCATTGCTCCACTAGGACAAGAATTCTAATTCTAGCAGCTTCTCCTGACATGAGTACCTGCTTACTAGTTGGTATCACTTTCTGGTCTACCTATCTAGCAAAATTGTTATGTGGGCTCCAATTCTTGTAGCAGTGAGAGGAGCATTTCAAAAGGCATTGTTGTCTCTGTTGTTGTTCGTAACACCCTAATGCCTAGACCATACTTCCAAGCTGAGAGTCCCATTTTGCTAGACAGTAAAGAAAGACAGTGTAAGAGATTATAGAATCATAGAGTCATAGAATGGTTAGAAGGGAGCTTAAAGATCATCTAGTTCCAACCTCCTTTGCAAATTGATGACTTTCAGCTGGGTTATAGACTAGCAAGTATGTAGATTTTTCCTGAAGTCCAAACACAACAACTGTGGTGACCTCACAAAGATGTCAGTTCCACAAGGCTCCCTTAGCTTGATCCTGTAACTACCATATTTACCTTTTTAAGTACAGGATTATTTCCTACTTGATTTTTAATTCTGTGATTGTCAGATGCATGCAGGACATCATGGCATTCTTTTTTGTATGCCATACGTATTGGAAGACTTATTTCAGCTTGGCCAAAACATCCAAAACCAAAGAGGCAGAAAAAAGCATAGATAAGGACCGTGTGAAATAAACCAGGAATTATTTCATCTAGCATCACATAACACCATACACTAAAGGTAAAACTGTGTTACTTAAGAAACCAAAAAAACACACTATTTAAAAAAAAAATCTCCAACAGTATAAGTAGTTTAAAAACTAAATTGTAAATTTAATGGGATAATCGTACTTCAAAGTGCTGCAAGCGCCTGTACCTGTTATAAATAATTCTGCAGCCCTGTGATTTTATTCTGTAAAATTATCACTGATATTCTTGTGCTTTTTAGGACTTTTAAATTCTGCCAATCATATATGTCATTTATGATTTTGGTTATTTGCACATCCCTACTCCACTTTGCATGTCTCTACATTCTTTACTTTCCATTTATGAAAGCTCATAAAAGACACTGGGGACTATGAATGTACAGGGGTAAGAAAGAATCTGACCTCATATTTCCTAAGCACCTCTAAGGAATCTCCTGTTTAAAGCAGCTGGAAAGAATTGTGAACAAAATGATGTTATGGGTAGGGCAATAGATACAACCTGCAACAGAAATTTCAAACACTGGAAAAAAAAACCTTTCTCTTTACTGAAACACAGCATTTCTTTCTGGAAGAAGCAACAGACACCCTCCTCTGCAGAAGCCAAGATGTCCAAAGAGTTTTTGTGGCCTGCTAGTCACTGAGATTTTAACTACCAACAGAAACATTGTGCACTTATACCAGTAACAAACGAGAAGTTGCTGGAGGCGACAGCTATTACCATCACTTGAATTAAGGAACTCTGGCAACTAACCATGTATCGAAATAGATTCTGAAATAAGAAAATGCCTTTTTTTCAGCACCTACTCAAGTATCTTACTTTCGACTGTGCCAAAAGTGAAGGGTAGCTGATATCCACATTAATTCTAACTGACAACTTTATGGGAAAATCTGGGAAGATCTTTGCCCCAAGATCATTCATATGGAGAACATACTCCAGATTAGTTTAACTGGCTGCCAGATGTCACTCCTATTCCACTACTAAATAGTTCCCAGTACATATATCAGGCTTTAGTGACCTTTAGGTATTATGGCCTGAAAAGTGACCATGGCAACTTGTAAGTGCTTGTGGTGATGCCCAGGACATATCCTGTCCTGTTATAAAATCAGCAAATACCATGGGTAGATGGAGCACAGAAGGGGTGTAATGTGGCTTTTTGGTCCATCAGCATTATCATATAGGGAGGAAAAAATATTTCTTATCTGCTAGTGGTTTCAATTTGTTATGGGTGTTACTGAGAGGGAGGGAACAAACGCTCACAATGACTTTATAAAATAGAGAAGTTAGAATTGTTCTTTGGCTGTAAGATGGCACAACCCTGAATGATTATTTCCATAATGTGTTTACTAACATGATGCATTTTAAATGTGCTGAACAGTTTCTGTTGACGGCTGATCCCAAACTGTCAGAGTGGTTTTCCTCTGCTTCTTCCACAATTTCTGCTTCATGCTGCTGGAGAATGCTTCATGCTTCATGCATGTTTCATAACATTCCTGCATTGTCTGCCTCAATTCTGCTTGGAGCCTGAGGGTGTCTTTCTTCATGGTCAGTCTCTTCAGTTTCTGCCTGGCTTTGTTTCTTCAAGGGCAGGTTATTTGAGCCTTCCTTGTCCTGGATGCTTAATTTGATTACCCAACGTTCAGTTTCGATAATGTCATGCACAAAACGAAGCTGTTTTTCAGGATTAGAAAAAGTGGCAGTGTCTAGCTCTCACACTTTCACTTGGCATGTGGGAGTATGTCCAGGCCAGTGTAGCATTTTACATAAAGTTGATGGGAAGATTGTTTTCTTATATTCTCATTCTGAACACAGGACTTTTTTGTGTACGTATTTTTGCTTATCTCTGAAGTGCATTCTTGTAGAGAACAAGACTGGAAGACCTAATATTTTAACCAATTTTCTGTTTATGGCTGAAAGCATTAGAGGTTGTGTTCAATAGAGCTCATAGAGCAAAATCTGGTTTTAATGTTATAGACACTGAAATTCAGTCATCAACATGCCTGCTGATGCAGGATTTACATAGCTAAGGTAGAGAAGGGCCAGCTCAGTGACAGGTGTTCACCCAGGGGTTGAAGAGGACCTATCCCCCTGCTCTTCCATTGCATCTCTGAATACCTTAGCACTCCCTACCTCCACTGCAAGGAGAAGTCAGTCAGAAGTCCAACAACTGGATCTTCTGGAAAAAAATCCTGCTCAGCAATTCATTAATACATTTCCTTTATGGACCTTCTTAACACCTTCTTATTTTTGTTGTTGTTAAAGAGAGAAAAAAAGCCATCTGATTATATCCAATAAGTCTTGAAATACAATGGCCAGTCTCTTACACACCAAAAAATTTTTATTTAGGACACAAGACTATTCCCATGATATTGCAGGAGTCCCAAAGACTTGAAGTCAAAGAATCACAGAATCATAGAATAGTTAGGATTGGAAAGGACCTTAAGATCATCTAGTTCCAACACCCCTGCCATGGGCAGGGACACCTCCCACTAAACCATGCCACCCAAGGCTATGTCCAACCCAGCCTTGAGCACTGCCAGCAATGGAGAATTCACAACTTCCCTGGGCAGCCCATTCCGGTGCCTCACCACCCTTACAGTAAAGAATTTCTTCCTCATATCCAATCTAAACTTCCCCTGTTTAAGTTTTAACCTGTTACCCCTTGTCCTATCACTACAGTCCCTAATGAAGAGTCCCTCCCCAGCATCCCTATAGGCCCCCTTCAGGTATTGGAAGGCTGCTCTGAGGTCTCCACGCAGCCTTCTCTTCTCCAGGTTGAACAGCCCCAACTTTCTCATCCTATCTTCATACAGGAGGTGCTCCAGTCCCCTGATCATCCTCGTGGCCCTCCTCTGGACTTGTTCCAACAGTTCCATGTCCTTTTTGTGTTGAGGACACCAGAACTGCACACAATACTCCAAGTGAGGTCTCACGAGAGCAGAGTAGAGGGGCAGGATCACCTCCCTCTACCTGCTGGTCACGCTCCTTTTGATGCAGCCCAGGATACGGTTGGCTTTCTGGGCTGCAAGCACGCACTGAAGCCAGCTCATGTTCATTTTTTCATCGACCAACACCCCCAAGTCCAAGACCTTTTGACAAGAACTGAAAATGCAGAGGAGCAGTAAATAGCCTTAGCCTCATCCTGCAGTTACAAAAAGGGCGATAGCGATCAGAGAAGAGTTCCCTTTCATTTACTGCTTCTTCATGGCATCTGTCATTTCAAAAGTAGAAAATTTCAGGTGACTTTATTCTGTGCTTAAGGTTTTTCTCTGTTGACCCCTTCACAGATGGGAGATTGGGAAATGGAGCACCTGCAGTCTTACTTGTGGGGTTGGATTGCAGACACGGGATGTCTTCTGTTCTCATCTGCTGTCAAGAGAAACTAATGAGACCATCATTTTGGCAGATGAATTGTGCTATACACCTAAGCCATCCCTTGTGCAAGCCTGTAATCGCTTTGACTGCCCACCATCTTGGTATCCTACAGAATGGCAAGAGGTAAGAATGTATGTGTAATCTCATTTTATGACTGTTAAAAGTAGCTATTAATGCATTATGGATGGAGCATTTTGCTTTAGCCCATCAAGAGGATTCATTAATCACTGCAGGAAGCCATTCAAAAACTGAAAAAGTTTGCCTTTTTACAAATGCATCATTTTCAGAGGTAAATAATGACTATACCTACTTCTAATGCAAAGTTACTGTAAACTATTCATATCTGACTGTAGATTCCAGACAAAAATACTTGGAATATAAGAGTCAGCTGCCGTGAGTGGATTTGGCTTAGCAATGTCAAGGTTTCTAGGAATACAAAGCTATAAGGATCAAGAAAGAGAGAAACTCTGAAGTGTGTTGAGTATTCCATATATTCTCAAATAATAATTCAGTTCAGGATAAGAAATGCTTCTCACCCTTCAGAGTCACGAGTGTTAGGCACTTCCCTCTGGGAGATGGATACCTTATTTACCCTAACACTGAAAGCTGTTGTCTACCCAATGGATCTGTACAAGAATTTCCATCTTTGGAATGCAACCTGAAATGAGTTTGTTTGCTGCCATCTGGTTGCAAATAATAGAATCATAGAATCATAGAATCATAGAATCATAGAATCATAGAATCATACAATCATAGAATAGTTAGGGTTGGAAATGACCTGAAGATCATCTAGTTTCAACACCCCTGCCATGGGCAGGGACACCTCACACTAAACGATAACAACACTTCTATAATTAAAAAAAACTTAAAGATGCTTCTGTTGGATATAATATTGCACAGGAAGAAAGGATCCCACCATGTTGTCAAGAGTGAAGGAAAAATTTGCTGTGTGGTGGAGGTGCAAGCAAAGGGCCTATTTAAATCTTTGATTATACTGGATGCAAAGATTCATTTCATCCTATGAGAAAAATACGGTGCTTTCATATGCCTACCCAGTCTCCATCTACAAAATCCCTCCTAACAGCCAGGAAGATGTTAATGTACTCAATAAATGAAGTTGATAAGTCTGTGAAGCTTTACTCAAGGGTCAGCCCCGGGTTTGGGCAGGCAACCCAGTAACAAAGATTTGTGTCACACTGATGTTCTGCCAAATCTAGATAACTAGCCTATGGCATTAGTCCCATGTTTAAAAGAATTCAGTGATATTTCATGCTTTAATTTGTCTGCTGATGTTCACATACACATATTTGCCTAGTTGTACTTTTTGAATATTTCTAGTATAGTCATAAATGCTATATTTGTAAATACCAAATAGTATTCTACTAGCACACTGTATAATAAAGGCAAGCATTTCAAAGTTAGCATATGCTAGAACGAGTGCCTATGCTCATTAAAATCCTATAATTGGCCAAAAAGTCTTTGCAGAAATGTATTTTCTGTAAGTTTATGTGAACAGTCAGAAGAGACATACGTTACAGCTTGCTGAAAAATTGATTTTCCTCTAACAGTGACTATTTGCTATAAGCCATCCTAGAATGGTACCAAAAGAGTTATGACTAGAGCTATTGTAAAACAGGCATTTTTCAAAATTTGAAAATCTTCCTCAGCTATGTGAATACATATATTTCTGCCTGTCTAAAGTAATGTTTTGGCCATTTTTTATCTACTCTCAAACATGCTGTCTTTCTGAAAGGTGTAGCAGATCTGAGGGATGAGGGACCTCAATTAATTATGAAGGCTTCAATAAGCATATTAATCATGAGTTCAATCAAGCTGCTCAGTTCACACCTTTTGTTTTAGCTGCTGCCTTCTCTGGCTGGGTGGAGAGAAAGAACCTGAGCTGCAGGTCATTGCTGCAGCTTAACAAAGGTCATATCACAGCTCTGCTGCTTTTCCATAGGGTTTGCAAGCTGACCAGCTAAGTACTTAGCTCCTTATCGCTTGGGCACTGAGTATTTCCTGTGCTTACCGTTCACCAGGAGGAAACAGCACAAAAAAAAATGTACTTCTCTACTTACTGGCTTCTGCCTCTGTTTAGACAAGTAGAGTGCAAGAAAATAATAGAACAAAAGAAAAAGGCCTAATCCATCAAAATTAAGTTTCCTTCTCTCAGTTTTTAGACATCTGTCCTCCTTTGTTACACCGCCAATCTCTGTACAGTTATTTCCATCCTGTAGGAAAGCCAGGCCTCGCAGTTCAGAGTCACACAGGTTTCCCTTGGATGACCTCCATGTGAAAAGCTGCACCATCAGGGGACTGTATTGCACTTAAGAATTATTACAGCTGTTGGCTCCTGAAATGTGTGAGGGAAAAGGTCATTTGAACAAGATGTGAGTGGCTGAGACTTCTCGTGGAGGTGGGCTCCAGCTATGCAGCAGAGCTGCCATGGACCTTCCAGCAGAAGTTCGTTCTTTGCATTAAGGGATCCACAGCATCTCCCCTCTCCCCAGATCCTTCAGAGGGTTTGCCACATACGGAGAGACAGAGCGCCATGTAGGAAAGTGCCCTCTTCAACCTGAGGAAGGTTATTTTAAACTTCACCAGCACTGGAGGATAACATCTGGTGGCCACACAGCCTGATTTGAAGCCAGTTCTTTGGTCTCATCTGTGGAGTTTGTCATGCTTTTCAGAGCACTCTCTCACAATAGTTTCAAGCAAACAAACAAAACAAAAGATTTAAACTTAAGAAAGGGTTGTCTGAATTAAATGCCATTAGAAGTCCCAGTGTTCTTGGCAGATAAACACATGATAATTATCAGTGTTGTAACATTCCAAGCAATTTTTTAAGTATCTCTTTACAGTATCAAGACTATTTATTTTTAAATCGTTCTTTTTCTTAGATAAATCCATTAGGATGTTTATCTTTCTTTCAGTAGTGTGCCTCTGGAGGAAAGTGGATATGATCTTTCCTTTTGTCATTGTTTAAGCCCAGTCAGTAACTCAGAACCATGCAGCTGTTCGCTCACATCCCCCTAACTGCCCCCTCTGGGCAGGATGGGGAGGAGAATTGAAAGAATGTAAACCCCATGGGTTGAAATAAGAGCATTCCAGTAACTAAAGTACAATATAAAACTAATAATAATAATTACCATTATTGTTGTTAGTTTTGTTATGATTATTATTGTTATTATCATTATTATTATGAAAATAACGAGGGGAGAGAATATGAAACTAAAAGGGGAAAGGAAAAAAAAATGTAAATATAAATGATGCACAATATAATTGCTCACCACCCACTGGCCACTACCCACCACTACCTGAGCAGCAATCTGTCCTTCTGAGTGACTCCCTCCCAGTTTATATACTGGGCATGACATGCTGTGGTATGGAATACACCTTTGTCTAGTTTGGGTTGGGTGTCCTGTCTCTGCTTCCTCCCAGCTTCTTGTGCCTGGAGCATGAGAGACTGAAAAGTCTGCTGAGCAACAACTAAAACTTGTGTGACCGGCATTGTTCTCAGACTAAAGCCAAAGCACAACACTGCACCTGCTACTACGAAGGAGAAAAATAACTGTTGCAGCTGAACTCAGAACACCTTTTTACAAGTCCTTATCAATATCTACTCTGCAAATCTCAGATGGGAGACATCCATTAGTAAATGGACAGTTGCACTCAGAAAGTTGATCTCAACAGCTACATGCCTATATGGAGACTGGTGACAATCGGTGCTCCTCAGGAGATATTACTGGCACCGGTACTGTTCAACTCTTTTTTCAGCAACATGGACAATAGGATTGAGTGCATCCTCAGCAAGTTTGTCAGTGACACCAAGCTGTGTGGTTCAGCTGATACACTGGAGGGAAAGTATACCATCCAGAGGGACCTTGACACGCTTGAGAGGTGGCCAGTGCTAACCTCATGAAGTTCAACAGTGTGAAGTGCAAGGTCCTGCACACGGGTCAGGGCAGTCTCAGTCCCTAGTTGGGCAGAGACTGGATGGAGAGCAGCCCTGTGGAGAAGGACTTGGCGGTGTTGGCTGATGAGAAACTGAACATGAGCCGACTTCAGTGTGCTCTCACAGCCCAGAAAGCCAACCTTATCCTGGGCTGCATCAAAAGAAGCGCGACCAGCAAGTTGAAGGAGGTGATCTTGCCCCTCTCCTCTGCTGTCATGAGATCCCTACCTGCAGTACTGCGTTCAGCTCTGAGGCCCCCAGCACAAGAGGGACGTAGACCAGCTGAAGCAAGTCCACATGAGGGGTACAAAGATGATCAGGGGGCTGGAGCACCTCTCCTATGGAGACAGGCTGAGAGAGTTGGGCTTGTTCAGCCTGGAGAAGAGAAGGTTCATGGGAAACCTTACAGCAGCCTTCCAGAACCAAAAACGGGCAGCAAGAAACCTGGTGAGGGACTTTTTACAAGGACAATATAGTGTTAGGAAAAGGGGGAATGGTTTTAAGCTGACTGAGGGGAGATCTAGATTAGACATTAGGAAAAAATTTTTCTCTATGAGGGTGGTGATGCACTGTAACAGGTTGCCCAGAGAACCTGTGACTGTCCCATCCCTGGCAGTGTTCAAGGCCAGGATGGACAGGACTTTGAGCAACCTCGTCTAGTGGAAGCTGTCCCTGCCTGTGGCAGGGGGATTGGTACTAAATAATCTTTAAGGTCCCTTCCAACCCAAACTGTTCTGTGTTTATATGATTCTGCTAAATCTTCATTGTCCTTTGGTTTGTTATTGAATTAAGTGACATAGTTTCATTCTTTGCATTTTTTTTTTATCTGTTTGGGGATATCTTTACTCCAAAAATAATTATGCTCCAAAGATAATTAGAACAATGGCTTGACAACACAGTCAGCGTGGGAAAACAAGTAATGTTTTCAGATATTTCCCTAGCCATTTTTTCTCAATTTTGTAAAAAATTCTTTCTAAATCTTCAAGTGTCAAGCCTTAGAAAGCAACTGGAAGACCTGCTGAGAGAAAAATGTTTACTCCCTCTGCAGATGCTTTATCTTACTGTCGAGCATTACTGTAGAGTCATAGCAGAGAATTCATTTTTGAGAGTAAGGCCAAAACTTGTAAAGCTGTAGTCCCACCGCCTGGAGCAGATGGCAGTGCAAAATTAAACAGCCTGGGAGAGATGAGGAGTAGGACGATCCCTTCCTCAACTGTCCTTGTAAGCAGGACTACCATAAAATGATGTACTTTCAAACATTCAACTACTGCCCCAAACCGGTAACAGTTATCTGCTGAGAGACAGTTGCTTAGCCCATTATTTTTCATCAATAATTGCCTTTTTTCACAAGTTTGAAAGGCACTAGCTTCCCTGCCTCCCAAACAATAGAAATGGTGGGTTTGCCTGAATCCTCTTCATTGTATGCATGTGTGTAGATGCTCATAGGCATGTGCTGAGGCAGAGGGACATCCTGCTTTCCCTCTCTGATTTCAGTGGTGACCATCAGTTCTTAATTTTGATAATCATTCAAACATAACTGCAGGAGCAGAGCAGACACTAAAGGAATGACTGCTGTGGGAGATGCCAAGGCCCCCGTTTCACAGCAGTTTGCGATGACTGCTACTATAGGAGAAAATAGCTGCTGCTGGGATCTCTTTCTTGCCCTTACAGCACCCATTCCCTTGTATGTCCAGAAGTGCCATGTGATCACACAGTGGTCCTGGTTAAAGCTAACCAAACTAAATATAACCAAACTAAATATAATTAGTTTTAGCTGAGATTAATTTCCCACATTTGTGTTCACTACACACCCGCACGAATGCTTATGCCAGAATATGGGAAAAGATAGCACAAAACCAGGAATGACTGACTAGCAGACTTAGGTTTATGGGGTTTCAACTCTGGTGTCTGCCTTGCCTTATGTTTGCTTAAGCTAGTTGAACTAGGCATAATCAGGGAGCGTTGTGGGAAGACATCACTCTGGTAGTGGGTACCCTGTCAAAGTCTCAGATCCCTCATAGAGAAATGTTAGGGGATACTGGGCTTGGCTCTGCTCAGAAGCTGTGGGAAGCAGGAATATCAGGAGACATAGTTCAGCCACACTTTACCTACTTGAATGGGTAGATGCAACCAATCTGTGATACAAGCACCCTGTGGTACAATACTTTTTCTCTATTGTAATGGTGCTGTAGGGTCATTTTGAACAGCAGAGAGAGCGTATTATTCTGATGGGAAATGTCTGAGTGAGAATCCTCAAAAAACTACTGTTTCATATTTCCTGTAAACACAAGCAGATGTTGTTATTGATTACCCCTTTTCTTGGAAAAATGCAACAGCTGGAAGCTTGCACTAGAGAAAAATCAGCAAAGACCCCAGGGCAGTGCAGGCTCCAGAGTTGAAATGTAAGCCCAGGCACAGTTCAGTGCAGTAACCCAGGACTGCCCTAGAAGAATATTCCTGCAGAAAGGATGAATCATATTAGTGCATTTGGCTCTCTCTGGCACTTACCAATAGAGTTCGGTGTTCAGTAGCAAGTTATTCTTCACAGAACAAAGCTGTGTAAGTGACTGAAAGGCAAGAAGCAAGAAAAGATCTATTTTGTCTGATCATTTTATCTAGTAGGAAGGACATGAAGACTTCCTGGAATTTGACTGATTGACAGAAGGAACCTACTTTTGTTGTATTTATGCAGTGACTAACCCATTTTGGCTCTCATATGCGATGACAGTCCGCAGGCAATCTTGCAGTAATACCTTTAGTCATATTTTTCTTGATTTACTCTCTCCTTAGGAATGAATTATCTTCAAATGAAAGGTTGATAAACATTTTGTTGAAAATTAAAGTATTGTTTTACTTGCTTAATTTTTTTAGCCCTTTGAACTTTGTAGCATTTTAAGTAAGCAGGAGAAAAGCTATTTTTATTCATTAGAGAGCAAAACCAACTGAATATAAATATCTTTTTCTGTACTCCTTTTCTGTCTTTCAGGGAAAATACATATCCTAAATAAATAGGCTAGCATTAAACTTCAGGCAGCTCTGTCTATGTACAAGAAAAGAATCCTTCATGACTGCAAGATTTTCTGAAACAGTCCCTTTTTAACTGCTTGAGTATAAGTTTTAATACTTCTTCATACCGTTTTCTGGTTTTCAAGCATAACTTCCATGTTGCAAGCTATAAGCAACTTCTGGTCACATCACTGCAGTGCAAGCTCTCCCTTCTTCTTAGCCAGGAGAAAAGGAGTTGAGCTAGCTGGAAAGAGCTGCTAGTCCAGTCCAGCTAGAAATGGGGAGCTTTTGTCGGTCTCAAGAAAAGGATCACAGAATCACAGAATAGTAAGGGCTGGAAAGGACCTCAAGATCATCGAGTTCCAACCCCCCCGCCATGGGCAGGGACACCTCCCACTAAACCATGCCATCCAAGGCTATGTCCAACCCCACCTTGAACGCCGCCAGGGATGAAGCATTCACAACCTCCCTGGGCAACCCATTCCAGGGCCCCACCACCCTCACAGTATAGAACTTCTTCCTCAGATCCAATCTAAACCTCCCCTGCTTAAGTTTAAACCCATTACCCCTTGTCCTCTCACCACAGTCCCTAATGAAGAGTCCCTCCCCAGCATCCCTATAGGCCCCCTTCAGGTATTGGAAGGCTGCTCTGAGGTCTCCACGCAGCCTTCTCTTCTCCAGGCTGAACAGCCCCAATTTTCTCAGCCTATCTTCATACGAGAGGTGCTCCAGTCCCCTGATCATCTTCGTGGCCCTCCTCTGGACTTGTTCTAACACTTCCATGTCCTTTTTATGTTGAGGACACCAGAACTGCACACAATACTCCAAGTGAGGTCTCACGAGAGCAGAGTAGAGGGGCAGGAAGAGCAGAGTAGAGGGGCAGGAGCAGAGTAGAGGGGCAGGAAATCTTCAGGAGAAAGGACTGAGCAATCAAGTTTACCAAAAAGATTCAGAAAAGCTATTGAATCTGCATGTTCAAAACATCCTGCCCTGCTTGGTTAGAAAATGGATACAGAAAGGGATATCTGATTGAAAAAAGAGGGGAGGTGGGTTCTCCTGATATTAATAATTCCAATTCACTTTGATGCAAATAAATCTTCCTTCTTACCTTTTGGAAAGAGTACACGCTGCTGTCATGTCAGCCATAAGTATGAAAGAAGTGCATGGATATCTAGAGTTTTATTATATTAATCTTATAAACCAGTTGCTGAGATCAGTAGCAGATTGCAGCTGACATAAAGCTGCTGCATGAATTAAAAATCAAAGAAATGCTATAGTGAAAGAAGTGTTCAAGGACAGGAATTCTGGGCTGGACAATTAAGTTTTGAGCTGCACTAGCAACAGACCTCATGCAGGACAGAAAAAAGAAATGAGAAAATTACAAAAAGAAGAAAAGGCAAAGTGATAAAGTGGTGAAATTTATTTTTATCACACTCTCAAATATCCATTTGTTTTCTTGCCAGTACAAACCTTTTTTGAAAAGCAAAATTTGAATATGTACTTCAGGCTAACTACTTTATAGGTACTGTTATCTAATTTTTTTAATCAAATCTTTGAAATGAAGGTCTTGAATCATCTGCTGCTGGAGAAGACTTTTCCACTCTCTTCGACACTGTCAGTAGCACAGTCAGAACTCAGACAGAGATATTAGGATGTAGATCCTCCACATGATGTGCGTCTCATTTTTCAGTTGGTGATTACAGGAAAGGACAACTTTTCCATGTCCATAACTGCCATTCTCGCCTATTGTTTCCATGTCTTTTGTACAAACATCTGAAAGCAGAACACTTCAGAAATACTGAAGCAATTTTTCTTCGGGAATTACCGAAGCAATTCTAAATATTAGCAAATACGCTGCTTCTACTGTCTAAAATATTTTTGACATTTTTTAAAGAAGTACGCTTTGACATCTCTGAATTATTTTATATATTTATATTTTCTACATCGCTAAAGTGGAGTGTTGATTTCTACCCAACTTCACAAGTAATTTTTCCTGCGAGATACCATGGTGCAAGAGTGATGTGTGGCTGACTTTAATCTCTCACAGTGTTCACAGACATGTGGCAGTGGTGTCCAGAAGCGAGATACACTTTGTAAGCAGCATCTGGCGGATGGGAGCTTGTTAGAACTGCCAGAAACCTTCTGCTCCACACCAAGGCCAGTTGCCCAGCAAGTCTGCGAAAATGAGGATTGTCCCAGTGAGTGGCTTCTCTCTGACTGGACACAGGTATGCTATTTGTATGCATGAGTATTGTTCTGTTCTTGGTGATTAAGCTCCTCAATCATTTGGGATGGAGGAGCCAAATGACCTTAGACTACACAAAGTGTGTTATTCCCAATTTTGTCCTGTAATCTGTCCCTACCATCCTGGTAGGGGACGTGATCACTAACTCAAGGTTATTTTTGGGAGATTGCATCCACAGATGTGCTTTAGCAATCCAGCCAAACCATTAAGACCTCCCTTCTGGCATAAACACAAGCCATGCTCAAAACAATAAATCCCTGCCTCTGTCCATGACTATGCTTATGTTCGTCCAAGGCACCAATGATCTTTACTTCCCCAGGCTAAATGCTTTTTCTTTCCAAAGCCTGGCTGTTCTGTTGTCAATAGCTTTTTTCTCTTGGGGCCTTTCCCTGTGATGCAGAGTAGAGAAGGAAGGGATTCCTGCAGTCTGCTATAGTCACATCATTACAGACTCCAAGCTTCTTCATTCTAGGACACTGCTTTTGCAATGTTAGCTAGCTACTTGCTTCCTTCAATTTAGGCTTGGCAGAACAAACTCACTCTACTGAATTCTCTTGCACTTCCCCAGCCTCCCTTTCAGGTCCCAACTGGCTTAAGAAAAAAATCTTTTATATTTATAACAGTGTAACTGAAAATATAATTTCACCTTTAAATGACAGTAAACATGGAAATCATTCCTCATCTTGCAGTCTCTGCCATATCTCCTAGTTCTCTTTCATGTAAGGAGGTGGAAATTTTATTATTCTTGAAAGAAACACCAGTTACCTAACAGAGCTGTCCCACCTGCACTCTTCATATGTTGATCTATTTTGACATTTTACTCAAATAAGTAGACATTCCCATGAAGTCTGCTGTCAGGAGAAACATAGACATTCTGGCAGTGAAGATGGCAATTCTGTTCCAAAGCTGTCCTCCTTGATAAGCAGTTGCAATGTGATTTATATCCTTACCTTTAGTGTGTTTTCTCCACCTCATTTCCTCTCCAATTCCTGTTACCTATAGCTCCTTCACCTACAGAAGTGCATGTGTATCTTTGTGCTTCCAGCTTACAGCACTCAACCCACTTTCCACGACCTTTACAGACTGCTGTCTGGGTCCCAGTGCAATGCTGTATGCATTACATACATATAGAATCATAGAATACTTAGGGTTGGAAAGGACCTTAAGATCACCTGCTTCCAACCCCCCTGCCATGGGCAGGGACACTTTGCACTAAACTGTGTTACCCCAGGCTCTGTCCAACCTGGCCTTGAGCACCACCAGCGATGGAACATTCACAAATTCCCTGGGCAACCCATTCCAGTGCCTCACCACCCTTACAGTAAACAATTTCTTCCTTACATCCGATCTAAACTTCCCCTGTTTAAGTTTGAACTGCTTAACCCTTCTCATATCACTGCAGTCCCTAATGAAGAGTCCACCCCGAGCATCCCCATAGGCCCCATTCCAATACTGGAAGGCTGCTAGGTGGTGTCCACTTCCTTATCTTATCTTCATACAGGAGGTGCTCCAGTCCCCTGATCATCCTCGTGGCCCTCCTCTGGACTTGCTCCAACAGTTCCATGTCCTTTTTATGTTGAGGACACCAGAACTGCACACAATACTCCAAGTGAGGTCTCACAAGAGCAGAGTAGAGGGGCAGGATCGCCTCCTTTGACCTGCTGGTCACGCTCCTTTTGATGCAGCCCACGATACGGTTGGCTTTCTGGGCTGTGAGAGCACACTGCAGCTGGCTCATGTTCATTTTTTCATCGACCAACACCCCCAAGTCCTTCTCCGCAGGGCTGCTCTGAATCTCTCCTCTGCCCAACCTGTAGCTGTGCCTGAGATTGCTCCAACCCAGGTGTAGGACCTTGCACTTGTCATGGTTAAACTTCATCAGGTTGGCATCAGCCCACCGCACAAGCATGTTAAGGTCCCTCTGGATGCCATTCCTTCCCTCCAGCATTTCAACCAAACCACACAGCTTGGTGTCATCGGCAAACTTGCTGAGGGCGCACTCAATCCCACTGTCCATGTCACCGACAAAGATCTGGTCCCAAGACCGACCAGACAAGACTATTCCCAACACCGATCCCTGAGGGACATCACTCATTACTGGTCTCCAGCTGGACATTGAGCCACTGAGCACTACTCTTTGCATGCAGCCATCCAGCCAGTTCTTTATCCACCGAGTGGTCCATCTGTCAAACTTGTCTCTCCAACTTAGAGACAAGGATGTCATGTGGGACAGTGTCAAACACTTTGCACAAGTCTACGTAGATGATGTCATCTGCTCTACCCCTGTCCATCAGTTCCATAGCTCCATCATAGAAGGCCACCAAATTGGCCAGGCAGGATTTCCCCTTAGTGAAGCCATGCTGGCTGTCATCAACCACCATGTTGTTTTTCATGTGCCTCAGCATGCCTTCGAGGAGAATCTGCTCCAAGATTTTGGCAGTCACAGAGGTGAGACTGACTGCTCTGTATTTCCCCGGCTCATCCATTTTCCCCTTCTTGAAAATGGGGGTTATATTTCCCTTTTTCCAGTCATCAGGAACTTCACCTGACTGCCATGATTTTTCAAATATGTTGGACAGTGGCTTAGCAACTTCATTTGCCAGCTCCTTCAGGACCCGCAGATGGATTTCATCAGGTCCCATGGACTTGTGTACGCTCAGGTTCTTAAGATGGTCTCGAGCAAGTTCCTCTCCTACAGTGGGCTCAGGGTCTTCATTCTCATTGTCCCTGTGTCTGCCTTCCATATGATGCTGTTATTAGTACATTATATACATATACAGCATATATGATGCTGTATACATAAATATAAAAAGAAATAGGCATGCTGAAGTCCATTGAACAATACCCACCAGTCCATTGTGCACCACAGCTTAATAGTAACTAATACTCCTTTCTGCATGACATGTGTGGTAACTACCAGCCTGAGGTAACTCACTGGCATCTGAAACACTCATCTATTTATTATTTCTTTATCAATGATTTGGTTCAGGAATTTTTCTGCACCCTCAGGAATTTTGCAGATGACAACAGTTTGGCTGGGAGTGTTGATCTGCTGAAGGGTAGTAATGCTGTGCAGAGTGATCTGGACAGGCTGGATCAATGGGCTGTGGCCAGTGGTATGAGGTTCAACAAGGCAAAGTGCTAGGTCCTGCATTTTGGCTGCAACAACCCCATACAATGCTCCAGGCTTGGGGAAGAGTAGCTGGAAAGCTGCCCAGTAGGAAAGGGCCTGGAGGTGCTGATGGATGGAGCTGAACATGAGCCAGCTTGTGGCCAGGCAGCCAAGAAGGCCAATGGCATCCTGGTCTCAGGAATAGTGTGGCCAGCAGAGCCAGGACAGTGATAATCCCTTGTACTGGGCACTGGTGAGACCTCACCTCAAATCCTGTGTTCAGTTGTGGGCCTCTCACTGCAAGAGAGACGCTGGGGTTCTGGAGCGGGTCCAGAGAAGAGCAATGAAGCTGGTGGAGGGCCTGGAGAACAAGTATTACAAGGAACAGCTGAGGGAACTGGGGTTGTTTAGTCTGGAGAGGAAGCTCGGGGTGAGGGGGAACCTTACCACTCTCTGCAACTACCTGAAAGGAGAACGGACGAGGAAGTGGCTCATTTCTTTTCCCAAGTAACAAGTGATAGAACAAGAGGAAATGGCCTCAAGCTGCTCCAGGGGAGGTTTAGATTGGATATTAGGAAAAATTTCTTCACCGAGAGAGTGATGAGGCATTGGCACAGGCTGCCCAGGGAAGTGGTGGAAACACCACCGCCCCTGGAAGTGTTCAAAACCATGTAGACAAGGTGCTTAATGACATGGTTCAGTGATGGACTTGGCAGTCCTGGAGTAATGGTTGGACTTGATGATCATAAAGGTCTCTTCCAATCTAGTTGATTCTGTAATTCTATGATTCTATAATTCTAATACATCTGCAACAGTAAAGCTCAAATACTGAGTTTAGGCCAGATTTTAGCAGAACAGGATGTATCTGTGAAGCACAATTCAATGTGGTCTGCTCTTGGCTATGAGCAGGAGATCTTCTAGCCAGCACATGAAGATATAACAGAAACAAAATGCAAAGACAAGCTTTGTACTGTAGTACAGTACCATTGATACAAGGGGCACCATCTAAGAGAAAAAGTACCAAACGGAGCATGGGAAGATTCAAAGTCTCAGAAGACAAAAAATACCTGATATTTTGCCTCCCTGCTCTGCCTACACTGTTTGTAACTGAATGGCTGAGTGCTGCTCTGCCTCATTTCACTCTTGACATTTCGAAAACTGTAACAGATCTGTTCATGGTCTGAGTATACAATGTGGATATGGGAGGTGAGGAGGTGTGTGTGACAGGAGCACCTTTTGCTTTTAATGCACCTTGTTCTTAATGTTTCTTATTCTGTGCCTAGTGTTCAGTGAGCTGTGGAGAGGGCACCCAGAGTCGAAATGCTATTTGCAGAAAGATGCTGAAAACCGGGCATTTTGTCATCAATTCCTCACTGTGCCCACCTTTGCCGTTCTCATCCTTGACCAGGCCCTGTGCTCTAGGCACCTGTACAAGTAAGTGGAAAAGATGCTTAGGAATGTCTGGGAAAAGGGGGCTTGGATGTCCATCACTAAGAAATCCATGCTGTCACCTGTTCCAAAAACTTCTCTTGCACTAGTGTTACTTGGTCTTGAAGAGTGGCTGCTGCTGCTGCTAAGTTTTTTCTGCCTGTGAACAAGTATGCTTTAGCAATAAGGCAAGCCAGTGGATGAGAGCTTTACATTTTGCTGTTGGATGTTAAGTCTGAGCCAATATGCTGGAAGGGAGCTACTAGTTTCTGGAAGAACTGGCTCAAAATTCTGACTCAAATCTAGATCTAAATTTCACAACTGGAATGTAGAGGCTCAGAGATACAGCAGAGCAGCCCAAGGGCAATTGCAAATAAACTCTGTTGGAACAGTTACAAAGAAAATGTTTGATAAGGGATGTTGTTGAAGATATTTAAGAATGTATTTCATTCCGTCACTTGGAACCCAAGATTGGAATTCATAGATTTCTAATGAACCATGCAACCTAAGTTAGATATATTTTATGTTGCTATTTCATGCATTTTTTGTTGCCCTTCACAAGAGCAGTAGTTTCCCTGTATGCCTTTCTCTGGCTCACAATAAGGCAACTAGACGTGCAATAGTTTGAAAGTCAGCCTAGCTTCAGCTTAAAGCTGGCTATGAACTCTGAAATTGCTAAATGTTGGGTATGTTGAGGAGAAAGGAAGATCTGACATTCAGAAGTAAAGCTATGAAAAAATATTGCATGGTATTTGCGAATAATATATCTATGCTGCTTTATTTGGAGCTTCATTACAAAGACCTCTGTCATACAGATCTGGAAATTGGAAAGGCACACTGAACTATTAGTTAAATAATTTTAATATTAATATTATTTAAAATAATTTATTTGATATATGTATATAATATATTGCTATATTATGTATTTATTATTAAAAATAATATTTAATATTATCTAAATTATTTTAATATTATTTAATATGTCTTTAAGCCTAACCCAGACAGTTTTGTTCTAGTCAACATTATTCCTTGGAGAAGCAGCACTTTCACTCTCCTTACTACTGTGTGATGCAAGACCATGTTGCCTTTGAGGGTTCCAATGGTAAATCACAGTGTACTTGTCTTTGCAATGCATTTATTGAGTATTCATTTAAATACTTTAACAAGAACTACATTTCCACTGAAGTATTCTCCTTCCCAAAAAGATTTTGTCTCTTGCTCTCTGGTTTCTGCATGTACCCTAGGCAGGACTACTTTTGCATTCCTAATGCACCTTGTTATTCCTGTTATTTTGATTGCTCCAACTTAATGTTCAGCAGCTGGTGGCCAGTTTCTCCCACTATTGTCTAATAGGTTGAATGCTGCCAGCACCAAAGTAAACTGCTTGTTTTGTTTACTGGTATCACATACTAATAGAATTAATGATATTTCAGGGCACAACAGGCCAGTTCATAAGCAAAGCCCCCACATTATGGCCATAAAGAAAGTTTACATCCAGACAAGGAAGCAGAAGAAACTACACTTTGTTGTGGGTGGGTATGCTTACCTGCTGCCCAAAACTTCTGTAAACCTCCGATGCCCTACAAGGAGGTTCCGGAAATCAATGATCACTTGGGAGAAGGATGACAAGAGGCTCATCAGCTCAGCTCACATCACCATTACACCCTATGGGTTGATCAAAATCAACCGTTTGAAGCCTTCAGACACTGGGACATACACTTGCACAGCAGGGTCAGTCCAGGAGCATTTTGTAATTAAATTAATTGGAAGCAGCAAGATCATTGCTCGGGAACCAGCCAGTATTAGGGAAGAAGAGACTATGAGAAAACCCAGCTTAAATGAAGCCTTGAGAGCAGAGGAGAAGCATGTCAACAGGATTCTTTTCAATGGGAGCAAGGCTGAAAAGCGAGGTCACCTTGTGGACCCCAGCGGGTGGTATGATTATATTGTCTCAAGGCTGATGCAGTACAGGGGCTGGCCAGGGGAAAATCTGGAGTCCTGGGAAGCCCAGGAGTCCACAGAGAGAAATGCATCCTCAGAGGAGGACCAGAGCCGGGAGTATAGCCTACCATTTACTATGATCACAGAGCAGAAACGCTTGGATGATATCATAAGTAATTTGTCTCAACAGCCTGAGGAGCTTAAAGACGTCTACACTGAGCAGCTTGTTGTGCAGCTGGCTCACGAGGTTTTCAAGAGCCACTTAGAGCACCAGGAATCTGTTATCAGAGCATCAAGGAAAGGACTAGATTCAACCTCAGTGGAACACCCTGTCCACAGACATGTTTCTGGATTTACCGGCTCCCTGAGGACATCATCTGCTGAAGCATTCCTTCCTACCTCTGTAGACCCAGTAAATGGCTTGCGCAGACCTCATCAAAAGCCTGCCATCCTACGGAAGATTTCAGCAGCACAACAGCTTTCTGCTTCAGAGGTTGTTACCCACCTGGGACAGACAGTGGTCCTAGCCAGCGGCACACTGAGCGTGCTGCTTCATTGCGAAGCAGTGGGAAACCCAAAGCCCACCATCAGCTGGGCTAAGAATGGAGAGGAAGTAAAATACAATGATAGGTAAAACATATTATTTAACTTCTTAAAAAATAACTGATATTTTGACACTTCAATTTTCCTGTCAGTCCCGCACAAAAGCCTATTTTGCTATAGTTTGGTTTCATAATCGAAGAAGGACTAACGCATGTGAAGTGGTAAACAGGGTGTTGTAACTCTTCAGCAAGGTCTGGATACTGGGTCAGTCTGGCAAACAAGAGCTTTACTTATAGAATCATAGAATACTTAGTGTTGGAAAGGACCTTAAGATTATCTAGTTCCAAACTCCCTGCCATGAGCAGGGGTACCACACGCTAGACCATGTCACCCAAGACCTTGTCCAGCCTGGCCTTGAACACTGCCATGGATGGAACATTTACCACTTCTTTGGGCAACCCATTCCAATGCTTCACCACCCTTACAGTAAGTAAAATGAAGAGCTATATAGTACTAAAGTAGATAATGCCTAATGCAGTCAACTCCATGTCTGGAAGCTGTGATCCTTAGTGTGTTTTCCCATCTGAAGGTGCAGGTTGCTGCTCTGGAGATTGGTTTGCGTATATAAAAATAGTTGTTTATTGCTATTATCGTCTGGGTATCTCCTCGTTAGGGATATGAATTGCATTTCTCACAGTCCTCCAGCAGGGTCTGCCTGACACGGCTGTGGTAGCAGAAGATGGAGGGAGTGAGCCTTCTGCCTTTCGCATGTGTATCTGTGTTTGAAACTGCTCTGAGACAAACCTCAGGAGGACACTTCAGCCACCATTCCCTATGTATCTCTGATAGAGACTGAAAACTGTGGAACTATACTTAATGGCTATTTGCAGTTGTGCTGTCATCTCAACACACTGATCTCCAAGCATTAGTCTTCTGATATGAGTTGGTACATCCTGGTTTGTTAAACTCATGTGCTTGCCTCAGGTGTACCCTGTAAACTCGAGTAACAAAATGCTTTTATCAGCACACCACAGAAATTATGCTTGTTTTCCTTCAGGTAGACTTTAGCTGCCTGTCATTCCAAGTTATTAATTTGTGTGTAAAAGCACACAAAAAGAGATTATTTTCAATGTTAGTTATATGCTTAACTGTGTTGATAGCATAACATTTTTCTCATGTGTATACTTGAGATTTTATAGTTTGGTTCTGTTCTGTGAGAAAGGATAGGTAGAGAGTGTAAACTGCCTCTTAATGAGGCATTTTGATTAACAAACATGATACGTCAAAATAGTCCAGGGGTCTGCTTTCAGCTGTTTCTGCACAAGATACTGACCTCAGTTAAGATACGTGAATTTACTCATAAGGTCAGCTTGGGAAATGAGAAAAGACGGAGTCAAGGGAAAAATTTCCAGTGTGGTGTCTATGAGTCATCCAGTAAAGTCTTGACTTAGGTACAATCACTTGTTCTGCTGAGTTATACAGTTGGTTTATTGGCTTCTTTCTTACTTTGGCAATTGAATCTCTCCAAAATCGTTGGGGTTTTTGAATGTACTGAATTTCCTGGTTCTTGTCTCTCTCTGTGTCTGAGGGGCTAGTAAGCATGTTAGGTTTCGCACAAAAAATCGTAAATTTTGCAGGGAGTGCACTTAAAGCAAGAACATATCTCTTGTGGAAATTACATGCAGTCCTAATCAAGACTTGGGCCTGTAGTATCCCTTTATTTGGCCATATTCCTGTCACAATATCTTCATGACCCCCCAAAGTTTCACATATAGATTCTCATTGCCGGTGAATTTTTGCCATTAAAGGACTTCTTTTTTTCCCCTCTACTTGAAATGATTTTGATTTCTATAGTATGCTTGAAAGGGAATAGAAGTTAAATAAAGTCCACATGTGGTTAATGATGGACACTATACTCGCACACCATGTAAGCAGCCATGGTGTAGCAACAGGCAAATTCATTTAGCTCACAATAAAAGTCTTACCTTTTCTGAAATTTTAGTTTAGATTTTATTTTGTTTTTCAATGTCTTTCAGCCATTTTGTTTCCATTTAGTTTGGCTGAAATGTTATTAAATGCTATGCTGTATTTCTGAATTTCCAGGCAACTATGTGGTTTAAAATTTCTATCAGAAAGACTCAGGGAATTATAATTCATTTGCTAGTCAGTAGTGTTGTTCATTGACAACTTTTCTTTAAAGGTTAAGGCAGTTTCCACTTTATTAACTTCCTTCTGTATTCTTCACTTATGGTTCCTCCAGGTTGGTGGGTGGGGAAGGAAGTGAGCAGTACTGTGGGCTCCAGAGATACTCAGCGTCTGTACCACTGGAGTTCATGTTTAGAAATCATAGTGCATATAAAAATTGGATTGTAGATGTTTTACTGGGTTCTTAACAGCAGAATTCTGGTTTTGGCTCAGAAAGCTCTTGCTGGCTGCCAATCAGCTGTGCAGATGGAAGCCACAGTTTAAGCAGTCTCACAGTGTACTGCTGTATACTGCAAGACCATCTAAATGCTGTGGTGTTTGGTATGCTTGAGCAGTCTTTCAGCTCTGCAGCTTGTCTTCTTCATGCTTTGCCAGCCACTGAATGGAGAAGAGAAACAAGTTTTCCAGCCCACCTCTCTCTTAGTGGGAATTAAAAAAAAAAATATAGATGGGCCTTTCTGTACCAGTGTCAAAGAGGAACACTTTTGGTGGGGAATGTCAGAGTTTTGTTGAAGTCCTTTAGCTCATGCTCTACTCAGTATAATGAGATTCTCGATGTATCTGCTTTGTATTGTGACTTTTAGAATGTAGGCTGCTGGATTTAGGTTGTGTGATACCTATCTGTATTGTGTACTAACAAATACTGAGATAAGGGCACCCAGATTTATGCTTTGTGGCTGTGGACTTTGTCTAGAACAGTGATTTGGTAACAAATGGCTCTATTCCCATCACCTCCTTCATGAGCTGTTCTACTCAACTAAAAGTATTTATGACTCCTGCTATGTAGCTCCACTTGTGAAACTTACTTAATTTCTTTAGCTGTAGTCTAGGTATTGTAACTAAAAGATATAACACAGGCCCCCAAAAAAAGTGTTTGTTACTCAATAGAATGAAAATGTATGACACAAAAAGCTTCAGGAGTTAAACATAGTTGTGTGGTTCCAGTAAAGGATCCTTGAGTCTGCATATTCAGCCTGAATGCATATTTAACATGAGTGTTCATACTCTCTCCTAAGGTTGAAGTGTCAGATTAATGCCTGCATGGTTTCTGAGTGCAGCTTCAGAGCTTCAGAGCCTAGTATCTATACCGAAGTCTGGGAACTTCTGAAATGATGGAAAATGTTTTATTTCAAAGAAAAATCCAGATTAACTTCTTTAGGAATCAATTTTAAAAGTGAAAAATCTTTGAGGGATTTATGTGTTATTTAGTAAGCCTTCCAAGAATGCCATAATTTTCATCACTATGAACATGTTTTTACTTGATAATTCAACTTTTCTGAAACAGAAATGTATTTTATAAGTGGACATGAAGCAGAATGAAAACATGAGGTGATACAGAGTTAAGTGTTTGCAGGGTGCCATCTGAATTACTCACTGATGTATGTTCTGTAAAATACATTTTTGTCTCGGAAACAATGCAGTGCAGAGCAACTGAGATGAGGCTGATTAAACATTAAGCTGTATTATTTTAAGTACATAAACAAGATTCTGAAGACAAGCTGCTGACAGAAAGAATTACTACGGCTGGTATTTTTTTCACCACTGACAAGCAACTCAATATCTAACAAAAACAGCAGTCAATGAGCAAATAGGGAATCCCGCCAAAATCATTCTGTACAAAGATAATAAAATTTCTGCTTTCAAGAAAAGCAGCTATGCCAAATTGTGACACACAAATATCAGAAAGAATTATAGAAAAGAAGAGGACACTGGCTTTTTTCCAGAGGACATTAAAACTTGGGTTGAAGAGGTAGGAAGATGGTGCTGTGTTGTAGTTATGGTCCCTTGTGTTTTACAAGGTGCAATATTAAGCATGGTCTTTCCTTAACCTAAAGGTGACAGAAGCAATTCATAAAATCTTTTTTCAGGGGTTTGTAGGTGTTAGTTTGATGTGGAACTGACTAATCAGCTTACATGCTATATTTGCACATGTGCTGGCAGAACACACACAGCTTTTAACTGTTACACACTGGTATAGTTTGGGACAAATTTTGAAGCTCTAATGAATTCCATGTAGAGATTGAATCAGTCAGTGTTTAATGATTTATGTGTGAGATACTGAGGCATACTAAGACTAGTTTTGTAAATAAAGGACTTTGTTAGTTGCTGGCTTTATTAACAGTGGTTAAATAGAAGCATGCCTTGTTTATGAATAAGGGGTGAGAAGGAAAAGATCCTTGAAAGCAGAAGTAGGAAAGGAATTCTTTCAACCATTGTTTTGTTGTTTTGTTTTTTTTTTGTTTGTTTTTTTTTTGCTGTGCAAGCAAAGATACATTTTTAAAAATGGTTAATGTTTATTTAGCAAATGTGCATTTTTCTAGGCACTTGCAAAACTTGCTTGACAAAAGGCAGCTCTTTACTGATAATAATAATTATTATTACTCAAAAAAGGTCAAAAAACAGATTTTAACTCTAGGGTTTTTTTCCTATAATAGATTCTGATGGGTGGCCCTAACCTGGTTTGTTTTAGAGATCTACCACCCACAGTGTTGTGCAAGATCAAGTATCTGCTTTTTTCTGGTCCATGACACACCAGTTTTCACTTGGGGGGAGGAGAGAGTGGGAATGGAAAGAAACTCATCAGTTTCAGGATCTGTGAGCAGACTTTTATTGCATGTGTTTTACAGGCATATCCCTCTCCCACTTTCACCTTTGTCACTATCAATCACAGCTTCAACTAAGAGTTTACATACAACAGCTACTGAAAGCTGCTGATGAGGAAATTGATTTATCATTCAATCTTAACAACAGTTTCAGCTAAAAAATTAAGAGAAAGGAAAAATAATTATGAAATGCGCTATACTGGAAGTAAGGGTACATAAGCATTCACAAGAGCCCATGGAATTAATTCTTGCTTAAACAGGTATACATCAGGACCTGATGGAGTTATACCACTGCAAAACTAGACTGTGAAAAGAAGTAGTTCATTAGACCTCTAAGGCCATAGTCATCTGATTTAACCATGAGCAGTACACTGAGATCACAGTAGTCTCCTCTTACTGGCAGAGGAAAGAAACAGTTGGTTCAGCCCAAGGAGGAGTTGAGTATTCCTCTCTGTCTCTACTGATTATTAGGGGAGCAGTGAGACTGATAAATTTGTGCAAACTGCAAAGCAATCAAACAATTTGGAGCCTATTTCAGGCTTTGACACTGAATCTGTGGTTCACTTCACTTCTTTCTGCCTAGCTTCTGCAGGTTTTGTGATTCTTCTCTTGCAGTAATTTAGCATTTGTTTTACTATTGCTACTCATAACTTGCAGAACTGGGAGACAGGAAGGCCAGGCAACCCATTTGACATAATACAGGAAGTGACACAGCAGAGAAGGAGGTTTCACAGTCCATGGGCAGATACCCCATGTACTCAGCAACCTTTCTCTAATACACACATGCTGGGAACGAGACTAAAATTGAATTTAACTAATCACAGCTCGTAGTCTCAATGTAAGACTAAATTTCTTCAAAGACCTCTAAACATAGCCCAAAGACCTGGGAGAAAAAAAAAAAAAAAAAAAAAAAGTAAATATAGTCATGCTTGCACAAACTAAGAGACCATTACATCTTTCTTTCTACTTTACTCCAGGATGCTACTTCAGCCTGATGACTCCTTGCAGATTCTATCACCTGTGGAAGCTGATGTGGGTTTCTACGCTTGCAATGCATCTAATGCCCTGGGATCTGACTCTGTCTCTATTGCTGTTACTCTAGCAGGTAACAGTTCGCTCTCCATGATTGCAGTATGGTCCCTGCCACTTGCGTGATCCTGGGCAGAAACTGTGGGGGGAGAGATTGCAGTTGATGCTGGGTGGGCAAGGTGCGTCAACGGACATACGTTGGTGAAAACACAGGATGTGAACTCTGGAAAACTCTGAGCTATAAACCCCAGCTTTCTCAGACAGTTCCTGAGATTTGTGCATTTCTGCAAGAGATTAATGCTTTTTCTCACTTTCTGCATCTGACATGGTCTCAAGACAGTGTTTATGCTGGTTATTCACAGCCTATATGGGCAGTGTAGTGCAAGCCATGTAATTCATGTGCTTCATTTTAAACCTATTGTTGATCTCTTAAAGTCCAACTGACTGATTGAAGGACTTGCTCAGATGTACATCGGGCAAGCCTGAAAAATACCAGAACTAAAGAGCTAGACCCTTGCAAGATCAAGACCTGTATCATATTCAATCCATTGTGGCACAAGCAGGGCTGACACTGTCTCAGTTGCTGGCAAATAGAGGTTCACAAAAAATGAACTTCTGCATTTATATTTCTCTAGTAACAGTTGAATTCTAAAGCAGACTAAATATCCTTTGTTAGTTTAAATTTCAGTTCTAGAGAAAACTCACCCAAATAAAATCCAAGGGAAATGGGAGGTAGTGCATGAATCCAACTTCTTCAAGGTTTGTTGGTAGGCAATATCAGCAGGCTCACAACCACACCAGGACTAGAAGAAGGAAAGAGCAGCAAGTGTGAATGAGGAGATGTTGAGTAAGACAAAGGGACAGAAGACACAGATAAGGATAATGACAAGGCAGAGAGGTCTTTGAGGAGGATCCTGTTGATCACAAGAGCAAAAGGAAACACATTATGAATGCTAGAAAGCTTAATGATTTTTCAGCCCTCTTCATTACACTGATCCAGAATATGGAAACAATTGGAAGCCTCCAATGTGCAGGCAGTGATCATTAGCTGCCAGTGTACACATGTATGGCGAGAGGAATGAGTAGATGTTGATGAACTTGACATTTTTACACGAAATGCAGAGAAAATTTCAGGTAAGAGGAGGATAAAGAAAATATAGGAATGCAGCAATGGCCAGCAATAAAGCTCTGATTAGTAAACCAACTGGAAAGAGACCTTTTCTGTCGCTTAGAAGGAGAACCGCTAAATCCCTCAGAGTGGAAAACGAAGCTTCGCATCACAGCTACATATTACATGCAGGTAAAACGGAAGAGTCTGATCCTGATTACACCACTGCAGATCAGGAATATCTTTGCTGAATCCCAGGCAGTGAAGCAGAGGCACTGCTGCTTAAGACAGTATAGTGTTTTATGAGGAGCAACTCCACGGTAAACCTATTGTGTTGCACCAGCAGTAAGCTGAACATGAGTAAAAACTGCTAATCTGTCAATATTGCTTCAGTAAGTTTAAAAGCCATAGTCTTTGTACAAAATAATTTGTGGAGACAATTTTCTGTGAAGTTATAGAAAAATAAACTGGCATTAGGTATATGTGTGGCACACATATATAAAAAAGCCTAAAGATAGGCTTTTTTGCTGTAATTAAACTTTTTAGTTGAATTACAGTCATGCATCCCATACTCAAACTGAACTCTGCTTAGGAACTGGTATTCATTTCTACCTCATATCCAAGGCAAAGAGCTGAACATCATATGAAATGGGGCCATGAGTATCTCAAAATGAGACACTGAGCAGTTTTTGGAACAAGGCAACAGCCTTTTTGGCGTAATGGAAGTACTTTCTCAAAAAAAAACTGGAAAGCTGAAACCATCTTTAGTGGGATCAGGAGTGGGGCTGAAAGTTTATTTCATTGAAGAATTTTCTGATTAGTTTAACATGCACATGCCAAAAAAGACAGTGGAAAATGCATCCATTTTTCTCAATGGTTTGCTTCTCATTTGTGGGCTGAACAGCTAAAATATTTTTAATCTTTTTATGTGATTGTGGATAACGATCAGGAAAATAAAAGGCTGATGAATAGCTGAAGAATTTTACTTTCTTATCTTAGGGTCTTTATGCAAAGCATCAAAAATTTTGGAGATATTTCAACAGTAAAATGTAATATTTTACTTTGCTATTCTTAGGCATTAAAAGCATAAAAAGAAAATACCAAAAAAGCCTGAATTGATATGACAGTAATTCCAGAGGAAAGGCATCTTTTTGAAGACCTGGAAATATATCTATATGGAATAATTCATAGTTAGGGCTGAATTAAATTTTCAGGACTCTCCATGAGCTCAATGAAACCAAACGATTTTTATTTCCTTCATCTTTTCTTCCTTGATCACCTCCACCTCAACACACTAAAAAAGCCAATGGTAGACATTAGCCTAAAACTGCGGCTTCTACCGGCAAATGATGATATCTGAACATGTTTTGTGTCTGACCATTTATTTAAAGTGGAAAAAAAAAAGTGTTTGTAGATTTTTGGAGAAAGATGAGTTTGCAAGTCTGCTTTCACTAGCCATTCTAAGAAAACTTTATGGTTATTGTCTGGTCTTCCCAATCCAAGTGTTTCTCCTGTAGGTTAAAGAAAAATGACAGATTTGTAGAAACAGCTTGTATGTTGCTCTAAACCTCCTGCACTATTGATGTGCCTGTAGCCATCACTCTGGCTTCTTTTTCTTGCATTTGGCCTTTGGCAAAGGGTGGTGTTTTGATATCAGTTCCAGACAAACATCTTGCTGCAGTTCCAGTTATACCAGTGTTCATTGGTTCAGCTGGTTCTCATGTGTGTCCATATGGCTTTAATGCTACTCTGCCTCTGCTCCAAGTATTCCCTTTTTTTTCTAAAAAAAAAAAAAGCTTTTTCCATGGAATTTAGTGACACTGTAATATTATAAAGAGAAGGTGTCCTCATACTGCAGCATTTTCCTTTATCCACCTGTACTGTGTAAGTACTTTCACACAGAGTGTACCAGACCATCTGTTCCATGCAAGTACAGTGTGCTTAATCTGATAACTGTGGTGCTTCTTTTATGCAGGAAAGCCACTGATAAAGGCATCAAGAGCTACTGTGATCAACACTGAATCATCTGCTGTCACTGTTGATATTGGAAGCACAGTGAAAACAATCCAGAGAGCAAATGTTACCATTAGCTGCCAGGTTGCAGGTGAGAAATTTTTTGATCTCCCATACAGGTGCCTTTGGCTATAAATTTATGTGGTGTTCTTTGCTAAATTGGTGTCTCCAGGAGCAGTTGGGTGAAACTGAAAGTTTTTCTTACGACTGGGGCAAACTTCATTGCTTGCTTAATTCTTAGCATAGAAATAGTCCTCTTTTTATCAATACCAACAGGCAAAGTGTAGTGGCTTAAGAAAATTGGTCTGAGACAATATGACAGACATTTGTTAGAGATACACAGTATGATGTGAATACAACAAATCTGATACACATTCCTACCTGTTGGGGATGTTTGGTGAGAATATAAAAGCGTGGACTGACTCATTTCAATGTTGATTGAGTTTTCAAAGTCCACTCAGGTTAGTTCCTTCTTTTCCTGGCAAACTCTGATTTCTTTTAAATTAAGGACATGTTAGCACACTCGTCTTCTGATTTCTCTTTTTTCATCTTGGGAGTGCAGGAATTCAGGGGAATTCTGCTGAAACAGGGCTCTCCCTGAAATGGTTTTCCAGACAGAGACTGAATGTCCCTCAGTCTCGCAACAGCAGTTTGCCTCTTTCCAATGGCGGCCAATCTGCATGTTGCAGTCCTATGGCTGTTGGTGGCAATGGTCTTTGTATGGAGAGGAGTGTGGGGGATGAGACAGAGGTGGGAAATCTCTAAAAACCCCAGGGCCAGATCTTTGATTTGTTATACTTTTGTACATATTATGAGCAGGAACAGAAAGGGGAGGAAGCAGCTTATAAAACACAGACTGAGCCATGCTGAGTGTTGCACTAATATCTGCATTGGAAAAGTGTGTGGAGTCGACTACTAGACTGATGTCAAGTCCCTTAGACCCTTGCTTTAGCTTCTTGTCCTTAGCAGCTACTTCAGGTGACTGAATAATCATCTGCTCTGCAAATATACAGATGTCCTTCTCTTTTACACTTCCTGATCACTGTAATCACTTAGTGGTTGTCAGTTTTCAACTGCTGCCAACCCCACCCCTATGCAAATTCTTGAGTGAAAAAAGTATTTGGCCCAAGTTTCTTTATTTGTTCATCTGTCTTTTAGCAAAGCATGCACAATAGCTGTGCAAACACTAGGCTGGGATCCCAATTTACTAATTAGGCTCAGTGGGATTAATGAAAGAAATATACAGTATTATTTTTCCTAGTAATTCATTAGGGAATGAATTCAGTAATTCTGTTGCCCTCTCAACACAGACACTAGACACTTTCTTGCAATCAGACTGATGTCCAGTGTCTTTCAAGGAAGAAGAAGATAAAAGCTGTTCTCTTTTTCCCCAGGCCCCTAAATGGGCAGGTGCACTGGCAGTGTTGAAAGAGACCAAGTATTATGCGGACATAAATTATTTTGTATTTCTCTCTTTGGGTTCTCTCAGCTGCAGATGGGGAGGCCTGACAGATGTAGACTGTGATTACTGATTAAGAAGCGCTGCCATTTCCCATCAGTATAAAGATGTAATGAAAAGAACAGGATATGGCTGAGCAAAGCTGGCATAGTTCTTACGGAATCAGAAGACTACAGCAAGGGACCACAGTATGGTCAGGGGCACAGATTCAGTGCCTTATCTGAGAGGAAAATAATCTCTAGCAATTTTATGAAGCCAACCTACTTTGACAATGTGCATCTGCAATGGAAAATTTTAGTACTGTCGCGACAGAATCACTGTCTTCACTCCCAGAAGAAGGCTTTTTGATATCTAGTAGCATTATGTATATTGGTTTCTTTGGTGATTCAGGGGAAATTTGCCTAAATCGTAATTATCTTCATGGGTGTTTATCTTCTGCCTCTGCAGAAAATGTCAACTGTGTCTGACACCAGAGTTTACTATTGAAATTTTGATAAATTTATAAACCGCAAGCCGTGATGTTACACAGGGAGTAATACAGCGGATAATGAGGGCCAAAATATTTTATAGGCACCAGATTCCTATTTTCATACAAATACTGCTAGTAATTTAACATCAGTAATTAAAAACAACCAACCAGCCAAACAAACAAAAACTGCGTTTGGGAAGAGAAACAGAACAGGGTGATTTTGATCAACTGTCTCTCCTATGCCTGAAAAATATACCATTAATAAAATCTGTTAAAGAATATGAAAATAAAGGTCATTTTCCTTCTGTTTTAAGCACTTTTTAGTTTAGCATCTGGGTTTTGATTATCCAATATTTCAATATATTTTTACCATTCTACTTAGAATTATCAACTCTAAGGAGAAAAGTAGCATGCACTATTGCTTTAGTCAGCAAGAGTATCGCATCCTAGTGACTTCTTCTGAGTAGACGAATTTTACAGCTATGTAGTTTGCCAGAGTTCCCCAGAAGACATTAACAATGAAATAGCCATCACATCATTGTAAGTTAAAATGCAATAGTTAATGCGTTAACATATCTGACAATATGTTATTGCATATATTTCTTCACAAAAGAAATTGGATTGTGAGAATAAACTTAACACAATTTTCAAAAGCTAACTAACATATCCAGTAATTATGTGGAAACTATCTAGATGAAAAAACTCTTCACACAACTCTGTGAAGCTGTAGTCTTTTTCTTCCTAGTACTTTCCCTCTAGTCATTTCAGGATGCCCTGAGACAGCGCAGGAGCTGAGAGTTGTTCCAGATCAGAATTTGGTGCCTGTTAATTTCATCATAATAAGCTCTGTTGCTATCACCGCACTGTATCGTCTGTAGTACAAGATCATGCGTGTACTGGATCTTGTTGTCTTTGCTGATATAAGGACAGACACTTACTGAAAGTCAGCAGGACAGCAGAATAAATATTCATAAGAGAAATACGTAGCATAAGGATCAGTTATAACATTTTCTAAAGCTGCTTTTGCTGTCAAGGAACAGAAATATACACCCGCTGCTGACAGGTGTTGATAAGCCTGGAGAAGGTTTCTTAAGAAAAAGAGATAACGAAAGAGAACATTACCAGTGCCTAGGGAGTAGTTACATATTGCTCTTTAACTTCTTATGAAAGCCATGAGCGCTGTCAAAGTCTGTGTACTGAGCTGAATTCTGTAGATGTTAGCTGTAGGACCAGTGAAAATAAAATCATTCTGAATGTATTAGAGTTTAATTGGCCCCTGATATAAATAATGTCAGGATGAAACTCTACTTTGGTTATACCACAAAGATGATGCTGTGGTTTTCTTCAAGCTTGAAAAGCAGTCTTATTTCACTTGACATAACGTTGCCATTTTGTCTATAGAAGTGAAAGAATCTTTTTTAAACCTGGTTAGGTGGTTGTGGCCAATCCAGACTTCTCCAAAACTAGTTCTAGAGGAACTCCCGCTCAGAAGTCTTGCAGGTGCTTCTGGCTGCCACCTGGAGGTTTTTCTCCAAGCTTCAGAAAGCCAGCAGCATTTCTAGTGAGGGCAATTTGATTGCTGTGTGCAGCTTCACTTCCAAATGGAAGATGGGAGCAATTTGGATCACATCACTATCACTAGGAAGCTTTTTGCTAACTTTGCCACTTGAACTGTGCAGGTCCTCATTCAGATACCAGAAGCCTTAATCAATCTGGCCAAAGCTGTTGAAAATACAGCTGGACATAAAAGAGAGAACCAGTTTTTAAAATCGAGTTCTTTAGACATTTCATTCAGGCTGTAAGACTTCTAACAGAAGCACCTGTATGCAAAGTGTCATATGAATAGTCACTGTTACATGTTGTTGACACTATATATTGACACTATGTTATATAGTGTCATATATTAAGTCACTGTTGAGTCAGAATGCATTTGGAAGCATGACTTAAAAGGTATTACCATCCTACCCTGTATATCCTCCTCTCTCTGATGTTTCAGCTTGAAGTTTTCTCAACTCTCTTTAACATTTCTTTCCTTTGTATTTAGTCTAAATGCTGGAGGTTATATTTTTCTAGTTCTTACCTCACTTTATGACCCATATTTGTTCATCAGCTAGACCAGATTGTGGCATGCAAGTCACTGTTTCAAGAATATTGTGGCACTGAAAACAAGTCAGCACTGCTAGATACTTGTATTGTTATGCTTCCTTTCCCCAAAAGCTCCTAGTGTAACAAAATTATCTTAACTGGGATATACAGTTCTGCTTGCTGCATATCCCAGGTAGCCTTTTTGTGCTGGATACATGCACAGTGATGGAGGAGAAAGCTAAAGAATAGGCTTTAGTAACTGTTTACCACTTAAAGTCTTGGCTGTCTAGCAAGGTGAATTTTCTTTGCCGCTGGCAGCTGTCGGAGTTTCAGTCTCTGTGATAGTTTCTGTAAGGCGACGCAGCAGCCGTCTGTCACCCGACAGATTGAAATGCTCTTGCTACCCCTTGTGGTAACGCTGCGCAGTGATGGGTTTGCTCATCGCTCTTCTGGCTGCCTCCAATTCCTATTTTGTGGTTTATATGTGTCACTAAAGGTGGAAGCACAAAAGAAAATGGAGTTGCTGCTTACTGATATACAGTGCCTATCTTCCATAAACCAAACTCTAGGAACAGCTGTACAGGTTAGCTTCAAATAATTTCCTGTTAGTGTGGAAACTTCGCATGAAAGCCAGAGGAACAACACACTTTGTAGAGTAGCAGTCAGAAAAAGGTATTTGTAGAGCTGCTGGATGTTCTGTAGGTACAGTACACCTTTCCTAGACTCAACAGTAATAACTCAAGCAGTAAGAAGTCTTGCCTTTAAGCTCTTGTTGCTACTTCTGCTAGTGAAGTGTATACAGGAGTAGCCTTTCTCAAATAAGACTATCTGAGCAGCTGTTTTTAAGAAGCAATTTTTTTTTTCTGTTTCTCTGTATTTATTCATGTGATTGTTTTGAGTCCCTGCTCTTGAGGGCTGTGGTCATATGAAATTCTCATTGTCTATTTCCCTTCTTCTTTGCCCTTCTCCGCACTCCCCATTGCTTCCTTTTCTCCCAGTATTTGCACTTATCTTCCATTATTTTCAGGGAGAACTTGAAATCTCTACCCAATTTGAGTCTTCAGAAACAAAAAAGAAGATAGTCCCTCGCTGGAATTAAAGTTTTATAATTTTATAATCTTGTGATTATTTCTGAGATATGTTTCTTTATATTTCCATGCCTAAGTTTGCAATAGCCATAATGTGAAAATCAGTGTGCCCGAAGTAGCTTAAACTGCAAGACAGAGAGTATCATCCCTTCTCTAGGGAGCCCCTGGGAGGGCTAGTGCTGGGATGTGAGTGTTTCTGTATCTGAGGGACTGCAGAACTGGTACAGTATCCATTTTCTCTCCTTTGTTCTAGAGAGCTCACCTCTCAAAAAGCCTTTCCCCACAATGGAAACACACTAAACAGTCAGGCCTGAATAAACCCAAGGGTTGGGGTTGTTTGCTGCCAAGTGCTTTTCCAAACTACCCTGAGAACTCTGTGTGGATGCTGTGGAAGAATCTGAATGAGGTTTAAAGTGATGGTCAGCCCACCCACACCACATAGGTCAAAGAGTAGCAGTCAAATGTGAAGCTGTGTACTGGTCCTGTCCCAGCAGGTGGTCAGAAACAGGCCAGCAGCTCATCATTTTTAGAAAAATGAGTTGTAGCAGCACAAAAGCAAGTAAGCCTTTGGAAAACAGTGTCGCAGACAAGAATGATTAGTTCCCTGGGTATGCCATGGAAATCCAGATTACCATGTGCTGTTTACCCTCGGACAAAAGAGGGAAAAACCCTCCAGTCTTTTACAGGCTGCTTCCTGTTACTTTCTGAATATAGATGAGACCCTCTGCCCTTACCAGGCTTCAGTTCTCCTTCCTCACTGCCAAGCTCAGACGTACTTATTCCAGATGTCTTGGCAAAGTCACCAGGTTACTCTGGGAGAGAAGGAAAAAAGGCCACAATGCTTTGATGTAGAAGAATACAGAAAATCTCTTTCTCCCACTTCCATCTGTACATTCTTAGCAAGAAACCTGCAATCAGGCAGCCACTATTAATACAGAAAAATGGGTGGTCGGATTCAGTGAGCACAGCCAACTGAGGTATTTCTGATGCAAGGGCCACACAATTGACAGAATAGGTTTGGTGTTTTTTACATAGAAGCTCAATTAGAAAGGTGCTGGAAATGGGCATATGAACATGTTGCTGTGATATAAGGCAGGGAAGGATTGAGGTAGGTACCAGATACTGAAGAATAACTTCCTGTATGCATGTGTATGTACAGCAGACACAAGGTAGCTGCATGTTTGTGTGAAAGATTAACTGCCTTCACATACAGAGTGTACCACAAAAGCGAGATCATGCACTCCAGCAGTTACCAGGATTAGTAACATTCTACTCCTTACAGCCGTGGGCCCACACAGTATCCTCCCAGGCACAGGTCCATATATTTGTCCCATCTGTTGAGACTTCCAATACCATTTTCACGTAAGCTGATTTTTTAGTAGCTAGTGACACTAAATTACCTGATCTGGTATGCATTTAAATCAAGGTAGAAATCCCTATGTGAAGAAAATGCTATTTACTGTGGACCAGGTGTCTTATCAGCTACATATCAGAACCCATTCCTACAAAAGATTACTCAAAAGAGACAGCTAGATCTTATTTCCAAGCACACAAAAGGAGGCAATTCTTCCTATAGTGGATTATGAATCTGTAACAATTTGTTTTCTGCAGTCTTTTGGTGCGATCAGTGAAACTGCTTTTCTGAAGACGTAAATTCTAATTGTTTACATAATTGCAAAATGGAAGATTGAATGAATTAATAAAAGGAAAGTCTATGGAGGGCTTCTAACTGCACAGAAACTATTTCTGGCTCAGAAAGTTCCTGAGCTAAAACTAATGTGGGGCTGGGAGAGGCACCATCTTACGGCTTCTTCCAAAGAGAGGATGCTGGGGTAGATTAAGTTTGTTCTGATCCAATAGAGGCTTGTTTGTAAGAGTGGTGAGTGATGAGTTCACTTGTACAATTCTGGGACACTAAAAGGGAAAACTTCTATTTAGTCTTAACTTTGCTTCTCTGTCTCAGAGGGGTCTAAGATAAAGACAGGCAATGTGAAAGAGCTGACTAAACACTTCTGAACTGTAAAAAATGAACATTACTTCCTTGGAAGTCATGTTAAAATCTTATTTTATTTGTTCTCTTTTAACAATTTTGTCTGTAGCAGTGTAGTATCTTACTTGTGTTATGTTTTGTCAATGTTTTTCCAGGTGTTCCTGAAGCAGAAGTTACTTGGTTTAAGAACAAAGTCAAGCTGTCCTTTGCTCACCATCTGCATGATGGGTTGCTGCTAATTCCAAATGTTTCTCTGTCAGATCAGGGGTTGTACTCTTGCAAGGCAGCCAATCTACGTGGGGAGGTAACTGAAAGCTCTCAGCTGCTGGTTCTTGGTAAGTCCAGGGTTATTTTTCATTTGCAGCAATAGTAAGATGGCTGCTGGCACATCTAGCCTTCAGAGCTAACCAGAGGATGTGAAAGAGTGGATGGCATAGAGGCAGCCCTGTCTTTAGAAAATAATTAGTCTGCACTTGTTCTCTGGGCAGCATCACTTGAAACAAGGCAATGGTAAAAGGAAGACAGATAAGGAGAAAGTGTCTAACCACAGGGACTGCACCTCCCAGTCCTGAAATAGTCAATTTCATTCTTATAGCCTTACTACGTAAGAAAAGCATTTATTAACCATTTTCTAAAGCAGCTTTCTTGAGGAGCGTGACCAGCAGGTCGAGGGAGGTGATCCTGCCCCTCTACTCTGCTCTCCTGAGACCTCACTTGGAGTATTGTGTGCAGTTCTGGTGTCCTCAACATAAAAAGGACATGGAACTGTTAGAACAAGTCCAGAGGAGGGCCACGAGGATGATCAGGGGACTGGAGCACCTCCCGTATGAAGATAGGATGAGAAAATTGGGGCTGTTCAGCCTGGAGAAGAGAAGGCTGCGTGGAGACCTCAGAGCAGCCTTCCAATACCTGAAGGGTGCCTATAGGGATGCTGGGGAGGGACTCTTCATTAGGGGCTGTGGTGAGAGGACAAGGGGTAACAGGTTCAAACTTAAACAGGGGAAGTTTAGATTGTATATGAGGAAGAAATTCTTTACTGTAAGGGTGGTGAGGCACCGGAATGGGTTGCCCAGGGAAGTTGTGAATGCTTCATCCCTGGTGGCATTCAAGGTGGGGTTGGACATAGCTTTGGATGGCATGGTTTACTGTGAGGTGTCCCTGCCCATGGCAGGGGTGTTGGAACTAGATGATCTTAAGGTCCTTTCCAGCCCTTCGCGGGGGTTTAGGAACAACGAAACACAGATCAATGTGATCCACGCTGAACAATTTAATGTGCGCAATCATGCCTTTTATAGGAACAGATTTCAGAACACTAGAACATTCGATAACACTTAATTGGTTAGCTTCACATAGCCGAGTGCTAGGAACAGTTCATTGATTAGTTGTAGTTTAAAGCCTCCAAAGCAATAGGCTCCTGGCTTGCAAGGGGTTTGCTTTGTGGTAACCTGATCCGGCTTCGCGATGTTTTGCTCAGTGCCTCTGTTAACCCTTTCATTGCCCTGCAATGCCTCTCAAAGCCTTTTGCTCATTACTCGAGTGAAGCCAAGTCAGAGATTGGATTGCTCACATGCCATTGATTGAAAGAAATGCTTCCACACCAACCCTAACTATTCTATGATTCTATGAAATGCGAATGATGGCATTTTCTTCCCTGTGAAGTTCTATGCCTCCACTGAGCAGCCGTTCTGTACATGGCTGTGTGATACTGACATTTCACACTTACAAGGTGCATAAACCAAGTGTGCTTTTAAAAGGTACTTCCCAGGTTCAGTGAATAGTGAACTTTACTTTTCTTGGGTTTCTAAACAACAGACAGAAAGCATAGCTGGGTGATTTGAAGAGACAATGTCATCTGTGAAGTGTGGGTGGAAGTGTTACCTGGTAGTAATTGTGTGGGGAAAGGGCTTCCTTTCCTAGTAACTCATCTATCATTTCTCCATGCCTGGCAGATGAATGATCCAGCCAGACTATGTAAGTGCTTCTGTACATTTGATAGTGAAGTGTCAGATTTTGAAACCTGGTCCTTGTTATTGGTGCAACATTATTAAAGCATCTGTTAATAGCTCTCGTCTTTCATGACTACAGTGAGCACAGGTTCCATGGATGATGCAGCTTCCAGAGGAAGTTTTAAAGTGAGATTTCTCAGTTTCACAGACAATATTAAAATCCCTTTATGGATGTTCACATGATTTCCCTGTGAGTCCAGGCTGGCTCTAGAAATTCAGTTAAAAAAAAAAAAAATGTGGGGAACAAACATTATCATCTGGGTTTCAAACTATAAGCACTCCCTCAAGATCATAGAATCATAGAATCATAGAATAGTTAGGGTTGGAAAGGACCTCAAGATCATCGAGTTCCAACCCCCCTGCCATGGGCAGGGACACCTCCCACTAAACCATGCCATCCAAGGCTATGTCCAGCCCCACCTTGAATGCCACCAGGGATGAAGCATTCACAACTTCCCTGGACAGCCCATTCCAGGGCCTCACCACCCTTACAGTAAAGAATTTCTTCCTCATATACAATCTAAACTTCCCCAGTTTAAGTTTAAACCCATTACCCCTTGTCCTCTCACCACAGCCCCTAATGAAGAGTCCCTCCCCAGCATCCCTATAGGCCCCCTTCAGGTATTGGAAGGCTGCTCTGAGGTCTCCACGCAGCCTTCTCTTCTGCAGGCTGAACAGCCCCAACTTTCCCATCCTATCTTCATACGGGAGGCGCTCCAGTCCCCTGATCATCCTCGTGGTCCTCCTCTGCACTTGTTCTAACAGTTCCATGTCCTTTTTATGTTGAGGACACCAGAACTGCACACAATACTCCAAGTGATGTCTCAGGAGAGCAGAGTAGAGGGGCAGGATCACCTCCCTCGACCTGCTGGTCACGCTCCTTTTGATGCAGCCCACGATACGGTTGGCCTTCTGGGCTGCAAGCGCACACTGCTGGCTCATGTTCATTTTTTCATCAACCCACACCCCCAAGTCTTTCTCCGCAGGGCTGCTCTGAATCTCCTCCCCACCCAACCTGTAGCTGTGCCTGGCATTGCTCCGACCCAGGTGTAGGACCTTGCATTTGGCATGGTTAAACTTCATCAGGTTGGCATCAGCACACCTCACAAGCATGTCAAGGTCCCTCTGGATGGCATTCCTTCCCTCCAACATATCAACCGAACCACACATCTTGGTGTCATCGGCAAACTTGCTGAGGGCACACTCAATCCCACTGTCCATGTCACCCACAAAGATGTTGAACAAGACCGGTCCCAACACTGATCCCTGAGGGACACCACTCGTTACTGGTCTCCAGCTGGACATTGAGCCACTGAGCACTACTCTTTGCGTTGCGCCATTAAATCCTTCTCTGATCTTTATAAATGGCTTAGTTTTTAAAGATGGAAAGTTACTTTGAGTTATGTTTGTAGGCAAATGGCATCTTTAGTTCCTTGATGGAAAGAAACAGCTCAGGCATCCATGACTCATACTTCTGGTGGTGAGTGTGATCAGTCATAATAAACTTGTTTAGTGTCTGCCATAATTTAATTGAAAGAGGATGAAGCCACCATTCACTTAAATCAAATATCCCATAATTTCCATGACAAACAGAATTGGGAATTATAAAAATGATGTGATTTTTTAAACAGCATGATGGATAATAAAGAACTAAATCCTGCCATTCTCAGCATAGATTGATCCTCTTGAGCTCTGAACTCTTAAGTCCTTTGGAGCTTTGCCTAGGTATACCACAAGATTTGGCAGAGCTGGAACCATATTTAATCAGGGCTTGATCTAGGTTGTAGCAGACATTAAAAAGTTTCCCACTGGCTGCTGTGGACATTTGATTTGGCTTCTCTGCTCTATAAATTCGCTCTTTCATCCAAGCTGCTTTTTCTCTTGATACTATGTACCTTCATCATATGTAAAGGTCAACCAGAATATCATGATAGCCTTCAGAGAGAATTTATTTTGTGGTCATACTGATCCAGGTGTTATTTTAATGATTTCTCTAGTGCCTTACCTAACATGAGGCAAAGCACTCCTCCAGTAGTTGTCCAAAGTTGCTCAGACTGCCCCTCTGAAATGGTAATAATGCAGCATAGTAAATAATGAAGTAATAGCTGGTGGTGGTTTTGTTGTTGTCCCTGAGATGTTTTCTGCTATTGTGTTGCTCATAACTTCAGTCTCCCAATCTGTTACCAGAGCCTCCACGACCTCTTCCTTACCTAAAAGACTTAACAGCAGTGCTTTCCAGTGCTGGGACCAGCACTCGTTCGGTGCTGACCTCTTCTTCAGGAACAAACATGACCATCAGTCCAGGGAGCTCTGCTCTCATAGGTAAGTCTAGAGTTCTACTTTTTTTTTTTCTTAGCTAAAAACTGTTTAGAGTTTATATTATAGTTATGCATCTGGTTACGCATTATAGTTAACCATCTGGCTACCCAGCCATGGAGCACTGGGACAAAAGAAATCAAACCAACAGAGCACTGTCAGTCAGAATCACTGTCAGATTGTTCTCAGAACTCAGAAGCTCATTTAAAAAAAGGAGGCCCTCTTATTACTGTAATACCCAAAGCAGCATGCAGAATAAGGGCTCCATTGTGCCACACTGTTACACTTTGTTACATGACAAAATCAATGTCTGCACAAAGACATATAGAGAAATAATCCCCAATGAAATACTTTTCATCCTTTTCTGCCTTTCACAGAGGTTTCTCCTCTTTACACTGCAAGTTCTGTTACATACTGTGAAGTCCTTTCAGATCTGTGGGTATGATTAGTTTGCAAGGAAATCTCAGCCTTTTCTAAATCTCGTTTCTCATGCTGCTCTTGAGCCTCTACTGTCAGGCTCAAGTATGCAAACAGCTTCTTTAATGGCCTTGTTACTGTGTGCAGTGAAATTTTGTCGAGTTATGCAGTTTCAGGGCACTCTTTTTACAGGTAGGGATCCAAAACTTTTAGCAAAGGGTCTGTAGATGGCCTGAGTGTTTATAGTCTAATTTCTGTAACTTCCAAAATATTCTTTGCTTACATTTAGTAGCAATTTTAAGGTTTTATTTTCACAGTGCAGGCTTTCTCTTTATGTTTTTAGATTTGTATGTTTTACTTTTCCCCAATGCTGACACATGCATATATTTGCAATGGGTTTTAGTGTGGAGCTCTGGATTACATTTCTGCTCACACAGAAACTGCACTGAAATAGTCCTTAGTAGGGAAAATATCTGAATATATTTATTAGCATCAAATAAATCATTTTGAGTATGGTTTTATTGTGCTTACTGTTGTAAGACTGCGTCACACTCCTGTTACATCCATTTCCCCTCAGGTTTCCAAAAGAGGGCTTTAGTAGTTGTAGGGATATTTTTTCTAGTTTGAAAGCAGCAATTGAACCACAAAGGGTATTCTGCACTGCCTGTATAAAATCATCTGAAAATTAATTTCAATTGGCCATGTCACCCTGCACCCTGCCATTCCACTTCAGGGACAAGGAAACTCCATGAGTTATAATAGGAAAATAGCAAACCAGACTCATTCTTGAGGCAATTCCTCCCACTTGGCTGGCATTCTACTGACCTGCGTTTGGGACCTATTATTATTAATACCTACAGTAACCTCCTGAGAGGTTTCTTTCTAATGAAAAATCAGCATGGAGTGGGATTATCTAATCGATTAGAAAGCTACAGTCTAATGTGCTGCATCATGTTGTATCATCAAAACAAGTGCACAAGGCATTCAGCTTCTATATATGTTAACGAAAGAAAGGACTCATCTCTCTTCTTTTTAATCAGTATCTAGTTTACTCTGTATGCTAATATGAGTATGGATTACAATCAAAGACTCAATATTTGCTCCCAAATTTAGTCTCCCCACAGTGCAGTAAAATAGGGCCTAAGGTTATCTTGGACTACTCTGATACCTTCATAATCAACCTTTGCTTGAAATATTGATGTGCTGGAAATAATATCTTCATGTATTTCTAAGCACCAGCTGCAAACACCTGTTGGAACAACTTGTGAACTTTTTAATGTGTGACCCATGTCTGTGTCCCCTAACCACAATATCCCTTTCAAACTGTCTACTAATTCTTTCTATTCTGCCACCCAGCCAATTGACTTTAGTCCTGTTAAGACTTTCATCATTGACTATGTTGAGATGTTTGCTCTACATGCCCTGGATGCATACAAAAACTGAAAAATTTCTATGTAAAGGGTTCCTTGTCTGTGCTACTGCTGACAGGTACCAGCATCTCTTGGGACTCAGAAGGCATTGAATTAGACTTGATATTTGGAAAACCAATGATATGAGGATTTGTTGAGTAGAGAAGGAAGATAAGACATGTGCAAAGGAACAGAGTGAAGTGTGAAGAAAAGGAGTGGTAGCTAAGCTTTGGGGAAACTTTGTATTTTAAAGGTGCTAAAAGCTAATTTGAAAGCATCATGTTAGAAGCAAATTCAAGTATGGGTTCACCGTGTTTAAGAAAAATGGGAATTTAAACTGCATTAAACACTGGATTTGTGCCGTGGATGGTGGAGAAAAGAGGAAAATAGAGGAGCAACAGAAAATTAAAGTTGCAAATGAAAACTTGTTTGGAAATTAACAACTGTATAAAATATAACAACAGTTAACAAGCTGAGGTAATAGGAGAGAACCGGTGCCTCCAGATTATCATATATGACATGAATATTCTTCTACAAAGTGGAATTGTGCAATACTTTCACTATCTTTTCAACCATTTGAAACAACGCACTTGCTCTCTGGAGTCAGGTCCTGTGCATTTCTTCTATGCAAATTTCAGGGGGTTACATAAAGTAAAAGTCAGGGCCAAAACACAAATACCTGGTTTGGAGATCCTCTCATTGTCAAGGGTCATTGAGTGATCATTCGTGTGCCTTCGCTATGGAAGTAGAGAAAAAGATCTGTTAAGGACCGATGCCCTGACAAATGGAATCAGCAACCTACCTATTAAGCTATAATATAAAATGCCTTTTTTCATTAACTGACAGGAACTTTTTTTGTCTTATGTACCTCTTACTTTCCCTTCTAAAGGGTTGAGATTTCAGTCAGCTTTCTAGGCCCAACTCCTCACCCAGTTAGAGAGCATGATAATGGTTTACACAGATCAACGCAGAGCACTGCAGTGGTACCCAGCCCTCAAGTTCGCTGGCAGTTTGTGTAGTAGACACTTCTGTGTCATCTGAAGGACAGGACTTCCCTCTAAGCAGAAATTAGGACACCCATGAACTTAGGAATATTTCTGGGTTTTACAGTAGTGCAAACTGACAATCAGTGATGAGCAACAAACCATCATGCACTTTCTGATGTCCTTGATTCATGGAAAGTCACAAGAAGACTCTATACAACACATAACGTAGAACACAGTAAATTTCTGAAGTGACACCAATTTCTATTTTGGAAAGCTTACATGTTAGACCTTAGTCTTTGCAAGGTTTCTGTCTTCCAGACTTTTGTAATTTTGAATACAGGTTTCCTGAATGTTGTTAATGAAAGTGTTACAAGAACTTACACCCTTTTCTCAGAAAGAAATTCTTTTTTTTTGTCACCTGATAAGACCTTTTTTTTTTTAGCAATATTCATAACCATTTGACTTTTATAAGTCCTGATTACTTTGTGGAATTATCTTCCTGATTCAAAGGAAAGTCCTAAGTTCATGTATTTTCAATAGTTTCTATATTTGTGCTACAGGTATCATTGAGGTTTTTTACACAACTTGCTGGATGCATTTCTATGGGTCTTGAGCTTTGTAAATGTTAATTTTGGCAAAACTGAATTTGTAGGACCTGGTGTACCTGACTTCTAACACTCAGAAAAGGCTTTTTCTGAGCCTTTCAAGAAGGCCTATCAAGAATACTTGTTTTCATTTGAGTTCAAACTTGTTCAAACTTGAACCCAGTATTTGAAGACATTTCAAGTGAGAAAGTCTGAGGATCTTAGAAATCCTGGTGGGGATCCACTACAATTTCTCATATTTATTGTGACCTTCCTGGAAACTTCAGCAAACTTGTCAAAAGATACAAAATATGAAATAAAGATGTCACTTTAGCACTTCATTTGTTGCAGATATTTACCATAGTGAAAGCTGAAGCTTTAATGACTTTGACTTACATTTAAGTGAGGATTCTTACAGGAACATTGGAAGAAGATCAAAAATTAATACTTCTAGGAATATAGAAATGTGGGACTATGTAAAAAATGTCACTGTGAAGGAAAAAAATGATGAAGGAGAATGTACTTTTCTTGTAACAGCAAGTATTTCTTGGCATCTGTTGTTCTGTTTAAATGTTTCGTGGCGCATGAGCTCTGAGTAGCACAGAAAATATCTGTGAACACAGTTGATAAATTTTTCCCCAGCACTTCAGGTCCATGTCCCACGTGGTTTTTGGTTGGGTTTTCCTGGGGGCTTTTGGAGTGGGTTTTTTTTTTGGGGGGGTGGGTTCAGAAATCTTAATTGCATGTAATTTCTCAAAACATAATGTGCATTTGAGGATATGTGTAATGAAGGAGGGCGGAGAATGGGGAATGCTTAATAGCACAATGTATGTAATTAAATAATAGCTTTGGACTGTATGAGGCACCTAAGAGAAGAGATGCATTTTCATTTTGTATTGCATCACAGGGCCATGAATTTAATGAGAAATGGGAGCATAAACTGCTAAGATGGCTAGGATTTGAAATGAACTGAAAATCTAAATCCTGCTTAGCACAGTGCAAAACTTAAGCAATGTATTTAGAAAAGAAAAACAACAAAAAATAAATATTGAGATAATGGTAGCTGCTGTGTATAGCTGCAATGTATATTCTTAAGGCTCACTGTATCCTGATCAAATGTTCACATTTCGGCAAAAAGATAATAGCAATTTTTTTGAACAAAAGAGGAGGTGCCATAATTGTACAAAGTCTGTGCCTTTATTCTGTTCTTATTCTTTGGATGAAATTAATGCTGTGCAAATCCTGGATTATAATGGTTATTCTAGGGAATCTGAAGATATGGCTAAACCTATGGGGAAGAGCTTAGTCAATTATTTGGAACCTGATTCTCATCCCTTTTTATCTCTCTGGCTGCATGTTCTCCAGTTTATTCACTGGGAACCTGTTTTTGTCTGCAGCGTAGGACTCTGAATCTTCATTTTGCCAGGCTACATTACATCTAACCAGTTTTGTACATTTAGGAAGAAAAGGTCCTTTTTTGTAGGAGATTCTGAGAATAACTGTAAAGTTAGTAAAGTGTACTTTTTGTGACCAAAAAGAAAAATAGAGTAAATTGTAAAAAAAGAGAGAAAATGCTGTTGCTTCATATTTATTGTGTTCTCCCTGATGACTTCCATATAAAATATATTCACTTCGCAAATCAGAGCCTGATTGTACTAGCTGCAAGCACTGCAGGCACAGTCCTAGAAAGCAGACTTCTTTCTGGTTTTATGCATTATCCCCAGTGACCACAGAGTTAGAGCACCTTCATTGCCAACTTCATTGCTGCTTCAGAAGATGAAGAGCTGGACTACAAATTCCTGTTCTGCAAACACCACTGTTATTTGGTAATTAAGCTCTTGTTAGAACAATGTAGTAAAAAGCCCCCTTTCACATAAAAGATGCAAAGGATCCCCCTTACCAAAGCAAGTATTTCCCTCTCATTCTTCTTTTACTGTCAATAGTATATCCCGCTTATTTTCTTGTAGCGTCACTTAGATGTCCAGGTGCCACTTTGCTTGCAATGGCCAGCTTTTGTAGTATGAATAAATGACTTGTTCTGAAAAAGCCCAGTACATTAGAGCCAAAGCCCAAAGGTCAAGAGGGTTTTCAGTCTCCTTTTGTTTTTATAGAGGACCATTTCAAGTCTATGGCTAGTATTTGCAGATTTAAGGATTAAAATCATGGCTGTCTGAGAAGTTATTTTACACATCTTGTTTTTCCTCTTCACTATCTATGATAAATTGGCCATCATGTTTGACAAACAGTTTTAATGTTAAAGAATATTTTTTATAAACTTCATTTTACACTAGTAATCCACTGTGATGAAGATAAAGCTCTAGTTGCATTCATGGGATAATCTCTCCTGTTAATTGTGTTTTCCAATTCCTTCCATTTTTGTCTCGATGGAAGTTCTGCCTTGTCACAGTATTTATGAGAATTCCTGCTCAAGTGACATTTCTATCAAAATAAGAATTGAAATTAATATTGAGTATGCCATTATCATCACAATTAATTCACCAATCATATTCTAACACATTGATTACATTCTAAACATTGTGTAAAGATCATACAGTGTTGCAGTATCTTCCTTCCACATCACACTACACTGTAGCGTTTCACTGGCATGTGTGGCTTTTCATTTGCACGGGCATACTGTGTACATTTCAGTGTATACAGTGTGTGTTTTACAAGCAGATACCCCTCCTTGGTTGAATATTTTGACCACACTGATAAAGTCGGGGTTTTTCAGGCTATCAGACACTAGCCCTAGTGTTTGTTTTCCAGGCAATCAGACACCAGTCCCGTCTCTTCAAACTCTGAAAGCACAGTCAAAAGAACAAGGTCCTCTAGGCAATCTGCTGCCTTGGAGTTTTTTCCTGACTGCTGTTTGGTGCCATGAATGAGCTAATCTGAGAACCACTGATCTACAGCAGTGGTCCAAATGCTGCCACGTAAGATAACATCACTGGCCTCTAGGCAGCATCTGTTTTAGTTTTGGGTTTGTGATAAGAGTTGCAGCCCTTGAACTTGTGTTTCTAAGCTTTTCCATGATAACTGAGACAGATTCTTCTCTAACATAGATATAAATGATGCAGAACTCCACCAAGGCAAGTTTTGGTGAAAAAACAGAGGTACTGGATTTGCCACAGGTATCCCAGGCTGGAGACCTGTCATTCTGCCAGCTCCTTCACAGAAAATATCTTTTAGCCTCTTGCACAACTTAAGCTTTGCTCTAGAGTAAGTGTTAAGGAAGTTCTCGAATACTATCTGGTTTTGACCTATTGACAAAAGGACTTGCCCATTCTAAGTTCTGAAGCACCCTCTCCCTCCATGTTGGTTCTTAAAACCTCTCCCAAACGGCTAAAGCATTTTGTTAATAGGACAGAAGTTGCAGCCTCTCTGAAACAAGAAGCACTGGCTTTCCTGAACCTAGCTGTCCTTCACCTCCTCTGCTCTGTCTTTGTTGGTTTCCTGAGCTGCTGATGTCTTAGGATGTAGCAAGCTGATATTGGCTCAAGAAATACAGAAAGCACTGACCTTAGCAACTTAGGTTGGAAATCATGTAATGCATTAGCTCTTGCTCTGTCTTTTGTTGAACTCCTTGTGTTGTATTGCTTGCCCCATACACCTCTTTTGAGTGTTATTTTTCTCCCATGAGTGTACTTGTACAACCTGGAGCTGTAGCAATGGTGGGGCAAAAGTTTAGGCTTATGGGTACTCCTTTTCCATTTTTTATATGCTCTGAATAAACCATTCAAAAGGTAGCTCAGGAGATCACTTCAGCATGCCATATCCATTCTCATAGGCTTTAGTTTCATGATTTTCCATTGTTGATTGTTTTCAGCACAATCCTCATTAATACAAGTTTCTCAGCATGTAGGATTCCTGTTGTCAGAGTAATTTTTTGAAAACAGTATTACTACCAGAGCTTGCAAATTCCTTGCTTTTTTAATGGGCCCGCCATACGGCTGTATATTTGGGAACATTTTTTTACAGCCTCTGTGTGGCAGGGAGTGGGCCTAACTCAATTTTTGTTGAATAGGGTGTAAATTTAAAATGTTATGTAAATGATATCCAATAACAACAACATGTGTGGCATTGGGTAACTTGTTTAGGTGTTTTGAGAACTGTTTAAAAAACATGTCATATGTTTAGCATAGTAAGTTTCAGCTGCTCCTTTGCAGCCATAAGTCGTTCTTTTAATTACTTAACTTTTTAAAATCCTACTGTCATCAGCTGTATTGGCCTATTTCAGGAATTCCTAAATACATGGCTTTCCTTGTCTAGCATAAATTCATGTTCATTTGACCTCCTTAAAACTATTAAAGGTTATACTTACATTAACATTAATTCTTTCTTTTGGAGGTTCTCAGGATCACATTACTTTTTATAAGCTTTATTTCATTTAGTGTATGAAAGCACTAAGAAGTAATTTGCGTAACACCCTGAGTTAAGTGTCTGTTTAAATTAACACTGTACTATACTGAAAAATCTTTCCCCATAAGATAAACTATAAAGGCTTTTCTCTTCGTTTTGCCTTTCAGCAAGATGGGTTTAAATAAATACAATTTTCAGGCATGATCTTACCTACCTTCGCTTGGTTTGAAGTATTTTGAAAAGCTGAATACATCCTGTCAAATTTTCTTTCTTACGATACGTACAGGATGGAATTAAATTTAACTCCACTAGGTTTAACACTCATTTCTCATTTCAGTTACCTAAGGACAAAATCAGGTATGTCAGGAAATTGGGGAAGTATTTCTGTGTGCCAGTTTGATCCCACCTACATAGTGTGAACAAAGGAGTACAATATGAACTACACATAGTAGTTCCACACCCAGTTTGTGTCTATTCAGATTGATCTGTGGCTTCTCTGCATTTTGTTCCAAGTATTTTTTTCATTTCATCCTTACTCTTTTTTCTATTGTGTAAGTATATTTTAACTTTTTGAGTATAGAGACGAGAGTGAAAATACTGTCAGGTTTTTCTGTATCTGCATTATAATTTATCACTTTAATGCAGTGAACTGTGGTCTACCACATTTTTCTGTCAGGGTTCAGTAAGATACATAGAGAAGCACAGAATTATGGAGGGTTTTTTAGCTTGCTTTTTTCAGTTTAAATATAATAATTCTTCTACCAAATCCCTTCTTTCCTCCTTTGCCAGGCATTTCAGGTAGTAGTCATCAGTCATCTGTCATGTACCAATTTTATGTTTGGACAGGTACATGTCTGTGACTTGCAGAGGCAGGGACATAGGCCTTCTGGTTCGTAAGTCTAGCTGAAGCTCCCTGTGAACTTCCTGTGCTACATTTATTGTACTTTATGATGTCCTGAAACATCCAGTCCCTAACCAAGATGCTTTTTTCAAATTCAGCCTTTTTTTGAGTTGTTGATTCAAAGTACTTTTAACTAAAGCAGCACAAACATTTGCCTGTTTTGCAAGAAGTGATCACTGATGACCAGCAAGCGTGTAAAACTGGACTGCAAGCACATAGCTGAACATTAGTACCAATGAATCCAAACTGCATACAAGTGCATGCTTATATCCAGGCTATGATACCCAGAAACAGGAAATAATTTCCAAAGATGAATGTGTTAGTTAGTTAGTTAGTTTTTTATCTCATTTAATACGCATAAAACATTATCCCAGCTTATGCATCCATATACACGGAAAACATATAGGAAATGTCACTTGCAAAATGTGATTGGTAGGAGTTAGTAAAATTTTATTGTAAATGCTAAAAAAAGTAATAATTACTAGTAAATGCATCTCTCTAGGGAATAGTGTTTGGGGGGTTTGCCCCATGTTATTGGTTGCTGTTTCTTTAGCTCACATTTTATATATACGTCTTGGAAGAAGAAAGAGTATGTAAGGCAAATAAAATAGTCAGTTCTTGGGTGACTGTATTGTTTTGCCTGACAATAAACATTTTAAAGAAAAACAGATATGAACTAGGACCCTTTGCACACTGAAGTCAATTTCAGTTCCTCCTCATCGAACTGACCTTTCTGCTTTCTTCATTGATTCTCTGCAGGCTGTTTGCAAAGGCAAACAGTAAAACCAAGCTCACAGTAAGTCACAGAATCACAGAATCACAGAATAGCAAGGGCTGGAAAGGACCTCAAGATCATCGAGTTCCAACCCCCCCACCATGGGCAGGGACACCTCACACTAAACCATGCCATCCAAGGCTATGTCCAACCCCACCTTGAATGCCGCCAGTGATGAAGCATTCACAACTTCCCTGGGCAACCCATTCCAGGGCCCCACCACCCTCACAGTAAAGAATTTCTTCCTCAGATCCAATCTAAACCTCCCCTGTTTAAGTTTAAACCCGTTACCCCTTGTCCTCTCACCACAGTCCCTAATGAAGAGTCCCTCCCCAGCATCCCTATAGGCCCCCTTCAGGTATTGGAAGGCTGCTATGAGGTCTCCACGCAGCCTTCTCTTCTCCAGGCTGAACAGCCCCAACTTTCTCAGCCTATCTTCATATGAGAGGTGCTCCAGTCCCCTGATCATCCTCGTGGCCCTCCTCTGGACTTGTTCTAACACTTCCATGTCCTTTTTATGTTGCGGACACCAGAACTGCACACAATACTCCAAGTGAGGTCTCACGAGAGCAGAGTAGAGGGGCAGGATCACCTCCCTCGACCTGCTGGTCACACTCCTTTTGATGCAGCCCAGGATACGGTTGGCCTTCTGGGCTGCAAGCGCACACTGCCGGCTCATGTTCATTTTTTCATCAACCCACACCCCCAAGTCCTTCTCTGCAGGGCTGGTCTCAATCTCCTCCCCGCCCAACCTGTAGCTGTGCCTGGCATTGCTCCGACCCAGGTGGAGGACTTTGCATTTAGCATGGTTGAACTTCATCAGGTTGGCATCAGCCCACCTCACAAGCGTGTCAAGGTCCCTCTGGATGGCATTCCTTCCCTCCAATGTATCAACGGAACCACACAGCTTGGTGTCATTGGCAAACTTGCTGAGGGCGCACTCAATCCCACTGTCCATGTCACCCACAAAGATGTTGAACAAGACCGGTCCCAACACCGATCCCTGGGGGACACCACTCGTTACTGGTCTCCAGCTGGACACTGAGCCACTGAGCACTACTCTTTGCGTGCGGCCATCCAGCCAGTTCTTTATCCACCAAGTGGTCCACCTATCAAATTGATGTCTCTTCAACTTAGAGAGAAGGATGTCATGTGGGACAGTGTCAAAGGCTTTACACAAGTCCAGGTAGATGACATCAAGTGCTCTGCCCCTGTCCATCAGTTCTGTAGCCCCTTCATAGAAGGTCACCAGATTGGTCAGGCAGGATTTCCCCTTAGTGAAGCCATGCTGGCTGTCACCAACCACCTTGTTGGTTTTCATGTGCCTTAGCATGCCTTCCAGGATAATCCGCTCCAAGATTTTGCCAGGCACAGAGGTGAGACTGACTGCTCTGTAATTCCCTGGCTCATCCATTTTTCCCTTCTTAAAAATGGGGGTTATATTTCCCTTTTTCCAGTCATTGGGAACTTCACCTGACTGCCAGGATTTTTCAAATATGATGGACAGTGGCTTAGCAACTTCATTTGCCAGCTCCTTCAGGACCCTTGGATGGGCATGTTCTTTCCGCTTTTGGTAAATGATTTCATCCGGTCCCATGGACTTGTATACATTCAGGTTCCTAAGGTGGTCCCGAACAAGATCCTCCCCCACAGTGGGCCCAGGGTCCCCACCCTCACCGTCCCCGCTTGTCAGTTGTCATGGCTATATGCTGACTTACAGAAATCACTGCAATCATCTTAAAAGACAAGCCAATTATAAAAAAATTAGAATACTGTAGGCAAATTCATACTGCCATTTATAAAGTTTGTCCATTTCCTGAATATTCCTTTGTTTGCCATTGGATTTAACTTAGGCAGCCTTAAACCTATGAGGCTGAAATCTTTCACAACTCATTTATTTGAAAATTAGTAACTTGGAAATTCGATGGGTTGTCTTTTGGCATAAGAGTCGGAAAAAGTAATGTCAGAACTTAGACAAAACGAATAATGTAAAATGAAGCATAGCAGCAATAAACAGAGAGCTTACAAAAATAGGAAAAAAGGACTGAGCAGCAAAGAAAGCTGTGTCTTTGTGGTCAGGAAGTGAGTGTTGGGGAGAGAACTGCAAAGTAAAACTATGTTAGTCCTTGCCAAGGAAACTTAAACAAATATCAAAGACTCTTTTGCCTTATAAATAAAAGTGGGAAAGGGAAGAAGGGAGGCTACTATGAGAAGTGTGCACTCTTGCATTCTGCCTTTTACTTCCCTTTTCCTTCTTTTTCAATAGTCATCTGCATTAACTATTTCTTTACCAGTGAAACACTGACATTGCAACTGCAGTGCCTGCTGTGTTCATCACTTGCCTCTCACCCAGGAGACCTTACTCTCTGTAATACTTATTGCACACAAAGTGAACCAGCTAGAAAAGGCAGCTTTATTCAGCCCACACCTTTCCAGGTAAGCAGGGCTTGTCTACAAGAGGGGTCACACTGAAGAGCTGTGTAGACACTGCAGCAGCGAGAGGCCCAGTATTTATCCTCCCAGGGAGCAGATGGCTCTCCCCAGTGTATGTATCTACCTCTTAGCATAAGAATGTCTGCGACATGCCATGTGTAACCGCTGACTTTTTCCATTTTGTATGAGTTGTTCATATGAGCAAGAAAACTGAAGTTCTCACGGGCAAGGCAGCATCTTCTGCCATAGAAACAGTGTAATTGGAAGTATGCTTAAGGGCAACAGGCAGACAAGACTACAGCAGCTCAGTCCCTAGTGTTAGCTAGTGACCCAAGTCAAAAGAAGGGTAGCAAGGATTCCTAAACAAGGTAATGTGCTGCTCAAGTCACAAAGATCTGGACTTTACAATGGCTGGAAATCAAACTGCTCAGCCTTTGTGGGTAGATTGACGAAAACGGTATTTTTATTCTCGCAGTGATAGGCACCTCAGTACAGTATAGACAAACTTTTAAGGGAAATTGAAATATTTAAACAAAATCTTGATTGCAGTAACTATAAGGCATCTTACTTCTCTTTTAGGAACCATACTTGCTGAGTATGTGTTAGTTGAGGATCTCAGGTGGACAGACAAGAATGAAAGGAATAATAGTAACACAAAGTCACATTTCAGTGTCTGTTCATTGTGTAATGCAGCTGCAAAGGCATCATATTCACATCCTTGTTTGTCTTAGTGAATAATCAATAATGATCAGATGACATGAAGATAATCAGTAAATATCATCTGATGTAATTTTTCCTTAATCTTAGACCACTCTTCCATTTCTAGCATTTTGAATTTGTACTCCTCCTTTCTATATCCAACTCCTTTAGAATAGTGCTAGTGTGAATGTCCATGTTACATTTATTTATATAATATAATTTTATATATATGCATGTGAGGTGGGCTGATGCCAACCTCATGAAGTCTAATCATGACAAGTGCAAGGTCCTACACCTGGGTCGGAGCAATGCCAGGCACAGGTTGGGCAGAGAAGAGATTCAGAGCAGCCCTCTGAACAAGGACTTGGGGATGTTGGTCAATGAAAAAATGACCATGAGCCGGCAGTGTGCGCTTGCAGCCCAGAAAGCCAACCGTATCCTGGGCTGCATCAAAAGGAGCGTGACCAGCAGGTCGAGGGAGGTGATCCTGCCCCTCTACTCTGCTCTCCTGAGACATCACTTGGAGTATTGTGTGCAGTTCTGGTGTCCTCAACATAAAAAGGACATGGAACTTTTGGAGCAAGTCCAAAGGAGGGCCACGAGGGTGATGAGGGGACTGGAGCACCTCCTGTATGAAGATAGGCTGAGAAAGTTGGGGCTGTTCAGCCTGGAGAAGAGAAGGCTGCGTGGACACCTCATAGCAGCCTTCCAATATCTGAAGGGGGCCTATAGGAATGCTGCGGAGGGACTCTTCATTAGGGACTGTGGTGAGAGGACAAGGGGTAACGGGTTCAAACTTAAACAGGGGAGGTTTAGATTGGATATGAGGAAGAAATTCTTTACTGTAAGGGTGAGAGGCACTGGAATGAGTTGCCCAGGGAAGTTGTGAATGCTCCATCACTGGCAGTGTTCAAGGCTGGGTTGGACATAGCCTTGGATGGCATGGTTTAGTGGGAGGTGTCCCTGCCCATGGCAGGGGGGTTGGAACTCGATGATCTTAAGGTCCTTTCCAACTCGAGCTATTCTATGATTCTATGATTCTATAATACACTTTTTTCAGAAGATATTTTGCATACAATAAAGTAATTCATTGCACATACATACTAATATAAACAAGAGTGTAAAGCTGCGGTATAACTAAATAACAATCAGCATAGATTGCATTCACAGAACATTAGCCAGACCTTTTATGTATAAGTGAGATGCATGGAAGTGAAGTACTAGCCTAAGCCACAAGCAGTCCAACATATACCATCCCTTGCACATGGATTTTCTGGCTCCCCATCCCTGCCATTTGTGTGGATGGATTGCACCAGAGAAATAGCCTAGATTTTCTTTTCCCCCAGGAAATAAGTAAGGCATCTTACAAATCTTTGCCAGGATATGCAAACTGTGCATACACCTGTCTCACCACAGGAAGGAGTGAATGAATTCCTTGTTTTGCATTGCTTGCATGCATGGCTTTTGCTTTCCCTATAAAATTTTCTGTATCTCAACTCCTGAGTTTTCCCATAGTTACCCTTCCAATTCTCTCCCCCATCCCACTGGAGGGGAGTGTGCAAGAGGCTGTGTGGTGTTCCATTCCTGGCTGCAGTTAAACCATAACAGGCTGATTAACTGGCTTTTGGATAATTGGTTTTTTCAACTGATGAGAAGGTACTCATTATCATAATATTCCTATTTCTTGTAGTGAGAAAATGAGGAGAAAATGGGATGGAATTGCTCTTTTTCCCCTAATTTTGACAGCTTCAAAGCATGTAATTTTGCAGCATGTTCAGTACTTAGCAGGTTTCTTTCATGTCCCTGTTTTTAGGTTGTGCTGTGGATGGTCATCCAACCCCAAACATTACTTGGCTTTACTCTGGTAAGCCACTCAGTTTGCGGCATCGCCTCCTGGCAGCAGGACGGATTCTTCAGATACTCAATGTTAGTGATGCTCCGGATGGTGAATTCAGCTGCCTTGCTCAGAATGAGGCTGGCTTGCTTACACAAAAAACATCCCTGGCTATACAAGGTAACTTAACAGTTTCAGTGAAGGTCTGTGAAGCTCTTGCCATGGACTTCCCTGCTCTGCCTTTCTCACCTTAGATTTCTCTTCTCTGGAGCCAGGACTGTCATATGCAGCAGGAAATAGATGTTTTGATGTTTTACTGCCGTTAGTATAGATTTGCAGGACTACCAGGTACCTCAGAGTCTCTTAGTTTTTATTTTACCAAAATCATGCCTGATATTTGTGGCCTGCTGAGCATAAAACGTACCATATTGATTCAAGATATGCTTATGCCTGTTGAGTCTGGACAACTTTCTTGTCCAGAAATTCAAGATAAAGATGTCATAATTTGAAGCCCTTAAATTAAAAAGCCTGTGTGTTCATCTGCTAAAGTCACTGTTTCACAGTCTTATCTTGCTTGAAAACCCTTCACCTGTAAAAATGCTGCAACTGTTATGTTTACTGTAGAAGTAAGCTGAAGGTGATAAAGCCACAGAACAGAGCAGTGCAAATGGGTTGGAACAGAAAATGCAGCTTTCATGGCTCCAGTCATCAGGGATGAAGAATGGTGAAGAATTCAACTTTTCCTTAAATTTTGTCATAAAATTGTGTTTCAACTCCCTCATTCATCTTCAGGATGGATGATCTGTATGATCGACCTGGTGAGAAACACACTGTTGTAAGATCACAGAATCACAGATACTGCTGGTAACTGCAATTAACCACATCTTCACTAAATCACATCCCTTTTAAACTATAGATGTAATGTCCTGCATCACTGGCCTCTGGCTTCACTTAACTACTCCACCATATCATTCACTTTCCATGCCTATTGCTTCTAAGCACCAAAAAATTCGTGCATTTTTTTACATGAAAGGCAGTGGCTTACATCATCTGGAATTCTGTTCCATCTTGTTCATTGCCTGGTGCCTTGTAGGCATAGGTAGCTCCCCTTCATATGAGTCCAAATATTTAATCCTGGAGAATGCCTCTATCCGTCTTTTCTGAGGGCCTCCTGATGGCAGTTTTTGAGTGTAACATGCCTTCTCCGCACTTTTTGGCAGAATACCAGTGGTCAGCGGACAAGCTGATGGCTTGTTCGGCTTCCTGTGGCCCCAAAGGCGTACAGCTGCCCCAGCTGAGGTGCTTACTGGATGGGGTTGAAGTCAACATATCCTACTGCAAAGAGAAGCCCAAGCCAGCCCTGCAGCCTATCGCATGCAACAGGAGAGACTGCCCTTCACGGTTTGTCTGTTTCATGTTAAAATGTCATATATGCTTTTAAGATGTGCTTGAAGAGTTCTTTGAACTGGGTATGATGCCACTGCAGCCCCTCTGGTGCCTGCCTGAAGGAAAGTCATGGTTAAAAGGGAATATATGAGTGCTTAACCTAATCAGCTGGGAATTTGTAGAAACATTTGTGGAAAACTGACAGTACGTGGTAGAGAGAGAGTTTACTCCTTCAGTAATCAGGAAAAAAAAAAAAGAGAGAGAAGCTATTGCCTACTCTTTATTAGCAAAGTTCACAGCTTGAGTTGTCTTGGATGATTCCAGCCTCAGCTTATGTTGCATGTGAATATCATGCCTATTCTGGGCTGCATACATGTGGGTATTGTATGGTCACATCTTTTTTGCATTTCACCTGGCTTCATACCAGTTTATCCCAACCATATAGCAGACGAGAAGCTAGATTTAGGAACTATTCTGGAGCTTTTCTCTGAGTTCTCATGGTGCCTGAGCATCAATATGGGCAGGACTACAGCTGCAGCTGCAAAGAATTTCCTTAGCTGAGTGGAATACATTTTGCAAAATGGGCACATCCCATCAGATCTAGAGGGCGTGAAGCAGGGTCGGACTGAGTTTTGCCTCATTTTTGAGATTGCTAGCTTGTCGTTTCCTTGGGATTTTGACTCTCTGCCACGGTAATCCCTTGGTTTTCAGTTACTGTTTAACACAATGGAGCCAGGACAGCTTAAAAGACTTGTAACTACACTTTAGGTCTTCCTCTGATGCTTCCCCTCCATGCAGAACACTTTCCTTCTTTGACACCTTTTGGTGCAAAGAAAAATACATCCTGAATGCCTATCCAGAGAGTCAGTGTAGTGTTATTCTCCCTCCATGTTAAAAATGTCCCACTTCTACAATTCGATGGCTCCTTAGCTGAGAGCTATAAACATGTTTTTACATATTTTTCTGGATTTTTACTCCCTCCTCTCCCTTATTTCCACTGTGGACATGGTGTGTTTCAGTATACAAGCACTTAAAAGTAGTCAGGATCTCAAAAGAAACTCAGTACAACTTCAACAATAATTTGGGACTCATACTAAGAAAGAGTGTAAGCTAAGGCAAGGAAAGGCTGAGTAACCCAATGAAAAGTAAGTGGCCAGATTTACCATTCTTGCTGTGTCTTGAGTATATGGCAGGGCTCTGTTTGATTACCTTTAAAAATATATCCTACCCCTCTTTTCAGGCAAATGTTTTCTGAGTTGCCAGGTGAGTCATAAGATGAAAACCAAAAGAGATTTGATGAAATATGAAACACACTCATTAGCAGCAGTTTTCCTTGGTGATGGCAATAAATTCCATGGGAATGGTTAATGTCTTTTTATACCTTCCCTGAACTGTAATGCAGCCCACAATCCTCCCTGAGCTCCTGAGAAACTTGTGAGATGTAAGCTTGGAAATAAAAATTGATTAAAATGCAGAGCAGAGCTTTATGACGGATGTAGAAATTTCAGATTCCACCTCACCAAACTACATGAAAATAGCAGCAGTGTTTTTGTTCTCCATACTGGGAATGTGTTTGTTTATATACTTGTTTCTGTGGCCATGGGAGCTAATCACCTGAAGAAGACTGAGAGATAGCAATGAACGCCTCTCCATGGGACTGGAAACCACCTATTGCCTATTTTGTAAAGTGATCATAAACATTGCTGGTGAGATATGTGACAGGAATTATTTTCCTCCTAGTAACATACAAATCTTTTTGAATATCCTGAAACTTGATGAAGCAAACTGCTGAATTGACCATAAAACTTTTCAGGAAACTGAAGATCAGTTATTATTAATTAATCAGTTGCATCCTTCCTGTTCCTACCTACCACCTTCCCAAACACAACTGTATGAGTGTTTCACTTCACAATCCTTGAAGAGACAAAATGCGTTGTCCGTCTTTGTAAGAGTTTGGACCTGGACTATTATTTTCTGCTGATACAGGCTTTTACTAGTTAGACTGGATTTTTTTAAACCCCAGCACATAGAAGTTCAGAGCCTTAGCCTCAGATGGCAAATGCATGATCTGAGCTCAAGAGGAAAAAGAAAGGTGTCCTTTTTCCCTTAGCTCACTGTGCACCAGCCCCATCCCTGAGCAACCTTCAGGCTTTTCTGGAGTATCCTAGCTGTAGAGGCATAACAAAGCAGGCATATGCCAGCAGGACCCAGCAGGCTTTCGGCTGTTTTTTCAGAAGTAAGCTCAAAGTGGCCTGTGAGCTACTCTAGCGACTTTATGGACATAGTTTTCCATGCTAAGGGGTGTAAGTGGGCTACTCAGTGCTGGCATTGTGACTGTAGCCTGTGGCAGAGGTGTCTGTGGCACACTTGTGTGAAAGCAGCCATGGCCAGGTCCTGTGCCTGGGCTAGGAATACTTACTCAGCCTTTACAAACAGCCTTAAGGGCTAGAAAATCAATTCTGGGCCCAAAGAACCTTGAGAAAGATAGTGTTATTAAAAGCTTGCTCTTCTCAGCTTTCATCCTCCAAGCACTCTTCAGTGACCACTATGGGAGGCTGAGGTACTCAGCACTTTGCAGAATTGCCCCCTAAATGAACCAGCCATTGTTGCCTTTCTTTGGTCTAGTACATAAAGATCTGTTGACATCAGTGATCCCACAGATGGTGACATGTATCTGCTCCCTGACCTATTTTCCTTTCTGTCACAGATGGATGGTAACATCGTGGTCTCCTTGCACACGAAGCTGTGGCGGAGGCATCCAGATTCGGCGAGTGACGTGTCAGCGCCTGACAGTGAAAGGCAACTCTGTCCCAATGTCAAATGAGGCTTGTGCCCAGGTGTCAAAGCGCCCTGTGGACACACAGAATTGTAACAGGCAGCCCTGTGTGGAGTGGGTTGCCTCCTCCTGGGGCCAGGTAAGGAACAAGCCAGGAGTCCAAGGGTAGCCTCAATAGTGTGGGCTAGAAAAATACAGAAAATGAGAGGGGTGATTTTGCACCCTGGTATCTTTAGCTTACAGTCTGCAGGCTTTTCAGGAGGCAACTAAGCTACTCAGCTCTTTCAGCTCCATGTCTGATGCATGGCATGCTTGGATTTCTGTAGCTTCCCACGATCCCTAGAAATGCTGCTTGTAAACAGGACTTTTACTGGAAATCCCTGTGTCATCCCCAGTGGAAAGGTTTGGAACTTCTCTTTATAGTGACATTGACACATCTGGGAAACAGCCTTCTCCAAGTCTTCATTTCCTATATCACCTAGTGAGTGTTCAGTTTTGGCTGGCAGGAGTCAAGACTGATTACTCTGATAGGTTAGGGGCAGGGGGCTGCACAATAACCCAGCTTTACAAAGTTGCTGATGTTGCCTGAGAATGCTAAAGAAATGGGACCTTTCTTGATTTGCTTTATGACGAAAAGCAGAATGGAGGGCTAACTGCGTTTTCAGGCTACTTCATGCTGTTTTACAGATATTCAAATTCTCTCCTTGCAGCTTCATACAATAATCAGATGTTAAAAAGTTTCAGTCCATAAATACCAAATGTTATTAAGTATTTAGAGTTAAGTTATTAAGTATTTAGAGTTAAATAACTATATTGTAGGAATCCACAGAAGAGTTATGTCTTTGTCTCTCTGTGAGCTATGAGATTTCCTGAAAAGACACTTGTCAATATGTTATCAGCTATAGCCTGGGACCAGTTATTACTATGTGCTTTCCTCCCTTACTCTCCATTCCAGCTTGACTGAGCCATATGTGACAGTTGATGAGTCCACTGCAGTCCACACTAAGGGGTAGAAACTCACAGATTTCAGCCCAGAGATTTCCAAAATGGTGATTCACATGGGACTATAGCATTTCAGGTTGAATGAGAGACAGGGTTAAATCCACAGAAGCCAATTTTGCTTGAGGTTACAGTAGATACCAATACTACTTTAACATCACTTCTGGCGAAAGAAAGGTTTTTGAAGGTAAGAAGAAAAGCAGTTTGTCAAAGCAAAAGCAGTCATACATCTAATTGAAATGATGGGTCAGGTAAAGGTATAAGAAGCAAGACTTCTTGCCATGCAAGAAGAGGTTAAGAAATAATTACCCGGGCTAAAAAGCTGTAAGTCTCGACATACAGCAAGCTATCATGAAATATTTTGCCTCCTTTTCTAATAAGCATGTGCAACTTTGGAAACAATGGCAAATGCTGTATCATTTTGTTAGAGGTTAGAGTAATATGATAGTTTGTTATTAATAATCACATGCATTCTATATTTGTTTGGGCTAATATGCGCAACACATTGCACTGCACCAGGATCTTACAATGTTGGTATTAAAAAGTGTCTTCAGCTAGTAGAACTTGTTATGTTCACTACTTGAAAACAGCTTCATCTCACTCTTGCCTGTGTATACTGGAAGTTTTCCCCATGAAAGGTGAATGAGTTATTGTGTTATATTTATGAGTAAAGCTTGGACTTATCCTTTTACATGAAAGAAGCGAATTATTTCATTCCCTGTAGAATTCCAGGTAAGGACTGGATTATCCTTGCAAAAAGCCAGTTACATCATCCTTATTTTGTAGATCATTATGGGCTAAATTGTTCCCCCTGACAGCATACTCATCTGAGACAATTAGAGAGGTCTGAATTAATTTGATAGACCTAACCCCTGCATTGTAATGTAATAGTTCTTCTTCCTAGCTTAAAAAAAACAAAACAAAACAAAACAAGCCCCAAATGATTCTGTACAGCTGTCTCCAAGCCAGAAGGCTGCTGTTCAACTACAGTTAGAAACGTATCACTGACTCAATGGATCCATGACCTTCTTGTAGTATCATAGGGTACCGGGTCTCAGTTTCTCACGTGTACTGACCAACTTTCCCAACTCAGAGAAAATAAATGGACTACCTACCCTACCCCCGCTTCTATAATTCCTTTCCTTCATTTAATGTTAGCGTCATTTTGATCTCTGTGATGTAATCCCACATAGTGTTGCACAACTAGTGACTCAGGCTTACTGTTGATGAAACATATAGCCTCTGCAGATACAACAGAAGTACTCTTCATACTCCAGTGAAAGACATTTCCGTACACCCTGTTCAATGAGGGGGTTGACTGGGAGCATCTGGAAATCTGGCAGTAACTCTCTGACAGTAACTACTTCTCTCTTCCAGTTGTCAGGGAGGCAGGAAACAGCAGCAGAAAGGGAGTATTATGTGAGGAGTACATATGAAATAGGGCTCCCACTTATGGGAGGTAGAGGGAGAAGAGGGATATGTCAGCATCCTTCTCCTGGCAAAAATTCCTACCTCACACTGAAGCCCCTTTCGTCAACCCTCAGTCTGTTTTTGAATATAATTTCCAGACACTTAGGAAAAAACAAAAACAAAAACAAAAACAAAAAAAAAAAAACACAAAAAAACACAAAAAAAAACACAAAAAAAAAAAAAAAAAAAAAACAAACAACAACAACAACAACTTTTTCCTAATGGCTGATATAATTTTAAAAGGACACAGGTACATGCTTCATACCTATAGCTAATTATTATTTGATTGAAGGAGAGGATTAGAAGAGCTAAACAGTAACATGTGCTTGATAAACTTGAATAGGTTAAGGTGACCTCAGTACTGTAGCAAGCTTGCAGATCTGCTGTGTTTGTCATGCTTGCTGATTTTGATTATTGTCCTGCAATGCTTTTAAATTATTAAATGTAATGGAATATGGACTTGATTCAGTGTGTTCTTAGTTATTAACTTTCTGCCCATAAATTATGATAGTACAAGCTGCAAAATGCACAACAGAAGGAATGCATTGAGATTTCCTATATGAATCATAGCCTCTTGGCTAATGACATGGAAGTATTTTATCTATCCTAACAGATGTATTTAAGATTGAATTATTGAAAAACAGAGGTAATGAGTCTAGGGAGCAGATCTAGAAATGCAATTTTAACGCTGCTGGAGGAGAGTGAGGTAGGGCAGAAGATGACTGGGTGCTCAGCTTTCAAAGCCTGCAGAGTTGCAGGAAGTGTTCCAAAGCTCAATGACAGTATGCAATTTATTTCACAAGCAGTCTCACAGAAGGGGAGCATGACCTGCCTTTTACCTCCCTTAAGTGATTTTTCTGTTTTCTTAGTGTAACGGGCCTTGCATTGCACCAAGACTGGCAGTACAGCACAGACAGGTGTTTTGCCAGACCAAAGATGGGACTTCTGTGTCATCTGATCAATGCAGTTCCTTATCAAGGTAAGACAGGAATCCCTTATGTCTGAAACCACTATCCTTTCCAGAGATGCTGGATGAATGAGTGGGTTAACTGGCAACTTTGGGGTTTCCCTTGTGGAACAAAGAGGTCATGCTGCAACCCATACAGTACATGATACAAATCTCACCAGGTCTAATCCTAGGCTTCACTATTTGTTGCTATGAGCCCCAGAAAAAAGCCACTAGTTGGCCAGCAAGTGGAAAGTCTTCTACGCATGCTAAATCCTAACTGAAAAGATGTGCTCTGTCTTCTTAAGCTGCCATTCTTCTTCTCACTTATTTAAACAAACACTGTAACTGGGGGAAAAAAGGGACTCTGCAGCTTTTGTCTTCCTGCAGATAAACTCCACAGTCAATATTGTAAAGACATATTTACATACAAATCATGCCTGGTCATGACTGAAAATTAGTAGAATTGGCTCTTTAGCTCCCAGTCACGTGTTTTCATTATCTGTGTGAAAAACAGGTGGGAACTGCATATGCCTATGCATCATCTGTGAGATGGCATAGAAGGGAAAAAGAGGGTTTTAGAGAATCGGTTTTGTCCCCACTGGCTGCAAAGCCATGAAAAGGTTGCAAAGCCCTGCTGGGTCTTACTGATCAGCACTTTCCCCAGTGCATCTTTTCAGTGGTTTGGCGCTTCATGGAGAAGACACTTCAGCAAATCCTTAAACAGTTCAGATGGTCATTTAACTCCAGTAGTGCTATATTAGTGCATGTCTGATGAGGGTATGATCCTTGACTGCAGTTACAAACTGCTTTTCAGTTCACTGGAGTTACCTTCCCCCCATGAAGACCTGATCCATATGGTGCTCTGAGTGAATTATTTTTGGGATAGGCAAGGTTTGCTGTCCCCAGAACTTGCATGGCACCTGGAGTGGTGTGAATTTGCTCCCTGAGCAGCATGGTGACAGTCCACCCCTCTCTCCACCTGCCCATAGGCCATTGAGCACACAGAACTGCTGGACCGACCTCTGTGGTGTGCACTGGAGGGTCAGCCTGTGGACTGTCTGCACAGCTACTTGCGGAAACTACGGCTTCCAGTCCCGGCGAGTCGACTGTGTGCATATCCGCACCAACAAGCCCGTGATGGAGCATCACTGCTCTTGGAGGCCACGGCCAGCCAACTGGCAGCGCTGCAACATCATGCCCTGTGAAAATGGTACTTTGCTGAGAGGAGGGGAGCCACTGCGGCAAGGAGAGGAGGAAAGAAGGCAGAGCCATCTCTCAGAAATTCAGCAGTGGACCTGTAGCTGGGCATCCTGCAGTATCTCCAGCCCAAACATGTGCAAAATGCGGTGTCCAAAACTTAGCGCCCCAGAGGCAAATAGTGCCTATTGTGGTTTGTTGGTGATGGTGCTAGTGCTGGGATTACATGCACTTGCTAATGGCATGTGCAATGGCTGATGCAGTCTTAATTTTCCATTGTTGGTACAGACAGAAAAAAATACATCAATCACAGACAGGCTGCTGGCTATAGCTAAAATACAGTAAGTCTAAATCCAAAGGCTAGGCTGATGATGAGAATTCCTGGAGTTGAGGCTCCTTGCTGTCAGGTGACAAGCAACTAACTGGGCTTGCGAAAAGACTAGATAAGTTACCAATATTTTTCTTAAGGCAAAAAAGGACAGATAGTGTGCCTATTTGGAAGCTATGCCCTGCTACGGCAGTGTCTGCTTGGGAAACACCGGACAGCACAAGTTTAAATTGCTGTCTTTTCATTTGCCCTGTCTCCCACTTCACTGGCTGATTTTGACGGGCAGATCCCATCCTCGAGCACACAAGCCAGTTGCTGTGCAGCCATCACAGAAGTAGCAGCAGAACCCGCCTGTGCATGCCTGCAGCCGCGCCAACTCTGAGGCTCCATCTCAGTAGAGACAAAGCAGACTCCACAGGTCCAAACATGTGAGCCGAGTTTGGGGTGCCCTAATGGAAGTAGAAGGGCTGAGGGAGCTTACAAGTACCAAACATGACTCTTGCTGTCACTACACCCTCTTCCTGCTATATATAAATGTCCTGTGATGATCCCCTTTCCAGCCTTAGCATGGGAAGTTGGACTCCCTCAGGCAACAGCACCTACAAGGTCTTGCAGGGATGGTGGACAGTTTTCCAGTCTGGAGCTCCAAAGCGGGAGGCTGTGGGCCTCCAAAATTGTAGAAATGAAACTAGGACCAGAGTCCTAGGGGAGCTCAAAAAGTGTGTTAACATCCTCATCCCAAGCTGTGCTCTGGAGTATACTTGTAACAAACACACTACACACTGTCTCTTCAAGTGTAAAAGGTTGGCCAAAGTGCCTTTGAGCTACTCTGTTTTACTGGGTTTCCAGTTTAATTTCCTACTTCTCTGGTCTAACAACTGTTCTAAAGCCTCCCTAAAATTCTGGTGGGTGACAAACTGACAGTGATAGAGCAGCCTCAGAAGCCCTCTCCCCAGGTCTCTGAAAGCGAAGGCTCCCACCACATTCTTCTTTGAGCCTTTGGCTGCTTGAAGTCCTGCTCAGCAAGTGAAATTCATGCTTATAGTGAGAGCTCCCAACACAAAGCTGTCTTGGTGCCCCTCTCGGCCACCTCAGGAAGTGTTTTCAGGTAAGAAATCTTTCTTTCATTATTTCATCACCATTCCTCCTTTTTGTTTCCCCTTCGGCAGTGGAGTGCAGAGACACCACAAGGTACTGCGAGAAAGTGAAGCAGCTCAAACTCTGCCAACTCACCCAGTTCAAGTCACGTTGCTGTGGGACTTGTGGAAAAGCTTGAAGACGAAGCAGTGGAAAAGGAGGAACAAGGGGATCACAGACTTTGCTTCAATGATGCAAGGACTTTTACAGAAAATATAAATGGAATGGAATTCTTTTTTTCATTTTATTAATTTATTTCCCTAAAAGAGAAAGGAAAAAAAAAAAGGAAAAGAAAACCTTTTAACAAATCATTGTTCACAAGTTTTCCCTTCTATGAATCTGGGAAATCCTGCAGCAAAACATGATCATGAGGGTAGACCACAAAGAGTCAGCAAGTCCCACGCCACCAGCAACGGGCCTGAGAGAAGTGAGGCTACCCATAATCCAGGTACATGCCTGGAGATACACTAGCGGACAGATGGAGAAATGGATGAGCATAAAAACATCACATTGGACCACAACAATATGAATCAGATACCCAAACAGCTAGACAGGTCATGGGTTACTGCAGGGAAAAAAAAAAAAAAGAAAAAAAAGGCAAAGCTAAAACATTGAGCTATGAGCTATATAGATACTTCATCTATCTTAGATGACTTTGAGAGCATAAGCATATGATTTTGCTTTATAAATCGGTTACAGATGAGATCAGATTCCTTTCTGTCTTTCTAAATCCCTCTCTCCTTCTCATGCCAGGCCTTCAAACTTTTTCAGTGGTAGATCCTGGTATCTTTGAGAATCTGATGCCTGGGGAAGTGGAAAACACTGTGAATGTGAGCCTGAAGTACACCAGGTGGTGTGTGGGAGGGAGGATTAGGGATAGGAGGGTTGCCCTCAGCACAAAGGTGAGGTAATGGTGATAATTATAGGAGATAAAGTATGATCTACTATTGGCAGACTGTGGTACAAACCTGAAAATGCTGTCCTGTAGAGAGCACAGGCAGGAAAGGTAGAAATTGTCTGTGATAACAGGAGCTACTTGGCTTACTGCATCGTACTAACACTTGAAAAGAGAGGAGTACTAGTTCCGAGTGTTCAGATACTTTCAAGCCTCGGGTTTTGGAAAGGTTTCATGCTAACATGAATTTTTTTTCTCCTGGCAGACAAGCATGCTAGGAAAGAAGTAGAAAAGAGATGTATTCTAATTCCTTGCCATTATTTCTGCTCAGTAGAAACAGAACGGATTCAGCATCAGGCCCAGAGGAATAACACAAATAATTTTTAACAAACTTGCTTCCCTCCAGTTACCTTCCACAACAAAACGGGCTCTATAAAGCAGCACGTTTTTAAGCCCATGTATAGCACTCTGCAGATACAATCTAAAAAAGCATAAAACCCACAGCATGATTTTGCATGCTGTCTGTAAGTCTTTTCCCCTGGCCAACTGCAGTAGTTATTGAACAAGTGATGTATTTCATGCTTTTAGTTCTTGGGCCCTCTCTGCTACACTCAGAATAGGGCCCTAAAATTAGAGGAAATCTGCAAAGTACAGCATTGGAGCATTGTGAAACTTTAAAGGAGAACTATCTGGACCTGAGGCTTTGGTTCAAGACCATCTCTAAATTAAAGGCTTGGCTGTGCCTCTCCTGTCACCCCCAGTGGGGCTCATGCCTTGTGGTACATTAATGAAATGCTGTTTGAGTACTGCTGTGTTACAGCTTCCATGACATGCAGATTTTTCAGCAAAGCTGGGAGTCTGCTTTTGAGGTCAGTGCGAGGTTCATGACATTAAACTGTCTTAAGTTGGGTTACTTCAGAACACATCTGGCAGTGAACGCTTTTCTTACAAATGGGTCTTCAAGAAATAGTGTTGCTAAGCATCAGTGTAAGTTGTTATTTAATAAAAGAAGAATGTCTTTCGATGTATGAAAATGTATATCTTTTGTGTATATTTATTAGGATTTCTTTTATAAAAAGTGCAATATTAATAATTGTACATTATTTTGTCCAGATAAAAATATTTGGTTGGTTTTTTTTAAATCTCCCTAGAATTTCGTTCCTCTATAATCAACAGTAATAGCATACTTCTTTTAATTTTAATAGCACATGCTATTAATTGGGGATCTGCTTCACTATGCACAGAGTGCTTTATGACATGAGGGAGGGATGGTGCTTTTGGCTTGGGAAATAATAATTATGCATGGAATGAAGGACAGTTTCTTAATAACAATAGTAACAACAATGATGATGATGTGGCTATTTCTAGTACAGTACTCAAAAAAAGCAGTACAGGGAAGTATTTTCATTTGTTTAATAGCAAAACATATTCAGATGCTCACATGCTGAATAATAGCTGTGCAATAACGCACCGGATAAACACAAAGAATTAAACCCAAAGGGGCCACTATTTTGTCTCTGCACAGTGTAGATTTATTTATACATGTCTGTCCTCTTAATTTTGAGTTGGCAGCATCTCAGTAAGGATTGATGGGTATTTTATGAAAGGATGCTTTCCTCCTCTAAAAGGAAATCAAAACTACAAACTTGTGTTTATATAACTTTTTGTACAAGTAATGCAAGTTACTTATTTAACTACTGCTGTCTGATGTGTTGTTTATTAATCTTAAAAACCAAAGCCAAACAAAGTAGCAAAGCTGTTGAAGTACTCTGTCCTTATGATATTATGATAACAGCACACAGCTGTTACACAAAGTACAAATGATCTACCTGCCTTGGGGAAAGGAGATGTCTTAATTTGTTTTTAAAAGTCTCCAGCCATTAAGATTCTGCATCCTGTCTCACATATCTGTTTTAATTCTTTATTTGCCTTGCTTTACTCTTTTTTGCTAATATCTTGCCCCTATTGCTCTTGCAGAAGTATAAAGACACCACTGCTGGCCCTAGGATCATGAAAATCAGTAAAAGTATACTCCTATCTTTCTATGTAGCAATACTTACAGACATCTTGCAATTCTCCTCAGCAACCTATGGCATGAAGTAAACACTACTGCTTCAGTCTTTCCTTACAGGATGCTTCTACCTTCAGCAATGGATCTTCCAACTCCTCGAAGCATCAAGTGTATATGTAGAAGGAAACCTAGTACTAGAAGGAGAGAAATAAATAAAAAATAAAATAAAGAAAAAAAAAATAGCAGTTTCTCTCAACAGTGACAAAATGTCTCTCCTAAAAGGGAACAGTGATTTTGCTCTGATTAACTGGCAGTTATTTCCCTAGTATGATGTTCCTTCATATGCTACTTAGACACCTACACTGCAGATGTAGACACCTCACACACACATAAACACACACACAGATGAAAGCCAAAGAGCAGATCTGAGACAGCCAAGCAACAGTACTGAAAGCAATGGGAATTCATTCATTCATTTCGAGTAATACAAGTATAGAAGCTGGTGTTGGTGTAAAATGAACAGCAGGCCACTTTAGGTTCTCAATAGAATAATTATTCTCTTTTTATGTATATAGCTCTGGTTACCAGTCAAACAAAAAGCTTTCAAAACCTTGAAAGTAAGCTTCCAGTTTTGTTCTCCCTCCTAATTTTCCTCTAGGAGAAAAAAAAACAGTTCTGCAGCAAGCAGAAAAATGTAGTGCTGAAAGATTCCCCGCAGGAGATTTACTCGTCCCCCTGTTACAGGGCAAGGTAAGCACAGCTAAACTACTTCAGGCATGTATGTCTGCAAAACAGAAGCACATAATGATTTGAGATAGAAGGGACATTAAAGGTCATCTAATTCCAACCCCCTGCCATGGGCAGGAATACTTTCCATTAGACCAGGTTGCTCCAAGCCCTGTCCAACCTAGCCTTGAACACTTCCAGGAATGGGGCAGCCACAGCTTCTCTGGTCAACCTGTTAGTGTCTCACCACCCTCACAGTGAAGAACTTCTGCCTAATGTCTAATCTGAATCTACCCTCTGGCAGTTTAAAGCCATTCTCCATTGGGCTGCCACTACCTGTCCTCGTAAAAAGTCTCACTCCAGATTTCCTGTAGTCACCCTTCAGGTACTGGAAGCTGAACAGAGCCCAGGCAGGAGACTCCCCTCTGCTGGCAGAACCAGTGTTCTGGGAAGAGCAGGGAGACACCTCAGCTGCCTTGAGCCAGGGGTAGGGTTAACAAGGGCTTTTAAGCCAAAACAACGAACAAAGGTTATGCTGCTTGTCCAGGCTGCAGTTGTCTATCCTTCCTGCTAACACACTGCTTACCTCTTAGAAAGTGAAAAAAAGGGGGAAAGTGAGAGTGTTGTCTAAGCCTTTAAGCCCTCTGCAAAGAAAAGTTTTATATTTGTGCGGATATAAGTGAAAGTATGCAGTTTTATGTGGCTAAAAGTGAAGGGCACACTGGTGGATTGTAGTCTAGCTATATATAAAAACTGTTTGTTTAAGCAGTGGCAGGATGTGAACAATTAAATAGAATCATAAAATCATAGAATAGTTAGGGTTGGAAAGGACCTTAAGATCATCTAGTTCCAACCCCCCTGCCATGGGCAGGGACACCTCCCACTAAACCATGCCACCCAAGGCTCTGTCCAACCCAGCCTTGAACACCACCAGCGATGGGGCATTCGCAACTTCCCTGGGCAACCCATTCCAGTGCCTAGTAAACATATAGTTATCCACATATGCTTAGAATGACATGGGCATGGAAAAGCACTCCCTACCACCATCTTTAATACTATAAAGTAGCCTGCTGCTTCTAGGTCTTGGATGAGGTCTGAGCCTACTTCATTTACAAACTCCCCGGGGCTAGTGGCAAAGCACAATAATAAAACCTGAACCAGAAAGATCACACCAGACAGGCACTGAACAGCTTGGTCTCCAAGTGAGGAGCTAGGACAGGTTTCTCTTAAAGAAGTGCATAATGGTTGGGCTGAGGAGTAATTTGGTCTGGGCTTTGTGGAGACTTCCCGCCACCCTTTTCAACATGCTGCTTTTTAAAAAAAAGCATAAATTACTAGTTTAAATAAATAGCCCATGAGGTTGTTGGGTGCTTGTTAATACAGTTCACCTACTGAAACACTGATGGAGTCAGTTTTCAACTAATAGCATATAACCTAGTGATTTTATTACCAAGAAAGAAAAATCTGCCTGTTAACCCACTACATACAAATCACAGCAAATCAAATCCAGCTGTGCAGGGAGGATCCCACGGGCACTTTTCTTCTTTGGCAGAGGACAAACAGAGAAGGGCCCTGCTCTCCCAGCAAAACAACATGCTCAAACCCATGTCATGGCACATGGTAGTGCCATGTGAGCCCTCCTGCCTGTCTGGGAATAGTTCAGACCAACAAGCACAGTGCTATTGAGCTGGTGGAAACAGGGAATATAGAGTCAAATGCACTACTGCCTCTGTAAGAGTTACCATGTTCCTTGCCTGCTGAATGCAGCCTAAAATGTGTAGGACAGACATGCAGCCAGATGGAGAAGTGAAATCAGGTTGCCCAAAAATAATATTTCCGCACAAAAGCAAGAAGAGAGGCACAAAACACTGAGACTACTGCTTCCAGTGTGGAAAAGAGGCAGAAGAAGACACTACTACAGTAGGGGAAGAGGGATTTGTAATGAGATCAGCCAAAAGCAAACACTGCTCAGAAAATTTGTTAGGGAATTTTCCTGTCCCAGTGAACCCAGACCACAGTTCTCTGCTCAAATGCCTCTTTCCAACTGAGAAGACATGGCTTCATTGGGGAGATCTCAGCCACGCCCCAGGAAAGTCTTTTTGTTTCTGCCTTGCAAAGAAAGGAATTACTTTTTCATATGTAAAGTTCAGCTGCCTCCTGTCTCTGGAGTACTATGCCCAGGATCAATATTCCTTCTGTGATATGAACATCCTCAGTCCTTGCTGAGACATCCCACTTATATTTCAACACTTTCTTCATAGCCCTAAAACACTTGAGGTGCTGACAATTTGCTGTTTCTAGTAATCTATAGCACTGGGTAAAGCCCTTTTTAGAGTCTGTGATAGAAAAGTTTCTCGACTTTTCACATATTTGCTGCCTGTTCAATTTCAAGACCATAAGTGTATGACTTACATATTGCTTTGACCTCTCACCTGTCGCCAACTGCAAATCTTGTCAAGATGGAGAAAATGTCTCCTGTAGATGTGAGGCAATGGAGTTTGCTGTCTTTGCAGGCACAGGTGGTTGGAAGGCTGGTATTACATGAGTCAAAACTGAACTGATTAGTTCTCACCCCATTATTCCAGATAATTTATTTGAGAGTTGGTTGGCTTTGTTTCTTGCTAAGGACTAGAGAATAAAGTATTTTTGCTTAGATTTGTCCCAGATGGGACCCACAGTCCTTGATGGCTGATCAGACATTCAGGACCTCCCAGGAAGCTGCTACTCTTCTAAAATTTAGTTTGATGTGTCTCCTTAACTCAGCTTTCGTGCTCAAGACTTGCCTAACAGGTTGTGCTTCACCCTGGAGAACAGTAGCATCAGTGAGCTCTGTGTTTTCAGGGACTCATAATGAAGTTATCCCTCTAAACAAGCTCAGCAGTTTGCACACAAAGAACTGTCTCTGACATAGAATCATAGAATCGTAGAATCATAGAATCATAGAATAGTTGGGAGTTGGAAAGGACCTAAAGACCATCTAGTTCCAGCACCCCTGCCCTGCCCAGGGACGCCTCCCACTAAACCGTGTCCCCCAAGATTCTGTCCAACCCAACCTTGCACACCGCCAGCAATAAAGCATTCACGACTTCCCTGGACAGCCCATTCCAGTGCCTCACCACCCTTACAGTAAAGAATTTCTTCCTCATATACAATCTAAACTTCCCCTGTTTAAGTCTGAACACACTACCCCTTGTCTTATCACTACATTCCATAATGAAGAGTCCCTCCCCAGCATTCCCACAGGCCCCCTTCAGGTATTGGAAGGCTGCTATGAGGTCTCCACGCAGCCTTCTCTTCTCCAGGCTGAACAGCCCCAACTTTCTCAGCCTGTCTTCATACAGGAGCTGCTCCAGCCCTCTGATCATGCTCATGGCCCTCCTTTGGACTTGTTCCAACAGTTCCATGTCCTTTTTATGTTGAGGACACCAGAACTGCACACAATATTCCAAGTGAGGTCTCACAAGAGCAGAGTAGAGGGGCAGCAGGATCACCTCCTTTGACCTGCTGGTCACACTCCTTTTGATGCAGCCCAGGATACGATTTGATTTCTGGGCTGCGAGCACACACTGCCGGCTCATGTTCATTTTCTCATTGACCAACACCCCCAAGTCTTTCTCCACAGGGCTGCTCTGAATCTCCTCCCCGCCCAACCTGTAGCTGTGCCTGGCATTGCTCCGACCCAGGTGGAGGACCTTGCACTTGGCATGGTTAAATTTCATCAGGTTGGCATCAGCCCACCTCGCAAGTGTGTCAAGGTCCCTCTGGATGGCATTCCTTCCCTCCAACGTATCAACCGAACCACACAGCTTGGTGTCATTGGCAAACTTGCTGAGGGCACATTCAATCCCACTGTCCATGTCACCCACAAAGATGTTGAACAAGACTGGTCCCAACACCAATCCCTGGGGGACACCACTCGTTACTAGTCTCCAGCTGGACATTGAGCCACTGAGCACTGCTGCCTCTCCGAGGCACGGTGGCCTGGTTTAGGGTCGGCACAGGCAATCACCTACTCGCGATCGCGGGGTCCATTAGCACGCAGACACCAATGTGGTGGACGGCAAATGGCGTTTATTGCAGAGTGACACCGCATTATATAGCTTTGGTTTACAACGTCACATCCGTCTGCTTACGTCTCGAGCTAAGATCTGGGGAGGGGCTCTGTCTTTTCGTTACAGCACGACATCTTCCGACCGCCAAGCCCTGGCTGCCTACATTTCCCCCCCCCTCTATGCTTAAGTGAATTACCTAAGATATACTAATCTAAAAAAAATAGGTATGACAAACTGGAACACACTTTGTAGCAATCTTAGGAAACATATGTAAGAAACCTTGAATAGAAAACCTAAGGCACTATAAGTGAGGTACTATAACGAGGTTCCACACAACCTATAAAACAGAGGAAGGAGGTATGATGACCCTGTAAAATCAAAAAACTTGCTCCAAACAGCGTCATCGCAATGTAAGGAGGGAGGCCCATTCTGAGGGTACTCGTAACTTTTGCACTCGTGAGAACCTAAAGTGTAGTTTTTGTAAACAAGCGAAATTTACAGTCCAATTCAGCAAACTTCTTATCTTAGCTGCTTTTTATTTTCCAGGCCTGCATTCTTGTTTCATTAAATGTTCGGGAGTTGCTTCTTTTCCACCGTCGGCTGCACAGAGGTAACCAGGAGTTACCCCTGCTACATGGCCAGCAGCACATACTTGCTTTCATTCAGGGCAGGCATATGTCCATTCTCTAACAAGAAGTCATCCATGAGCCAAAGCTGTTTTACCAGGATTTCAATCATACCACGAATACATTGCAAAATACAAGGTATAATCATAACTATGGTCAAGATTACTACCAAAATCATTCGAATACCTTTAACCAGGTGTCAGATGTCATAAATGCTGTACTGTAGAAAGAAAATCAAAACTAGATAAATTTAAAAGTTTTCTTGTAGAAATTACGTTTGCAAACTGTTTGAAGAGAATCTCCACATTTTCCCCTTTTTTTTTTTTTTTTTTTTTATGTATTACCTGTTTTAGGCAACCTTACATGAGCAGAGGATTTGGACTAGATCGTATCTCCAATATATGCTAACCACAGGCTGCTTGGCCTGCCTTTCTCTCCTGTATAGTTCTCTGATAACAGGAGAGGCCATCCCTCACATCAAGGTCTGGCATGGCATGTGTCTCCACCACTCAACGCCTGCTGGGTTGCAGCCAGCAGCGGAGCTAAAGGTTCTTCTTGGTGGCAAACACAGAGGCCAACCCAGTCTTGCCCTTGACTGTGGTAGGAGTCATGGCACCTTGTTGTCAGTGCAGAGGTTCACCTGCTTTATTCAGTAACAAGTCACTACTATGGTAAGGCACGTACAGATTTACATTAATAGTAGCGTGTTTTCTTATTAGCAACTGGCTAGTAAGTACAGGTAGTGTTATACACAAAATCACAGCCTTTAATAAGAGCTACTTTATATACACACACATTCAAGCTCCTGTAGCTAAGGCATTGGTGTTTTCCGCTTATCTGTCCAGCTCATGGCAAGGCTTGAGAAATTCTGCAGGCAGCCTCCATAGACCTGTAGGTAGAACACAAATATATCCCTTCCCCCATGCCATAAATCCCTGTCGGCAGCAGCACCTCTGCATTAACCCTTTCTTGCCTAAAACGTTAATCTGCTACCCATTAAAAACTTTTACATTAACCCAATAACAAAAAATACACAGAACACTGTCTGCCCTCAACAGACACACACATACACACACATTCATGGGATCCCACAAACACACTCCACACAACTACAACATGTGAAACACAAAACGCAGACAATCATTACGCCCATTACATGGTCACACATACAAAACGCAGTGCAATGACCCTGTGAAGACAATCAAAAAACCAGCTCCGAGCAGCATCATCGCAGTGCAGGGTGGCAGGCTCAATCTCAGCAGGCGTCCCCGCAGAGGCTCTGCCTCCCTCACATTGTATGAGGCTTGGGCTTCTAAACTGGTAGAAATGCACACTCATTCCAATGCAGGTGGCCAGCCTGCACTGGAAGGAATGGCCTGCGTCTATGAAAGATTTGTATTAGCTTTTTGATATATGAATACTATAGAGAAGCTACAATAACACAACATGCTTGTCTTTCACAGTTGTACTAGGAGGTAATACTACATGGATACATTCTTAAAATAGTTGCCGGTGTTCTACCATCATAATGCTCACTCTTTCTAACCGGCTCTTGGCAAATGATACGAGTTTATTTATTATGCAGGGTCCGAAGATCAGTGCCAACACGATCATTGCGAGTTCTGCCGGTGTGGAACTCTCAGGCTTGGGCAGGACACTTGGCTCTGGGGCGGAGGGGACGCTCGGCACCGAAGTGTACAGGTTACTGGGACGTCTGATGAGGTATTTCTGTGGACAAAAACAATTTTCGTTAGCTTTATCCTGAAGATCTGGTTTAATAGACTTAAGCGGGCACCACTTAATTCTGCCGTCTTTTCTGACAGCGGCGTACCCCCGCCCCGTAAGAACTAGCCTCCAGCCTTGTTCCCATTCTCCCAGCTCGTTTCTAATTATGACCAATGGGCCTTCTTCCAGTGCTCGAGTAGCCCAGTGTTTTTGGGTGGGGCTATTCCCCTCTTCGCCCCTAGGAAATTTAGTGCTAGCAGAGCAGTTGCCAATAGGCGTGCTTGATCTCCTGAGGGAATGGCATCAGCAAAACCTTCTGCTCTCGCTAACACCTCCAATTTAGATTTCAGAGTTTGATTTGCTCGTTCTACTATAGCTTGTCCTGTGCTATTATAGGGGATGCCTTGTGTTAGGGTAATACCCCATTTCAGAGCAAATGCCTGAGCTGATTTAGAAACAAAATATGGACCATTGTCCGTTTTGATCTGATTAGGAATCCCAAGCCACGCCATGGCTGTCAACCAATGCTGAATGGTTGCTTTGGAGTCGGTCTTAAGATGTTGAGTGGCTACGATTACCCCACTATATGTGTCTACAGTTACCGCTAGCCATGCTCGAGGTTTCAGCAACTGGCAGAATGTAAAATCTGTCTGCCACACTTCGGAGGCTTTAAGCCCCCTAGGGTTTATTCCGCTGGACCACAGTAGTGCTTTCTGGCAGTGAGGACATGTAGCTACTATATGTCTCGCGTCAGTGACGGAAATCCCGCATCTCTTTGCTAATGCTTTGGCTCCGATGTGGAGAGACTCATGTAGCTGACGGGCATCCCTCAATGTCCACAGCCCTTTTGCAGCAGTGTCTGCTTTATCATTACCGGTTTGGAAATACCCTTTGATTGGGCTGTGGCTGTTGACATGGATGACTGATATAGTGCCCTTTCGAGAAAAAAGTGCTTCTTCCAGCATTAGGGCTACTGTGGATGTCGACACGCCAGGCCCCGACATGGCCAAGCAAAGTTTGGCCACGAATATTGAATCAGTCACTATGTTGAGATGTTTAGTGGGAAACAGCCCGCACGCTAGGACTACAGCCATCGCCTCTAGCTGTTGAGCTGAAAGAGCACAATCAGTCATTTTAATGCAGTGCCATTTTTCTTCTGATTTCCATACTGCTACCGCGGTTGAGGTCGCTGAAGATGCGTCGGTAAAGACCGTTGGTCCTGGTTGGGGGCGGTCCATGATTTTCTGTGGAAGGTCGATGTCGATGATTGCTAACAGTGGAATCCAGGGGGGTTTTGCGGAGTACCGAACCTCTCCACCAAACCCGACTAGAGCTATAGCCAGATACTCTGAGATCACCATAGATTGTGCTGGGATCCGTTTACGAAAGGGTAGGTATAGCCTGGCAGGTTCAATGCCTAGATATCTTAGGGCGAGTTTTCTGCCTTTCATAATAAGGTTACCAAGGCACTCAATTCCTGGAGAAAATGCACGTGAAGGTTTTCCTAACACTACCCATTGTATTGGTTGGGCTTTTTCAGGGGGGCCCTGGGCTAGTGCTCCGACTCCCCCTCCTGCTGTGAAGTGCACATACAGATCAAGTGGTATATTTGGATTCCATCTAGCGAGCATGCTAGATGACACCTGTTGTTCAATGAAATCGAGAGAATTCATTGCTTCTTTCGTCAGAGTTTTTTGTTCCCACGGGTACTTTCCTTTCAAAAGATCGTACAGGGGGGTCATGATTTCGGGTGGGATCAGGATAATATTACGTAGCCATTGCAAGGGTCCCACTAACTGTTGCATATCATGGAGTGTCTTAGTATTCCGACGAATTTTTATTTGGGGAGGGGTTATGTAAGAACTTGTAATCTGCACTCCCAAAAAAGTTACACATGGTCCTCTTTTAATTTTTGCGCTTGCAATTTCGAACCCGTTCGTTTTCAGAGTTTCTGAAACCGTTGATACTAGTTGGTCCACCTGGCTGCCAGACGGTGCAGCGATTAAAATATCATCCAGGTACTGAATGATTGTTGCGGTCCGGTCACTGCGCCGGACCGGTGCCAATGCTCGATCTACTGTAATTTGGCAGATAGTGGGGGAGTTGATCATTCCTTGAGGCAAGACTTTCCACTGGAAACGTAGGTTGGGGCGTTGGCTGTTTGGGAACACGACAGAAAAAGCAAACCGTTCCTTATCCTCTTCATGCAGGGGTATTGAAAAGAAACAATCCTTAATATCGAGGACAGCACAAGGTTGTCCTTTTGGTATCATAGAGTTCATTGGTAATAGTGTTTGGACGGGACCCATTGGTTGAATTGTCTTGTTTATTTCACGCAGACCATGGAGGAGACGAAACCCCTCGCCAGTTCGTTTGGGTATTACAAAAACTGGAGTATTCCACGGACTAGTGGAAGGCTCTATATGGTCTCGTTGTAGTTCACGATCAAGTAGCTCGAGAAGAGCATCCATTCGAGGCTTCGATAGGGGCCACTGCTCGACCCACACTGGGTTGGACGATTTCCACATTAGTTTAATTGGTGGAAGTGGGTGTGCAGCAGTGGCCCTTAGGGTAAATTTGTCACTCGAGCTTTTAATAGGACTAAAGCGTCCCTTCCCAGCAGGGGTGGAACCCCTGACATGACGTATGGGCGAAGGATGATGGTTTTTTCCGGTCCCTTTTCAGTATGAAGTGTGACAGCGATCAATTGAGCGCTCTTCCAGGCTCGGCTTGATCCCCCGACTCCACCCACCATAGGAGCATTTTCTAATTTCCAGTGCGGAGGCCATTTTGTCTTAGGGATAACTGTAACATCTGCCCCAGTGTCTATCAAGAAAGGAATGCTAATAGTAGTATCATCTGAGCTATTATAGAGAGAACAGATCCCCCACACTACTGGTGGGTTATTGCACTTTATTACCAAGGCCACTCTAGGGTCTCGCCCCCACAGGGTTGTTCTTGCTGTTCCTGAGATAGGGGCAGAGTCGATTGACCCGTCGGCTGAACCGTAAAGTGGGTCGCTTCTCGAGGGAGCAGTGGGTTTGGGAGTGCTTCGTTCCATCTGGGGTTGGCATAATTGGGCCGCCTCATGTCCCAAGTGGGAGAGGGCCGTGTGTGGCCCAAACGCCCTCTCCCCCTCCCGTTTCCCTGGGGTAGACCTCTACGAGTGCAATCCCTGGCAAAATGTCCTGTCCGTCCACAAATCCAACATGGTCCTTTTTTACGGGGGGGCGGCTCCCCTAACTGAGGGCAGTTAGCTACCACGTGGCCTTTCAGGCCACATTTAGAACATATCATTACTGTAGCCATTACTGGGGCAGCTGCCTGAAGCGGGGTCAGCTGCTCTTCATTCGCGACATGTTTTATCATGGTCGCGACACTTGACCCCGCCGGCAGTGATCGTAGAATTTCTTTGGTTTTCGTGTTACACTGTTGACGCAAACAGTCCGCAACAACTGGGTCTTTGGCTTCTGGAGGCAGGGTCGAGGAATCGACCGCTGCTTGGAGACGATCTACAAATTGCGTAAAGCTCTCACTTTCATTTTGTTTTATTGTGGACCAAGGTGATGGTCTTACAATAGTTCTAGAAGTTGTGTGAATAGCATCCCTAGCTGCACGAGTTGTTGCCTTGACTTCCTCAGGATGTAGGCCTTCAGCTTGTTCCTGGGGGGTAAGCATTGCTGGATCCGTACCCATTAGGCGCGGTAAACTGGAGGCACGTAATGGGTGGCGCCTTCCAGGTGCTTTGGTCAATTGTTTCACACAGTTATCTTCCCATTCTTGTTTGAAAACAATTATCCCTGCTCCATCAAAAATAATTTTGCAAATATGTCTTATGTCAAATGGGAGCAAGTCATCTCCTGCGAAAACCCCATCTATAAGAGTAGAAACCATGGCAGAATTAAGCCCCTTGTCTGCAATTGCTTTAACAATTGCTTGTATATCTTTAGGATTTACTGGTGAAAAAATATTTTGGCCTCCATCCGTCACTCGGACCGGGAATGCTAACGTTGTCGGTGGGACCCATTCAGCACATGCAGTCTTTATTTCTTTCCAGTCCATAAAAGAGGTGTTTTTCTTTTTAGGTGTCTTGTTAGTATGGGTAGGAATGACTTGACTATTAAGTCTGTATAAGCATGTTTCACGTGTATCATTCTCCTCTGAGTCTAGGCCGGGTGTGACGCACCTCTCCCAGCTGGTGTCTGATTCAGAGTCGGAACTTGACTGACTGGCTGCTTTCGGGCTCCGGAACTTTTTTGCTGGGCTCTGGCCCCGCCCACTTCTCGGGCTCTGGCTCTGCCCACTTCCCTTGCAGGCTCCGCAAGGGGGCGTGCTCTTTCTTTACTCCGGCCCCGCCCGCTTCCCTTGCAGGCGGGCCTTCCCCCCCCCTCTCTGCTCGCCCCGCCTGTCAGTGGGGGGGGCATGTGCCTTACAAGGGCATATTTCCGGACAGTCGTTCTGATTGGCTGTTCGCCCCGTACTCACGCTTCCCTCCCCTTCCTGTTTATCCGTGCTTGTTAGTGCTAGCGCTTCCTCCTTGTTCCCGCATGGGCATGTTTGCCCCACCCTTCCCCTTGCTGCTCAGCGCCATCTTGGGGCGCATAGGGCGGTGGTCCAGCCCAGGCGTCTTTGGGCTCTGATTTCTCCGCGGCACTCCTGGCCTCTTCAGCAAGCCCGCCCCAAAAGGATTTTGCGCGGTTTTGTCCCTCCGTAAGCGGGTTGGGGTTCTGGGAATCGGGAGGTATAGCGCCCTCCCGCGAGTCTTTAGACTCGGTAAAAGTGCCATCATCTGGTGGGCGCGGAGTCTGCGTGGCTGCCCCAACTCCCAATTTGGGGGTAACCGACAAACAGTCCCTCGCCACCCTCCAGATATCCCGCTCCTGCATGGCCTTTTGCAGAGCTTGTTTAACTTTCCCCCACAACTTAAGATATTTCCCACAACCCGAGGACATCGTCTCCTCGGCTAATGCTGTGGTGCATTTAGCCCACACTTCTGGGTGGAGAATATCCACCGCCTGGTCAATGACCCCAATCTGCAAAAGTCTCGCAACGGCAAGAGTAAAATCTTTAGGTTTACAATCAATACCCCATTCTGATACAACCTTCACAAGGGCCTCCATCGTCCCTGAAGGTCTGGGAGCGTCCTCCCCGCCGGGCTGGACCCGCCGCTCCGGCCGCGGCACGCCACTCCAGGCGAGATTCCCGGGTTTCGGCACCACTTGCTGCCTCTCCGAGGCACGGTGGCCTGGTTTAGGGTCGGCACAGGCAATCACCTACTCGCGATCGCGGGGTCCATTAGCACGCAGACACCAATGTGGTGGACGGCAAATGGCGTTTATTGCAGAGTGACACCGCATTATATAGCTTTGGTTTACAACGTCACATCCGTCTGCTTACGTCTCGAGCTAAGATCTGGGGAGGGGCTCTGTCTTTTCGTTACAGCACGACATCTTCCGACCGCCAAGCCCTGGCTGCCTACAGAGCACTACTCTGCATGCGGCCATCCAGCCAGTTCTTTATCCACTGAGTGGTCCACCTATCAAACTGATGTCTCTCCAACTTAGAGACAGGAATGTCATGTGAGAGAGTGTCAAAGGTTTTACACAAATCCAGGTAGATGACATCAACCGCTCTACCTCTGTCCATCAGTTCCGTAGCCCCATCATAGAAGGCCATAGATTGGTCAGGCAGGATTTCCCCTTAGTGAAGCCATGCTGGCTGTCACCAAGCACCTTGTTGGTTTTCATGTGCCTCAGCATGCATTCCAGGAGAATCTGCTCCAAGATTTTGCCAGGCACAGAGGTAAGACTGACTGGTCTGTAGTTCCCCGGCTCATCCATTTCCCCTTCTTGAAAATGGGGGTTATATTTCCCTTTTTCCAGTCATTGGGAACTTCACCTGACTGCCATGATTTTTCAAATATGATGGACAGTGGCTTAGCAGCTTCATTTGCCAGCTCCTTCAGGACCCGTGGATGGATTTCATCCGGTCCCATGGACTTGTATACATTCAGGTTCCTAAAATGGTCTCGAACCAGATCCTCTCCTACAGTGGGCCCAGGGTCTTCATTCTCACTGTCCCCACGTCTGCCTTCCAAGACTTGGGTGGTGTGGTCAGAGCATTTGCTGGTGAAGACTGAGGCAAAGCAGTCATTAAGAACTTCGGCCTTCTCCAAATCCAGAGTAGCCAGTTCTCCTGATAGCTTCTGGAGAGGACCACGTTGTCCCTACTCTGTCTTTCATTTGCAGTGTACCTACAGAATCCCTTCCTGTTATCTTTCACATCCCTAGCCAAATTTAATTCTAAGTGGGCCTTAGCTTTCCTAACCTGGTCCCTAGCTTCCCGGACAACATCCCTGTATTCTTCCCAGGCTGCCTGACCTTGCTTCCACCTTTTATAAGCCTCTTTTTTCCTTTGAATTTTGCTCAGCAGCTCCTTATCCATCCAAGGAGGTCTCCTGGCCCTCCTGCTGTACTTCCTTCTAGTTGGAATGCATCGCTCCTGAGCTTGAAGCAGGTGATCCTTGAATATCAACCAATAGTCTTGGGCCCCCCTGCCCTCTAGGGCTGTATCCCATGGAACCTTACTGAGCAGGTTCCTGAAGAGGCCAAAGTCTGCTCTCTTGAAGTCCAGGGCAGTGAGCTTGCTGCACGCTCTTCTCACTGTCCTGAGGATCTTGAATTCAACCATCTCATGATTGCTGCAATCAAGTCTGCCCTGGAGCATCACATTCCCAACCAGCCCTTCCCTGTTGGTGAGGACGAGGTCAAGCATGGCACCTCTCCTTGTCGGCTCCTCTATTACTTGCAGAAGGAAGTTGTCTTCCACACAATCGAGGAACCTTCTGGATTGCTTGTGCCAGGCGGTACCATCCCTCCAACAGATATCAGGGTGCTTGAAGTCTCCCATGAGAACAAGGGCCTGCGAGCGTGAGGCTGTTCCTATCTGTCTATAGAGCGCTTCATCCATCGAGTCCCCTTAGTCAGGCGGTCTGTAACAGATCCCCACAATAATGTCTCCCATCGCTGTTCTCCCTTTAACCGTGACCCACAAACTCTCTATTGACTGCTCACCTGTCCCCAGACAGAGTTCCATACTCTCCAGCCTATTCCTAACATAAATAGCAACTCCCCCTCCCCGTCTGCCGAGCCTGCCTTTCCTAAAGAGCCGGTAACCTTCCATTCCAACACACCAGTCATAGGAGCCATCCCACCATGTTTCTGTGATGCCTATGATATCATACCCCCGTAGACGTGCACACATCTCTAATTCCTCTTGTTTGTTCCCCAGGCTACTGGCATTTGTATAGTGGCATTTGAGCCGAGATCCAATTGAAGGCGGCTCATTGGCTGGAGCAGCTGGAATACCTCTATATTGCTCCGAACGTTTAGTGTTTCTCCATAAATTCATTCTGCAGGAAAACAGTAACTCAATCCTGTGAACTGCAGTGTGGCCTATCTTTATTTTCTGTGTTAAACACCTCAGTTCTCCCCCAAATTATAATTATCTATTCTGCTGATTTTCTAATGACACTGACATTTTTAATCAAAATTGAGCTGCAGGCTGGGAAGACAGTGCTGTATTGTAGAGCAAAGAGAGGTCTGCTGTCTGCACAGAAGGCCAGGAGGAGAACAGCAGCTTTTCCATGCAGTAGATCACTTTGTGATTATCAGTCCACTCAAGGATAAAAAGAGGAGTCTGACAGAGACAGGGTTAAGCAAACCCTTCCTCCAAGGGGGGTCAGGCAGCACATGAAGGCTGTGCTTCAGGGCAAGCACTGAACAACTTACTTGGGAATGGGGGATGCACTTCAACAGCAGTTCCAGCCAAGCTAAGTCTGAGCTACCTGAGGCTCCTGTTTCTTTCTGCACTGACCTCCTGCACCTGATTTGGTAACTGTGCAACTATGTGATGCACGGGGTCAGGGAAATGAAGTCTTAACCTTACTAAAACACTGAATTGCCTTCTGCCAAGTCAGTCTCCTCATCCACTCCATCATGCAGTCTGACAATGCTAATGTTTTTACCAGAGACAACTGGGGAAACATGCAGCTGCAGTTGGAGACAAAGGTGAGACAGCAGCTGCCCAAGCTTTAGTCACTTTAATTTCTATGGAACCACACCTTTAGTCATTCAAGTAAACTCATACTCTTCCTTAGTGTTATCATATATTGTTATTAATGAGACTTTCATACATTTAGGTAGAACTTTGGGAAAAAAAATAAAGAAACTTGCAAGATCTCTCTTTTTGTTTCTTGGGAGGAGGATATCTGTCTCAAATAAAGAGCAAGAGTGAGCTGAGAAAAAGAAAAAAAAAAAAGAGAAAATCTAGAGAAACAATGGTTGACTTCTCTTTCTTTTCCGTTTGTACAAATGATCCAGAAAAAGTCAATGTCTGGCAATTAAGTGTATTTTAAGAGCTCTCCAAATATAAAGTCAGAGATTGGTTTGAAAGAAGGTTACGAAGAAAATCAAGCTTTCATTTGTAGCTCACTGGGGCCTTACTCTTTGAATCCATTTCCAACACGATGTCCACTCTCTTCTTTCTTCCGTGTCAACCCTGCAGGCACTCGACTCTTGGAAGCAGGTAGATAGAAATTGTGACCATCAGCACTAGTTTCCTCAAAGACATAACCAGGTGGGTGTTTGTAAGAGGCCAAGCATCTAACAAAGGGTTTTGGTGTGTAGCTGGTAGTGTAGATTGTTTTAGCTTGTAGGGGAGTTTGATCCTTTGGACCTGACCGGGCAGGTTTATAGCTCTTCGTAACTGTGGGCGGATAAGGCACATAATGGGTCCGAAAAGTAGTCAAGCAATCCATGGGCTTTGCTGAGAAAGTCAGCTCTGGAGCATGAATGATAGGTTTTAGCCTCTTGCACAGCCAAGGCTTATAGTCTTCTTTCATTGTAGAAGAGCCATTGAATGGCCCAGTACTTTTAGGCACCTGGGCCACTGATTGACACATCTTGGCTGGCTTGCCATTTGGGTGCTTGTAATGTATCTTAGTAGTGGTCTGAAGGTCCATTTTCTCAAGAGGAGGAAGATATACAGCAGTTTTTTTGGTGAAAATGGAAGCCCGTGGCCAAGCTTGGTATTTTTCCTGAAACTCAGTTGTAGAGGAAAATGGAATATCATTGAGACACTTTGACTGGCACGGCTTTGAAAGTTTGGCTGGCTGACCAGGAATCCCCTTGTAAGAAACTTTGTGGGTAGTGAGGCCATCAAATGGGACGTCATTGGCCTTGTATTTCTCTTTCTTATGGACATAATGCTTTTCAGGAGGATGTGGCACATAATTCAGTCTATAATTAGTTATATACTCGGGAGCCTTGGTTTTCTGGACCTGATTTGTAGGTTTGAAGTTTTGAGTGGCAACCGGCCCCCTGTACAGATAGTCATCCTGGAAAATGGTTCTGTGGTCAAATTTTTCTTCTGACGGGTGAAACCTGTTGTCTGGTCTGATCAGGCCTCTCTTTTGTTCATTCCATAGAACATAGTCATCTGAAACACAGGAATTGTAAGAGGAATCATGTCTAAATGTTCAACTGAAGTTCCTTGGTGAGTTTAAGCATATACCATATTATGTTTTGATTATTACATTTTCTACTGTAATAAATACTTGTAAATGTTGTAATGAAAAATTCTATTAAAAGAGTTGCTACAGAACACATTACACACTAGTGTGCTAACCCCTGGAAATGCTTAGCATCTACACAGAGAATTGAATTAAAATAGTCGTGTACCACCCATACCTATGGAGCTGGTGAAATACAGTGTGGGAAGATTAAATTACATTCTCATTCTTGCAAAGACTGCAGGTGACAGAGTGGGCACTGTCCTCATGCCCAGTCAGATAGAAATCATGAAAGTGGAGTATCATGCATTTATATTGTGGCTAGCCCAGAGCACAGGCAAAGTATGCCTATGTCTGCAGAAGGCTGTTCAGGTGTCTTCCACAGTATCTCTAGGGCAAGGAGATGTCCACCATCCCACTTTAAAGGTCACGTTGCAGAGCTACCCTCCCTCTTTGTACCTTCTCATTTGAGATTACCTATTCCTCAGCTACACGGATGTGATGCTGCCTACTGTTTGCTGAATTCAGTTTTTTGCAGCTCACGTTAGTGTCAGCAAGCTGTGCTGTGTGACATCTCCTCTGCTCTTTGCTTTTCCCTCTGTGGCACTCCTGCTGTCAGTACAAGCAGAACCAAGAAGGCTTGTAACTCTGCCTCCAATTCTTCCTAATTTGAAAAAATGTGCTGGAATTTGCAGACCAAGCCTACGCTGATCTAAAGCAGTGAATCATACTGCAGAGATGGTCCATACTTGCTATATAAATTCATGACTAAGGAAACCTTTTAGGCAGCATTTTAGAAGTATTCATGTCTTCATTCCTTGGCAGGACACAGGGAAAAAATAAGGCACTGAGACTTTAAGAGATTTGCACTGAGTCACACTAAAAATCCATTGCAAAGCTGCCTTACACTCTGACCAGTGCTACAACCACATGACCATTGATTTTTCCCTCACTAGTAACCTTGTGCAACTTCCCCTAGACAGCATTATGGTTCCTACTAGGAACCATAGGTTCAACTACTAGGAAGTTGAAATGAAGTAGTCTTGGAGCTAACCCAAGTATTTACTTTTATTTTTTTTTAATTTTCCCTTCTTTCAAACCACATTGGGTGTCATGAGGCAAATAACCTTCCAGCTGACTCCGCACAGGAAGGAAGTCTAGATTTCAAAGTACTAGAGAGTAAATGATGCAGTTAGGTATCAGGATACTTGAACTCCCCAATCCAAACAGAGTTATTCCTTTAGAATAGCAGTGGTTATTGTACTTCAGAAATACAATTACACAAAGGATGTGCTCATTACAGTGTGAAGATGACCAAAAAGAAAAGTAACTTTTTGCACCAATTAGGTGTCCACCTAAAGTCCTTCTGGTTCAAATCAAGTTGCCTGCATTGACACAAGAGAGGAAGCAGCAGCCACAGGTGCCATGTTGTTCCCAGAGAGTGCCCTGGCCCTTGGGTACAGAGCTGCCCTCTTGCTGCTAATTAGCATTGTCAACTGAGAACATGGGTCTGCCTGTGTGCACTGGCATAGACATTCATCTGCCATTGTTGCTGCCACTGAAGACCAGGCTGCATGCCCTGCTAGTGCAGAGGTGTGTAAATGCCCCAGGCACCACCACGTTTGTGGGACACTGACCTTGTGCCCACGCCTAAGATATATCTTTTTCCTGTGTCCCAGCAGGGTGAACCAGAAGCATAAACGGACATGTGTCATTACAGAGGATGTATTAATGAAGTGTTAAAACTGAGAAGCTAGTGAGATTCAGCCCATCCCTAAGCAAAGGCTTGTTCAGAGAGCTGACATTTCAGATGCCAACCAAGAGTAATCAAAAAACTTTTTCGGTTCTCCCATTATCTTTGCTGGAAAATAGTCTGTGCATTTTGGATGTAACCACAGCTTTTACAAAAAATATTCAAAATTTGACAAGTCCATCTGTCTTCAATTTTAAAAATTTACTAACTCCACACATTTGGAGACCTCATAGGCACGACAAATTTATTTTACCTATTGTAAGCCAAAAGTGCTACTATTCCTTAAAAATAAGTTACGATTTTAATGTAATTCCAGTTCTTTTCCATAGATATTAATAGTTTCCTGTGTAACACAATCTTGAAAACATTAGGGGGTACAAGAGGGAATGGAAGATATGAACCATATATTGTTGGAGTTTAAGCACATCTTTTTATAACCAAGCAAGACAAAACTAAAATCAGATTATGTACCTGCAGATGGATAGAAACAGCTATGTGTGTAGCTTGAAGGAGATGAGAATTTTGAAACCTGAAGTTGCAAAACCTTCTGACATTAATTGTGATATGCAATAGCATTATCTTAAACCTACAGTGCCATTTGAGGTACGGTGTGTTTAGCAGGAAGGAGTATAACAACACAGTAGGAAAGGTAATTTAGTACCAATACAGCACTGGTTTATATGCTGCTTAAATATTTGAGTTATGATAATTAGTTGAAAAGCATGTTTCAAACTTTCACACTTGAGTAGTAATCAGTAAAACCTAATAGAGAACAGCACTATGAAAACTTGCATTTTTTGTGAACTGGGGCCTTTAAAGGGGAATTCTTTCAGTATGCAATTTGATATTTGAGGGGGTTTGGACAAAGATTTCCATTTGCAATTTTTTGAAAAATACTGCAAATTATAACCAAATGTGTCTGTGATACATTTCATTAGAGTTCTGCAGTAACATTTAAGGTGCTGACCTAAACACTGATAAAAGAGAAAGACATACATCTGGTTCAGATACAAAGAAGTCAAAGATATCTAAACATAGAAGGAAAGATCCCCTGCTTGAGCAAAGCAGCTTTTTTTTTATTGGCTTCACTGAAGCTATTCCAATGCATACCATCTGGCAACATTGCATATGCAAAACAAAGTGTTCAAAATTGTGTAAACATGGGTATTTTGCACCTGTGGGTCATAGTCCTCGTGATTCAAGTAATTCTAAATGCACACTATTTGCTGTGTGCTTAATACAAACATTCCAGTTTATGCTGTTGCAAACATGCAGCAGCACCAAAGTCCGACCTTCAGCCATTTCAGCTGGCCCAGTCTTAACACTGGATTCACATACCTTTTATTTCTTTAATCCCTGTGCCATTTTGAGTTTTAAGAAAAAGAGTGTTTCTGAGCACTGGGACAAATCTCAATGGCAGCACCAATCATAAGCTTTTCTATTTGCACAGCGTAATAAAAAGAAAATTAAAATAAAATACAATAATTTAAAATTATTTTAAGAAATACACAAATTCTATCTGCCTAGAAATGTTAGATAGCTGGAAGGTGTGCACAGGAGATGCAAAGTCCTCTGATTTTCTACTTAGGACTCACTACCAAAACTAGCACAGTTGCTAGTGTAACAGGCTAACTGAAAATCTTCTCCCAGCACACACAGAAGAGAATCCCTGCCTTTGGAGAGGAAGGAACAAAGCCCTCACAAAGGCAAACCAACTACACCAAGCTGCTGCTACTGAGAAGCAAAGGCACAGTTGGATGCACTGTTAACATGTTTTAACAGGAGCAGAGCTTGAGCGCTTGGGACAATTGTGTGGAACTTCTGTGTGTCTATAATTGCCATATACATGTCTTGCACATCCAGAGATTGACACTGTAGCATACACAAAAAGGGTTCCATACTTCATGACCTGCTCAGATCTAGCAAATTCTACATATTTCAGATGTGGGTGATCCACTGACTGTGTGGACCAGCCCTGCAGTACACCAAGAGAATGTTCACTATATCCTAAAGATGATGCTGCTGGACCCACTTACAGGAGTTCATATAGCCCCCCTTCTACTTAGGATGCCTGCACACATGTCAGACATGCAAAAGAAGTGAATTCAGAGAGATCCCAATGCTACCATTAATACAGGCTTGTATCCCCCGCAATTTCTCTCTGTGAGGTTCCCAAGCAGCCTATTGGCATATGCAGACAGAAGAAGTAACAACCGCATAGTGTTTTAATCTGTCCTCTTCAGAAATGAAGCAATGTTGAAGTCCCGAAAGAAGTTGCGAGGGCACATACCTTCATAAGTGGTTCTTGTATTCATCTTGACATTGGGGATGTGTTTTGTCTCACAGGGGAGGCATGGAGGTACTTGAGAGATAGGGTAGGAGTTATAATCTTGTTTATAAGTGGTGGTGCAATCCATAGTCTTGTCACTCTTGACATGCTTTTGAGGTGGTATAAGTTTCCTTGGTGACACTTCCTGAGCTACGTAATCTCTCCTGTGAAGAATAATTTTATTATGCCTTCATCTTAAGGAAAAAAAAAATACATTTCTATTTCTGGACCCACAAAGAAATTAATACTTCCTCTTATCTCTACAGCCTAAGAAAGTCGGGATAGGAATCAAGCAGTTAATGAAACACACAATCCTTTCACAGTTGGAAGCCTAGACTCTGAGAAATGAAGAGAGGCAGCTCTGGGCAACCTCAGGCAGCCCAGGTTCTCCCTTCTTTCTATCCAGTGAGGTTAATGACCTTATACAAAGCTATCTCTGTTCTACAGTGGTGTGACACCAGAAGTAATAACTCCTTTTAATAGCACAATAATTATAGAAGGCTATATAGTATGTATGGGAAACTTAGAGGCAACAATAGCCTTTACAGACAAACTACGTACAACAGTTCAGCCCAGGATGGAGAGGTAACAGCAGAACAGTTTTGCAGCAAAACACCAGTTAAGGAAAGCACGGTCAGACAGTCAGCTTTTTCTCAGGTAGCACTATAAGATACTACAGCAGTGCTACTTAAACAGCTCAACAAAACATGGAAACACTGTGGAGAAGAAAATAACCGTCCAACATCCACTAACCTGAATCTATTTCACTGCCCACATCCTTTGGTGTAGGGCAGAGTGCATGCTGCCTGGCACCAGTGAATTCAGTCTCTAATGTCAGAATACTTTTCCACTGATCCATTTACACCATTGGCAGTTGGCCAGGCGAAATCGTCAATAAAGGAGCTATTCTAATATTAATATTGCGCTTTCCATCTGGAGTGATGCTGGGTGGGCAAGAGCCCGAGCCTCTGAAAAAACTGCATTAATTATGTATTTTAGCAAGTAAATAAGGTTCTCAAAAGTCTGTGTGGAGCAGAATAGAAGAGATTTCACATTGCAAAGTATTAGGTATAGGTGTGAAAACAGAAATGCAGAAGTAAAAAAACATACATGAGCATCAAGTGATATTTATGTAGATGTCACACTTGTTGCAGCCGCTTGGCACACTTTTGTCAGCAATTTAAAGCCAATGTACTTTTTAAGAGGGGCCAGAAAAAGGCAGGAATACAAGGCATGTCACATCCTCAGTAGCAGGAGGGCTCAGTAAAAGAGAGGGTCTTTCCCAAGTCATTCACAGTACACTGCACAATCCTGTGTTTGAAATAGCTGAGCCTGTACTAGAGGCCAGCAACAGATCACAGGTGTTCAATTCTTCACTGTGTGATCAAGAGCTTTCTGGCAGTGGGAGCACCTTTTCCCACACTGACTATTGTGAATCAACAGAATCTGCAGTGGAAATCACAGACGAGAGATTAATCTGCTGATAAATCAGTGGCAACGTGCATCCAAGATGACATGAAAAACTGTACTGCCTGCAACTCCTAGACTTTGCCAAGGGTGCCTGCTGGTGCAGTACAACACATAACACTCAGTGAAGTGTTATTAGAAATGACTGGTAACAACTCAGTGTTTGCTGGCCTCACAGTTCCTGCATTTATCTTCATACACTCCATCAATTCATTCTCTCTGAGTTTAGCCACACAAAACCAGAGCATTTAGCTGCCTTATAATAGGTGGTGTCACTTTTCTACTAGGCCTTGGTACTTTCACTCTTGGTGTATTTTCTTATGATCATTGCCCAGAGGACAGCAAAACCTGCAATATGATGGCTAACTGTTCAGGTTTTTTCCTCTAACAAAGGTAAGCAAGTTTTACACTTGGTAGAGTGCCTGCTATGAAGAAGCACATGTATGTAGTTTCTGCACTTTCTCACTAGTCTGCATTTTAGAAGTTCTACTGAACTCCAGGAGTAACAGTTACTGTTTGTCCGAGCAAGGAGAGTTTTGCTGATTGAACAGGAAGTTTCCAAGGGCTCCTTGGCAGACCCTACATGGCCGCTGCCCTCCTCACCTGTTTCAAGGGAACACCAGTGTCCCCAGAATTTAATTATAAGCAGATACAAAGATGTCTAGCTGCTTTGGCTCATCCTGGAAATGGAAGGCATGTACAGAAGTGAAGTCTGCTCTTCAAAACTCTCTGATCCTTTTGGTGATTGCTGAAAGCTCCCACTTAGGCAGAAGCATCCTAAATGTGAGTAAATTGGGCATTTGAGAATTCATCAGCCATGTTTAAATTGACAACTCTTAAAAAGGCAGAAGTAGCAGGAATGGAGAGCTTCCATGTCAGAATGGGTAATGAGGGAGTTTGAGAAGTGGTCACCAAGCCACTTTGAATCTTGGATGTCATCTACTGACTTCAGTAAAGCCTTTGACACCATTTCCCATGGCATTCTCCTAGGGAAAATGGCTGCTCATGGCTTGGACGGGTGTACTGTTGCTGGGTAAAAAACTGTTTGCATGGTTGAGCCCAAAGAATGGTCATGAATGGAACTATATCCAGTTGGAAGCCAGTCACAGAATCACAGAATCACAGAATAGTAAGGGCTGGAAAGGACCTCAAGATCATCGAGTTCCAACCCCCCTGCCATGGGCAGGGACACCTCCCACTAAACCATGCCATCCAAGGCTATGTCCAACGCCACCTTGAACACCGCCAGGGATGAAGCATTCACAACCTCCCTGGGCAACCCATTCCAGGGCCCCACCACCCTCACAGTAAAGAATTTCTTCCTCAGATCCAATCTAAACCTCCCCTGTTTAAGTTTAAACCCGTTACCCCTTGTCCTCTCACCACAGTCCCTAATGGAGAGTCCCTCCCCAGCATCCCTGTAGGCCCCCTTCAGGTATTGGAAGGCTGCTCTGAGGTCTCCACGCAGCCTTCTCTTCTCCAGGCTGAACAGCCCCAACTTTCTCAGCCTATCTTCATACGAGAGGTGCTCCAGTCCCCTGATCATCCTCGTGGCCCTCCTCTGCACTTGTTCTAACAGTTCCATGTCCTTTTTATGTTGAGGACACCAGAACTGCACGCAATACTCCAAGTGAGGTCTCACGAGAGCAGAGCAGAGGGGCAGGATCACCTCCCTCGACCTGCTGGTCACACTCCTTTTGATGCAGCCCAGGATACGGTTGGCCTTCTGGGCTGCAAGCGCACACTGCCGGCTCATGTTCATTTTTTCATCAACCCACACCCCCAAGTCCTTCTCTGCAGGGCTGCTCTCAATCTCCTCCCCGCCCAACCTGTAGCTGTGCCTGGCATTGCTCCGACCCAGGTGGAGGACTTTGCATTTAGCATGGTTGAACTTCATCAGGTTGGCATCAGCCCACCTCACAAGCGTGTCAAGGTCCCTCTGGATGGCATTCCTTCCCTCCAATGTATCAACCGAACCACACAGCTTGGTGTCATCGGCAAACTTGCTGAGGGCGCACTCAATCCCACTGTCCATGTCACCCACAAAGATGTTGAACAAGACCGGTCCCAACACCGATCCCTGGGGGACACCGCTCGTTACCGGTCTCCAGCTGGACACTGAGCCACTGAGCACTACTCTTTGCGTGCAGCCATCCAGCCAGTTCTTTATCCACCGAGTGGTCCACCTATCAAATTGATGTCTCTCCAACTTAGAGAGAAGGATGTCATGGGAGACAGTGTCAAAGGCTTTACACAAGTCCAGGTAGATGACATCAAGTGCTCTGCCCCTGTCCATCAGTTCCATAGCCCCTTCATAGAAGGTCACCAGATTGGTTAGGCAGGAGATAGGCTGAGAAAATTGGGGTTGTTCAGCCTGGAGAAGAGAAGGCTGCGTGGAGACCTCATAGCAGCCTTCCAATACCTCAAGGGGGCCTATAGGGATGCTGGGGAGGGACTCTTCATTAGGGACTGTGGTGAGAGGACAAGGGGTAATGGGTTTAAACTTAAACAGGGGAGGTTTAGATTGGATCTGAGGAAGAAGTTCTATACTGTGAGGGTGGTGGGGCCCTGGAATGGGTTGCCCAGGGAAGTTGTGAATGCTTCATCCCTGGCGGCGTTCAAGGTGGGGTTGGACATAGCCTTGGATGGCATGGTTTAGTGGGAGGTGTCCCTGCCCATGGCGGGGGGGTTGGAACTCGATGATCTTGAGGTCCTTTCCAGCCCTTACTATTCTGTGATTCTGTGTGATTCTGTGATTTCCCCTTAGTGAAGCCATGCTGGCTGTCACCAAGCACCTTGTTGGTTTTCATGTGCCTTAGCATGCCTTCCAGGAGAATCTGCTCCAAGATTTTGCCAGGCACAGAGGTGAGACTGACTGGTCTGTAATTCCCTGGGTCATCCATTTTTTCCTTCTTAAAAATGGGGGTTATATTTCCCTTTTTCCAGTCATCGGGAACTTCACCTGACTGCCAGGATTTTTCAAATATGATGGACAGTGGCTTAGCAACTTCATTTGCCAGCTCCTTCAGGACCCGTGGATGGATTTCATCCAGTCCCATTGACTTGTATACATTCAGGTTCCTAAGGTGGTCACAAGAGGTATTCCCCAGGGCTCAGTACTGGGGCCAATTCCAATTAATATGTGTATCAATGATCTAGATGAGGGGATTGAGTGCACCCTCAGTGAATTTGTGGACTACACCAAGTTGGGTAGGATTGTTGATATGATGGAGGGTAGAAAGGCTCTGCAGAGAGATCTGGACAGGCTAGATTGATAGGCTGTGGCCAACGGCTCAATAAGGCAAAGTGCTGGGTCCTGCACTTGGGCCACGACAACCCCATGCAATGCTACAGGCTTGGGTAACAGTGGCTGGAAAGATGCTCGCAGGAAAAGGACCTGGGATGCTGACTGATGGCTGAACATGAGCCAGCTTGTGCCCAGGCAGCCAAGAAGGCCAACAGCATCCTGGCCTGTATCAGAAATAGTGTGGCCAGCAGGGCCAGGGCAGTGACCATTCCCTGTACTGGGCACTGGTGAGGCTGCACCTTGAATACTGCATTCAGTTCTGGGCCCCTCACTGCAAGAGAGACATTGAGGTCCTGGAGCAGGTCTAGAGAAGACCAACAAAGCTGGTAAAGGGTCTGGAGCACAAGTCTGATGAGGAGTGGCTGAGGGTACTGGGGGGGTTTAGTCTATAGAAGAGGAGGCTGAGGGGAGAACTTATCACTCTCTGCAACTACCTGAAAGGAGACTGTAGCAAGGTGGGTGTTGGTCTCTTCTCCCAAGTAACAAGTGACAGGATGAGAGGAAATGGCCTCAAGTTACACCAGGGGAGATTCAGATTGGATATTACAAAAGATTTCTTCGCCGGAAGGGTTGTCAATCACCGGAATAGGCTGCCCAGGGAAGTGGCTGAGTGACCACACCTGGAGGTATTTAGAAGACTTGTAGAGATGGCACTGAAGGATGTAGTTTAGTGGTGGACTTGGCAGTGTCAGGTTAACAGTTGGACTCAATGACCTTAATGTTTTTTTCTCTAACCTAAATGATTCTATAATTCTATGGGGAGAAATGGATGGTGTTAGCTGTTATGACTTTACTAATAGCTATTGGCATCTCCTAGGTCTCTAATTCAGTTCAGCAAAGGCAAGAGTGATACTGCTCATGACTGTGGCTGTGATGACAAATGAAGTAAACATCTAGATCAGGCAGTAGCTGTTGTTTGAGAAAGAGAAGCTCTCAGATTCATATTAATGGATCAGATTCCTATTTTTTATGAGCTCCTTCTGTGGACAAGTACTTGGCAACATCACTCTGCCAGCAGCAAGGAAGAGCCTCAGAAGTTACTTCCATAAGGGAAATTGGCACAGTGCAAGTGTGAGGATTTCTGTTAAACCCCAACACTGAGCAACAACACAGCTGAGAAACAGAAACAGCTCAGCAATCCACAGTGACTACCTTGAGGAAAACACTCATACCCCTTCCAATCATCAAGCTCTACCATATTCACTCCTCATTGGAAACCAGTCACACATGTTATAGTGTACAAAGTACCACACAAAACACAACAAAAGAAAAATACTCTTCAGAGATCATCCGTACTTTCTGAGATAACATTTCTGCTGTTTTCCAAAACCAAAACAGAAAATTAGCAAAAGCCAAGACCATGACTATGCTTCTATGCCCCATGTATCCTCTGATCATATCACATCTCAGTCTCTAGAAGTGCAAGAAAAACAGCCGCTTGCCTCCATACAAAACTGTCCTCAGATAGATCTTCATCCTTCCTTCAGAGAGCCCTCATAACATTGTTCTTTTCATCCTCCTCTTATGAAAACCAATGATTTTTCTTTTCTCTATTACTCATCCCCCTCACACACATTATCTAAGTCACTGTTCTTCACTATTTTTCGTACTTTGTAGTTGAGGTGCCTTCCATGCGTATGTCTGCCACCTTGTACACTGCCTTTGGCTTAAAGGAGCCTTCACGAGCAGTGATGGGATGAAGCGGGTATTGCTCCTTGTACTCTGACAGCATGCATGGCTTCTCAGTCTTGTCATAGAGCCTGGAGGGCAGGTGTGGACAACGGTGACATCTGCAAGGTTTAAAAAACAGCACAGGAGTTAGTGACTCACAGGTAGCTGATTAATAATACCTTATTGCATAAGTCAGCTGCAGGCTGCAACTACAAAACAGTGGATGAATAGGCATTGCAGTGACTGCTGCGGCCTTGCGTATTTAAGGTGCAAAAGTATAACCTGCACAAATGGCTATTTCTGTTTACTACAACAGCCTGCAGACAAAAAAGTCCAGGAAGCCAACAAAAACAGCCTAAGAAAGCAAGTTCACCTAGATGAAATAAAAAGCAACTTAATTAAAGATACAGCCATGTGTGCCATATTGTGCTGGAGTAGAAACTCTGGTGTCCCTTTTGTTCCATTTCTCATAAATTTGTTATCCTACTTGGCCCACATGTTGAGCTTACTTGTGTACGTAAGTGAGCTAAAGGGTGATAGTCTGGGAGTCTCTATTCACTCGTGTTTGGGCAGCACTGCTCTGCCCATTTCTCTTTCTGAAAGCAATGCAGTATGAGTACTGCAAGACCCCTCCGTAATATGCACCAAAAAGAGGACAGTGAAAACAAACTGATTTTCTGAGGAAGCTCCCTTCTGACTGAAACCACAGATCATCTATCATCAGTGACTTCCTTCTCACTCTGGGACCAGGCCAGAGCAGGGTGGGCAAGGCTCATTCTGTCAAAGAGAGGTTTGGGATTCCACCCTCAGGTTTCTTTCCAGAGACATTACAGTTTATGTACCTTTCTGGTTTGAGTCAAACCCACTAGAGTAAATGTGAAGGTTGCTGATTCACGACTTCAGGAACCACCCCACAGGAATTACAGTGAGAGGAGGAGGGCTCCAGTTTTATGCCTCATACATCATTCCTGCCAAAGTTGGAGTGTTCCCTACTGGATGTATGTTTTCCAGTGCTACATCTAGTCCAGGTACAAATTACTCATTTAAAAGGCTTCTATACTTCGCATTAATCCATTAAATTACATGTTGAGCAACCTAGGATCAGCAGATGTCTGATTATCTAAATTTATACTGATAACCTCCAGTCTACATTGAAGAGCACACTTTCATATAATGAATCATTTTCCAAACTAGCACAAGAAGAAGGGCCCAGAGGGCTCTAGTGAAATGGACAGCCAGTCATTTTTCACTGTTGATAGCTGGGCTTCCATATTTACAGAGTCATCTGGGGAGAGATTAAATGGCATACACCAAGTCCATAATACATTGGGTGAGCAATTGGCTGGCAGATTGTGCTCAAAGAGTTACGGTAAATGTGGTCACATCAGGCTGGTGGCCATTCATCAGTAGAATTCCCCAGGGCTCAATTGCATGTGCTCTTCAATGTTTTCATAAATGATCTAGACACAGGAGTTAAATGCACATTAAGTAAGTTTGCTGATGAACCTAAACTAGAAGACCTGTGGACTCACTTGAGAGTAGAGAGGCTTTAAAGAGAGATCTGGATAGGCTAGAGAGGTGGGCAATCACCAGCTGTATGAAATTTAACAAGAGCAAGTGCAGGATTCTGAAATTATCCTGGAATGGGTAATCCTTATAATACATACAAACTGGAGGACAAGAGGCTGGAGAGAAACCCTGCAGAAAAGAGCAGTTCCTCTGCAGGGAGCAGATTTAAACTGGTGTATAACAAGAGTAGTTGAGAGGGAAATAAAGTTGTGTGCTCTTTTAACAGGACCTGAACCTGGTATTCTCAGCAAAAATGAAGGCTTCTGCATATCAATTCCCAAAAGCATGTTTTCACCAACTACTCCAGCTTTCAGGAAGTATGAGTGCTGATAAAACTCTTCCAGAAGGACTCCCAACATCTTTTTGCTGTGATCTATGTCATTTCTAATATACTCTGCATAATGCAAGGCGAGAAGGAAAAGGAGTGGAGGGGTATTTACAAACAACCCCCTCACTCCTACATTAAGTTTGCCACTCCTGATGCAAAAGTAAATGCAGTTTTCTACTCCTTCTACTTTTGTATTACATTTGCAACCTGAAATGCTGTGGCAGAAGTCTACTTAGCAACATGGCAATACAGTTTGACAATATAAGCAGCATGGAAACATCACAAGCTACCCTAGGAGTATGTCTAGCTTGGAGAATTGCAGGCAATTTTTGGCTAACTGTTAAAAGAGACAGTCACCTTGCTTTGGCAGGAAGGAAGTTCTTCAGCCATAAAAAAACTTCTGATAGGGAAAAAAAGTCAAATGGAGTAAGTAATGCATCAGGAAAAATTAAGCTTCCTGTTACCTGTTCTCTGTAAAAAAGAATACCAGTCACAAGGAGGCTGTCAGAAGTCCTGAAATTCTTAAAAGTTTTCCATTTCTGGAAATGGAAAAATGGACAGCCAGTCATTTTTCACTGTTGATAGGTGGGCTTCCATATTTCCAGAGTTATAACGAGTGGTGTCCCCCAGGGATCGGTGTTGGGACCGGTCTTGTTCAACATCTTTGTGGGTGACATGGACAGTGGGATTGAGTGCGCCCTCAGCAAGTTTGCTGATGACACCAAGCTGTGTGGTTCGGTTGATACATTGGAGGGAAGGAATGCCATCCAGAGGGACCTTGACACACTTGTGAGGTGGGCTGATGCCAACCTGATGAAGTTTAACCATGCCAAGTGCAAAGTCCTCCACCTGGGTCGGAGCAATGCCAGGCACAGCTACAGATTGGGCGGGGAGGAGATTCAGAGCAGCCCTGCGGAGAAGGACTTGGGGGTGTGGGTTGATGAAAAAATGAACATGAGCCGGCAGTGTGCGCTTGCAGCCCAGGCCAACCGTATCGTGGGCTGCATCAAGAGGAGTGTGACCAGCAGGTCGAAGGAGGTGCTCCTGCCCCTCTACTCTGCTCTCGTGAGACCTCACTTGGAGTATTGTGTGCAGTTCTGGTGTCCTCAACATAAAAAGGACATGGAACTGTTAGAACAAGTGCAGAGGAGGGCCACGAGGATGATCAGGGGACTGGAGCACCTCTCGTATGAAGATAGGCTGAGAAAATTGGGGCTGTTCAGCCTGGAGAAGAGAAGGCTGCGTGGAGACCTCATAGCAGCCTTCCAATACCTGAAGGGGGCCTATAGGGATGCTGGGGAGGGACTCTTCATTAGGGACTGTGGTGAGAGGACAAGGGGTAATGGGTTTAAACTTAAACAGGGGAGGTTTAGATTGGATACGAGGAAGAAATTCTTTACTGTGAGGGTGGTGGGGCCCTGGAATGGGTTGCCCAGCGAGGTTGTGAATGCTTCATCCCTGGCGGTGTTCAAGGTGGGGTTGGACATAGCCTTGGATGGCATGGTTTAGTGGGAGGTGTCCCTGCCCATGGCAGGGGGGTTGGATCCTGATGATCTTGAGGTCCTTTCCAACCCTTACTATTCTATGATTCTATAAAAAAGAACATAATCAGCTTTTTTCGAGAGAGCTTAAATAGTAGGAAACATGAAGGAGCTTTTCTCTTGGATTTTTACATTTTGAAGAAGCAAGCTGTGAGCACATAAATAATTTGTGAGCACAGTAAGGACCTCGTCCAGCCCATCTGACAGCCAGCTAGGATGTCAGAAGCTACGCCTTGCTCATTAACCTTGAAAACACAGTTCCTGAAGGTTTCCCATCAGAAAAGTCTCTGCAGGAGTCAGGTGTGTGGAGGGAAAAAAGCAACAAGCTGAAAGCAGATGCTCTTAGATGTACAAAGAGATGAGAGAAAGATGCTGGTAGCTGGAGGCAGCAAAGAGGAACACCTGAAACAAGAGGCAAAATATGAGCTTAGGGGGAGGCTGGGGAGAAACTATCTTCAAAGACGATAAAGGCACCGCCTGCCCTTAGACAAGAGGACAGACAGGGTAGAGGGATATCAGAGGATTAGAGGGAATTACAAAAAGCCATCACAAGTTAAAGGATAGGCAGGACTTCAGTGGGAAGGAAGAAGCATGAGTGAAGGGAGAAGTGCTGTCGAAGTGCTAGGAAGAATGGACACTTTGGAAATCTGGATTTTGTTTTTACTGATTGATTTAGTTATATAATTAGGCAAGTTGTACTAGTTGTAGAAAAGCCTGGCAAAATATACACTGTGTATTTGGCATGTTAAAGCCCTACTGCATTAACTTGCAGGTACATCATCTACTGATAGCTCCCTTGCCAGAGATACTCAGTCCCTTTGAAAACCAAATATAACAGATTGAAAGTTCATCTCTGCTCAGACTTTTATGCTAAGTAGCGTGCATAAGATTTATGATAAAGATATATGTGAATGTTTGAAATCTGACATCTTTCATTCCTGGCTTTTGTTTTGTGCAAAGCTGGTCACCAGAAAAACTTGAAAGCCCCACCAGTTGTGTATTCTGGGGATGCAAGTACAAATCTTAAGCTAACTGAATGTCATGAATGAATGAATTTCTGACACCTTGCATACTGAAAGAACTATTTTGATAATGACATTGTGATTATTTTTTTCATAAATACACCTGGAGAGGCATAAAGTTTCGTGATGTAATGTTCTTCTTCAGCACTACACATAATGCTTCTATCTTACTACAATTAATGGAACCAAAGGAGCAAAATTAAGCATTCAAAAGCAAGGAAACACTGTAATTACCATTTCTTGTAGGAGATCAATCCAGCCCTGTTGTCGATGTGGAGATAGGTATAGTTTAGCTTACAAAATCAAACATAAAATTTTCCACAGGTAAAGAGCTCACTTGAGAGCCACAGTTTCAAATAATTTCCATCTATTACTTTTGCTTATTTGTTTTGGAAATATTAGCATGTTTTGCTATAAACAGGTCATTAAAAACAACATAGGCATGTCATGTTATGGATGTGGATTAGGAATCAGCATGTGGGAGTGATTGACAACAGCAGATAATATTTGGACTGTGGCATCTTGGGCTCAGTCTGCAGTTTGTCTCTGTTAGCTGACAACTGGGTTTGGGAAAGCCAAAGTGACCTTAGGCCAATTAACCTCTTCTTATGTGTCTTGTCCATATTGAACACCTTAAAGGAACTCAGGCACATAGGGAAATCCAAAGGTTTGGCATTAAGTTTTATCAAGCTATGGTGCAAGAGGTCACATTGGCTGGATGTGGTGGTCTAATTCTCAGCTAAGAAAATCACCTGCATTTTCCTCTCTTAACATTCTTCAGAAGCAGTTTTATGTCAATGGTGAAGTTATCCTGCAATATCTGAATGCACTGAAAATTGAAAAATAATAAATGTATTTGACATTTTGTGCTCGTTAACATGCTGAACATTTACTATGGTGAATATTAATTTACAGCTACAGGGCAAAAAAACCATCTTTGTTCCTCTGACTAATGTAGCACCTTTTTCATTAAAGATACCACATAACATCTGCAAGAGCTGTTGAGCTCCACATTTTTAATGAATATTTACATAGGCTTTTCACTGAAAGTTGTTTTTCTGCATCATCCAGTGTCAGTTCCAGCCCTTTCTCCACTTTTGCTGTCTGTCACAGAAAACACACATTTACATTTAACTGAAGTTTATTGCCAGGAAAACTAATTCTAGGAAAAGAATGAAATATTTTCCTGAACTGAAAAGCAATATGCAACAAGTGCAAATTCATTTAAACAACAGGTCTACCTGCTTTGATTTTTCTTCCAAAATAAATGCTCTTGAAAGACTGTTGAATGAAAACACGTCCCTGAAAAATGGCCAGGACTAGCAGAGGTTTTACAGGCCAGCAGCCAGCCAGACCTAGAAAGCCACAAAACTGCTTGACATGCAATGCCTTGCGACGCCCAGATTCTCACTGTGAACTGTGGTAAACAATTTGGTTCAAAGTATTTAGCACAGTATCTCAAAATTTATCTAACAGTAAACAGTGGAAACACTTGTGACTAACATCAGCCTCCTGCCATCTTCTGGTAAAAAGTTCAGGATATAAAACAACCACAAAAAAATCAGTTCTTTCTTGCTGCCATTATCTTGGCCTTCTGTTTCACAGTAAGGAAATGTGAAATTGCTTGTGCAATAATATTACATAGAGAGAAACAAATAGGTTAGTGCACTCATAGGGAGTAAGGATCCTTTTCACAAATCCCTTCCACTGGATAGTGACTGTCATAGGAAAAAAGGCGCTTCAGCATTGAGTAGTAGCCGTTATTTGACATAGAAAAATACACCAATAAAGCAGCAATCCTAAAACATACTTTAGAAGCCACCTATTTGAATGCACTGTAAATGTGAGAAGCAAAACACACGTAAAGTCAGGAAAGGCAGAATTCAATATTAAACAAGCAAAACAGTTACTTTAACCAAGCCAGAACTGCAAGAGCATAAACAGACGCCACTCCATTAACTTCTCCTACCAGTTAGTCTTGACTCTTGCCTGTTCTTTGCACTAAATGTATGCAGTTGGGAAACGCTCTTCACAGAGTGGCAAGTCCTGGGACACAAGAAACCAGCACATGGTAATTCCAAAGGGAGATAACAGGATTTACAAGCCTAAGCCACTTATTCCCATATTCACAATGAAGAGCTGCAGATTCTTCACTGTAACATATCCAAACTAATGTCAAGGCTAAATAATACAGATGAGAAAATTATTTCAAGTACATTGTGGTATCAGTTTTGATGCTTAGAATACCCTGCAGAAAGATGTCAGCAATTTGCAATCCTTTAGCCCTTTTAATATAACCATAACTAGCTCTTGAGAAACTGAAGTTCCTTGAAACATGAAAAATTATTACTGCGAGTCTTTGAAGTATCTCCTTTGACTACTTACTGTGAAATATACTTTAAAAGTTTGCTGTGCTCAATACGACAAATCTAGAAAATACTTCTAAATCTTGGTTTTGATTCCTACTTACCCCTACAATCATTTAAACATTATACAGACTGAATGTTGGAATCAACAGCATATAGACGGTGGAGATAAAACAAATTACACCAGCACTGTAAAGACCTAATGCAATAATGCCATCTAATGACCAGATGCCTCAATCTATTCTTGCATTTTGAAGATGTGATCAGTCTGAATGCTGCCTTTTCCAAACTGAATGCATTTTATATAACCCCCCACGCACACATTTTCTATGAATAATGCATGGAAAGAGAACAGGAAAAGAAGTGTTACAAAATTTTCTTGAAAAAACATAGGACCTCTGCTCTTGCAATGCTCAAAACCTGTAATGTCTATAAACAGGGGTTTAATTCTGTTGTGCTTTACTCATGCATAGTAATAAAGGATTGAACTGGTAATAGGTAGTAATGTGGGAAAGTAATATGTAGGAAATTGCCAGTTACTATTAGGAGGACTGCCAGAACAGAAATCAAAGAATTCAGAGTCTCCAGCATAGTCTCTGCATTTATATATTTGTTTTTAAAATCATAGAATTATAGAATAGTTAGGGTTGGAAAGGACCTTAAGATCATCTAGTTCCAAACCCCCTGCCATGGGCTCGGGCACCTCACACTAAACCATCCAAGGCTCTGTCCAAGCTGGCCTTGAACACCTCCAAGGATGGAGCATTCACAACTTCCCTGGGCAACTCATTCCAGTGCCTCACCACCCTTACAGTAAAGAATTTCTTCCTCATATCCAGTCTAATCTTCCCCTGTTTAAGTTTGAACGCATTACCCCTTGTCCTCTCACTACAGGCCCTAATGAAGAGTCCCTCCCCAGCATCCTTATAGTCCTCCTTCAGACACTGGAAGGCTGCTCTGAGGTCTTCACGCAGCCTTCTCTTCTGCAGGCTGAATAGCCCCGACTTTCTCAGCCTGTCTTATTCTGTAGAAATAAAGTAAATTTTCAGTTAGGGTTATAAGATCTGTTTCACTTGAACTGAATACAACTCTGGCCTTTACTAAAGCTCTTTCAAGACATGCATTTGCTAGTTCATTAAAAAACTATTTCCAATACAGCTGAAATGATGAAGCCTTAAGCATCGTTTGTATCTGCTAAAAGAAATCCCACACAGTCTTTTTAAGGTTGGTTTTAACTTAAAGCCAGAATTTCATTAAATCTACCAAAAGAAACAGAACTTCATGGAAAGAATTCCACTCAGTTCTTGCTCAGTTTTTCTTGAGTTTTTCAGTGTTTGGTCTGCATGAAAACTATCACTCTAGACTAGATGTTCTTGTGAAAATGATATCATAAACTGCTGAAAAGTGATCCTACAAGGGCTGTGTAGGGCTTCCTATCTCAGGAGACTTGCACAGTTTGAAATTTCCAGGCTGTTACATTTCCACTCTTCTAAAGAAGTTGCTGAAGTTTCAGTGTTTTCCATTAGGATGCGCTCCTTTCACAGAAGCCATGCTTTGAAGATGAATCCATTCTGACAGACACTTTTCCAAGCTCATAAACCAGTTCTGAGGCAAAAGAATCTTATTAACTCCCACCAGAACCAGTTGTAGGTGCAGCCACTCAGCACCAAGTGTTTGTACTGGATTTGGCTGGTATAGATTTCATTTTCTTCATAGTAGCTGGTATGGACTGCGTTTTGGATTTGTGCTGCAAACACTGTTGATAACGCAGGGATGTTTTAGTTGTTGCTGAGGCCTTTCCTGCTCCTCACACCAACCAACCAGAGAGCAGGCTGAAGGTGCAGGAAGAGTTGGGAAGAGACACAGCCAGGACAGCTGACCTCAACTGACCAAAGGGATATCCCACACTATATTGCATCATGCTCAGCAATAAAAGTAGAGAGAAGGTTGATCAGAGGACCGCTTCTTGAGGTCTAGCTGGGCATTGATTAGCTGATGGTGAGCAATTGTCTTCATCTGCATTACCTGTCTTTCTTGGGTTTTATTTCTGTTATTTTCCTTTTCAGTTAAAAAATATATACTATTTTATTTCAATTATTATTGAAATACTTTATTTCAATTATTATTGAAATATTTTATTTCAATTATTAAACCGCTCTTATCTCAATCCACAAGTTTTCTCACTTTTACCTTTTCAATTCTCTTCCCATGTCCTGGTTTCAGCTTGCATACAGTTAACTTTCTTCCTAGTAGCTGGTGCAGTGCTGTGTTTTGGTTTTAGTCTGAGAACAATGCTGATAACACAGAGGTTTTAATTGCTGCCCAGTATCATTTAAAAGTCCTGATCAAAGACTTTTCAGTCCTGCATGCTCTGCAGGGAGGGGGGGCACAAGAAGCCAGGAGGAAACAGAGACAGGACATCTGGTGAGCAATTGTATTGTACATCACTTATATTTCTTGGGTTTATTCCTCCCTCTCTTTTCCTATCATTATCATTATATTTTACTTTATTTCAATTATTAAACTGTTATTTTCTCAACCCACAGATTCTATCTTTTTCCAGTTCTTCTCCCTATGCAGGAAGCAGGGGACAGGATGAATGAGCAGCTGCATGGAGCTTAGTTGCCAGCTGGTGTTAAAGCATGACAGCATTTTATTTCATTTAACCCCTGAGAAATCCGCACAACAAGAAATACAACAAAGCAATAGGAAAAGCCTTTTTCAAATATCTTCAGAAAGGGACTTCAGGATATCAAGATGGAGATGAGCAGCACAAGCCACAATGTAAACAGGCCCACTTTATTGAAAAAAAATACTTAAATAAAAAGGGAAAGTTACACCTCAGTGGCCAACTCTCTTTTTAAACAAAAACTGAAAAGAGAAGAATGTAAAGATCCCCTTGCCCTGGGAGATGCCATCACTCAGCAACATGACATCATCTCCATCAGTGAAAAGATGCACCCAAGTTACCAAGACTGGTATTCCTGTGCAAGCTACTAAAATGCATGCAGCTGGAAGTGATAGACTGCTGGAAAAATATATAAATGAATGGCTACGGATTAGATCCACCTCTTGGGATGACTCTGCCTATGTCTAAATGCACCAGAAACTGCTGTCAGTCAGTGACACACAGAAACACCATCAGATGTGATGCATGAGGGGATTTACTATTCATTGTCTTGTAATTGAGACCATTTCTCCCATTACTTGCAGAAATCCACTGACAACTGTATTTGCAGTTTTCAATGCTTAATGAACTAGTGACTGCCAATTATGATTTTTCGCTTCACTTTTCCATAAAAATAGAATCATAGGACCATAGAATGATTGGGGTTGGAAAGGACCTTAAGATCATCCAGATCCAATCCCCACCCCCCACCTCACCCTGGACCATGTCACCCAAGGCTCTGCCCAACCTGGCCTTCAACACTGCCAGTACATACACAAGACAGACTGCAACCAGTTATGCGTTATCATTCAAAAGTTACAGTAATCTCTGTTTTGTTATAGCTACACATTATTTGGCATGCTACTACCAAACACTTACCCGTTTGATATTATATTTGGGCAAAGATATTCCAGACCTTTGGTCATACCCTTGTAAGCAATGCGTATATGCCTTACTAAAAAAAGAACATTAGCATGATCTTACAAAAAAAAAAAAAAGTTTGTAAATGTGGTTTGGCCTTGCTCACCCTTACCTGTTGAGTTTCAAAAGTACACAAAATCTGACTTCTCCGCATGCTGCAATAAATTATGACATACTCTCCCCTGGAGGTGAAAGTGAGGTATTTGCACTGTGTACTTCAGCTAATGATAATCCAGCACACCTAACTTCAGAAGTCCAAAAATTCCTTATACTTTGGAAGCTAAAGAATCCCCTAATTAGGAAGTTAGTGAGAAAATCAATTTCCCAAGCTTAATAGTGAAGTACTTCTGCATGGTATTTCAGGATAGGTATCTTAAGTCTGTACAGTATGAATACTGTATTCCCTGCAGCAAATGCCTAGCTTTAAAGAAGTCACATAAATACATACAAAGTTGTATTTGTAGCTGCTGGCAATACCCTGCTGTTTCCCCAGTTCCTCCTCCCTAAGCAGTAAATCACTGCTTTACAAGAGAGGGATTTTATCCTGAAGTTCAGCACAATTATGATGGCCTTCTAATATAAGCCTAGCCAAAACTCCTTAAGTACCTGCCACAACCTGTGGACAGGTGAGCTACCACTTATAAGACAAAAGCCACAGCGTTGTACTAAATCTGCAAGCAGTAAAGATCCCTAAAATACACAGGTGTATCATTTCTGCTTTTACATATATCACTTAGAATTTGAGGCCAGGTCTTCAAAGGAAACTCAAAATTCTTAGGTGTCATTCTTAATTCAGAACTCTCCATGCAGCAGCAACCCAAGAACCACTTAGCTGGACAGGCAGAATTGGGGAAAAAATACTTTATCTTTTAAAGCTTTAAAAATGCTCAAAGATACATTTATAATTTTTTATATGCAACATACAACAGCAAATAGCAGTGCAGCCCCCAAAAGCAGTACAGCCTGCTAGCCAAGTAACCACTACCCCAAGCTCCTTCACCCCCAGCCTCTACTACATACCCACAGGAGCACAGCTGACAGATGCACTTCTTCAAGGGTGGAACTACATGTAGAGGCTCATCTGATTTAGGAGACATGGTCTATAACACAACAAAAAGCTCCAAACAAAGAAAAAAACCTGCCACTCCTCAGCAGCAGCTCCTGAAAACAATTACGTCATTAAGATGATCCAGGAGTCTTCATAAGCAGGGACACAGCACAAGACGCTGGTACAGCCTGCACTACACATCACAGCTAACTAGCTCCTTCCCTTAGGCAGGATGCCCAGGTTTCTCTGGTGGCATTGCAACCAGAATTCTGGAGCTCTGCTTTCAAACCTCTTCCGACCAGCGAATGGAAGCCTTGACTGCGGCCACCTGGTAACCTTTTGTGAAGTCATCAGCACCAAACTCTAGAACCCAGATCTGCAAGGAACACAGCTAGGCCTGTTCCAGACAGGTGATATAGCTGAGGTCAGATTTCCCAGTTCCCTAGGCATTAGACCATAAGATCAACCTGTAAACAGGCTGATATGAAGCACTTCCCTCTTAGCTGTTAACATGTTAGCAGCCACATTATAGCTTCAGTGACCAGCCACATACATATCTTTTCATAAAGCTTGTCAAATTCTGCTTTATAAAGAAGGTGTCAAATACAGGTGGAGATTCTTCCTAAAACCTATTTACAACTGTTTTGGAAGAAAGGAAGAGAAAGATACACCAGAACAGAAAACCAATTTCAGTTACAGTGCCTCCAAACTGTGTAAAACAAACATCATGTTAGAGGTCAGTGTTACCTAACCAATAAATGGAGGCTACATGAAATCTATTGTTGAAACTCAAATTCCACTCATGCTACAGATTTGGGACATCACATGGATTCGTCACCATGCTGCTGATTCTCAAACTTTTTATGGCCACTGCTCCAAAACACACAATTATTGAATGAAGGGAGGGATTTCAACCTTGAGGAGTTACATTGGACAGCATCCCAGCCCAAGGGGAGAGTCCCTGACTGCATGCCTGCAGCTCTGAGGAGGACCAACTCCAAATAGCTCCCTGTCAGGACTCCATTTATGTCCTAGTGAAGTCTGTGGTCAGATACGGTCATGTAGTGACCACTGGCTCGCCCCAACTTCCTTGCCCCTGTCCCTGCTGACCACCACCACATGAGTGGGACAAGAGCTGCATGTGCAGGGAGTTTTCCCAGGTTTTTGCATGTGGATGGAAGCTTTCACAGGGAAGCTTTTGTCGGCTTTGTCAGTGTGGGTATAGCTGCCACACAATCCAGCCCATGACCGCAGTCATGATTCAACCGGTTTCCTTGGAGTGGGGGTACAGTCACCTCTTGCCTCCAAACTTAAAAGGAAGCACAGTCTTGGTGAGTCTTACTATGGATCATAATTTCTCAGTTATTTAGCTGCTATCATTACCAACACAGACCTCATCGTGTGCTTAGTAAGATTTATCATAATACAAACTTCGGAATGCGAACACAACAGCCTTCTGTCAGCAGATTCAAAACTCGACACACCTGCATCTGTTTAGTGCTGAGGCTTCCTGCCACACTTCCCACTGGCTTCTTGGGGTGCAGTCCCACCACTTGTGGGGCATTGACCCTCTCTGAAAATGTCAAACTCCTCTCCATGTCTCCACTGGGGACATGTAGAGAGGTAAAATTACATCTTCTGTCCCTCACTGAGCTGGCATTTGATATGTCTGATGACCAGGTCCTGGCAGTTCATACAGGCCACTACTGGGGTCACCAGCAGAAGCACTGGGGTGACCCACATCTCCATGTGCTGCTCTATAAAGAAACAAAACTAGGCTTCTAACCTTTAGGGTTAGAAGTCAGGGATTACCCTTCAGGCACTAATATGGTAGGTCTCCCTGCTCCTTTCTAGGGCTTCCCAGACATACCGGCCTGGGTCAATACTGCATTGGATTTTGTGAGGGTCATGAGCGCAATGCCAACAGAGGGCAGTTTCACCACACAGGTACCCCACATAGGTTCTCAATGGGAACTCACCTCTTCGATCATCAGGAATGTGGGTGCCACCCGTCACTGGCCCAGTAGGACAAAACACTTGAATCTTCCTTTTCCCGTAATTTCCCCAGTGGTTATTGACAATGAGGACTGCTTGTGACAGTCATGCATCCCACTTGTGGCATGAAACATCAGCATGACATTTAATTAGGCCATTAGAACACTCAACTATACCGTTGGCCTGAGGACAACATAATGTATGTAACAGCTATTTTATACCCTCTCTTTGTGCCCAGCCTTGCATTACCATTGGTGTAAAATTTGAACTATTATCACTTTGGATATATTGAGGCATGGGCAAAACACTGAACCATTCTCAGAAAGCCTTCGACCATATCATCTCCAGTAGTTGCACTAAAAGATGTAGCGATAGACAATCCTAATACTACTTTAGAAATTAACACTTTTTTCCATTGGACAGGTTCAAGGGCCTGATGCAATTGGTCTGTCAGGTGTTCCAGAGAGTCCTGTCTTGTGTAATATGGTGGGAAGGGGCTTGGTTCGGGTGATTGTTCTTAACTCTCACCTGACGTTGTGGGCAAGCTGTGAGGACCACCTCACTGGTTTTCACAGGCACTGGCCAGCCTCAGAATCAACAAAAGAGGTCTGCCTTGCCTGAATAGCCTTGCTTGATATGCAACTATTCAACTATGTGATCCCAGTCTACCTTTTCACAGGTCATACCCTGATCTGGGCTGTGATCAACTTGCTGGTTCCACTTTGAAGCAGGGGTTTTAACCTGTGCATGGTCTTTCATCTATCCCACCTTCAAAGGCTGGGCTCTTCCTGTCTCCAGGAGACACTTCACCAGTCAATGTAAATGGCATTAGCACCACTCTGTTGTCAACAGAGCTCACAGATCTCCTGCCTTCACTCTCTTTCTCAACTGCCTTCCTGCTGCCAATTTCTAATGCTACTGCTTAATACTGCCACCTTAATCCCACTCTAGGAGCAGATGCATTGGTAAATCACACTCCGTGTCTGAGTTTCTGGCAGGTGCTTTTTTAATAGGATAAGGCTTACATATTTGACTTAGGAAACCTGGGTCTAGATTTATGGGTTGCTGCAATTTGGAGACTTTGACCAGATCCTCTCTCAGCAGAAGTAATTGGACTAATTCCTTCTGAGTATGCACACCATTTCTGAACTGTGGCTTACGGAGCTACTCCCTTAGGAGAAGGCAAACCATTAAGAATTGGATTCAGAAGGGGAAAAGGACCCTGTACTATAACATCTTGTGATGCGCAGTTTCTCAGCTTCCTTAATCACTCTAGTGAGGGAAAGGGCTCCTTTTTCCCAATCCAAATACCACTGGTTTATTTCTTTAAATGACATACAGAAAATAGAGGCCTCACTAGTCCTCATGCTCCATTTTGGAAAATACCACAATATGAAGGTTAAGTGACTAATCTCCACTCCACTTTTACACAGGTCCTGCAAGTGCAGTGGGCCCAGGTCCATCACTGACTGCGGTACATCAAATCCCAATGGATTCTCCTTGTGAGGGTGGGCAGCGCTGCAGCGGTCACCATCCTCTCCCCAGCAGCCAGGACTGAGCCCGAGGAAAGGGCAGTTTTTGCTGGCTGCATCAGTTACACCGCGATGTTCACAGCTCTCCTTCTGACGGTTCAACTCCATCCTGCTCTGCCTGCTGCCCATTTAACCACCATCCGGGACCCGCACCAGTAAACCTCCACACTTACTGGCTCTGCATCTGCGGGTATGAGCACAGGGCTCCTTGCCAGCGGCTGGGGCAGGAACTCACCGCCGGCCCGAGCCCCTCACCGCGGCTTCTGGTCCTCACCCCCCCTTGGGTCCTCCCGCATCCCCCCTCCGGTACTGCCGCCGTCTGCCGGCCGCGGCCCGACCGCTCTGTCCCGCAGCCCCGCTCGGGCGCTCCCGCTGGAGCGGCTCTGGCCGAGGCACGATCCTGCCCAAGGCCCCCCCCCCGGCCCGGCCGTGCCCTGAGGCCCGGGGAGGGTTCGAGACCTCCGGGCGCGCGGTCGCCGGTGACTCCACTGCGTCGCGTCTCCGGCCCCTTGCACACCCCTCCCTCTGCCTTTCGGTTTTAATAAGAGCTTTCCTCCAACTCCCCCACCTCTTCAGAACTACTCTCCTCAGAATGTGCCCAGACATCTCCATCCCAGTCCTCCACATTTGGGACCATGCTCAGCTTCTGAATTTGAGCAATACAAGGTGTATTTGCTTCTGCCAGTAGATTTCAATTCTTTGCTCCAATGAATGTATTCACTTTCTCTTTTCAGTTCTTCTTTTAAACTATCTCCACCTGCTTCTCCAAATTATCCCTTTCGGGTCTTCCAAAAAAACCAGTCCTGTGCCTGTACCCAGCATGTGCCCCCAACGGACTTCAGACTAGCTTGCCGCATTAAATTCCTAGTACTCCATTAAATACCGTTTTAATTAAAATCTTCCATAAAACCATTACTAGCTCTTTTTTATTGAGGCTTTCAAAAACTGACCTCACATGCAACTAAGTATGATAGGGCACGTGCTCTCTCTACCCATCTCTCCAGGGTTGATCGGTTCTCTCTACCAGCACTCGTGCGTCGAACCACTTCTTTGCCCAGTGCACACCTGTGGCAGCAGGGGCACATCTGTGCCTCTGTATCAATCCCTCTATTCATACCGTGCTGACTAAGCCAATTTCACTGTCACGGAACCAATAAACTCAGGCTAGTTTTAGGCGACGAAGGAAGGGGAGGAGAGGTAGGTTTTGGGAGGGGGTAGAAATACAGAAAGATACAGACAATAAAATTTGTCTTCCCATTTTCTAGGATTATGCCACCTACTCATCTGATATTTTAAAAAATTAAAAACAGTTCTGCATTTAAAGATGGGCTTTACATAGAATGCTGCTACTGATGACATATTAAAGGAACCAGAGCAGGCAACATGCTTGAAAAAGGAGACCGGAATGCAGACTGCAAAAAACAGGAGTTCAACTTCTCCATCCAGGTAGTGCTTGGAGAAGATGTTACACTCTCAAGTGAACCATAACTCAAGTGAAACCATAATTCTATCTTGACGACAGCTCCTTCATGGCTGGCTTCTCATCCAAATGCTCCTTATCTGGAAGGAAAATTGTATTAGTCATCACTCAGAACTCAGTAATATTCATTAATTGACAGAAATGCTGCTCCACATGTGTTTGGCACCTATTAAAAAAGCATATATGAAACATTACTTCTAATTTAGATAACTGTTCAAAGTAAAGTAAATCATCTGCTACCAATACAGCCACAATCTAAACCGAAGCAACACTGCACGAAGTACAAATCTCGCTACTCCTTCAGACTAGCTTATTATGTTAAATTCCTAGTACTCGGCGCTAAATACCAGCTGTTTCGGTCGAAGTCTTTTGTAGAACCATTACTACCTCATATTTGTTACTGCATTTCAGAAACTGACCTCAAGCGTAACTAATCACTGACTATTGCTTAACTTTAAACTGGTTAAAGTTGACATTTCCATTGGAAATGGGGTGAGGGAGCAGGGAGGCCCTCTGGAATGGAGTATATTTCATAATGAAAAGTATATTAACAGTATTACAATGAACTCCTGACTGAATGCACAAAAAAAATCCAATGACCCACAACACATTTCTAAATAACTACATTTGTTCAGAGTAAAGGCACAACTTCAAACTAATTTTGTGAATTCTCAGAATTGAACTTCAGATTGCTCCATTGCTAAAGCACCTTAAGGCTTTTTTTTTTAAAACAGCGGTAGATTACCTCAGAAACTCAGACAAGCACCTTTCCCCCTGCTTGCAAAATGGTGATACAGGTAAAGGAAGCATGTTTCCTTTGCTTTTATGTCTCACTTTCCATAAGGAATAAGCATACAAATAATCTGTCTCTCTATACTTGCACAGCAAGGTTTAGCTATTCAGAGCAGGTTATTTATGGTAGTATACCCAGTAACAGAAAGGACAAAATCTTATTGTAAAGCACACAGATACTTACCTTTCAATTTTTGTTTTAAGTCTAATGGGATTTCATGTACCATTGATGCCGTTTCCTCCAGATGTTGAAAGGATGCCAGCAAAGATGACAGAGAGTATTTTATTTCATTAAGGGATTCTGGTGATGGCATCTTGGTAAATTCTTCATCCAAGAAGAAGAGTTCTTGAGGACTGGAAAATTCATCTCTTTCTCTTTTTTCTGGTGCAAGACTTGGGGATGATACTGAGCTTACAGGTTCACCTCCATTAAGTATTTGATGCAGCTCCTTTTCACTTGTAGATGGTGTCTTTTCCAGTGCTTTATGTAGATTGAATAGTGACTGCACATCTAGCTTTGACCTTTCAATACCTTCCTCATTTTTTGAACCACCTGCTACATATGGGCTGTCCATTACAACAAAATCAGACTCAAAGCTTGCAGATTGGTTGGCATCTCTGCTACTAAGTTGTTCTCCTTCAAGACATCCTTCAAATGTCTCACCCAATATCCCCCTAAGTTGTTCTCCTTCAAGACATCCTTCAAATGTCTCACCCAATATCCCCAAGTAGGCAGTTTCATCACTGACAGAATTTAACAATGAAGATATGTTCTGGTGCAGCATCCTACCTGTTAAGGAACCCTGAAAACGGTCTGACGGTAGAACATTCATTCCACAAGTGTTTTCTGAACATACGTCTGTAGTATTCATGATGCTCTTTACATACTGAGAAGTATGTTCTTCTAGATCATCTACAGAACTATTGTTCAAAACAATATATTTTAACCCGTGTGCTTCAGTTCTCTCACTTTCTTGTATTTCAGATGCTTCTGAAACTGGAGATTCAATATGACTTATCCTCATCTGCTTCTGAGGTCTAAATTCTGTAGAACTTAATTGGGACTTGCTTTCTGACAAGGCAGGATCAAAGTCAGGTACAGAAGACGCAGGGTCAAAACACTCAAATCTAGAGTCTGCCATCTTCTTACAGGCATAAGCATCCACTGGAGCTTCTTCTATTGTTACCTCAGGTAGGTTCAGCTTTATGTCCGATGAGTCCTCAGTCTGAATAGCTTTCCTCCATGATCTTCTGACTTCTGTAACTAAATGGAACAAATCAAGGAAAAAATTGATTACAGTCTATCCTGGTTTCAGCTGTAACAGAAACTCATTTTCTTATTACTAGTAACTAGTGCAGTTCTGCATTTTGGCTTTAGTCTCAGAACAGTGCTGATAACACGCCAATGTTTTAGTTGTTCCTCAGTAGCGCTTACCCTGATCAAGGACTTTCAGTCTTACGCTCTGCAGTGAGAAGGGGCACAAGAAGCTGGGAGGAAACAGAGACCTGACCCAAACTAGCCAAAGTACACTACTGCCCAAGTTACTCATGCCTGCGAAACATGTGCTGCAATTCAGCAAGCCAAGCGGTTAAAGCCTCTCTGGTATGGAGGACGATGGCTGAAGTACAAATATGGGGAGGCCTGGCAGATTGATTATATCACATTCCCACCAACCTGCCAAGGCAAGTGCCATGTGCTTACCATGGTGGAAGCAACCACCAGATGGCTGGAAACATACACTGTGCATGACGCCACTGCCCCCAACACTATCCTGGGCCTTGAGAAACAGATTTTGTGGCGAAACGGCACTCCAGAGAGAACTGAGTCAGACAATGGGACTCATTTCCGGAACAGCCTGACAGACACTTGGGTCAAAGAGCATGGCATTGAATGGGTATATCACATCCCCTACCATGCACCAGCCTCTGGTACAATGGGCTGTTAAAAACTGCACTGAGAGCAATGGGTGGTGGGACTTTCAAACACTGGGATACACATTTACCAAAAGCCACCTGGCTGGTCAACAGCAGAGGATCTGCCAACAGGGCTGGCCCAGCGCACTCAGAACTTTCGCATACTGTGGAAGGGGATAAAGTTCCTGTGTTGCACATAAAGAATTTGCTGGGGAAGACAGCCTGGGTTATTCCTGCTTCAGGTAAAGGCAAATCCACCCTTGGGATTGTTTTGGTGAGGGACCTGGATATATTTGGTGGGTAATGCAGGAAGACAGGGAAGTCCAGTGTGTACGTCAAAGGGATTTAATTTTGGGTGAAAACAGCCAATGAACTCAATTATATGCTGTTGCCTGCTATATAACACTTCCGTAGCAGATAAATACCCATCTCAGCCACGCCGGGCTTTGAAAAGAAAACACGTGCTGTCATGATCATCAGCACAGAACAAAATCATGGTAAAAGCCAGCAGCAACAGTGGGAGTTTCCCAGTACTGTCCTCAGGTCACCAGCGACTGAACCTGACTTCTCTTCAGTCATCACCTCAAAGAAGAATAAACTTTGAAGAGACCAGACACATTCAGTTGTCACCAGCAGGCAAGAACCCAACACTAAAGTCTCTCCTGCCCTGAAAGACTGTTACAACAGATAAAGCCCAACATCATGGACTGAATGAACTCAGCAAACTGTATAGGGGGGGATCCATGGTCTAAGGAATGATATCTGTCTCTGTGTGTGCATGTATGTGTCTCTCCAAAAGACAAGAAGTAATGGCATGTTGAAAAAACTGCAGGACCTGAGCATGATGTAAATGGCATGAAGGAAGGGGTGGACACTGTCCTGGGTGCAGCTGTAACAGTTACTTTGCTCCTTAATAGCTGGTGCAGTACTGCTGTACTGGGTTCAGCAGTAGCAGTCATTTCTCTCCTTCTTAGTAGCTGGTGCAGTGCTGTGGTTTTGACTTTCAGCCTGGAAACAGCACTGATAACACCGATGGTTTTAGTTGTTGCTCAGCAATGTTTACTCTGACCATGGACTTTTCTGAGTCTCATGCTCTGCCAGGGAGGAGGGGAAGCCAAGACAGAACACCTGACCCAAAGGAACCAAAGAAGTACTCCATACCACAGCACGTCATGCCCACTATATAAATTGGGGGCAGTTACCCGGAAGGGTTAGATCACTGCTCAGGTTGGGCTGGGTATTGGTCGGCGGGTGGTGAGAGGTTGTATTCTCTTCCCTTGTTGCTTCCCTTGTCATTATTATTATTGGCGGTAGCAGCAGTGGTTTGTGTTACACCTTAGTTACTGGACTATTCTTATCTCAACCTGTGGGAGTTACATTCTTTCAATTCTCCTCCCCATCCCTCTGGGAGAGGGGGAAGAAGAAGCAGGGAAGTGAGCGAGCATCTGCGTGGTTCTGACTTACCGGCTGGGCTTAAACCACAACAACTGCGTTTCAGCTTTAGTCTAAGAACAATGCTGATAACAAACTGATGTTTTAGTCGTTGCTAAGCAGTGCTTACTCTTGTCAAGGACTTCTCAGTCTCTCATGCTCTGCCAGTGACGAGGGACACAAGAAGCCAGGAGGAAGCACAGACAGGACACCTGACCCAAACTAGCCAAACGGGTATTCCATACCACAGCAGGTTGTGAGAGACCAATCTGAAATCAGACTCCACTGTCCATTGTCTCAAAGGTTGGTATAAGAAGCCGAGATGGAATTCCACCTGTCTTTTGTCTCAGAGATAGGTGGGAGGAGTTGAGATAAGACTCTTCCACCATCCATTGCCTGAGGGATGAGTGGGAAAGAGCTAAGACTCTTCTCTCCATTACCACAAGGACTGGTGGGAGGAATTGCTGTCCATTACGAGACAAAGAGGCACCAAATGTAACCAGTTCTGGGTAAGGCTGGGTTTAGTGGCTCTGTAATGAAAAATGTCTGGTATTTGAAGGTAGTTGGCATAGGTTTAGGTCCTTGGGACCTCAGTACAAAAAAGGTGGAAAAAAAAATAGAAAAACAGGATCTGGGGATGGGGAGTGTCTGGGACTAGCAGATGTCCAGGATGGGCACAGTTAAACTGGCTGATGGGTGGAAGGACAGGATGATTGCAACGTTAATGAACGCATTAAGCTGGTGTAAACATCTACTGGGGAGTATCCCTGACTAGAAGTTAAACTAACTCATAACTGATGAGTAGTGGTCAATGGCTCAATATCCAGCTGGAGACCAGTAACAAGTGGTGTCCCTCAGGGATCGGTGTTGGGACCAGTCTTGTTCAACATCTTTGTCGGTGACATGGACAGTGGGATTGAGTGCGCCCTCAGCAAGTTTGCAGATGACACCAAGCTGTGTGGTTCGGTTGATACGTTGCAGGGAAGGAATGCCATCCAGAGGGACCTTGACACGCTTGTGAGGTGGGCTGATGCCAACCTGATGAAGTTTAACCATGCCAAGTGCAAGGTCCTACACCTGGGTCAGAGCAATCCCAGGCACAGCTACAGGTTGGGTGGGGAGGAGATTCAGAGCAGCCCTGTGGAGAAGGACTTGGGAGTGTTGGTCGATGAAAAAATGAACATGAGCCGGCAGTGTGCGCTTGCAGCCCAGAAAGCCAACCGTATCCTGGGCTGCATCAAAAGGAGTGTGACCAGCAGGTCGAAGGAGGTGCTCCTGCCCCTCTACTCTGCTCTTGTGAGACCTCACTTGGAGTATTGTGTGCAGTTCTGGTGTCCTCAACATAAAAAGGACATGGAACTGTTAGAACAAGTGCAGAGGAGGGCCACGAGGATGATCAGGGGACTGGAGCACCTCCCGTACGAAGACAGGATGAGAAAATTGGGGCTGTTCAGCCTGGAGAAGAGAAGGCTGCATGGAGACCTCAGAGCAGCCTTCCAGTATCTGAAGGGGGCCTATAGGGATGCCGGGGAGCGACTCTTCATTAGGGACTGTAGTGAGAGGACAAGGGGTAACAGGTTCAAACTTAAACAGGGGAAGTTTAGATTGGATATGAGGAAGAAATTCTTTACTGTAAGGGTGGTGAGGCCCTGGAATGGATTGCCCAGGGAAGCTGTGAATGCTTCATCCCTGGTGGTGTTCAAGGTGGGGTTGGACATAGCCTTGGATGGCATGGTTTAGTGGGAGGTGTCCCTGCCCATGGCAGGGGGGTTGGAACTCAATGATCTTAAGGTCCTTTCCAACCCTAACTATTCTATGATTCTATGATAGGATGATTGTTATGTCTGTAATGTTAATTAAGCTGGTGCTTCAAAGACTGCCAGCGGTTATGAAGATTGCTGGAAGAAGGAAACGACCCTCAAAGATCACCACCGCATTTTTGTATGTATGTATGCCCAAATGACTATATAAGGACGGCCTGTGTGCCGATACAGGGATGCAGGTTAGGAGGAGCTATCCCCCGTGTCTCCCAGAGCCACGATAAAGAATACCTGCTTGTCAACTTAAAACTTTGTGGGCGAGTTTGCTCCTGGAGTTTTCTCCGAATCAATTATCCCAAGAACTGCTGCAGATGTGTGTGTGCAGACACATGCAATTGAAGAGCTGGCTGCAAGACCAGGGAAACTGGTCCACCAGGAACATGTAATACGTGACATGAAGAACAGAGGCACTTCCCCCAAATCATTATAAAAGGTGGAAAAGCTAATCACCAAGAGGCACATCACCAGGGAGCCAGTGCTACGAGTATGACTCAGGAAAGACACCTGCATGAGGATACTCTCCACCGATGACTACTATGGACCCTGAGGGACATCCTCCACAAGACATCACCATGAGGGCAACTCCACAAGACACACTCCACAGGGTACCTTCAAAGGGACAACTCCAGGAGGATACCTCCATGAGGGCACACACCTCCAGCAGCTACTACAGACTCCTGGGGACACTCTGCTCTGATACCAACTACGAACTCTGAAGGACTCCCACCACTAACACAACGACAACAGATGCCCAGGACACCGCCGGATCTATGGTGCTGACTATCTGTCTCTCTCTGCACCCTGAATCCTTGCTTCATTTTCTACCTTTTTTCCAATCTGTCCTATCACTATCCCCTTTATTATAATAATTTCCCTTTTCTATAATAACTGTCTTTTTGTAATAAACTTATTAATCGATTACAGTACTTGACCTAGTTTGAGTCTAAATTTCACGCTTGGGATCACAAACTGAAACAGGGTTCGACTCAGCGGGGTCCTCCAATCACATCCTGACATCAAATTGGCATCACGGACAGGATCCCTTGCAGTGAAAAGTACCTTAATGTTACATAAAGTGCAAGGTATTACATGTATACCTCTCAGGGATATAATGGGTAGATTTTGTTGAAACAGACGTGCTGCCTCCCTGAGACAACTACCCCAACCTGCTGCTGCATTTCACTTGCTCTGCATTACATGCCTACCTCTCAGGGACTAAAGGTGTGGGTTTTGTTGAAGCAAAATATGCTGCCTTCCTGAGACTATTGTTCTGCATTTTACCTGCTTTGTATTATGTGCATACCTCTCTGGGAGGTAAGGGTAGATTTTGCTAAAAAAAAAAAAAAAAAAAAAAAAACAAAAAACAAAAACAAAAAAAAAAAAAAAAAAAAAAAAAAAACAAAAAAAAACAAAAAAAACAAAAAAAAAAAAAAAAAAAAAAAAAAAAAAAAACCCGCTGCCTTCCTGAGACCACTGCCCCAACCTATTGCCGCATTTTGTTTGCCTTGTATTACCTGTGTACCTCTCAGGGACTTAAGGGGTAGGTTTTGTTGAAACAAAATGTGCTGCTTTCCTGAGACAACAGTCCCATTCAGAAATGAATAGCAGTGAAGCTGCCCCCCCAGGGCAGAAACATGTTGTATGGTCTTTTCGAGAAACATGAGGCTCATCCCTCTCTGCCAGGGGTAGAAAGGGCCAAGAAAAATTGGCATAATTTTCAAGTGTAACAGACAGAGCAAGTGCAAAACTCCAACGGGTTAATCAATTATCTGTGCGGTACTGGGCACCAGGTTGGCTACTGCAGTAGAGGCTAGAGAATAACAACAAACAGCTGAATCTCAATTCATACAAACTTTAGAAGACCTGGTCAGAGTCCTGCAGGACTAGGTACTTAACTTAAAAGAACAGTTAAACAAAGAGAAAAATCAGGCTAACTACTTGCAATTAACCCTGAAAGAGCAACTCCTGGCAGAGAAAAGCACCTTTCCAGGGTCTGAGAAAATAATTGAATATCCCCACAGTGACCTGGCAAAGGCGGGACTAAGGTCAGATGCCGTTTCTCTCCAACCCTTGAAAAAAATTGAATATACTTACGAAGACAGACAGGGCGAATTCAAACAAATTACCACCAAAGAGATTCCGTTTACTGCTGCAGAATTAGCTAAACTTAAAAAGGAATTTGGTGGTACTCCAAAAGAATCAGAAACCAAGTATGTTTGGAGAGTATAGCTGCCTGTGGGAGATGAAAGTTTACTAAGTGAGAAGGAAGCTGAGAGATATTGGGGGCCAGTATTTTTATCCACCGGTGACCAGCGCGCACCCTGGTCCTTAACTCAAAGAGCAACTTACTGGGCTGGAAGACCTAACCTTTTGGAAAGGGAGATCCCCTTGACATCCTGGGGACAGCTGACCAGTTGGTAGAAAATGTACAGAAAGCAGCATGTCTGCAAATGATGTATGATCAGGAACTTAGGCTTAAACCAGAGTCCCCAGTGATGATACTGGGTGATCTCGAACATATGACTCCCCTCATTCGAGGCCTTCCCAACTCCCTGAAAGCTGCGTGGATCCAATTGCAGAGTAAGATACAAGCAACATCCCAAAGTGAAAGGGCCATTGCTACCCTGGAAGGACTGCTATCACCTGATCAAAAGGCAGAAAATAAATATGGACATGGGGGGAAGTTGCCCAGGAATTGATTAATTATGGAAGAAAGTATGGTCCCATCAATATTTTCAGTAAAACTGATACTAAGGATCTGAGGAGAACAGAGGTAAAAACCCCTTCTCGCCTGACTAATGGAAAATGCCAGACAACCACTCCTTGCCCAGGAGGTAGAAATATTCCTAATAAAAGGTAAAGATTGTGGACATAGGGATGGTAAAAGGGTATTCCTAAAGATTTAATGGATGGATTAACCACTGATAAAATTGGAAAAGCTGGTGTTAGAGTGGCCCGAAATAAACCCCATGAGCCCTAGAGAAAAGGAAAAATGTGGAAGGCCCCAGTGCCCCCATCACTAACTAGCTCCACCCCTTGATTGTGAGGAGAGGGGTGGAGGGTGGATATGTTTGACAGCTCACTGAAAATAATTAAGGTGAATTACTTGTTTTATGGGACCTGATCTGGTGCCACACTTTTCACTTGCTTTGTATGACCTCATAGAGAGTTCAACTCATAATGCTATTGCCAATTGTCCCACAAGATTTCACAGGATTTTGCAATTTTGTTACACGGTTTCTCCCTTGGTTGGGAGTGAATCGGAAAAGACTGTAAATATATCTGCAGTAATTAAAAACATTGAAACAAAATTACAGATGCTGTACAGGCATTACAGATGGAGACATCCAGCCTATCCCAGGTGATACTGCAAAACTGCACAGCCCTTGATCTGCCACTAGCTTCCCAAGGAGGCGTTTGTGCAATTAGAAATACAAGCTGCTGCACACACATGGATCAGAGCAGTAAAATATTTACAGATTTGGCTGAAATTTGGAAACAGACAAATCTTGCACCAAGTCACTAGAGATGATACCTCATGGTTTTTGAGGAGTTATGGCACAAACTTGGCTACCAAATTGGACATGGTTAAAGAACTGGTTTGTAATAATTATAACCACCTGTGTTTGTACCCCAGCAGGTCTGATTCAACATTGCTATTCACAATGATGTTTCAGAATTAAATATGGGAAAATAATATGAGATGAGGCTTATAGGATAAACATGTATCCTGTAAGCATCGAAGAAGAGAATTGTAAGCTGAAATGCTAAGTTGTAAATTAAAACCACTCTGTTAATTGTAAGCTGTAAATTGGGACCCCTCTGTTGAGGGAAAGATGGGGCTGGTTCTTCAGGCTAATGAACAAATCAGAACAAACTGACCTAAAGTGTGGATATAATTGTGAAGTAATTCACAAAAGGCTTTTGCATAAGCACAAGCAAAGAGGTTAATCAGCAGACACAGTGAGGAAGACTATCAATGACCACCAGAGACCCCTCAACCACCACCCAGCAAGGAAGCACATGTGTAATTAAAATGCAAATATTGTAATTTTGTAACACAATTAAGTGTACTTTAATGCCATTATTTCTTTAGGCCTACTATGTTGTGTTACAGGGTAAGCCTGTAAGGGTTGCAGCTTCACTAAACTAGTTAATCTTCTGTGACACGTAAAAAGTCAATGAACTGATCACATTTTTTAACAGTGGGTATTATACAGTCAAGTTTCCAACTTACGCAGATTTTCTGGAGTTCGGGGAATTTGTTTTCTTGTTATAAATGGGTCAAAACACAATGAGCTAATAAGATCTTCTAATGCCATTCCTTTTCTCTCACCAGTCAGAGTTGACTCAGACACCACTGCTTCTGCAACCTGTAGGATGTTAGAAAAGGGAAATCCTGAGAAAGCAAAATTACCACCTCTTTATTTCTGTCAGTTATGGCTCAAAATAAATCCACTGTCTAAATGATCAGAAGAGCTTTACATCTCCTGACTCTTCTTTTGTCTTTTTCAATCTTCTAACTCACAATGACCACAGTGTCCTACAAACACAAAATTAAGATAGGGGACTGAAATCAGAACTCAATTTTAAGTACCCTCACCATCTAGGTTAAAGTATGAGAAGTTACATAAATCATACCATGATTCTACTGAAAATTCTATTCATTCCACCAGGACTTGAAAATATGATAACTGCACAAGCTCCATGCTTCCAGGGTGTACTTAATTGGGCAGTCACCCCTAAAAGTTAGTGACATCGATTACCATCTAGCAGAAAAAAGTAACTTTTGACATATGCAGATTACAAAAGGCATGTTATAATTAGTAATTGGTTCTCTGAACTTAATGACATTTATTTAATAACAGAGAGAAAGGAGAAAAAAAAATAAAAATAAAAAGACTTTTCCTGACCTCTTCTGCCAGTTCATCTCTGGTTTTCTCAAGCAGGTTTTTGACAGGATAACCTGCATTCTCCCCCGTTTCTGGAATGGCAGGCTCATCCTTTCCATTTCTTAATATGTCTGTAGACAAAGGGGTTTTTTCCACCTTACAAGTTTCAATATGCAAGTCCTGGAGAAATACACAAGAACTGTCAAATTTTAAACTCAAGTGCCATAATACCAGAATGAAGAGGAAACTACTGTGCAAATTCTGAACAGCCATGGTCACAGTGTTTAGTCCATAAAATAATTCAGTCTTAAATTCTAACTAAACATAAATATTTTTAGAATTGCATTTAAAGTAGGACGCAAGTAGTGGCTAGGATAGAGTGCTGCACAGAGCACATATGATTCACCTGCAACTACCCTGAACATTCTCCAGGACAAAGGGGAGGACCTTAAAAAGGTTAGGCGGATGGGCAGGTTAACAAATGGTTAGAACAGTGGTGCCATAGTCAGGGGTTTGGGTATCTGGAATACAGGACTCAGTTAGGGAGGCCAGGTCTACTGGAGGCTGCTGGAGCTGGTTTGACAACAAAGAAGAGTGGTTTTGGTAGAAGGCTTGCCAGACTGGTCAAGAAAGCTTTAAACTAGATGTGTTGGGGGAGGGGGGCATCATTCCATCCCAACACACCCGGTCAGTTGTCAGCACCTATAATAAATGCTTGGAGCAATGCAGAGATATTCCAGCTCCTCCAGCCAATGAGCTGGCTTCATTTGGAGCTCAGCTCAGATGCCTCTATATAAACACCCATAGCATAGGGAACAAACAAGAGGAATTAGAGATGTGTGCATGTCTACGGGGGTATGATATCATAGGCATCACAGAAACATGGTGGGATGGCTCCTATGACTGGTGTGTTGGAATGGAAGGTTACCGGCTCTTTAGGAAAGGCAGGCTCGGCAGACAGGGAGGGGGAGTTGCTGTTTATGTTAGGGATAGGCTGGAGAGTATGGAACTCTGTCTGGGGACAGCTGAGCAGTCAATAGAGAGTTTGTGGGTCACGGTTAAAGGGAGAACAGCGATGGGAGACATTACTGTGGGGATCTGTTACAGACCGCCTGACCAAGGGGACTCGGTGGATGAAGCACTCTATAGACAGACAGGAACAGCCTCACGCTCGCAGGGCCTCGTTCTCATGGGGGACTTCAAGCACCCTGATATCTGTTGGAGGGACAGAATGGCATTGCACAAGCAATCCAGGAGGTTTATCAACTGTGTGGAAGACAACTTCCTTCTGCAAGTAACAGAGGAGACAACAAGGAGAGGTGCCATGCTTGACCTCGTCCTCACCAACAGGGAAGGGCTGGTTGGAAATGTGACGCTCCAGGGCAGCCTTGATTGCAGCAATCATGAGATGGTCAAATTGGAGATCCTCAAGGACAGTGAGCAGAGCGTGCGGGAAGCTCACTGCCCTGGACTTCAAGAGAGCAGACTTTGGCCTCTTCAGGAACCTGCTCAGTAAGGTTCCATGGGATACAGCCCTAGAGGGCAGGGGGGCCCAAGACTGTTGGTTGATATTCAAGGGTCACCTGCTACAAGCTCAGGAGTCTTGCATCTCAACTAGAAGGAAGTTCAGCAGGAGGGCCAGGAGACCTCCTTGGATGGATAAGGAGCTGCTGAGCAAAATTCAAAGGAAAAAAGAGGCTTATAAAAGGTGGAAGCAAGGACAGGTGGCCTGGGAAGAATACAGGGATGTTGTCTCGGAAGCTAGGGACCAGGTTAGGAAAGCTAAGGCCCACTTAGAATTAAAACTGGCTAGGGATGTTAAGGATAACAGGAAGGGATTTTATAGGTACATTGCCAATAAAAGACAGACTAGGGACAACGTGGGCCCTCTCCAGAAGCTATCAGGAGAACTGGCTACTCTGGATCTGGAGAAGGCTGAGGTTCTTAATGACTTCTTTGCCTCAGTCTTCATTGGCAAATGCTCTGACCACACCACTCAAGTCAAGGGACTGTGAGAATGAAGACCCTAGGCCCACGGTAGGAGAGGGTCTGGCTCGAGACCATCTCAAGACCCTGAACGTATACAAGTCACAGAATCACAGAATAGTAAGGGCTGGAAAGGACCTCAAGATCATCGAGTTCCAACCCCCCCGCCATGGGCAGGGACACCTCCCACTAAACCATGCCATCCAAGGCTATGTCCAACCCCACCTTGAACGCCGCCAGGGATGAAGCATTCACAACTTCCCTGGGCAACCCATTCCAGGGCCCCACCACCCTCACAGTAAAGAATTTCTTCCTTAGATCCAATCTAAACCTCCCCTGTTTAAGTTTAAACCCATTACCCCTTGTCCTCTCACCACGGGACCTGATGAAATCCATCCGCGGGTCCTGAAGCAGCTGGCAAATGAAGTTGCTAAGTCAATGTCCATCATATTTGAAAAATCATGGCAGTCAGGTGAAGTTCCCGATGACTGGAAAAAGAGAAACATAACCACATTTTCAAGAAGGGGAAAATGGATGACCCAGGGAATTACAGACCAGTCAGTCTCACCTCTGTGCCTGGCAAAATCTTGGAGCAGATTCTCCTGGAAGGCATGCTAAGGCACACGAAAAACAACTACGTGCTTAGTGACAGCCAGCATGGCTTCACTAAGGGGAAATCCTGCCTGACCAATCTGGTGACCTTCTATGAAGGGGCTACGGAACTGATGGACAGGGGCAGAGCAGTTGATGTCATCTACCTGGACTTGTGTAAAGCCTTTGACACTGTCTCCTATGACATCCTTCTCTCTAAGTTGGAGAGACATCAATTTGATAGGTGGACCACTCGGTGGATAAAGAACTGGCTGGATGGCCGCACACAAAGCATTGCGGTCAATTGCTCAATGTCCAGCTGGAGAACAGTAACAAGTAGTGTCCCCCAGGGATCAGTGTTGGGACCAGTCTTGGACAACATGTCTGTCGGTGATATGGACAGTGGGATTGAGTGTGCCCTCAGCAAGTTTGCCGATGACACCAAGCTGCCGATGACACAGGTTGGGCAGGGAAGAGATTCAGAGCAGCCCTGTGGAGAAGGACTTGGGGGTGCTGGTTGATGAGAAAACGAACATGAGCCAGCTTCAGTGTGCACTCACAGCCCAGAAAGCCAACCGTATCATAGGCTGCATCAAAAGGAGTGTGACCAGCAGGTCAAAGGAAGTGATCCTGCTGCCCCTCTACTCTGCTCTCGTGAGACCTCACTTGGAGTACTGTGTACGGTTCTGGTGTCCTCAACATAAAAAGGACATGGAACTGTTGGAACAAGTCCAGAGACCCACGAGGATGATCACGGGGCTGGAGCACCTCCCGTATGAAGATAGGACAGGCTGAGAAAGTCGGGGCTATTCAGCCTGCAGAAGAGAAGGCTGTGTGGAGGCCTCATAGCAGCCTTCCAATATCTGAAGGGGGGGCTACAGGGATGCTGGGGAGGAACTCTAGTGATAGGACAAGGGGTAATGGGTTAAAACTTTAACAGGGGAAGTTTAGATTGGATATAAGGAAGAAATTCTTTACTGTAAGGGTGGTGAGGCATGGGAATGGGCTGCCCAGGGAAGTTGTGAATGCTCCATCCCTGGCAGTGTTCAGGGCCAGGTTGGACATAGCCTTGGGTGACATGGTATAGTGGGAGGCGTCCCTGCCCATGGCAGGGGGCTGGAACTTGATGATCTTAAGGTCCTTTCCAACCCTAACTATTCTATGATTCTATACTACACTGAAGAATTGTGCAATGGAGAACCATACAAACCAGTTGCTTTTAGGAACCGTATAACCCTTAAGTTCACACAGAACTTAAACACCAAATTATGACCATTGCTCACACCAAAAGGGCAAGCAAACAAGCAGAGAATCAGTGACACACTGGATGTTGTATTTGAAGACAACTTCCTACTGTCGTTCCCTAAAGCTTGATGAAGTCCCCAGCAGCTTTTAGTTTTCCAGGACTGACTCAAGATGTGTAAAAGCACTACTTTACCAAAACAGAATTACCAGTACAGTTAACGAGTCTCTGTATTCAGATGCTTTTGACATCTCCAAAGCCACTGAAGAGATCCTTCGGTGTGGAAAAAAAAAAAAAAAAAAAGAAGACAGTATTTTAGAGAAAAATAAAGCAAGTGACATGCAACTCTTAGTAGAAGGCCATTACATCTTATGTGCCCCGTATCTGTCCGTTACGATTTCCCTCAATTCGTCCCGGTCATCAGAAGGCAATTTTACTATAGGGAGAGCATGTGACAATTAGAGCAGATTTAGCCCTAGCTGTGTATCAGCCTCCCGAAGTTATTAATCAAGTTTTTAATAAAGTTTTTCACTTGATTAAAAAACAAAAAGCAAACATATTTTGTAATGCATTTTATAAACAAGTCCTCTACATTCTCCAACATAACTGGAAAACATAACTACAAAGTCTTCTGCAGACTTCATGTTCTTTTCCCTGTTTTCCCTAAATACTCTTCCTCTGAATCCCCTGTGGCACCAACAGGAATGTTCTTATGTGAACTTACTGATATTTAACAAACACCTGGCTATCAAAAACTTCAGTTTTATAACTTCTGATGAATGCAGTGCTAATTACATAGATGACTAAAATGTAAGATGCAGTCCACACTTGCTAGGAAGAAAGCACCTTAAAACATTAATATTTGCTGTTACCTGTCTTTAAAATCACAAGCCAACAAAAAAATTAATGCTGTATGAAGTCACTAAGAGAAATCCAGGCTTTAATTTTTAACTAGTTGGACAACCTTTGGGACTTTCATCCAACTACATGCACTGGTATCTTAAGTACAGTACAACCTTCCTTTGCCAACTCCCCTTGCCCCCTACTAGGCAAGTCTGCCGATGACACCAAGCTGTGCAGTTCAGTTGATACGTTGGAGGGAAGGAATGCCATCCAGAGGGACCTTGACACGCTTGTGAGGTGGGCTGATGCCAACCTAATGAAGTTTAACCATGCCAAGTGCAAGGTCCTACACCTGGGTCAGAGCAATCCCAGGCACAGCTACAGATTGGGTGGGGAGGAGATTGAGAGCAGCCCTGCAGAGAAGGACTTGGGGGTGTGGGTTGATGAAAAAATGAACATGAGCCGGCAGTGTGCGCCTGCAGCCCAGAAGGCCAACCGTATCCTGGGCTGCATCAAAAGGAGCGTGACCAGCAGGTCGAGGGAGGTGCTCCTGCCCCTTTACTCTGCTCTCGTGAGACCTCACTTGGAGTACTGTGTGCAGTTCTGGTGTCCTCAACATAAAAAGGACATGGAACTGTTAGAACAAGTGCAGAGGAGGGCCACGAGGATGATCAGGGGACTGGAGCACCTCTCGTATGAAGATAGGATGAGAAAATTGGGGCTGTTCAGCCTGGAGAAGAGAAGGCTGCGTGGAGACCTCAGAGCAGCCTTCCAATACCTGAAGGGGGCCTACAGGGATGCTGGGGAGGGACTCTTCATTAGGGACTGTGGTGAGAGGACAAGGGGTAATGGGTTTAAACTTAAACAAGGGAAGTTCAGATTGGATATGAGGAAGAAATTCCTTACTGTGAGGGTGGTGGGGCCCTGGAATGGGTTGCCCAGGGAGGTTGTGAATGCTTCATCCCTGGCGGCGTTCAAGGTGGGGTTGGACATAGCCTTGGATGGCATGGATTAGTGGGAGGTGTCCCTGCCCATGACAGGGGGGTTGGAACTCGATGATCTTGAGGTCCTTTCCAACCCTTACTATTCTATGATTCTATGACATACAGTCATACTTGAAAGTTGAATACGTGTTCTGAATATGTGTTATTCAGAAGGTTATGAAACTTTCCTCAGCTCAGTTACATGCCAACAGGCCAAAACTTTCTAGAATACCATTGTTCTGTGTTCTGTCTTTTACTGGAACTGCAGTAAGAGAAGCTACAGAACAAAGCGATTTTAGAAGACTTAGTGATTTGTTTTGTACGGGTTTTTTTTTAAATCACAAAAGAAGGGCTCATCTGTGAATGTCTCTTCTTTTATTCTCAGGCTATATTGAACATATGGCCTACTTCAACCCAGCCTCAGAAACCAAAATCTGTTTTCTCCACCTGTCTCTTAAAGCTTGAAAGAATGCAGTTAAAAAGAGAGATAAAAATCTTGCAACTTCGCCACTGTACATGCTATGCAGCAGCAACCAGCTGATCAATCAGTCACCAGCTGCAACAGGTGGCAGCTACTTTTGGACTATCCTGCTAAATCAGGTGGGTGTAAGGAGTGCGCTACTGCAGTATTCCACTACGGATCAAGAGATGCAATACATGCAACTTCAATAAGTAAAGTTCTATTTTTTTTCCCCCACTGCTTTTTTATCTCAATTATCTCATTAACATCATACCGCGGTGGTGTTGATTTATCCATCATAGTTTCCAATGCCCCATCATCTTTCTGGCAACTTTCTTCAGTAATAGAGTCCAAAACATCTAGAAAAGCAAGGCAACAATTTTATTATTGTTTCCACTTTTTTCAACTCACGCTTCCCAGGCAACGAAAGTGAGTCAGACCACTTCCGTAGACTAGTCACAGGACAGGCTTTCTGAGTATTAGTACATAAGCAGGACAGAGCAATTGATTCTTCTGCTCAGGTACCACCTGAAGCCACAGGTGTATGATCAGGGGACTGGAGCACCTCCCATATGAAGATAGGATGAGAAAGTTGGGGCTGTTCAGCCTGCAGAAGAGAAGGCTGCATGGAGACCTCATAGCAGCCTTCCAGTATCTGAAGGGAGGCTATAGGGATGCTGAGGACAGACTCTTCATTAGGGACTGTAGTGACAGAACAAGGGGTAATGGGATAAAACTTAGGCGGGGGAAGCTGAGATTAGATATGAGGAAGAAATTCTTTACTGTAAGGGTGGTGAGGCACTGGAATGGGCTGCCCAGGGAAGCTGTGAATGCTCCATCGCTGGCGGTGCTCAAGATCGACTTGAACAAAGCCTTGAGTGGCATGGTTTAGTGTGAGGTGTCCCTGCCCATGGCAGGGGGGTTGGAACTAGATGATCTTAAGGTCCTTTCCAACCCTAACTATTCTATGATTCTATAATAAGCGCTACCCAGTAAAACAGTCATCTTCCCAGCCAATTAACATGGACAACATCCATGTCTGATCAAAGTGAGTTCTAGTCACCATTAACCTCATGACCAAAAGCAACCAACATAGAGATCAAGTAAGGTCCTGATCAAACAGCACAGTTACTGTGGAATAAAGTATTTCAGAATGCACCAGGGAAAGATGCTTAGCTGGTAGGACACCTTTAATTTCTTTTCCCAGCTGACCAATGGGAAAAGTTTTAATCTTCTTTTTCTCTCTCTTTCTTATTACTCCTCTAACCTGAAGCAACTTTCACTGTCAAATGTTTTCTCTAGAATCCACGAACAAATCATTACACGTGGAAGTCTGCCTCAATATCCTTAGTGCAAGAACAAAATACCAAACAGACCCAGCACTGTTTTTTTGCCATACCAAAAGCTTCAGAGAATTTGAAGCAGGTCAAGGGAAGTAGTCCTCTCTCTCTACTCAGCCCTGGTGGGGCCTCACCTGAAGTACTGTATCCAGTTCTGGGCTACCTAGTATAAGAGAGACGTGGAATGCCCGGAGAAAGTCTAGGGAAGGGCTACTAGAATGATAAAGGGTCTGGAAGTCCCTCAGATGAGGGAACACTTGAGAAGCTGGGCCTGTTCAGCCTAGAGAAAAGAAGCCTCTGGGGGGATCTAATCAACGCGTGCAAGCGTCCGAACGGGGAGCATCAAGAGTATAGGACCAGGCTCTTCTCAGTGGTGCTAACAGTTACTAAACTGTTCTTATCACAACCTGTGGGAGTTGCATTCTTTTGATTCTCCTCCCCATCCCCCTGGGACTGGGGTAAGAAAGAGGGGGGAGTGAGTGAGAAAGCAACTGCATGAGTTATAAAGGCTTAAACCACGACAAAAGACTATCAAAGATACATATAAAACCAACGGGGAGTCTTTTCAACACCAAGTAACTTTTAACAACTGTGGCAGGGTGAAGAGAAGGAAAAGAACACAAACTTCTGTTCACTGACCTGAAACAGACAGTAGATGCTGACAAAAATCTTGATCTTCTTCTGCAACTCTAGAAGAATGGTGCTGAAAAGCTGTTAACTTCTTTCAAAAGAAAAAAAAAAAAAAAAAGAAAAATTATACAACTTTTCTTCTAAAAGAAAAAAAAAAAAACACAACTTTCCTTTCAAAAGAAAAAAATTACACAAACAGTCTAAGAAAATCTGTATGTCAATAGCAATTTACAGATAACTATTCACAACAGCTTTTCTGCAAGCCAGTTCAGACTAAACATGAAAATTTTCCTTTTCTACTGGATAGCTAGGCAAGGGTACAACCTCGGATCCCTGTAACAGTGTAAATGACTGAAAGATAATTTCCATTCTGACATCAAGCCCATCACTGTAAGACAGAAAAGTGGATCTCAGCAGTTGTTCAGACTGATAGCACAGAAAGCTCAGTTTCGACAGGTGAACAGACATGGACAAAACCAAAACCAAATCAGCTTCCTCTTATGCTAACCTACTGCCCTAAGAAGATGGTTCTATCCCCCATCTTATATGAAGACACCAGCTGTCATCAAGTCAAACGTACCTTCTTTAAGACAGACTACTTCATAAAGCAATTTCTGCTATACTGTGCTGTCCGATTCCCTAGCCTTGTAGATAAAGCTTAAGTCTTGCAATAAAAACACACCAGCCTAATTAGAGGTACATCCTCTCACCTTCACCCTTTCTCTCCAATTTATCAGATTCTGATGAAGACTACGTACGCGATCCTGATTTAAGATGAAATAAAAAGGGGACAGGCTGAGAAAGCTTTTCCACTTCACTTTCCAGTTTTCCTGTTCTCTAGAAACAGATTCGCTTGACAAACGATGCTGTTGTTCTATTTCTAGCCTGTAACATAGGAGCATGGAAAATTAACAGAAGACATCTGTTGGAGGGAACAGTTCCGCATAAAGATGGATAGTATTATGTACCCTCCTTAAGCTGCAAAATCTTTGATATACATCTATGCATTTGTGCACGCAGTAAGAACTGAAATTCACAACCTAAAAGCAGATGTTAGGTAGCCTTCATGTTTTACATTCAAATTGGAAGAACTACATTAAAATAAATGCATACTAAAAGGTATACACCTGAACTTTCCCTAAGCCAGTTTCAGATAAAGTTTTAAAATCCCAGAACTGATTAACATGAGAAATAAAGTAAAAATCAGGTCAATTATCTGTCCTGGTTTCAGTTGGGATTAGAGTTAATTTTCTTCCTAGTAGCTGGTACAGTGCTGTGTTTTGGCTTTAGCCTGAGAACAATGTTGGTAACACACCAAATGTTTGAGTTCTTGTTTAGTAGCACTTACCCCAGTCAAGGACTTTTTAGTCTCTCATGCTCCACCAGTGACGGAGGGGCACAAGAAGCCAGAAGGAAACAGACAAAGGACACTTAACCCAAACTAGCTAAACAGGCATTCCATACCACAGCCCATCATGCCCAGTATATAAACTGGGGGGATCTACTCAGAAAAGCAGTTCAGTCGGGGTGTCAGTTGGTAGGCGGAGAGCAATTGTGCTGCGCATCAACTGAGTTTTCTGAATTTTTATTTAATTTTTGTTGTTCTCTATTATTATTGCTTATCTTATTTCTATTATCACTATATTTTATTTCATTTCAATTATTAAACTGCTCTTACTCCAACCTGTGGGTTTTTCATTGTTCCAATTCTCCTCCCCATCCTGCTCAGGTGTATGGTATGTAGTTAGCAGCTGGGTTTAAACCATGACACTAGCAAAGGAGGTCACAAGGAACAAAGCTGAAAATATCAGCAAATCAAGGGCAAAAAGCTGACACTAGGTAGTGAGAAAAATCTCAGAAAGAGAAAGGTAGAGAAAAATCTCAGAAGTTAATCAAGACAAATGTGAATTTCCCAGGGACAAAGGAAGAAGACTGAACCAATATGTTTTCATTACAAACTGTATTACTTTAGGAAAGACTCCAAGGTAGGAAGACATGATCTGTAGACTAAAGAAAAAGGAAGCAAATAGAGTTTCCAGACAATTACCTCATCACTTTCAAACGCTGCAGCGATTTCTTGTGGCGCATACGCCTATTCTCAAATACACAAAGACATTTTTCTAATTCAGACTGAAAGTGTTCATCTCTCAATGTCCTGAGGGCTTCATTTAATAACTGGATGACTGCTAAGAAATTGAGGCTTTTAGCTTCATGTGCAGTCCCCGTAAAATGCTTGAAGTATAGCAAGGAAAAAAAAAAAGGGGAGAAAAAAATTAGTGAACAGCATCAATATCAGTAAATTGTGTCTTCTGTAGTCAGAGAAAGGATACAAAGTTACACTTGAAATTTTGATTCAGTTCCTGATTGTTTCATGTTTCAAATAAAAATATACTCTAGATTTAAGCCTCAGGTTTGTCTTCTAGAATCAGCTGCTTTAAAGCAGCCTATAAAGCAATATGAACTAAGAAAACTTCACTAATGAGGTATTGTTTAACCACTGCCCCAAAAGATATGGCAGGCCTAAACACCACCAAATACTACACACTGGAAACAAAAGTCCATCAGTTAAAACAATAGTTAAACTAGACAACCTAGTTTTAATTTCAAAACAACAACAAAAAAAAAACAATTCAAGTACTAATGAGGCAGTTACCAATGCAGTTAAACTTACAATGCTCATGGTTGAAACACAACTAATACAAATCAGCAGCATAATCATAACAAACTTCTATATAACTGGACATTCTATACACCCTTGAGCAAACCTCTCGCCACCGGTGAAGTTTTTGTTAGTTTGTTGTTTTGTTTTTGTGTTTTTGTTGTTCTTTTGTTTTTTTGGTGTTTTTGTTTGTTTGTTTGTTTGTTTGTTTTCTTTTTTTAAAAAAAGGTACTGTATTACACCCTGGTGACTTAAAAAAAAAAACAAACAAAAACTAAACAACCAACCACCACCACCACCCCCCCCCCAAAAAAAAAAAAAAAGGAAAAAAAAACAGTGTAGCAAGGACAAAAATTACTTACTTGGTACACATCGTTTTCAACTCCGTAACTCAAGAACTGTGGAACACTGACAACAACTTTAGTTCCATCCAAAATGACACGATTTTCAAGTATATCAAGTACAGAATCCACAACTTCCTTTTCTTTTTTCAGAGATGTAAGCATTTCCATTATAAGCAACCACATGCTGCGGATCTTAATAGGCAAGAAGAATAAAAATGCTATGTGAATGTTTGGCATAATACCTATAATGACAGAGTATCAGAACAGCATCAAGGCAGATGAAGGGTAGCATAATCACAGACAAACACGTGGAATTAACAAGATCTGAGAGTAAATGGCACAAAACCATAAGAAATACACTAAGCTGCTATAGCAGAAAAAATACTCACCTTTTGAATTCTCTCAGTTTTGTCATTTTTGTTTTCAGTATTTTGTTTCATCCTATATGCACGTGCAAAACAAAAATTCATACGGAATACAATGAAAGTAGAACTCATATTTCATAAAATTGAGTAAAAAACTGATTATATATAAGCCAACTTAGTCACAAGGTAAAGCACTTACTTCCAAGATTGTATTTGGAGGACTGCATATTCAGAATTCATCCGGTTTTTGTCTTTAATTAAAAGCCTATGAAAAAAGTTATCACAGATTTAAAAAAAAAATCTGAATTTTTAATCTGCTATTCTCATAATTACTTACAACCACTACCTAATCAAGTACATTCTTTTCAAGACTGCACACTGAAGCAGTTTTGGAATCATTAAAAAAAAAAAAAAAAAAAACAACACAAAAACGAACAAACAAAACACCACAAAAACACACACAAAACAACCCAAAACCAGAAAAAAAAAAAAAATCCCCCACACAAAACACACTTGACTTCTTCACAGCGACTTTGCACACAAAGACATCCAGGAAATCCACCAAGATATTTGTAAATTAAGCAGTTAAGCCACCACTTACTCTATTGCAATGAAATAGACCAGTCCTCTGGTATGGAGCTATGCTACATGCACTGAAACTGCTCCTTCACCTACAGCGCAACTCTTTCTCCTTTCCTCCCATTTAACGAACAGCTTGCAACTGCCCATCCAAGTGCTCCAGTCATGTAAACTATCCCACCCAAATTCTGTAAATTCCACTGACATATAATTCTTTGCCAGCACAGAAAGTTCCAGTTATTCTTGTTCCTCTAACTGGGAACATTTTACATATAGAAAAATACAGAAAAGCATAATTTTGGTGAAATATTTAAGGATTATGTCAATAAAACGTGTCCCACAGTGATCAGGCAAAGACCAAATGTTTCACTGTGAAACAGTTATATTCTAAGATATGACCCTTCAGATGTTAAGCAATCACAGTGTTACACATGCTGAATTACTTGATCATTTTTAATGCCCAAGTAACCATATCTTCCAAAATATAGCATCTCCTATATTGCAAAACCAACTTGTTTAGACTATTACACTTCATAAAAGACCCTACAAACAGCAGAACTGTCAATTAGAGGTAAATGGGAAAAAACTGGGAGAAGCTCAACAGAACTCACGATGTAAAGCAGCTGCAGCCTCCTCAAATCCTTTTAACCACACACACACAAAAGGCAGACTTTATAAAAACACTCCTTTTTAAATATATCACTCACCATGCTTTTTTCTGATATTCTTGAATAATGAAGTGTTCCTTTAGAAAAATTTGCAGAAGTTTATTGTATGCAATTCTGCATCTTGCCTTTGCCATGTACATATTCTTACGTCTCAACTTTACAGCTTTGGCAATAAGCTTACCAGTGCCTAAATGGAAGTTAGGATGGATTACATCATTGTTTTAGCAAACAGACAACTTTCTAATCTTCCTAGTTTGAAATAAAAGAATAACAAATCAAAATGCTCATTTTGCCTAGACTGAAATAACAGTATGTAGTGTACTGCCTTTTTTCGAGTTCTTTCTGCTGTATACATTCTCATTCCCCCACTGTCACTCCCTTTCCCTATTCTTTAGGTCATAAAACAACACAAGATTCCCAAGAATAGACAGTTCTGATCCTTCAGAATTACTCAGGCTGTGAGAATGAGCATAGTATAACAGTCCAATACTTCCGGACCAGACCACTGCTTGCGTGGGGAACGGTGAACAGCATTACACAGGTGAACCCTGAAGCAAAACCCATAAAGCAACAGTGTAGGTTCCGTGGTAGACGGAACCCCATGAAAGATTTTGAACTGAACAACCAACTCAGAACTACTTTAAAACTGTTGGCATATACTAAAGGCTTCATGAATTCACCGTCAAACGTTACCAATGAAGCATTTTCATTGTTTCATTACAGCTTACCTACATAATTCTTTTCCATGTCCGCAACCAGTACATGCTTTGTAAACAAATAGAACATATGAATAAATCTAGAACCGCCAGGAGAAATTAATGCAGACGATGTAACATGTTGAAGACAGCCTCGGTGTTTCTTCTAGAAAAGTTAAATTGTTTTTTAAACATAAATTTGATCTAAGAAATTAAGCCTAAACAACAGCCATTTAGCAAAACATTGCAGCCTACTCTTTAGCAAGGCTGATGCAAACCTTAACTATTTTGCCACTACAGCTGATACCCACTCTCACCAGAAGAGACTAAAACTTTCTGAATGTTCCACCCATCATCCCAAGTTCTGTATGTGAAAGACAGTTACAACATACAGACTGAAATCAGTGTCGGATAATGTTGTGGTTTAAGCCCAGCTAGTAACTCGGAACCACGCAGCCGCTTGCTCACTCCCCCCACTACTTTCTCCCCCTGCTCCCAGAGGGAGGGGGAGGAGAACTGAAAAAATGTATCTCCCACAGGTTGAGGTAAGAACAGTCCAGTAACTGAGGTATAACACAAACCACTGCTGCTACCACCAATAATAATGACAAGGGAAATAACAAGGGAAGAAAATACAACCGCTCACCACCGGCTGACCAATATCCAGCCCGACCCAAGCAGTGATCTAGCCCTTCTGGGTAACTGCCCTCACTTTACATAGTGGGCATGACATGCTGCGGTATGGAATACCCCTTTGGCTCGTTTGGGTCAGGTGTCCTGTCTCTGCTTCCTTCCAGCTTCCCCTCCTCCCTGGCAGAGCATGAGACTCAGAAAGTCCTTGGTCAGCATAAACATTACTGAGCAACAACTAAAACCATCGGTGTTATCAGCATTGTTCCCAGGCTGAAAGTCAAAATCACAGCTGAACCCAGGACAGGTAAATGTTAGAAACCTCTGCCCTCCTCACCTGGAACTGGTAATCCCTGCCTTTGAAAAAATACTCATGTTTTCTTCCACATTTTCTCCTGAAGTCATCAATGAGTGCTCTTTGCTCTGCTTTGATCTTACTCAAACATATTCCATTGTTAGCTTTTACCTTTTGCATTATTAATAAAAAATAAAAGTGTTCCAGTACACAAAGACCTGACTTCTACAACTATCATTAAAACGAAGGCAGCATGAGAAGATAACATAACTAATTGTACCTGAAACCATCAATTTTGGTTTGCCCGTTTCCTGTTAATAAGATCAAGTTTAATCCATTTCCCCATAAATAAAGACTAACAGTAAAAAAATTTTGAGCACCTGAAACCACTCTCACAATAATAAACACCTTCTGAGGCAACTGAGGCAAACACCTCTCAAGTTGAAGAAAGTTATTCTCACCCAGACCTGATGAACCCTCTGGAATTCTATTTACTCTAATACCATTATCCAGAAGAAAGCCACAGCAGTTTAAAGACCCCAGATTAAGTCTCTCATCTAAATTCCACCATGTCACATTGTTTTCTTCAAACAAATCTAAGATGCAACTACGTGAAATAAGACCATGTGAAATAAAACTGACTTCTTTGGTAAAACAATCTTATTTAAAACTCTTATTTAAAAGCACTACATATTCTTTCAAAAAAGGAAAGAGCTTACAGAAAACGGTAGAGCATCAATTTCCACTCTTCATAATACTCACTTCGATGTCTTTCAGCCATATAAAACACTGCTTCACAAAAGAGGGACCTACAGAGTCACAGTTTCTTTCAATTTAAAAAGGATGGGGAAAAAGAAGAAGAAAAAAAATCAATTTCAAGACCTGTACAAATATTAAGTTACCTAATTAATCATTTTAAGAACAAGGCTAACACAGATTTCTCAGTGATGCCTCCTGGAGGAGTCAGAAAATAAGGAGATACAGCCTACCAAGAATAGCTACAAGTTTGTTAAATGTTAATGCTTTCTTGCCATACCACGGTAACCATGGTCTATTTCAGAGACAGATTTGTCTGCAGCTCTTTTTAACTCCAGAGAAAGGAAGAGGGGGAAAAAAGGTCAGAACACTGGCAATTTTCACATCCCTGGTCTTTCTCCAGACACTCCGTTTAACTTGTAAGCTAAAATGGCACAGCTATATGAGAAAAGGCATTAAGCAAGACGGGATTCTTGCCTCATTAAAGATCTTGGCAGCAATCCATAACCGGGAATCGTTACTCGCTCCTTGGTTAGCGAAATGAATGAGAAAGGTAGATTACTTTGCGGCTATGAAAGTTTCTACCGACAGGTGGCATCTACAACTCACCAAGTTACAAACACCATCAGAAACGCCTGTAATTAAGGCAAGGTTTCTGATACATTGCAGGGTTGTGATCAAGAGGAAACAAATTCTGACCGCCTATTCTTCTTCCACGGCATTCCTCTAGAGACAACCCCCTCCCACCAGCTGCATACATCGCGTTCCTGATTACATGCACAGCAGCAACCTCACAAGCCCGAAACTCACTTGAAAGTCACTGCTGCCCGAGCCGGATCCTGCTTTTTAAACAAAAAGGTGGCAATAACGTGAAGCGCACCGATATTTGGCGTATTGAACATCTTCCTAGTACACAAATAAAGAGCCACATCAGAAGCAGCTACCATACCGAATTAACACAGCATTTTTACTGACCGATCAAGATTACAAAGTACTACTTTGCATCAAAGGGCACCTCTGCTGCAAGGCGATGCCCGCCCGTTCCCTCCTCGCTTCCTTTGCCTTCTTTCCCCATGCTGGACGCTGCCTGCTGAAACCCAAAACCCCGCTCAGGGACCGACGGCTGCAAGAGGCCCCATTCCCTTCCCTCCCCAGCCCGCTTCTCCCTCACACTTACGCTCCCAGTACCAAGCGGGAGGCGTTAACCGTCTTTCGCTCGAAGCCCAGGGCCAGCACGTACAACCAGAGATGGCGTCCCTCCCACTTGCGTTCCTTCCACTTGGGTTCCATAGCGCCTCACGGAGCACCCACCACTGAGACGGAGCGGAGCGCGGACCGCCAAACGGACAACAGGCCGCTACCACCTCCCGCCGTTAGCTACGAAAGCGCGCGCGCGCTCACCAGTCCCACCCTCCCGCGGGAGGCCCAAACGCCGCGAGACCTGCCGCCAGCCTCGCGGGACCTGGTAGCGCGCTGCACCCCGGCGAGTCCGCCTTCGCGCGGGGATCCTGCGTAGGGCCCGCCCCGAGGGGCCGCCGAGCTGCCCGTGCTGGCCGCAGGGGGCAGCGGCCTGCAGAGGGCAGAGCGGGCTCGTAACCTGTAGGGTTAAAGGATAGGTTCAAACTAACAATAATACTTGCGGCGTTAAGACAACCTAGCAGAACAGCAAACTGCTCCTCCCTTGCTGGCACGTAGGGAACAAGGACTGTCCGGCTGACAGGGGAAGGAACATCACGGGACTGGGGACAACTAAGGAGGCAGTAAATAAGACCAAGGAAAACAGACTGGAACAGAACAAAAGCAAGGACATACCACACCTCACTCAGCATTAGGACATTGCAAGCATATGCAAGCAGTGGGTACGCTGGTGAGCATAGTGAACACAACAGGTGAACACAGTGAGGAAGGCTATTGGCAACCTTCATAATGCATAATTAGAAAGCAGATATAATTAGTTCCTGGAAATCTCATGAACGTGTGAATTATTGTCTGGAAAAGCTGCAAATATGCATGAGTATGCTAAATACATAGCTGCTACTGGCATCAGGCATGCTCACCTTTGTGAAATGATTCATGTGTACACCCAGCACTGCGATAAAGAACAACTGCTTTCTAAAACTCCAGATTAAGTCTTATAGAGTTTCTTCCACTGTCTTTTGCAGTAACAAACCAACCATGATGCTTAACAAGGAAAACAAGTACAACTCGCAGCGGACTGTGTGGTTCAAACGTTTATTCCAAGGCATTTCAGAGACTACACTCCAGAGTTTCCACAACAACCAAGCATACATGACAACAGAGAGTGGGTGCCAACCTCGCAGCAATCCTACCCGCAGCAATCCTACCCGCCGAAATCCTACCTGCCGCATGCCTCAGTGGCTGTAGCACTGTTCAGCACCTCTGGATTTGCTGCAGTGACACCGGCAGAGCTCTGTGGAGCATCATCCTGATCCTTAGAAAGCAACTGAACAAACCTGCCTCCAGTCTGGTTCCGTTCACCCCAACTCCTACAGAAGTCACCGTTTGCAAGCAAATGCAGATTCAATGTTCCTTTGCAAATATTTGATTGACATTGTGTTTAAACATAGGAAGATCATCACTGTCGCAAGAAGTATCCCTACTCTCCAACTGTCTTTATCTTTTTTCAATTTTCTTTTGGCCCACATCTGTTTGTATCTCATTGACCTCTATTTTTACCTTACTTCTAACAGTTTCTTCCCCCTTCTTTTTTACCTGTCATCCTTATTCCTGGCAAAACTCCTTTTTAAGCATTTACCTTATTTTAGTCTCAGGCCCCACAAATGGTAACATCAGGATGGCGTGAATGTTTGCACACAGAAGGCATGTAGAGAGAAAGGGAATGCTTTTGTGCATATAGCACTCTTGCCAAAGGCAAGCTCTAAGCTTCTAAGCTCTCTAGATACTGAGCCTAACAAAGAGAACATGAGAGAATTTGAGACAGACAAAGTCTCTCACCCATTCCAGCAGCAAAGAGGTAGATGCAGAAGTGCTTTTTTGTGTAGAGTGAAAGGGGAAATTTTGTGGGCAAATCCTCATCAACTCCTATTGTTGGCAGCCCTTTATGCAAAGCACTGGAGTGTTCTCATGGCTGCTGCCAGCCAGAGAACAAATCGTTAACAAAGACTTGATCAGTTGGATACACTGGTAGGTTGCATCTGGTTTGTAGAATGTGAGTTTTACACCAATGCTAATGAATTAATGTAGGATGCATTCCTTACATAGAAAAAAAAAAAAAATATATATATATATATAATTTTGATGCAACTAAACCAATAGTGATTAAAAAAAATTATCCCCAAAATCCCTAAACTAGGATAGGTTCATCTTTAGAAAGGAGAAATCTAAGTTAAACATGGCAGAAGTACGTTGTATCAAAAAGATGTTTTTTATGCTGCTTTTTATTCAGCTCTTTGCCCTGTAGTGTAAGGGCCATTTGTGCGTGAAAAGTCTTGCTGATCATCTTCATCCAAATCCAGAATGTTTGGGATATCATCTGACTCTGAAGACAGGTCTGTAATAGTGAAATCTGGAACCTGCACAGGAATGAAATCTCAATCAATTTAAAAGTAAAACTAAATAAATATGTGCAGTATTCATCACTGAATTCAGGAGACAAAGATGCTTAGCACCTCTAGAAATTAGACCCAAAAGACTGAACAGAGAGTGAAATATGCTCAGCCACATAACAATCACAGAGCATTCAGACAGACCATACATTATACAAGATGCAGATCAGTTGCTTAGAATATAGAATTTTATAGTAGAGATGGAACAGAGCTTAACTTAGTGGAGTGTATTTAGTGAAACTGGCCACTAGAAAATTAAGACAGGAAGTTTTAAAATGTATTTTGCCTTTCTTCTTTCCTTGGGAGCAATGAGCAACATAGAAAGGAACTTGTCCTGAGGAGTCTGATAATAGATAGCTGTGTACTGTTCTGCCTGTCTACCACATCACAACTTTCCTGAGGAAACAAGTATCTGGAACTGCAATCCCACTCTGCCCTCTGATTTAACTGTATGTAAAGTATTCTGCACTGTTAAGCAGCACCAGGTTTCAGGAATTGCCAGAGACATTAGTGGATGCACAGATGTTACGCACTTCTAAAAATGTTGACTAAGACACTTAGAAGCTTAAGTCCCAACCTTTAAGTCCTTTTAGTAGGACTTAGATTACTTAGGCACTTCTGAAAAATCGGATATAATTAAGCAATTTACTCATATCCAAACATTTGGGGTTTTTTCTCCAAGTGAAAAATACCTTTATCCATAGTTTGATCCATGGTTAGCTTTAATGTTGATGTGCCATACTTGGAGCCAGGCACAGTGTCAGCATGTAACAACTGCTGCATGCTGACAGGACTTTGGTTCTGCATGCACAAAAAAAACAGCAACTTGAAGAGGCTTCTAGGCATTTGTGTAACTTAAGCTCAGTGATGACTGGAGAAACAGTTTTAATCTATTTCCTTACTGCAAAACACCTTGCTTATGATTATTTTTGTGAAAGACAGTATGCAAGACAAATTTATGCTTTGCCTGCTATGAAGACATGTCCGAAGAACAGAGAGCACATCAAAGGATAAAACTATTACCGTTTCAGCGATCAGGTTGTAGACTGCAATCACTCATTCAGATTCTTGGAGAGTAACTAGCTACAGGGCATCAGGTACTTAGAAATATTAATCAAAATATTAAAGCTGAGCTTTAGAAGAATTTAAGCAGCATGTCACTCATTGGGTGCTAATGTAAATACAATGAAATGTGTAGATCACTTTGAGAACCTAAGCTTGATCAAAATGAGATCAGTAATTTCCTAAAAAATTAAAAGGCCCTAAGAACAGGGGAAGCACATCTTTCTGCTTATGGCAGTTTACCTAGAACTATAATTACTACATTTAAAGAAATCAGTTTTCCCGCTATTTCATATCGCATTACAAATGAGGGTATCTTTACAAAACTAAAGCCAAGTAGTCCCTATGCAAACTCATTTAAAAATGTGTCCAAATAAATGGTTTAAACAAATTGGTTTATTCTCTGTTTACACTGAGCAGGGCATGAGACCATGTTCAGTAACAGTGTCTGACCAGATATAATTTTCACTATATCCTAGGTTTAAGACACTTCCATTACTTAAACACATGTTCTTCCTACTGACAACAGGATAATCTCTCAAACAGAAGTTTGTGCTTTTTTCATCTCCTTAATGCACACATATTTTTAACACAGTAGTAAGATGTTCATAATCATGAAAATTTTCAAACTGAAGTGTTTCTATTAGCTTCAGAGTAAAACAGTGTTGATGGCAGTACGTTTTCTTTCAGTTTTGAACATGCTAAATAGTGTTAGAATAGCACCAGTTTAACTAAAACAATGCACAACCCTTGGTGTTATGAGCTTGCATAGTGCCGTGGTTTAAGCTTCTCAGCCACAAACAGTTTTGCTCACTCACTCACCTCCCCTCCCTCCCCCCCCCCCCTCCTGGAGGGACGGGAAGGAGAATCGAAAGAATGCAACTCCCACACCACAGGCCGAGACAAGAACAGTCCAGCAACCAAGGCGCAACACAAACCACCACCGCTACCACCACCACCACCACCGACGAGAGAAAAATACAAGGGCAGAGTTTTTTCTTCCCCCCCCACTCCGGGGGGGGGGGCAGGAAGAAGAATCGAAAGAACGCAACTCCCACAGGTCAAGACAAGAACAGCCCAGCAACCAAGGTACAACACAAACCACTGCCGCCACCACCACCAACAATAACAACGAGAGAAATACAAGGGAAAAGGACAGAACCGCCCACCACCCGACGACCGAGCTGTGAACTAAAACCACAACCTTTCCGGGTTCCGGCCCCCAGTTCTTTTTTCATCCTGGACACAACGTGCTGTGGTATGGAATAACCTCCCCGGTCAGCCTAAACACCACCAAGCAGCAACCAAAAACACCGGCACCATCAGCACTGCTCCCAGGCCCAAAATCAAAAACACAGCGCCGCAGCAGCTACCAAGAAGGGAAAAAAGAAAAAATGACTGCTACTGCTGAACCCAGGACACATAGGTAAAGGACCTCCTCTTCCATACCACTTTTCACAGTTGATAGGAAGTTGAAACAAAGCAGTAAATCAATTCTTGCAACAAAGAATAAGGCCAGATATGACTCTGTGACATTTCTCCATAAGATGTAGTTAGATCATTTACACTGAAAAGCACAAAAATAGCACTTGCAAAATCTTTGCACTTAGTGCAAAACATACTTCAGTGTTTTGCTGTTTTCATATACAAATGATGATGGCAATAATAACCTAACTTAAATCAATTCAGAACTGAGCCATCAGAAATTTGAGATGGTTCTTCTTCTGTGTTCTTCCAGAATAAGCACTTAATTTTAGTCATCAGAGACTGTAGTATCCAAAAGAAATGAAGTTTCCATCTTAGTATGAAAAGGAATGCATTTAACAAAACACTGTACACAAAACCTCCAGCAAGCTGCTGCAGGTAGGACTTTCTGATCATGCAAATGACCAACAGGTCATACTTAAAAATTAAGTTAGGTTCCATTCCTCTTTTTAATTAGATGGCTTAGAAAAGTTTTTGGATTTTTTTTTTTTTGATATTTAAGTTTGGTTTCTGTTATTTGCTTGTTTTAATAAAAAATGAAGAGAAATAATTCATCCGTTGTTTCCAAATCCTTTAACCAATTTTACTAGCTATATGTTATTACTGTAAGTTGCAGTTTGGTAAGGGTTATTGCAAAGCAGTCTTCTTAAGGAATGGGAGAGATTCAAAGCTTTGAACTGTTCCTTAGTTTCAGGCAAACTAGCTATATCCCTGCACCTCCAGTCCTTATAAGAATTTAGTAATTTGGATTTGTCCAATGTGTATGCTGCTATGTTTGTGAAACTTTTATACCATATGGAGATGTTTATGAATGCTTATATTTAAAGCTTTTGTAGCAAAATTTTTGTAGCAATGACAGTCGTTCTCTGTTAAAATAGCCTGGAAAGGGGAAGTTCCAGCTGGGATGAGTGATCTTCTGAAGAGAATAAATCATTTCCTGAATCCTAAATAAAAAAAAAATAATTAAATAACCTTACCAGTGATAATTATTTCTTCAGTATTCTATCTTTTACCATCCCAGTTGTTGCGTAACTATCAGCCTTTGACACTGTTCCATTTCATCTAGTTTACCTGCCTTGCTCCAAACAGGACCAACTATTTCCTGTAATCTTCAACATATCTGGTCTTACCTTTTTTACAAGATGCCAGAGAGACTTCACAGCCTTCTAGCCCAAGCTATATCCTCAAAAGTGGTTTTGGACTAAAAGCACACAAATTTCTGCACAGTGTACCTGAACTTTTTGATACACGCAATTCCAGACAAACCAGTCAGATGGCAGCAACAATTTAAGAGCAGGTTCTTGTTCTGATAATATAGAATCACAAAATCAACCAGGTTGGAAAAGACCTTCAAGATCATCAAGCCCAACCATTCCCCAGCACTGCCAAGGCCACCACTAAACCCTGCCACTAAAGTTTTCCTCCTTCTATTTGAGAGTTTTCAGCAGTTACTAGGATGCACTTCAGCTTCAGCCACTGTGGCAAAAAAATTAAGCCAAGATGCTTTTGGAAGGTGCTCAGATAATTCTTGCCTCCAGCAGGTATTTCAGGAGTCACTCTAACTATGCTAGATAAAAATACCACACTTTGTCTCCTGGTTTCAGCTGGGATAAAGTTAATTTTCTTTCTAGTAGCTGGTGCAGTGCTGTGTTTTGGCTTTAGCCTGAGAACAATGCTGATAGCACATCGACATTTTAGATGTTGCTCAGTAGCACTTACCCTGATCAAGGACTTTCAGTCTCATGCTCTGCCAGTGAGGAGGGACACAAGAAACCAGGAGGGAGCAGAGACAGGACATCCAACCCAAACTAGCCAAAGGAGTATTCCATACCACAGCACACCATGCCCAGTATATAAACTGGGGGGAGTCACCCGGAAGGGAGCAATTGCTGCTCAGGTCAGGCTCAGTATCGGTCAGTGGGTGGTGAGCAATTGCACTGCGCATCACTGCTGAGATTTTGTGGCTGGGTGGTTGGGTTTTCTTTTCCTCCTTTCCTCTTCTTAGTTTTATATTCTCTTCCCTTATTATTTCTCATATAATTATTACTATTATTATATTGTACTTTATTTTAGTTACTGGACTGTTCTTATCTCAACCCATAGGGTTTACCCCAATTCTCTTCCCTATCCCACCCAGGGAAGGAGGGGGAGGGGGGGTGAGTGAGCGGCTGCTTGGTGCTGAGTTGCTACTGGGTTTAAACCATGACATTTTGGCTGTAGACTTGTAACTAGAGTCTAGGGATATGCTATACTAAATGACCAGCGAGAAGATATCCCTGGAAACTATAGTTATAATTTAGTTTAAACAGTCAATGCTGTCATTAGTAGGAGAGTCTAATTTCAAACCAGAGACTTTTAGTCAATATAACAAGCCAAGAATATACTGATTTGCTGTTACACAGCCCTGTTTCTTTCCAAGCAAGAGTTCCTAATTCTATTGAGGGGTAGAATAGAAAAATTATACTTTCACTGCAGGGGAAGGGAGAGGGGATCCAGCAAGTAACTGCACACCACAATAGCATGATACAGGAACCCAAGCACAGCATTTTGGTACAACAGGCTATTGGCCCAACCATTAGGTAAGCATTTAACCAGGCATTCCTCTGGTTGTCAGAAGTCATGAAGTAACTGAATATAGAAGCCACCCAACAGCACATGGTGAAGGAGAACAGATTTGAAGGTCTAGGCTAGTAATAGTTTTTCATGCTTTCTACTTCATCTGCTTGCAGTATTCAGTAAATCTGGACAGTCACCCAAGAAAGCACAAACCCATACTGCAGCTTAAGGCAGAGCAGAGAGATGTATTGCTTTCATATTAATATTAGATGGTGCTATTTATTTCTGAGCCATCAAAAGATAGTGAACAATTTGAGTATTGTACTTAATTGACCACCTCAAAGCTAAGGCCCCCAGCCATCAGATTTTACAACACATGTAAGAATGGGAATTCTTTGAACTGCCAGCTGCTCTCAGACCTGGTTAGTCCAATTCTTTTCCTTAGCACCTCTACAACAGTGGATGCATTCTATACATTCTATTACAAAGAGAGATAAATTATATTCTTCTGCTGGACTCATTCAGTAAATATATAAACTGAATTAACTGCTGAAAGAAATCCAGAAGCATTAACTCAGGCTTTAGCTGGAAAGAAGTATCTCACCATCTCATGGTAATGTCAATTCAAACAGCTGCCGTACAAAACTCAAGTATTTAAAGGTAGAAATTACAGAATCTATATCTGTAATCTGCTCTTGTTGGTTAGTTTGGTTGTGTTTGGGTTTTTTTAACATTGTGCTTAAAACAGTATTCCTAACACATCCAGCTAACTTTGACAGCTAAGCAAACCCTCTCACATTAAAAGACTAGACTACATCTGATTTGCTTTAGTGCCCACATTGTGCCATGTGGAGATATTGTTAAGGAATTACTCTGTTTTAAGAAAAAGTGCTCTACCTGCCGGGGACTGACACCTTTCTGAATCTCACTGGAGCAAGCGAAAATGAGAGAATGAAACTGGATACCACAGCTGAGATGTTCTGCTGACATGCAACAGTACAGCTAAACTGCAATCTTTAAAGCCATGTCAAGGCAAACCAACTGTTTTTCTCACCAGACACTACCCAACCACCAGGAACTCAAATAAAGAGACACAAAATCAGTTTTTAACCTGAATCTCTACATCCATCAGAACACAGTGGCTTGAATATTAAGCTCAAAAGGCAACTGAAGAACCAAATGGTGACCCTGTTTTGAAAATAGTGGCCAGCATTGCTACACTGAATGACCGAAACTCAAGAGTTGCACAGGGTGTGCATTAAGAGTACAGACAGTTATGTCTTACCAACTTACCTGGACAGCCCTAAACCAAGAAAGCTTATTTTTTAGTGACTATCATTCTCTTTCAGGGAAGGGATTGCACAGTATTTATTGAGGAATAGTTCCACCCAAGTAGCAGAGTGTTAATGTATGTTAGTCACTCAAGTTCAAAAAAGGGTAAATGAAGTTAACCAGGTTAAAACTGGCATGCGCAGCTGGGGCATATATACTGTTTATAAGGAGCCAGCAGCCAAAGCAGGTAGCTGGCAGTCTCATGCACACAGAATACCCCCTGTGAAGGCAGGACAATGCTGGGGTTTTTTTCATCCATACCGTTCTCTTCTCAATATCAGAATATCCATCAGCTCACAGCTTAGGTCATCATTAAAGGTAGGCAATAGCAAGCACCACAAAAGCAGCAGTAAAGCTAAGACTTGGAATGGAAGGATGCACAAGAACTCAAAGGGAAAATGGAAGTGCTGCAGCCATATCTTGCCTATCTAGGCATACACACACACACACAAATACATTTTTAATGCATGTCTACTTCATCTGCATTTCAAGCTTGCTTTCTGCTGGACCCAATTTGAAGGGGTCACAGAACAGCAAGTTACATTTGTTTTAAACATCAGTGAAATGGAGACAGACTTTGGCTACTGAAACATTTATTACTAACATACAAAACTAATGAAAAAATAAAAAATTAAAAAAAGAAAAGCTACAACAAAACAACAACCCACACAACAGCAGGCACCGGGGTACAAACAGCATGAATCTTGCTTTTATACTGAATTAAACAAGAAAAAATACACAAACTAACAAGTGTCAATAATTATTTGGTCAGTGTCTGGAACAGGCTCCTCAGGCAAGTGGTCATGGCATCAAGCCTGTCAGGATTCAAGGAGCACCTGGACATCTTAGTCATATAGTTTAGTTTTAGGTAGTCCTGCAAGAAGCAGGGAGTTATACTCCATGATCGTTACGGGTCCCTTCCAACTTGAGATATTCTATGATTTGTGATCAGGTTACTGTATTATATAATAGTGAAGTTCATATAGTTGATTTTAACACTGCCACAGCATTTAAGTAACTCCAGATGACTCATTCAGAAACCCCACTTTCAGCTTTGGAATTCTGCACTCAGAGAACTTTTGTCATGAATTGTGTAGCAGCAGAATTTGAGAGTCAGATTCATAACAGTTAAATGTGTGATCTGCAACAAACATGGAATTTAAGCATACATAGCTGGATTGCATGGCTTTTAAAAGCATTTCATAGTACGTAAGGCTTATACATCATTCTGGTACAGATTAGGCAACAAAGCAAATGCTTTTAGCTAGCATAGGTTTCATTTAGACTAATGATGTTAATACCATTAATAAGCATGGCAAGGTTTCTTAACTTGACAAACAAGGCATCTTGACAACTGTAAGCTGCCAATTCTGAGTCATTTCCCTCACTGTATGTTTATGGATTTTCCTCCAAGGCTTTTTTGACAGCTACACTTGCTAAGGCCACTTGTTTTGTCAGTCAGCAGAGTACATGCATGCTGTGCAGTTTATTCACTAGTGTGTTCAGGCTGTTTGTCTTTCTGGCTGGAATTTTCCTCCCCTTCACCTTTGCTCCCAGCATGCTGAATGCCAGGCAGTTGTGGGTAAAAGGGACCTACCAGCCAGTTGAGGGGTGTGTTGTTTACAAGATAATCCATCACATCATCCAGAGACTCCTTCATTTTCTTCAGTTGTCCTTTGCTAGTGGCAAGAAAGCTGTCTGATAATTCTTGGAAGGAAGATGCAGACATAAAACTCTGGTAGACATCACCTGCCATTGACCCAACACTGTAAACCTGATCCTGCACATTCTGTGGTAGCCCCTGTAGGCTTGAGACCAGTGTGAGGCAGGTGGTCTGAAGCTGCTGAGTGAGGCTCCGTGCTATAGCTAGAGTTCTTGACTCAATAAGCTGGAAACAAAAAGCATAACAACATTATTAGTATCTTTTTATGACTGTAGCACCTTTTTGTGGCTCAAGATATACAAAGAATCAAAGTAAAGGGGAAGTATATAAAATAAAGCTATAATAAATAAAACAGGTCTTCAGTGTGAAAAGTCAAAGACTTTGAAGTATTTGATATTTCTTCAAAGCTCAAGTACTTTGTGGATAGGAAACTTTGGTAGTTTCTACCCAGCGACAGACAGGTAAGGTCTTGGTTTCAACTCTGGATGACAAGTCACAACAGGCAACTACATTCTAATCAATGAGCCACTATTTAAAGCTACATGTAAGACTCGGTGAGCCTGTGCCTAAGACTGCTTTATGCTGAAAAACTTATTTCTGGTCTGGCCACACCAGGTGAGCAAGTCCTAGCTGATGTAGATATGCACATCACAACACAGGCTCACATGCGAAACAGGATGAGCAATCTCTTGGAAAGAGAATGAACACCAGTGTTGGCAGGAAGTAAAGTAGACTCATTTAAGAGTTTGGGTGCCCCCTACTATTCATAGCAGTCACTACTCAGCTGCCCAGAGCTTCGCCATTCATATTCCACATTTGCACATAAGCTTCTGTGCTGTTAAGATGCTGTGAGCTTTGGGGACTGTTAGTTTGCTGCTTCCTTGACAGTACATGAGCCATTTATTTCTGGTTTAACTCTCTTTACCTCAGCACTCTGCAGTTCATCACCATCATTTTGGCCTGTATTTTTCTTCCATTCTACCCAGGATTGATACAGCTTTTCCTGAGCATCAAGAAGTTTCTGATTGGCACTATTCATGTTCTTTCTGGCATACTCTATCTGAAATACAGCCAAATAAGGAAGTAAAAAGTAGAGTCTAAACAGTTCCATTAGGGCCACCTTACCTTACCAGCTTCATAACCTCCTTTTTAAATACTTCAAAAGTTCAGCATAGAAAACTTTGGGGAATATAACAGTGTGTTCCTTCTCTTCAAAGAAGAAAACTAGAAGCAGTTTTGAAATCTCATGTAGTACTGCATCAACTATTTCACCTCTCCCCCACTACCATCCTATTCAAGGATTTGAAAGCATATAGAAGGCCGTAACTCTTTATGTACAGTTTGTACTTTACATTGTTAGGGTACAATTATTGAAATACCCAAGAATGCTCAGAGATACCCACAGCAAGAAAAGCAAGGCATAAGGAATCTCCATTTTATTAACAAGAACTTAAAAGACTGAAGCATTTCTAAATTGCAAGGCACTTTTTTCAAAGAATTAAGCCTGTTAAACCCAGCACTCTAAAACAGCAATATAGTGTTCAACACGTCACTTCTATTTCTGCAGTGCTTAAATTTACAAGCAATAGCTAGTTAGCTTACAGCTCAGCCCAATTTAGGACCTCTCATGAATGATAGTGAAAAACACTAAACAGGAAATGCTCTATACTTAGAAAATGCATTTAGTGCAATAGCGCGATTTCTAGTTTTCCTATGCCTATTTTTGCTATTTTCTGCTGTACTCAAACTATGCCAACACTTGCTTTTTACACTTCAAGCGAAAGCTAAACTTACCAGATTAACAGTGTGGTGGAGCTGAGAGATGGTCTCCTGGCTCTTCTGCTTAGCATCATTAACTTTGTTTAAGGCTTGTTGGTAGGCACGTGTGCGGAACTTTGAAGACAGGGATCCTAGTCTAATGTAGTAGCTTGGCTTTTGAACTCCAGTTTCAAAACCTTCAACTTTTCCTGCTTCTTTCTCTAGGTATGTAGAAGGGAAGCAAATTGACTACTGGAAGAAAACTTAAAAGGTCCGAGGACATTTAACTTGTACAGTAACAGATGAATACCGGACTTGTTTTGTAGTCCTCAAGTACCAGCACAGGTTGATATACCACCATACATGGAAAGCCTTATTTCCAACCTGCTTCTTTATGAATAATACGCTATTATGACAGGCAAGGGAAAAGGCAGTTTGGGAAGCACATGCCCCATTCCCCACTGTAAGTAAGTAATAAATACGAATTTGCTTGTTTCCCTCCAATACAAGCATAAAAAACAAAACAAAAAACAACAAACAAACACGCACCCTTCAAAAAAAAAAAAAAAAACAATAAAAACACTAAGCTTGAATTGATCTTACCTAGTTCTTCTTCTGTAAGTGGGAGATACTGGTCTACAAGGGTCTCCGATTTAGTGAGAGCACTGTCCACTCCACTGCTCACAATTTGCAACACACGACTCCCCAGGACAGTGTTAATGCTGCCATTGACAACTGACTTAGTCATTTCTACACTGTCTTGCATTGCTTCCCTAGTCTTGCCCATAACTCCTGTGATCGTGTGAGCAACAGTTTCCTTGGCACCAGACACAGTGGTTGTTACAGCTTCTCTGGCTCCAACAACTACACCCTTGGCATTGGCGACAACCTGCGACAGGAAACACTTTGATTCACTAAACATTTTCTAGCAAAAGCTACATAGTCCAGGAAATACAAATTTATGCGACAGCTTGTACAAGTATCAGTGATCCAAGAAGAAATTCTGTCCTGAAAACATCTGTACAAGATGAAACAAAATAAGGCTGCTACACAGCCTTCAGCTCGAAACACTTAAGTGAATGTAATTCACTGCAGTAATTCAGGTACTATTTGCTTCACACAGAGCAGGAAACAGACAAGGACTCCAATTTTTAAAAAGACGCCCACAAGTGAACAGCACCTACAGATAGACAGATCTGTCAAATGGTCAGCAAGGCTGTTGGGTAAAAAAAAAAAAAAAAACAAAAAAAAAAGGCAATTCTGCAGAAATACCTTTCACTTCATCATTGCTTCTAAGCTGTGCTCCAGGCCTGAAATCTTTCTCTCTATTTTTAGTGATAACAGAAAAGAGCAAGGATAGATAACTCTGCTTAGCATATGTACATGGAAAGAACTTACCTTGTCACTGGGTTGATTCAGTATAGGCAGCCTCTCCTCAATTTTGTCTAGACCTATACATGCATAGTTGTTGGCAACAACAACTAAAAAGAAATAAAAATACTTTATTTTAATTTGTTTGCTGTTTTGTTGGTTTTTTTTCCTCCTTAGTATAAATAACTCCATAACTGCAACTGAGAATTCCTCTTGAAACAGAGCAACAATGCTTTTAAAGTCATTTCCTCCCCCTTTCAGTGAGATTTGACACAGGAAGGCCCAAAACCAAGGCAAGTTTACAATGCCAGTGAAAAAACCTCACTTGCAGGGGGAGAAAATCCATCTGATACTGCACAAATAACTGTTAGGAACAAGCTGAAGCACCTGGCCTTCTGCCACTTCATGAAACCAGCCTCCTAATTACAACAGCCTTATGACACAGTTGCCAAATTTAACCAGAAGTTGTTCTCAGTGAGAGAAAGCACAGAAGTAGCAATTGAAACTAAGTGAAAGGAGAGGAAGGTGTTGAGCAAGAAACTATGTAACCACCTCACATGTCAAGATGAGTCAGTTTAGTATTATGAAAGCTGGACTTTGGCTATGGATTTTTTTTTTTTTTGGGAGGGGGTGTTGTGTGGTTACATCATACCCATCTATAATCAGTTGCTCAACAAGCCAGGCAACAGATTCAGTCAGTTACTTGAAACAGCACTCCAGACCAGCATGGCCATGTTAAACTGTAAATGCACCTGGATATATAAAGCAATCAGTAGAATTAAACTTAACAGCTACATCTTTGCCTTACTTTGTGGTTCCAGTTTCTGGATGATAGGCATAGCACTTGTCACGGCTACTGAAGTAATCGTCTTCACTCCTTTCTCTGCTATCTCACATACTGACTTCAGATATGGATGGTTATCCTTTGTAGTGCTATAAGCTGTAGACACCATGTCATAGGTGGAGCTCACCAAAGGAAGATTGACAACCCTCAATACAATATTCTGTTTAAAAGAGAGAGAGGTTAGTTAATGCCTGTTGTTCTGAACTAGACATAAAAAACTACTGGGCTAACTCACATACCTGCTGTGGATCAATTGCTGCCAATGCCATTTTCTCAGGTCTTGAATCCTGCACAAGTCTGTGAAAGAAGCATATCTGAGTCATAGCATCCTAATATCCACTTCATGTAATCACCAGACTTTGAAACCAACAACCCTTTTATAATCAACCCCATTGATCAAGGGGATTAGGATATTCACATTCTTACATACAGGAACTACATTTCATTGTAGCAATTTAAAAATCTCAAACTTTGTTTACGAATTACTTTGTTTAGCTTAGACAACACAAGCAGGACACATGCAAGAGGCAGGCTTTGAGGTACAGCAGTTCATTGCAGATTTACCTAAGAGTTACCAACTGGTGAATTAATTTATTTTTCTAGAAGAAATAGACACATTTGGGCTTACCTGTTGAGCCAGGACAAAAAAAGGCCAGCCTTAACAAGTCACTAAAAATCAAGTTTAGAATGTCTAAGTCAGATGAAGAATCCACTATCAATATTTTTAGTCAGATTAGATGTTCTGCTATCATAACGGAGTCAAGTTTGACATTTGAGTCACCATTGCTGTCTGAATCTCAAAAACGAGTGGAAGATTGAAGGGAAGTACTCATTTCAGTACCCTCAGCTCAATTATCACAAGTCACTCCACTAAACACAAGGAGTTAATTATTTCTAGTGCGGTGCCTGATCCTGAGCTCCCCCTGCTCAGCATGTTCAAAAGTTAGCTTCCTGTAACATGGAGCACAGGACTGGTCCACTGCAGAACATTACTCTCCTTTATGCTAAGTTAGTCTTAATTATTACAAATTGAAAAAGGCTGAAGACATCAGTCATTCAACAAGCCTATGCTACTCAATTATTTTCCAACATATATTCCCATGGAGAAAATACTAACAGGTCTTCCCATACAAATCCTATTAAAGGAGAGGGATATTGCAGTACCACATAAGGAGAACATACAGAAGTGTTCTGTCATCCTATGGATGCACATAGGCTGAAATAAATCTGTAAGAACTGTCATATAAAGCCAACACAAAAAGCGCTTAAGTTCCAGAAGAATCTGTGCAACTGAAGGCAACAAAAAGGCAAGCTAGAAGCTGGTTGTCAAAACAACTGTGGTTTTCCAGACTTTCTGATAGGTTTGCCAAAGAGGCAACAGCGGTATGGGAAGCAAGGACAAAGGCATGCTGTTAACATTTTACAGGCATGCTTGCAATATTAACACACGTCAAAAGGTAACGCCTGTAATGAGGTTAACCACTGCACATGGATCATATAAGTAACAGACAAGAGTTACAACAGTTACAGAAGTTTTCCTTCTGTCTATCAAGTATTGAAATACCCCCAGAAACATGTTCCTCACATAGCAATACAAGTTGGACTACCTAGAATACAACTGAATTTCACTTTGAACTGCAAAGTATGCTGCAGAACAGAAGAGGCTAGCAGCACAGAACAGCGAAAGAAGGAAGGGGGGCCCTTTTTAAGGATAATTTATTTGTAACGTGTCCTGCAAGAGCACGCACAGCGTGGGTTTGAATTTTAGTCACTAGAATAGTGACCGAGTTAGCCTGCGAAGCTACTGCTGCTCTTAGGCAGAGAAGGCAGCTAGGATCTTGCGCCGTTTCAGAGATCCCCAGTAGTTTCAGCTCTGACCAAAGCCTGACCCACTTCACTGGAGCGGGTGAGCGAGATACCTGAAACAAAGCCCGCGGTACTAAAGCGTATTTCAGAGAAAGCAAAAGACCCCGCCCAGGAAAGTGAATAAACTGAGTCACAGATTTAATTTTTACTTCCCCCCCACTATGGCGTCCGAGCAGGGGCACGGCAGGGGCAACGACGGAGGCAGGGCGGCGGCCCTACGGCGAGCCGCTGCCCCGGCCGCTCCGCCGGCGGGGGACACCATATTGACGAGTCAGCGCCGCGGAGCCGAGCGCTCCCGCCGCCCCACTCTCCCCAGCGAGGGCCAGGCCAGAGCGCCGCCGTACTCACCCGGAAAACGTGGGGAAAAGTCGTCGCCACCAACCGAACCCCGACACTACCGCCGCCTAAGAATACGGATCGAGCCCCCGTACTTATTGGGAGAGGCCTCCGTCCCGCCTCCCGCTCTCTCGCGAGAGGAGAGCGCGTCACCGCCCCGGCCATGCGACGGGAAGGGACGGGACAGGGCGGAGCGTAGGACTGCGGTGTTTGTAACGGCGGTGGACGTGGTCATCGTCTAGCGAATGAAATCGTACTGGAGGAGGCTGTCGTTCACTTGGTGGCTTGCCGGGCTTAATACTTCCGCACAAACACAAGGACCCGAAAGAGTGACAGAGCCAGGCTGCCGTGTAGGGGTGTGCAGGCCCACAAGTAGATCAGCCAGAAACGGGTTACAGATGCTTGCCATCTTCCCTCAGGCAAAACTCTCAGCACGTCTAGTTAGAGAAAAAAACCCGAGGCAAGAGATTTAGCTGTGGTTGTCCTAAATTAACCACCACTCCTCCTTCACCCAGCTGCTCTGGGCCAGCACTTGTCCCTTGTGGGGCTGGAATGCGAGGTGAACTGTGGTTGGGGTCAGCTGGCTCTCTGGCTGCCAGCAGCCACCAGTGCCTATAGCAGCTTCCGGCTGGGAAAGGAGCCCCCTTCTCCTCCTCCTCCAGCGCTGCAGGCTCAATCCAGCGTGGCCGCAGATAATCATCTCAGCAGGTTTGAACACGCGTTTGGAATGTTGTAAACTTTCCTTACTCCAAAGGTGCACTTCATCTTTAACCTATAAAGAAACGTGGTGCACGTCATAGGGAGGGGTATCGAAATGGCAAGGAAAAACAATTGCAGACGGAGGTTCAAGTATATATTTACAATTGTATTTAGCTTGCTGCAGTAAGAGTGAAGCACAGAATCAGACTCTACAACTCAAGGAGAGTTACAAAGCAGGTATGTTTATTACGGCGCCGGGTGCAAAGGGGATCATTCCTCCTAACTTACACACCGAGAGGTTAAGCAAGCAGATATTTATTACACACAAACATGCATATTCATTAGGTTCCCGAGAGAGCTGCAGGGCTATTACAGTTAGTTTAGGTACTCATTATCATAAGTCTCCCTTTTGGCGCTTGCGCACTGCTCTCTGATGGTCGTGGGCAGGGGTCTTCGAGATGAAGTAAGCAGTCTTCCTCATGGTTCACTTTTCACCTTTGGCACAGTTGGATTCCCCAGTAATCACAATTAGCTGAAACCAGCCGTATCTGCAAGTTTCTAATAGCTGGCAAAGATTTAGAGCAGCATGACCTTGGTCAGGACAGGATGGGGAGACAAGGAGTATCCCAAGCTAGCAGATGTTCGGGAGTCACTGCCTCCAAACTAACTGATAAAATAGAAGGGTGGTAAGAAAGAATTCGCTCATTAGAAGGATGAAAAAAAATAATTCATTCTTGTTAGTAAGACTATTAAATTCTGTTATCACACCACAGACTTACAACACAAACCTTATTCTGTATCTTAGACATAAGTTAAGTTAAAAGTATTTTAACCCTATGTTTTCCAGGCACTTGCTTTCGTTACATCAACAGGGTATCAGAAGAGAACGGCTTGACATGAAAGATTGAGGCCTTGAGGGTAGTCATGCACTACAAACATGTACAAGCTATAGAAGCCATCTATTCTTATCATATATACTTACATGCTACAGTGTTCTAAAATGTCCTTTGCTTACTGCCAGATTGATTCTGACCCTTGCTCTCACAAAGCACTATCTTCCTGGGGTGGAGGAAAGCCCATTTCAAGAAGACCTTCCCAGAATGGTTGCTCAGTTTGCTTTTGCAAGGAATTCACTTATTTTTCCTTGTTCTAGAGCAGAACAAACAGAAGACTATTCCAGAATAAACCAGGAAGTTTTACTTCTCTGAACTGCTTTATTATGCTTCTGCCAGGATGCATCTCAAACTCCTTACAAGTATTCCACTGTTTTCCTTGAATTGTTGTTATCTGAGACCTCCATTTGTTTCTTGTTCAACGTGTGTAAAACATTTAATGCACCCATAACAACCACAGAAGTAATTTACCCCTTTTGTCAGGAGTGTCTGTATTGGGCATTTCAAAGTATTACGGGGATTTTAGTCACTGATATGCATCATTGTTATTTGTAGTACAGGAACACCTGAGGCTCACACAACACAGGGACACTGAGAGGCTTATCCAAAATTCTGAAAAGCTAGGAACTTGCCTTCTGAGAACCTTGTCTTAGTAACTGGGCAGGGAGGAAGGGAAGGGGATGGACCTCATGGATGGACCAAGTTCCTCAAATACCCAAGGAGAAGTATGGTCCTGTTCAAGAGTGAAGAAGAGGAAGGCAGGACAGCATCAAGTGAAGCAGAAGTAACAGGTAATACCAAATCATGCCACAACACCCATTGCTAAAAGAGGAAGGGAATAATAGTATTCCCAGCCTTTCTTTCCATGGGGCAAAGGCAAACTTTTAAAGTCACATAAAGCATATTCTGAAAGGTTTCATTCTTTCAATCTGAGTAACACATTAGCATGTTCATCCATCCAAGTCCATTTAATTAGCATTTTAGAACTGAAGTTAACCTACTTACACTTCAGGGGAAAAAAAAAAAAGAAAGGTATGAAATTATAGACCAGACAATGAACATATTTATGCTCTGGTGTTCCTCTTTTAAACTCATAATATCCTCCATGACAGGGAGTAGCTCAGGTCTCAGGCTCACAAGCTTTGTGACATACCTCTGCTCAAGATAGCAGCAAGAGGTAGAATTCAGGTCCTCCAGCTTTTCTTACAACCTTAGTACAGCAGAGAGGAGGAACTTTTGCTGCAGTGTCACGGCCCAGTGTGGGCTGCTGGCTTCCTGGCAGCTAGGAGCCATGGGAGCAGAAGAGCTGGAAGTGGGTCCTACCACCCAAGCCAAGAGCAGTGCAGCAGCAGGCAGCCCCAGACCCAGGGACTGGGAGCCTGATGAGCACTGGGATGGACCAACGCCAGGCGGAGACATCAGCCCAGGGCCCAGTAGGGCTGAGGGGAGCTAGAGGGTTGCCCAGCTGTTGCATTGGTGGGGCAGGCACTGATGGCTTCAGGGAGCTGACATGGCAGGATGGGGGAGCCCCTGGGGAGGCTGGGCAGGGATGGTATGCCCTGTCAGTGCCCTTGAGGCCCTGACACACAGTTCCAGCTGGTTGCAGGCACTTTCACTTTAACTATGAACCTTAGGAGATCAGAGTAACAGCTCTTCACTAACAAGGTGATAGAAAGGCCAAAGGGGAGAGCAGTGATAATATCTGTAGAGACCTGCGTGGTCTGATACTATTTCTTTATGAATGGGTATAGTCTAATATGCTGAGTCAGAGCTGACTGACAGCTAGAGTGCTAGTGTATTGGCAAGACCTGATATAGGGGTCAGAACAGCCAGTGGATGGAGGGACATTCTGTGGAGTCAAAAATGAAGTGACAGCTCTCCCAACAGATTAAAAGGTACTTTTATTTAAACATAGGTATGCTTCCATATCAAGGTAACTAACCAGAGTCTTTACTCAGTCTTTAGGATGACAGTTTAAAGCAGTGAAGTGGGGACATGCTCTTAATCACATTAGGAAAAACTGTTCGTGCTCTTGTCCCGCAAAGCAGAGAGCCCAGAAGGTGACCTATTGGAATTGTCAAGAAAGCACGTTCAGTCACAGCCTTAGGCTTTAAGGGACTGCCTCCAGCCACAGTTGGAGGCTGGAGTGAGCTGGAAGAACAAGAAAATTCTGACATGCCTTTTGTGCCTCAATTTCTTACCAGTAGCACCAGCACTGCCATAGCTCTCAGCAGTCAGGATTGCCTTAGGGACACAAAGAAAAAGAAGGTGCTCAGAGCTGTGAAAAATAGGTGATTCAGGGTCCATAACATAATCAAGTCTATTGATTCTAATGGTTCCTCTGGCCTTAAAGATTTCTAATATTGAAAGCATATTTTTCTTTTCTGTGTTTATAAAATTTGCTTTGTTGTATGAGATGCAAGTGATTCTATTGAATTGGGTGTCAATATACTTGTGTTGAACACCCTGAAACTGTTAACTGTGAGATAGCACAGCTGTCTTTCTTCAGCTGTCTCACTTTTCGCCTTTCTTTCCAATCCCACAGTAATCCATTTCTAGATTTTATAATCCTGCCTTGCAGGACTTGCAGCTAACTCCTTATCTACTTAAGCTATCTACCTTACTCCTTGGATTTTGGGTTAAACCTTTTCTATGTTCCTGTATGAAAAGCTTTCCTCTGGTCTTGGTTAAGTCAATAGTTTCCTTGCTGTGATTCACTTGTTTTATCTAAGTAAAGGATATCAGATTTGTGAGGCACAATCCTCCTTTTGTGAATTCACACTAATTGTCTTTACAAAGAATAGCATCCTTATTCTGGTCTGCCCTAAAATAAACCACTCTCACCTTTTGTTTCTGAGCACCATGATCTGCAGGTTTTCTCTATAACATGCTCCATTTCCTCTGTAATGTACTTATCTTACTGGAGTCTTATTGTTGGCTGTTCTACTATCATTACCTCTTATTTCTTCACCTGTAATTGAGTTAACCTGGCATCTGCTTCAAAAGAGAAGAATTAGGCAAAAGGTAGTTCTCCTGCAAATACTTGAAGAAAGGCAAAGGCAAGCAGAAGTACTGTCGTTTACAGGCAGATGGGTGCTATTGCCCATGTAGTGAGTATGAACCATCCCCACAACAGCTGTGACGTGTTTAATTAAGACAGAAGAAGAGGCAATGGGACCGACTCATGCTGGCTGGAGGGGGACAGGGAGTCCATTACGCATACTTACATCCTGCACAGGCAATTCTTATTAATTAAGCTACTGTTGTCTATACCCCTGCCACATGTCCTCAGAAGGCTAGGGGGCAACATGTTGTTGTGGTAACATGCAGCACCTTCAGAAAGATCACAGCAGGCCTTCATGTGTCATGTGACATATATAACTCCCGTCAGCCACATATAGCCCTGTAGTTTTCAGTCTTTACATATCCAAATATACTAGATGAGGCCATGACAGAAGTTATAAATATGGTAGTCTGTTTTAAAAGACAAATTACTTTATAATGACATACCAACAGAAAGAAAAAACAAATATCCTACGTATTTGGCAGTTATGTAGGTGCCATCAGTTATTATATTGCTATACAGGAAGTTTTGTATTGATGTTAACATGATCCCATAATTGTTTAATTTTATTGCATTAACACTCAGGAGATGCAGTTATGGTTGAGGATTTTGTTATAATAGATACAACACAAACACAGGACAAAAATACCCAAGTCCAGTTCTAGAACTAAAACTAAGGAATGTATCTATTATTGCTAGGTGATAAAGGACTGCACATTACAAGGATTTAAAATATCACAATGTCATATTAAACACAGCTGAGAGCAAACGTAACCATAATCCATCAACTAAGGCGTCTGTGAGGGATGTATCTTACGTCATAATTTATAGCTGCCTGGAAGCTGCAACAGAAAACGTTCTGCTGACCAGAGGCCAGAGAATTTTGTTCTTCAGCACTCCTGACAAGAACATGCCTTCTTCACGTACAGCAGAGGTCCTTAGAAGAGGGCATAGAGCAAGGCAATTATGGTCATTACTCATAAGTCTATGCTACTGAAAAAAAAAAAAAAAAAGCTGTCAGTTTTCAGACTGCTTTGTACTTTGCTGAAGAAATCAGCATTCCAAAAATGTTTCTGTGTATTTATATAAAGTTATGGCCTATTCTTTGAGAACTTAATGCTGTTCTGTCAATGTTAGTCACTCTGTCACAGTTCATAATTATAATCAGTAATAACAATGACATTTAAGAATTCTCAACATGATGCATACTAAGAGTCCCGTATAGACAGTCCTTTCACTATTAGCCTGGTGAGTTTCACAGGGTTTCATTTTCAGGGAATTTAGCCAGGGTTTCTTTATTTATAACAGTAGACCTAAACCGCGGGCTCTTTCCTAGACAACAGAATTGTGACATATTTGCTAGGTTGCGTACAATAATAGCTACCATTTGCATTTGACTGGTGCCATAGGAACACTGGATAGAACATATTATATGGATTGTGCTATGATGACATTATCAGTCTATTAAGCTACTCCAGTGCCTTTACTCATTTCTGCTTCACCACAATGCCTTTTACTCTGTACGCTATGCCTATGAATACCATAACTGCCTGTATGCAAGGTGATCTTCTGAGTCCGAATTTATAACATAAACAGAGAACACTGCATTCATTGTTTTCAAGGCATTCTGATGTGGATGTTATTTTTAGGAGCATATGCCATTTCAGTAGACATCTGTGAGTTTGGGAAGGATAAGGGTTTTAATTTAAGTATTTAAGAATAGTTTAATATTGGTGATTGCTCTGCTAGAGATGTGGTCTCATATTAAAGATTAGCATGTGCTGGACAACAGATAGATAAAAAGAATCTGTTTCTGTGTGGTGGTTTACTTGTCAACTGGTGGTTTAACAAAAAATGGTGTAATAGTGGAACACAGATAACATTCAATAACTTAATGTTTGCTCAAAAAGTTGCACAAACCCCCTCATGTTGGTGAAGCCTATATTATCTAAAAGCAACAGTGAGAAATTTTAATAAATCAGAACAATAATGTATTAAGTGTGGTTGCTGATCTCTCAATTTTCATGTTGGTATTGGTAGGAATGACTTTAGTGGAGAGCTAGGATATCTCTGAAGGCAAGAAGCTTTAAGTGTCAGGGATCAAAAAGAGTCAGACTGCTCTTTAAGGGAAAAAAAGGCATGAGTCAAACCTGGCACCAGCACAGGCAGTGCCCTCAGTGGCACAGTACAGTCCCAGAAGGTCTGACTGAGCAGGGTACCCACACAGTGTCAAGTTAAGGCTTGTGACAGTAAGAGGTCCTGTCAACAGTCTAGTATTCATCAGATAAGGAAAAATAATGAATCAGGTTCTAGGTGAAGTCAGGAAATCCAAACAATTCAGGATCAATAGAAGACAGGAATGGAGAAAGGTCATGTACCACACAGCTCAGACCAGGATAGAATGCTCATGCCTGGACTTAAATGGGACTCCTGGGACACAGGCAGAGATAACGTGGGTGACGGTCACTGGTGAGACCAGTTAAAGCAAGTAAGGCTTATAAGTGCGCTCATGACCCTGACATAAATTTGCAGTTTGCAACGTTAAGAAGTCCTGTAATGCAGAGATTTGTGTATTTTCCTCCATTTTCTAGGTGATGATAATGACTAGATCAGCTAATGAGATGACAGTTATTCTAGAAAAAGAGGGCTAGAAGACACATCAATAGATCATTATTTCACCCCCTACCTGAAAGGAAGAGTAATAGTGTCTGTAATTTCTCACAGAAATCTGTTCAACCTGTTTTTATGAGCCTCTGAGAATGAAGGTTTCACATCACACACAGGTAATCTGTGTCCTACCGTTGATAAGGTTTCCCTAATACGTATGCATTTCCAGCACATTGGTGGCTCTTCTGTCTTCTGCAAAGACGGAAACAAAATATTTCTCTTCTTTAGGTTGAAGAACTTAGTTTATCCAGTCCTTCTTCTCTGGTCACATTTGTTAGCTTGATGATAGTCATTCTCGTCAATTATCTCAGGTCCTTTCTCAAGTCAAACCATTGTGCTCAAACCCTCCCACGTTGATCCATATTACCAGGATCTCACTACAATGTGGGTCTCTGTCCTAGTATTAAACACTGTTGACCGCATCGAGATAGCCTGCAATCTGTTGCAACTCCTGGGGTCTTCTCTGAAAAACGCCTGCTTCACAAATTCTTCATTGTGCAGTGCCTGAGTAGATATTTTGCCATCAGACAACATCCTGCATTCAATTTCAGTAACGTTCATCCCATCTTTTTATTTAGACCATATCTTCAATATGTTCAATAAGCCAAGTTCATTTTGAAATCTGACGCTTTCCTTCATATTTCAAGCTATTTATAGGGAAGTATATTTCCTTATTTCAGGAGGACGACTCTCAGTGCAACATAATACTTCAGATAGAGTAACATTCAGACACCCTTTGTAAGTATGCAATAACTTACAGCTTATTGAGATTTAGCATAGAGCATGTTACCATTACTCATATAACTCCTGGCCTTTGCAACATGACAAGGTGTGGTTGAGATTACTCATTGCATTATCTGCTCTATTTCATAAAAGAAAATAAAACTTTTTTGTTGCTCAGTAGCACTGCAAGTACATATTCTCTAGGATGACAGTGCTTAACAACTTGCAAAGCTATGTAACACATACACACTTGGGCAGGATGCAGGAATAAAAGAGGTTGCTGTTATTATTTACAAGAGATATGAAAAGGAGTAGTGACTTATCTGAAGTCATACAGCAGATCATTAGCAATATTGAAAAGAGAACTGAATTCCACCAACACCCACATTGCTTCACTGGGCAGTGAAACATTTAATAGTGTTCACTTGACAAGTAGTACCCAAGCCCTCACTAACGGAAACACTTCCACACTCTGAAATCATACCAGCGAGTCAGCTGTCTTGAAATCAACAAATAATAGGAAAGTCTTTGTTTCTTGTGCATTCTGTGCTTCCTTACACAACCTCCTCAAGTTCAACACAACACTGAATGCATTCAGGGAGAATCTTTTCACTGATTAACCTCCTCTACTGCCCTTTGTATTACATATGCTACTAGAATTTTTCACTTTCAGAGAGCATTTCAAATGACTTTTTTAAAAAGAAATATTAAACTTAACCCCGAAAAAGGTACAGTCTGTATGAGTGCTGTGTATTTACTTAGCTTTCTAGTATACATCTATACCATGCAGCACATAGGAATACAGCATAAATAAGCTTCTCACAGAAAATCCTAAAAAAAAATTAATCAATCTCTCTGGCTGTGGCATAAGATACCAAAACACCCTACCCTTTTACTTTGAAATTCCTCATTTATAACCATTGTACTGTCTGCTTTTTTAAGTTATGGTGAAAAGCTTCTGTTATAGTCAGATCTAAATCCCATTATTGCTATGCCGAGCCCTGACTGAGGATTCCAAAGCAGATAATGAAGCAGGATTTTGTACACTATCATAGATGGAATTTGGCCACTTCTGTCACATTCACTTGGAAGCACCATACACTTGTAAGGGGAAGACCTGTAAGAAAAGGTGGATTGATTGCTGGCTGATATCATATATGAACAGTATTTTCTTTTCATAGCTCATTGTTTTCTCTCAGTAATGAAGAATACTATGTTATATGCTGTTTTCCTCATGGCAGAAGAAAATTGGTAGAGGTCTCTAATACATACCAGATTAAATCCTAAATAAAACATTAACTGACCAAATATGGTAATTTATTTTAAGGAAAGGTTTAAACAATATCTCAAGATCTTAGGAGAAAGAAGTTCCACAGACACTCAGCCACTCTTCCTCAAAGATAAAGGTAGCTCCTTTACAAGAGCATTCCTATTTAAAGCAGTAGCTTTCCTTCTTCTCCCATGGGCTCTCGTATAAGACTTTGCCACCACAAAAGGTAAGATACCTCCTGTAATTCTTCACCTAAATATAATCTTTTTTTTTTTTTTAAATTTTATTAAACAGCTACTAATTACCTACTAAAACTAGATCTTTTTCATCTGGGTCTGGCTTCCTTTATTAAGCTTAAAGAGGTTCCTTACCAGAAGGGTATTTATTCTCCTACTTCATATAGAAATCTAGGTGGTGTGCCCTACAAAACACTTGCGTTTTCTCTATTTGCTTTTCATTTTACTTGACAGAGAAAGAGGAAACAAAGCCAGACAGACTGCCACTGTAAATCATTTTAGCATTACTGACTTCAGGGGTTCTATGCTGACTTAGCGGCAAAAAATATTGTTACAAAAGCTTTTGGAGACAGAATCAAGTCTCAGATCTGACAGTGTGGGAAACACTCTTCTTCTGGAGACCAAGGACACTTCCACCGCAGCCTTGCTCTTGGTCCTTCATATATGTTCCTCCTTGCTACTCTGAGGTTTCCACAAACTCCCTGCATTTGTGGATTCTTTCTTACATGAAGTTTTCTCTTAGAAGCATGTTAGTGTTCCAGGGGAGCACTGGATAGTGTCCTTTTGACAAGATACTGACTTTGAATATGAGTTGCTGGTATGCAACTGATGCATGGAAATGTTAACAAGCCCTGCTTACACTCCACTTGGCTGCTTTGCCAGAGTCTATAAAAATGACTCATCTTTTACTGTAGTACATAGTTCATCAACCTGCTAAATCAAACACTACTACTGAAACAGGCTGTCAGGTGCTTGCTGAACTGTACTGTGCAGAATGGGAATAAGATGCCAGAATTATTCCACGTGTACACAGGATGATGTATTCTTGTTGGTGTTGCAGGGGAGTAAGAACGAGCAAATCAAGGTTCAAAATCCACTGCTAATGCAGAGGGCCCCCCCTAGACTACTGGCTAATCACAAGACTGGTGATCCAGAAGTTTTTGTCACTATGTTGGCATGCCATTCTTTTCGAACTTATCAGCTCCATTTAGAGAGAGCATTGAGAGGGAGGGGTTAGGCATTCCATTTCATTTATGGTGCTCATGACTTCCAGACTGCACATGCTTGTCTCCCAGTCAGACTGGAGCATAAGGCCGTGGAACTGGAGTCCATCTGTGTTGACCTGCCCTAACTTACAGAATTTGGAACTAGTTACTTTGTTTCTTTGTATGTTGCCTAAAAATGCTTTGCAAGGATGTGGTTTATTTGGTAGTTTATTTCTGAATCCTTTCCTTATGTTCAGAAACAGAGCACCTCACCCATAGTGCTCAAAATGACCAGTAAAGTCAACTTAATAAACCGATAATGCTCATGTAACTGCGTTTAGATTACTGTGCTTTATAAAATAGTGGTGTCCTTTTTCAAATTGGCAGGTCTGTGCAGGTAGCTAACATGACTTTGCGCAAGGGCAAACTTTTCCTCAGCTATAACTGGAGTTCTCAGATACTCAACACCTCTGAAATGCACGCCCAAGTCACACATTCAGTATCACGCTGTCTTAGAAGTTGAGTTCTTGCCCTTAGTGCTTTAATTTTCCTAACTATAAAATAAAAATTGCTGAGTTCCCTTTGTTACTCGTAAATAAATGTGAGATGCACTCAGGGACATTCAGTCTCTGAGGAAGTTTTGATCTACAGTCCAACATGGATATGTATGTCCAAAAAATTCATAGCAGGGGCTCAGGAACATCAAGAAGCCAAAGAAGAACACACTTTATAAACTAGATTCTTGTCTTTGATAGCATTTCAGATGCAACAGAACTGACTGAAAAGGAGAAGTAAGGGGAAATCTGGAGAACTGAGAGCCAACAGGGCTGAACCAACCACAGCTTGACAACTCAGTGAGTTCTCCTGACTGGAGGAACAAGATCCATCCAAGAGTGAATCACATTTGTTGTAAACTGATCTGTTTAACTGCTCTGAGGCTCATCCATGTTGATTCACTTTTCTCTTCTGGAATTTCCTGGCTATGTGCATCAGGAGTAATGGGTTTGCCTAAAGAACAGAGCACACAGGCTGCCAAGGGATGTAATGGTGCAGCCGTAGTACAAACTTAGGGATGCCTTCACTATCTGTAGAAGGAAGACTGGAATTCTTGTAATCCGCTTGTTAAAAAATGTTTTTCTGAAGTCATCTGGTTTGTTAAGTGGCAGTAAACACAACTATTTTGGCAATGATTTTAAATTCCTCTTCAATATTTTAATCCAGGATTTAATAGCCCTCAAGTCCTAAATTTCTCCTTGATTGAAGTTTTGCCCACAGAATACAATTCAAACATCTGCTGTGCTCTCGTGCTGTTGAGAAGGGCTAGTAAACTGCAGAAGTGCTGCTTAGGAGTGGCTTTTCCATCTCTGGGCTTGAATAATGTACTGTTCCAACTTGAAAGTACTTAAAAAAGCTTGTGAATGATGATGCCATGGTCATTCTATCATACACAAAATTTTCATGTGCAAAGACATAGAATCATAGAATCATAAGATAGCTAGGGTTGGAAAGGACCTCAAGATCATCAAGTTCCAACCCCCCTGCCATGGGCAGGGACAGCTCCCACTAAACCATGCCACCCAAGGCTATGTCCAGCCCGGCCTTGAATAATGCCAGTGATGGAGCATTCACAACTTCCCTGGGCAACCCATTCCAGGGCCTCACCACCCTTACAGTAAAGAATTTCTTCCTCATATCCAATCTAAACTTCCCCTGTTTAAGTTTTAACCCATTACCCCTTGTCCTCTCACTACAGTCCCTCATGATGAGTCCCTCCCCAGCATCCCTATAGGCCCCCTTCTTATATTGGAAGGCAGCTATGAGCTCTCCACACTGCCTTCTCTTCTCCAGGCTGAACAGCTCGAACTTTCTCAGCCTATCTTCATACGGGAGGTGCTCCAGTCCCCTGATCATCATCATGGCCCTCCTCTGCACTTGTTCCAACAGTTCCATGTCCTTTTTATGTCGAGGACACCAGAACTGCATACAATACTCCAATGCATGGATAGCCTTCAGGCAGACTTAACAGTACCTGTGTATGCTCTGAAATGTTGCTATTCTAGACATTAGAACCATATTGATTCTGTTGTAAAGGATTTCTATATTGGTGGGTGAACTTTGCACATAAAATTGATTTTTGACCAACTGGTCATTCTTGAGTTTATACTTTTGTATCTTCACATTTCACAAGAGGCCTTATTTCATCCACAACAAGCATCTGAATAACTCTATGCTTGAGAGTTGAATCAATGTCTACTGAAATCAATGTAGAAGCTTCTACTAGTTCAGAGGCACCTGCATCTAATCCAGCACTTTTATAGTTTTGTCTTTGCTCCAGGAGGGGATGTTTTCTTAATCTGAGCAAGAAGATATTTTTCATCTGAACTAAATAATTAAAAATTAATTCTAATGAAGAAAAATTGTTGGTTTCATATCAGTGAGAGAGTGTGGGAAGTCTTGTACTTACCTGGTACTCAATCTGTTAACTTGCGTGAAACATGTACTGGAGTACATGTTCACTGATTGTATACTCAGTAGGCTAATTTAAGAATACTGTGAGAAGGCTTAGAGACTTTAGCCCGGACCTTCTTTTCCAGATCCACCTTTGGAAGTGGAAGAGATTATTTTCCCAAGTTGCTTGTCTTCCTTTTGCTGTGTGAAGTTACTTTTTCCTAAGATTTACTGGCAAAGGACTTGCTGGGAGTGTTTCTTATTTCTGGCAAGATCAGCTAAGCTTGCTCAGACAGATTCAAGGCAGAAAACAAGCAACTTGTGTTAGGCTGTGGGAAGATGTTTCTCAATGTTCTATCCTTTGAAGTCCAAGGAAAGCTAGTAAACCAGACACTCAAGGTTGTTCCTTGCCAGCTCCTGTTTTCACCATCAGTAAGTCCATGATAGTCCCAAGGTCTGTAATAGCAACTGAAATGGAGCCCAGGAGGAGAAGAAAATACACTTACAATAGAATAAAACTAGCATCTCTGTCAGCTTAGTTGAATTTCTGAAAGTGAAAGAAGTTCAGGTCTTATGCTATGTTTTGTGAAGTGTATTCTGAAGGTTTAAAGAAAATGGTCTTTCCTAGATGCCTCGCTATTATTCTATCATTTAGGCAGTCTGCACCACCAGGGTGGGATTCCATTGGTCATGAACCTTTACAGGTTTCTTTTTTTTTTTGATAGCTCGGTAATTACCCATCTTAAAGTACCCCCTTGTATCAAGTTCACAGATAATTAAGGGATCAACTATATTAATCCCCTGTTTGTTATGGAGGGGAGCAACCGCATTTGATTCAGGATATTATGAAGCAGTATTCTGAAACCTGTACAAAATTCACTGAAGAGGACCTGAAAGGCAATTCAGTCAATGAAACACTAAGTTCGTATTTCTCTGATGCCACTGCAAACAAATTAAATGCACAGACAAAAGGATACAAAGAAATGGAGAAGAAATTGCCACCCTAACTTGTTCCAACCTATCTACCGTTCTATGCTCTGTCAGCTGTCAAAACCCTCTCAGATCTGCCAAAGAAGCCAATTGTGTAATACTCCCCAATCCATGTCCATCAGAATAAACTTTGCTATTTCAGATAGCTTTAGTAACATTGTTAACTTATCTCACATTGCCTCACGTGGGTTAATGAATGAATAATTCACACAAACAGCTGAACTGCTAGAGCTGAAATTCTGGTAACTCTTAGTAAAGGATAACAATCTGTTCCGTCAGCACTGGTGAAACAAAAAGAAGTTCCCCTGTACAACACTGTAACCACGCAGAAAGATCATCATAGAACAAAGCCTGGTAGAATTACATTCTCACCAAGTAAAATTGCATATGTGAATAGTCTTTCCTAGGACTTCATTCTGAAGCAGTTTGAGGGCTTGGAAAAGTACCTCGATACTCAATTTGTAAAGCCCTGTTCTATAACCAACTCACAGAATCACAGAATGGTTAGGGTTCCACTCAAATACGTGTCTTTCCTACACCAACAAGGCAAGTATCCCATGGGGCTTATTTTCTGAAGACCTGTTTTCTGAACATCTGCAAAATACTATCTGGAAGGCATCTCCCCTTAGTATATTAAGCAGGTGGAACCTTCCTCAGCCATTACTTACATGAAAATCACCAGTCTTTCTTCCTGACCCCTAACAAAAGCCAAGACTCCTCCAGCTTTTCTTATTTTGTCACAAGCAGGTTTTATTGCAGGTATGCTTTCAGCTCAGTCAAAATATGTGTTCTAGGCAAGATGACATTAAAATAAAAAATAACCTACATAACATGTAAAGTTTAAACCCATTCCTTTACTACTGCTTATGTTTAAAATTCAGTGGTTTTCCCTTGACTTTCCTGAGAACTATTCAGCTAATTCTGAAGCCCTCTTCTCCTGTACAGCCACGTTTTCTGTATGTGAAGTAACTGTGAGTCAGTGGGTCAGCAGACAACAGGCTTCCTGAGGGAAGACAGAAGACGCTGTTTCCCCCTATTCTGTCACATGGCAGGATGAGTCAGGCAAATATTGCCAGATTGCCTCATACTTCATCTTTGACCTTTCCTCTAGTTTCTCTTCTTTTTTTTTTTTTTTTCTTTTTGTACTTTCCCAGTCTTTTGTATCCAAATCAATGCTCCTTGATTTGAAAAAGAAGGAAAAGAAACAGATCCACAAAATCAGGGGACTGGAGCACCTCCCGTATGAAGATAGGCTGAGAAAATTGGGGCTGTTCAGCCTGAGGAAGAGAAGGCTGCATGGAGACCTCAGAGCAGCCTTCCAATACCTGAAGGGGGCCTATAGGGATGCTGGGGAGGGACTCTTCATTAGGGACTGTGGTGAGAGGACAAGGGGTAATGGGTTTAAACTTAAACAGGGGAGGTTTAGATTGGATCTAAGGAAGAAATTCTTTACTGTAAGGGTGGTGAGGCCCTGGAATGGGTTGCCCAGGGAGGTTGTGAATGCTTCATCCCTGGCGGCGTTCAAGGTGGGGTTGGACATAGCCTTGGATGGCATGGTTTAGTGGGAGGTGTCCCTGCCCATGGCAGGGGGGTTGGAACTCGATGATCTTGAGGTCCTTTCCAACCCTAACTATTCTATGATTCTATGATTCTGTGAAATTAAGCTATCTTCTCCCTCATGCTTTTTTACTTGATCAGCAACTACATTTACACAAATATTAAGAGCAGAACTAATCAGGTAGCAGAGATACAACAACATTTATTCCATTGAGTAAAAAATGTCACTACCTAATTTTTTGCTAAATCACTTTAGTGGGGCCTACTTACAGAGCTCACTTTCTGATAAAGCTGGAAGATTATGGAGCTTCTTTTAGAAAACAAACATTATGGCTGCCTTTACTGGCATATAGTGTTTCTTGTAACAGCAAAAAAACCCCATCTTCATGTATGAATAGAATCCTGGATGCAATTTTTTTAACTTAAACAGGGGAAGTTTAGATTGGATCTGAGGAAGAAATTCTTTACTGTAAGGGTGGTGAGGCACTGGAATGGGTTGCCCAGGGAAGTTGTGAATGCTTCATTCCTGGCGGCGTTCAAGGTGGGGTTGGACATAGCCTTGGATGGCATGGTTTAGTGGGAGGTGTCCCTGCCCATGGCAGGGGGGTTGGAACTAGGTGATCTTAAGGTCCTTTCCAACCCTAACTATTCTATGATTCTATGATTCTATTGTTTCATAAGAACTTTCAAATTTTGCAACCAGTAACAGGGACATCTGTAAATATCATTAGGAAGAAAAAATATTAACTTTCCAAGACCACAAGGGTCTTCTCAAGTTGTAGCATACGCTATTTGGAGTACCAAACATCCTCATGGATACTAATAACACATGCATGGATGCTGCATGTATGTTAGTAACACTAAGTAATAACTAAACTCAGACTGATTTTGTACTAATAATTGATAAATGAAAAAAGTACCTAATCAGGAGTGGAAAAGCATTATTTCTTAAACAGCCACTCCACTTCTGATGGTCCTAATTTTCAGAGTTAAAAAATACATTAGAAACTTGTTCTTGGCAAAATTCTTAACTTCACTCAACTTTGGATTATACTCCAAGTGATATGTCCAACATCCCTCAAAGAGCAGGCAGAGATTCCAACAGGTGTTGCATCATTCTCTCAAGATTTGGAGGCCACTCTTCCATGACAGTTATCCTGAGGAAAAAGGTTTTATTTTCTTAGGTTATTGACAGAAAATTACTCATTTAGACCTGAATTAAAACATAAAAATAAAGCATTGTGCTTTGAAATGGCAACCAGTGGAGGTTTTAATTATAATTTTAATGAAAACTGTATTTAACACTACTATAGTAATGATGGTTTACAATTCCCGTCCCTCAAATACAACAGAATAAGGAGTTATTTGCAGAAATTCTGTTTTTTCCTAAAGTACACTTTTGTCCTCAATGAAGCTAGTTGGAAGACCTACTTCTGGCTTGCATGAAGAGCAAGGCAGCACAAATGTTTAAGCATTTTAACAATTCAACAATATTTTATGGCTTACCATTTACAGACTTTTTTAATCAAAAGACATGAATTAAGCATACTTAAAGAGTGCTGGTTTCTACATTTGTATCTCACTTGTGGAAAGAAGCATATGTCATAACAGAAAGTAAAGTTTAGACAATTAAACAATTTTTAATACCTTCCTATGAATGCTGCATGAAAAATCTGCAGAATCTTTACAAAAGGCAATAGTATGAAGGGTGATGGGAGCAAACAGCAAAGAATTTTGCATATTATCTCAATGGAATATGAACAAGTAGAAGCTTACACAGCAGCTTTGTCTACATATAATAAGCACAGACATATTTACAGAGTTTTGGAAGGAGTAGTTATAATAGGAAATATTTTCCTCTTTTTCTACGAAAATCACACAATAACTAACACATTTAAAACCTGTTGTGCTTCCTCCCACCACCAGATGGAAGAATAAATCCTAGAAACCCGAGATCAACCCCTTCCTCCCCTGCTTCAGTACCGTTTTATATTCTGTGCATTATAATTAAAACTCGAACATTCATGTTTAAAATTGCAGCCTGCTATTGTAACTGTATCTGTGTACAGTAACACTCTGCCCACACAAAGCCAACGCAACATCAACAGGACACAATATATTTAAATTTATTTGAGGTGTCAGGACCTCCTAGATCATGAATTTATGCCTGTTTTCACAATTAAAAGATCTACATCAGAGAAGTAGGTAGGTAGACAGGCATTAAGGTCCATCTGATAACCAGGTTTACCTCAGCAGATATTTCAGTGCAGCAATCCAGACATCATAGAATCATACAATAGTTAGGGTTGGAAAGGACCTTAAGATCATCTACTTCTAACCCCCCTGACACAGGCAGGGACACCTCCCACTAAACCATGCCACCCAAGGCTATGTCCAACCCCGCCTTGAACACCGCCAGCATATGAAGAATATACAAGGTCCAACCCAGTAAAGTGCTTAAACATTCATTTAACTTAAATAATATAGCTAAACACATAGATTGGAGGTATCTCATTATTGTACAAACATGCTGTGACATACTCCTTTTAGAAAACATGTTGGTCATAAGAATTCACTAAGGACTAGCACAAAGTATCAAAACACTGTGATACACATTTCATGTGCTGTAGAAAAAATAGTGTGTCAACATCCATAATTAGAGAATCCTGCACTTCAGCAATTTTATTGCTGAACTTTTGAAAACAGCTTCAGCTTCATAGGTAACACATAAATTTATTTCATTGTCTGAAGTTTCCTAAGAGGAACTTATATAAAGAAGCCAAACTCTATCAGAGAAAACTGAAAGCACATCAAAACCAAGTACAAGAGGAGATAACTTGATGAAAATAAATTAAATCAACTTTACAATTTACAGGAATTTTTAGCTCCACCTAAGGGTCAGAGAGGGTAAGATTTTCCTGTCCGCCTGTTGCTTCGTAATGAGTACTTTAAGACACAGCTGAATAGAGTGCATCAAAGCAATACACATCATTGTATCAAAATAACATTACCTGTAGGACTTATGGCAACAATAAACAAGAAATACTAGCAACTTCATCTCCTACAATCACAGCTAATGGGCATTTGCTATTCTTGGAGCTATATCAGCATTTAGCATGGCACTTTCCAAAGAAAACAAGGCATACTGTTACTGTATTTGTACATTAAATAATAGGAAAGATGCTTAGCACACAAAGGCTGATAGCACTTGAGGGAACTATGTGAACTTACATTGTTGAAGATCAGACCATTACATTTTGCTTTACTTACTGAAGCTATGTTCTGTATTGTACCAGTTACTTGTGTAGCATGCATTCTCTGGATAAAAAAAAAAAAAACCAACCCTTTACGCATGCTACTCAGATCTATGTACTAACTCATTAGGCATCTTGCAGAGTTTTTGTTTTCTCCAGGCACAAATTTGGAGCATAGAATTTAGGCCAAGTAGTGACATGCTGTGGATCTTTTTTTATGCACATCTTTTGTATTTACTCCAATGCATGTAATGCAAAACATCTTTTTTAGAGAAAAAAAAAAAACAAAACAACAACAAAAACAGGGTTGCATAAGCTGGATTCTTATAGTAATGTTACCACAAAAGATGGTTGAAGAAACACTCCAAGACTCAATTTGGAGCTTTAGAAAGCAGGCATTCTTTATTGTGGCACTGGGCACACACTTTGCGAATCATTTCTCAAAGGTAAGCATGCCTGAGTCTACAAGCAGAATCCATATATCCAGCAAACTTATGCATATTTACAACCTTTCCAGGAAATGTTTAACATATTTATTAGATTTCTTGGAACTAATTGTAGTATTTACATTTTAATTACATATATGCTTTCTTGCTGGGTCATGGTCTTGAGGGGTCTCTGGTGGTCACGGATAGTCTTCCTCACTGTATTTGCTGATTGACCTCTGTGCTTGTGCATGTGCAAAAGACTCTAGTGAATTACTTAACAATTATGTTTGTGTTTTAGGCCAGTTTGTTCTGATTTGATCCTTATCTTGAAGAACCGACTCCATCTGTCTTGATCACTTTTTTATCCTCACACCTGGTTGACTACAGAGTGGTGAACTGGGCCCATCTGTCTTGATTACTCCTGCCTTATCTTCAGAGGCTAACCTTATTTTGTACATACCCCAAGATCACAGCAGCCCATTTCCCAAGGCTGCACCTGCCCATCTTGCTTGCAGCAGAATGTCACAATTTACAACCTAATATCTTGCTTAACAGAGCGATTTTAATTTACAACTTAGCATTTTAGCATACAATAAGAAATAATTAATATTTACAAAATTTTCTGCGTATTGAATCATTCATATACCTTGTATCTTTCTGTTAAGGATAGGGATAAGAATATCTCTAAACTAGATTAGATATTTATTTTCTGTAAGACTGCCCTTTTCAATATAAAATGCTAGTAGATATCTTGACAACACAGCATTCTCCAAGAATGGGTAACCATTCCTATCCTAATCTATCACGTCGTCTGTTTAATGTGAATCACTAGGATATTCTCCTTACCTTCATGTACCTGTCACACACATTATACAATGTGATTACAAGGGTAAGGGAAACCAAACTAACTTCACAGTCACTTTGCTGTCATCGTTATATTGCAAAAGTCTAAATAGAACAAAACCAGTTATCTCCATGATGACTATGATGACAAAAGCAGTGAAGACTTAACATACTGAGAGTATCAGGGCCTGTGGTAGTGAATTGGTTAAAAGAAACGAGCTTTCTTGGCAAGGAAATTAAAAAAATGAGGCTATGTTACTAAACACAGCCAATAAGACTTGGTGAGTACCCACAGATAGACCGGGGACAGAGTAAGCCAGAATAAAGTGATCTGAACTTTAAAACAAAATGTATGTTCAGAGACTATTGATACTATACTATTGCTGCTATCTCACCAATTACTGGCAGATCAAAAATCACATCAAGCACAAATCTGACTGTACTTCAAAAAAAATCTGTCTTTTTGTGAGTTTTCACTTGTATTGGCTGAATGGTCAGGTTCAACATGCAGCAGCACATGGAACATTCAGTTGAGACAAGTAGCTGTTGTCCTGTAGCAATCTCAGGAACCTGCTAAAAAACAAAGCAAAAGCTAACAGCAAGGAGCAGACAATGTAGAGTACTATCCAAAACAGACATTTGAAAAATCTTGTGCTTGTTTAAAACCCCATTTTCTGTGTGTTACCAGAACCAAGAGGTACCATGCTCAATCCTTTTTAGGAGTAAGATCTCTTTTTCAACTGCTTCAGAGTTATGCAAGACATAATACTCAAGAGAATCATAAGCATTCTGAAAATGGTTCTAAGACCCATTGTTTTCTAAGCTGGACACAGTCTGTAACTGAAAGGTTGTAAAAGAAAAGGTGACATGATGTTTCCAGAAAAATAAACAGAGAAATCCTTAGGAAGACAAATATTTCAAAAAATCTTGCCACATTTTATGCAGAGAAGATCAAGATAACTTGATTTTTAAATAAATATACCAGAGTATTCCTGAATGTAGCCCAGTATTTTAAGCAGCATATACTGATTTGTTAGATGGGACCGGATAAAATCCATCTCCGCGTCCTGAAGGAGCTGGCGAATGAAATTGCTAAGCCAATGTCCATCATATTTGAAAAATCATGGCAGTCAGGTGAAGTTCCCAATGACTGGAAAAAGGGAAATATAACCCCCATTTTCAAGAAGGGGAAAATGGATGAGCCGGGGAACTACAGACCAGTCAGTCTCACCTCTGTGCCTGGCAAAATCTTGGAGTGGATTATCCTGGAAGGCATGCTAAGGCACATGAAAACCAACAAGGTGGTTGGTGACAGCCAGCATGGCTTCACTAAGGGGAAATCCTGCCTGACCAATCTGGTGACCTTCTATGAAAGGGCTACGGAACTGATGGACAGGGGCAGAGCACTTGATGTCATCTACCTGGACTTGTGTAAAGCCTTTGACACTCTCTCACATGACATCCTTGTCTCTAAGTTGGAGAGACATCAATTTGATAGATGGACCACTTGGTGGAAAAAGGACTGGCTGGATGGCTGCAAGCAAAGAGTTGTGGTCAATGGCTCAATGTCCAGCTGGAGATCAGTAACGAGTGGTGTCCCCCAGGGATCGGTGTTGGGACCGATCTTGTTCAACATCTTTGTGGGTGACATGGACAGTGGGATTGAGCGCGCCCTCAGCAAGTTTGCCAATGACACCAAGCTGTGTGGTTCAGTTGATAATGCTGGAGGGAAGGAATGCCATCCAGAGGGACCTTGACATGCTTGTGAGGTGTGCTGATGTCAATCTGATTAAGTTTAACCATGCCAAGTGCAAGGTCCTACACCTGGGTTGGGGCAATGCCAGGCACAGCTACAGGTTGGGCAGAGAAGAGATTCAGAGCAGCCCTGCAGAGAAGAACTTGGGGGTGTTGGTTGATGAAAAAATGAACATGAGCCAGCAGCGTGTGCTTGCAGCCCAGAAAGCCAACCGTATCCTGGGCTGCATCAAAAGAAGTGTGACCAGCAGGTCAAAGGAGGCGATCCTGCCCCTCTACTCTGCTCTTGTGAGACCTCACTTGGAGTATTGTGTGCAGTTCTGGTGTCCGCAACATAAAAAGGACATGGAACTGTTGGAACAAGTCCAAAGGAGGGCCATGAGGATGATCAGGGGACTGGAGCACCTCCCGTATGAAGATAGGCTGAGAAAGTTGGGGCTGTTCAGCCTGGAGAAGAGAAGGCTGCGTGGAGACCTCAGAGCAGCCTTCCAATACCTGAAAGGGGGCTACAGGGATGCTGGGGAGGGACTCATCATGAGGGCCTGTAGTGAGAGGGCAAGGTGTAACGGGTTCAAACTTAAACAGGGGAAGTTTAGATTGTATATGAGGAAGAAATTCTTTACTGTGAGGGTGGTGAGGCACTGGAATGAGTTGCCCAGGGAAGTTGTGAATGCTCCATCGCTGGCAGTGTTCAAGGCCGGGCTGGACATAGCCTTGGATGGCATGGTTTAGTGGGAGCTGTCCCTGCCCATGGCAGGGGGTTTGGAACTAGATGATCTTAAGGTCCTTTCCAACCCTAAATATTGTATGTTTCTAAGTCTGTATGAAGATCCTTCCGCTTCCCTGCTGGTATTAGGAAGACCACCAAGAACAGCCTGTCTAACTTAGGTTTTGATCCCGTAACACAGTGAAAACAAGAAAATACTTCCAAGACTAGATTGATATTCTGATGCTTTCATACAAAATGGTGGCTTTTGGGTGTACCTTTTTTCTGAAATGCAGTTGTCAATTACAGCTACATTTTTAATTAAAGTGAATGATGTGAGGGAAACTGTATTGTTTTTGCATAATTGGGGGGCGGGGGTTTGCAATATTAAAGCTTTACAATATTAGAGCTTTAAGATCAATATAAATGCTTTGCAATATTAGGATTTTTCAATACTGGGGCTGGGGCTAAGTTACCAAGGAAACAAAACAAAGGGTTTGAGATACCATCACTTAGAAAGGCACACTCTATGGTTAAAGACAATATCATTTCTGGCCAAAAGATACAGTCTGTGGTTAAAAAGAATACTATCTTTGTACAACCTATGAAACTAAGGTGGTGCAAGCTGGTTCTGTAGTTAAACAGTAAGTTGAGGAACGACATGTCTGCCAGAGATTTATGAACCATAAAAAGAGATAAATAAGAGGAAGCGGTGTACAAAACTGAGTGAGAGGAGATGTAAACAGAGGTGGGACAGTTAGCATGTAGATTATACACATTGGATAGGCTATAAACCTTGGAGTACCCAACCGACGGGAAAACAAGGAAGAGAACTTGCTGATAGGATAAGAAATGTAAATCAAAGTTCCACTTTTGCTGTTTAAACCTACTTGCTAGGACACCCATTTTTGCAAAACACATTAATAAATTGCTGCTTCACAATTGTAACACATTGTTGCGTCTACCCTGAGCTTTTACGATAAAGGTTTTCATCTAGAGACCATTTCTCACAAATGAGATACGCGTTTTAAGCTGAAGCTATGTGTGACAATGACTGTGTATTTATTCTGTCTCTGTATGTCACTTACTTGAGGATTAAAGCCAGAAAGAGATTGTGAATCTTCAGTTTCCACCCCATGTCATACAGTCTGAAATTACCCAGTGCTCTGTCAGGAATCTATAAAGAGAATGTACTTTTATTCCCAAGGACTCCAAGTAAGCTTATCACAGACTCAATCTGCCTGAAGCCTCACCTATGCACCCAAAGTAAACAAATTATTTGCATGCTTTTTAGGATACCTTATTCAACTCACAAATTCAGAAGAAAATAAAGACATTAAAGCACCACTTGAGTTTCCTAGTGGGTTAGTGAATTGAACTAGCTTAGTGGAACATCAGATAGTTCTCAGAGTTGTTGTGAGGTGATGGAAATGTGCAGCCAGAAGGGGAGTCACAGTCCTTATTGGAAAGACAGAGGAGAGAAGAGGAGAGGAGAAGGGAGGGGAGGGAAGGGGAGGAGGGAAGAGGGAAAGGGGGAGAAGAGAGGAGAGGGAAGGGTGAGAAGAGGGGAGAGGAGAGAAGGGAAGATGAGGAGGGGATGAGAAGAGAGAGGAGGGGAGAGGAGAATTCTAGTCTTGCTGGTGAGGTGGCCTTTTCTTGGCTGGAGCAGAGGCCTTGGGATGGACAGCTCTCCTCTTTGGGGGTTGCTGTAGCTCCCCAGGGGAGCATTCATTGCCCTATCTAGAAGCAGATGGATGTGCCACAGCCTCCTTGGACTCCTCCTGGGCCTCTTCTTGCTCCCCAGGGATAGGAACAGGGGTGGAGGGACAACTGCCAGGACTCTCATGAAGGACAGCTGCTGAGGTGCTGGGGGGTGTCTGCATTGGCTCCTTCAGGGCTGATGGAGTGAGACGAGCCAGGTGTGGAAGATCATCCTGGGGAGGCAGTGTGGCCAGGTGCAGCCCACCACTGCTCAGCAACATGGCCATCCTCCACACCCAGCAGATGATGGGCCTCCCGCTGCACCTTTGCATTGCAACATCAATAAGCTGGTGCGTGAATGTTGCCATGTGGTTTTGGAGGGAGCGCCCCAACAGCTGCACCAGTAGATCTTCATCTAGCCCAAAGAGAAGGAGGGACACATCATACCAACATACTCCATTGTGGCTGCCCGCAAGACAGTTTCCAAATATGAAATGAAGCTCTTGACCTACCCAGGACAGAAGGAGCTAGAAGAGATCTGGGTGGTCATGGAAAATGGATGCCCAGGTGTTGGCCTGGAGGCCACCCAGAGCAGCCCTGGTCATCTGCTGGCTGGGGAGAGCTGGTGGTGACGAGTCGCTCCCTCTCACTGGTGCTGCAGTAGCAAATGTTACATGAGAAAGGAACAATCCTCCCAAGTCATTGGCTGGCCCAGGGAGGAGTGGAAGAAATACCCAGGTCCCTCAAGAAGGAAACACTCCCAGCTCCCCAAGGTGAAGGGTCCCCGCATCACTCACCTCTGATGCTGCAAGCACACCTCCTGGATGCCCCTGCTGCCTGGACCTGACAGGGCCAGGGAAAATCTGTTGATGGCTCTCAGTAGGCACCAAGAACTGCAACAAATAACTCCCTGAACAGTACCAAATGCTCCCTCAGCATTCCAAACCTCGCAAACTCGCAAACTGGGGTCCTGGACAGGAGAGAGGTCAATAAACCCAAGGGCTCAAGGGAGGTAAGGAGGGCCTGGGGGTCTGGTTCATACTGGAGCAGAGAGGGTGTTGGGGCACCTCACTGCACACCCCAGTGCAAATGGCAAAGACATCCGGGAGATGGGGACAGGCTTTTCCCAGGACTGGCCAGTGGAAGGGCAAGAGTCAGTGAAACTAGACAGGTTCAGGATGGGAATAAGGGATCCGAACAAAAATCCATGGAGGATCCTTAAGCACTGGAGTGGGTTGCCCAGGGTGGAGGTGAAATCCCTGAGCCTGGAGGTCTTCAAGACCTGAGTGGCCACAGCCCACAGCACAGCTGTCACAAGCCCATGAAGGCATGCTCACAGAAGTCACAAAAGAGAAAGCATTGCCACAGCCCTTTCACCAGCTTTGTTGCCTTCCTCTGCATTCAGGGACTTCAACATCCTTCTTAAACATTTTTTTTTCCTGGTACCATCCAACACCTCGCATAAGGCGAGCAGCAGCCGCCGGGCCCTGGCAAGCGCCTGTCGGGAACGCCGCCTCACAAATCCTTACCCATCAGCGCGCTGCCTGCCTAGGGGAGCTCCGGACCAGACCCCTGCGCTTCAAGACTACACCCCGGCTGCCCGCCGCGGGGCCCCCAGGCAGGAGGGCGAGCAGGTGCTGCTCCGCGGGACAGAGGCGGCGGCGGGTCGCCGGGCTCCCCTCACGCCGCCCGCGGGCGCCCCCTTGCCGCAGTCAGCACTAGCTCCCCGGCCCCGCCACCGCCCCTTTTCGGGGCGGGCCCTAAACCCGCCTGTAGGCGCTTGAGGGGGAGAGAGTAACATGGTGGCTGCTTCTTCCCTAGATTGGAGCGGCGGCAGGTCCGGCGGCTCCTGAGGTGGCGGCGGGCGCGGGAGGAGGCTCCGGGCCGGGAGCGCCGCACTAGGGCCCCCCGGCGACAGCTGTTGGCAAGCGGGAGGGCCTGCCAGCGGCAGGTGAGCGGCCGCGGGAGGGAGAGAAGGAGGGGGCCTGACAAGCTGGGTGACGGGCGCTGGACCCGGCGCCTCGAGCACCTTCCACCGCCCCCTCCTCGGGGTGCGGCAGGAAGCCGGCACTGCGCCGGGAGGACCCCGTCTTCCCTTCCGCCTCCGGTGAAAACTTCCCTCCTCGCCGGAGAGGGGAGGAGGTTCGGGGTGTTCCGCAGTCCTGTGTCGGCCCTTGAGAAGGGCTTATTCGGTGCCCCTGCAGCTGTTCCGCGCTGGGGCTAGTAGCCCTTAGCCCGCACCGCGCGGGGCCGGAGGAACGGAGGTGCTTCCTTCGCTTAGTTATATCAATTACTGCCATGATAACTCTTAGATTCCCCTCTGCCGGCCTCCGCGGCCGCCTCTGGGCCTCGCTGAGGTCTGTGGGCGCTGCTTGCTCTGCCGCGGCAGCCGGGGGGGTGGAGCGGAGTGGCTGGACAGGTAGCGGGCGCTGCAGGTGAGTCCCCGGGCAGCGCCCTCTTTATTTCTCCGTTTTCCTCTCGCTTTCCAAGATCCGGCTCCTCCCTCGGGCTCAGGCTTCAGCGCATTTAACCCTTTCGGGGGGCGGGGGTGAGACAGGAGCTCCTGTGCAGCGCTAAGGCAGAAGCGAGGCCCCCGGCGCCTGGTGCGCGGCGTCTGCGGTGAGGGGTTGGGTTTACTCTTAAATGTGCCGACATGGAGATTGTGAACGGCGGTGTCATGGCTTTTAGAACGGTGTTTGAATAGTAGGGGCCGTCCCGCCCCGCGACCCAGTGACAAAGGCACTATTCCTGGTAATTATGCTGTGTTTTCTAAGTTGATCGTATCTGTAAGATGTTATAAAACATAGAGTTTAGTTCGGCAGATTTAAAAAAGGAAGTAAAAAGTAAAAGCTAGAGTTATAACTTGTAATCAACCTGCACCATCATCTGGGGATATCTGATGTGTTTGCTGCATAACCAGATAATCTGTCTAGCGACAGGATCTGGTGATATGCTACGGCCTTCGTATGTCGAATAGGGGGAAAAAAGTCTTTACAGCAGCTGTCAGGAGCTTTAAATGAGATGTAAGCTAGTTAACTGCACTGTTAATGCCAGACATGATTTTCTGAAGGGCCTGAAGTGCACAATTTAATATATTCTTGATGGTGAAATCTCAGGAAGAATGCAGAACCCAGATGGGAGTAAATTATATCTAAACTAAATAGGTATTTCTATACTAATCTTTTAAATGCAGGTTTTTCTTTTGCTGTTAACATTAAGTATGTTGCAAACCTGGACTGTTGTGCTGATTTCAATCTTAATGCCTGTGGCTAAACTTTTAGATCTTCGTGAGGGCTTAGCCTGTGTAAAGCAGAAATTGATCTCTCTTTTTTTTTTTCCTGTAAGCTGTACTAGTGTGACTTCTGTAGTACTGTTTTTGACTTACTATGATGTTTTTAAGCAAGTTAAATTTGAGCCTGTACATGGACATGTGAAAAGAAAATGATTTGCTTTCAGGAGTTTTTTCTTATGTAGACTAGACACAATGTTAGTGAAAGTCTTTGCATCCCTCTTTTAGGGTAACATGGTAAAAGTTAAGGCAGTAAGCATTCTCTTTGTTTTTTTGGGAAAAAAATAATGATGGTATACAAATTGCTTCATACCTCTTTGGAAAAGTAAAGGATTTTTATTTGTGGGATTTTTGTGAAAAGCAGTCATGATCATACTTAAGTGACTAACCAGACTATTACTAGCATGTATATGTATCTTTAAAATGCTTGGCACAAAGGAGACAAAGTAAAATAATAAAACCTGTTTGATGGCTTGAGAATTATTTTATTGTAAATGTGACTATAAGTCTTTTTAAAGGTCTGGCTTGGTTTTTGGTTTTGTTTCTTTTTTTTTTTTTTTAGTTGGCTAACAGGCTGTTTTTACCATTCCAGTGGTTATGAAACGCTAGTAATACATTCTGACTTGAGTAGTGCAATGGAAGAGTTCAGCAGGAACCAAAAATGTAAAAATTGGCTTGTCTACCTGATCTCTGTCTTGTATGTTAAAATGGTTACTAGCAGACACACACAATTATTACTACTAAAATCTCAAAAATTTGGCTTGAAAGAATTATTATAAATTAAGATGTGTGTTTTCTTAAATACTTTTGGATGAGTATAATGTTACATTTGGCTGTTCCTTCCTAGGTTAAGGTTGGGCTTTCTGTAGCCCAAAGTGAACATACTCATATCTTCTTGGATGGTGTCATATGGTTTTGGTTGGAAGGGGCCTTAAAGATCGTCTAGTTCCAACCCCTTGCCATGGGCAGGGACACCTTCCTATGTGTTTGCTTTCTCATTTGGGAATTGTGTGTGGAATTCTTTCCCAATCAACTTCTGGTTTTTTTTTTTTGTTTTGTGGGTTGAGTTGGTTTGTTGGTTTTTTGAGTTGGGTTGGTTTGGTTTTTGTGTTGTGTTTTTTTTTTTTTCTCTGAAAACCATCTAAATCAAGCAAAATTGGGTTATCCAGATGGTGATACGGATAACGTCCTTCTGACTCAACATGAATTCCCATTTGGAATGGCAGTGCTTACATATTGTTGAAATACAGTGCTTGAGATGGTATCTTTTTAAGCTCTTTATCTTTTTAAGTTTGGTTCTTTCTTAGGTCTGTCTTTGACCAGTGGAGAATTGAATTTGGAATTCAACCTCTATATGCTTTAAGAACAAATAAGTTTCAGTGTTAGCTATGATGCACGTCTGGGTTTGCTTAAAAATACCATAGAAAAAAAGTGTCTGTAGAATGAGGTAGGAAACTTATTGCCAAGGTTGTAAGAGGAAGGTAAGGTATTTATTTGACTGTTATGTAAGATCAGGTATCTTATTGTGAAGCTTTCAGATAAATTTCAATGGCAGCCTATATAGGCATATAGCAGTATGCGTAAAGATTGGCATGTTTGGTGGTCTTAGTGGTTGCATGTAGCAGTGTCTCCTTTTCTGATCGACTAAGCCTTCTGACTAAAGGAACAACAAAAAGCACCTGTAACTAAATCTGGCATCTTTTTGTTTATCTTACACTGTAGAAATCTGTCTGGTATAATTTTATTTTTTTTTTTTTCCCTGTGCTTGGTAGTCATCCCAAGGCATGGATTACTCACCTTCAGCATGCTGCTTTCTTGAATAATATTCAAAATACTGAACATCTTGATGATAAAATGGTGAATTGGTGATATCTTGGTGATAAAATGATAGTTGTGTTGCTGAATTGCTTCCCATGTGATTTCCCAGATAGCTGCCCACTGCTGCTTATGTAAGTCTGTAAAATGAGAACATTTGCTGCTGTGTGCAGCATGATTCCTGCTTCCCTCCTGTAATGCTTCAGTCTGCAAACTGACGTCTTTGGATTTTTTGATGTGCTTTTGATCTTCTGTCTTACTACCGAAGTCATCCCTTTTCTGACATTGTTGCTCTCAGTTACATGGGAATGTAATGCTGCTTCTTTCCTGCTGGATAAAACAAGTAGTGTTGTTGGAAATACCCCCCCCCCCCCCAGTAATTAGAGCGCTTGCTTTCTGCAGATTTGTGGAGATGAAGGCAGATAACTCTAACTTCTATGCAAATGGTTGTTAGAAGCCAAGCGAGTTAGATCAAGTCCGTTTCTGGACTGCATCCAGCACAGGTTCTGGTGGAGTGTGACTGTTTCCTGTTCAGTTATTCTTGTTGCTGCATCTGTCACAAAGTGTGCACAAAAGTGTACACAAACTTTATTCTAAAGTTTCAGGGATAGTTACATTGTGCTGTGCATTCCAAGCTGGAATAGAGCAGAAAGTTTTGTCGTGGTTGATCTCTTATTCTGATCCCTTATTTCTGCTTACAGGCTCTTCAGGGGTATAAATGCGGTCCTGATGCTTACTGCTTGCTTTGGCTGACAGTAAGCTTGAAAACAGTTTTCAGAAGCGAAGATTATAATGATGTTCTCTGTTCATGCATGTGATTTGTTGTCATCTTTTTTTTCTTTCAAGACCAGCAAACTCAATGTTGTTGGTAGAACAGTAGAAAGATACCCATGATTTCTTGCCTAAAGGTTGGCTTACATGTCATTTAACATTCCATTTACTTTGTTTCAGTTAAATGCAGTGAGCCAGTTTTGCCTTACTCTGCTTTCATCTTCATCTTTTGTGACACTTCAGTTCCTTCCCTTTACTTTCAAAAACATCTCTTAAAGAGGCTTGCTGCTTTTCAAGCATCAACCAAGAGCCTGTGTTTTTCTGTCTAAAAGATGTTAGAAATCGTGTAAATCAGGGATTGACTTGCAAATTAAGTTGTTCGGTTCTGGCAGCGAAAGCTGTTTGCAATTGCAAGACTCCTAGGTAGCAGAAGCTTTCTTTCTCCCAAAATGGATGTGTTTTCCAGTTGTGAACAAACTGCAGCTGTACTACAAAATTTATCCATTTTTCACCGGAGAGGCAAAGAATCTCAAGTTTTTGCTTTCCCTCCAAACCTACACATTTTAGTAATAGCTTTTGCCTTTATAATTAATTACAGCCTTTGATCAGTAATGCTTAAACTGAAGTATAGCCACTGATGCATTCTTCAGTGCTTCTCTTCCCCTTCGAAAGTCTTTCATGTGGAGGCATTGTGTGACTGGTGAAAGCAACACCTTTTCTTTTTTACCTTTTTTTTTTTCTCCTTTTTTTTTCCTTCCTCTGGTGGGCAACCCAGAGCTGCTAGTCCCAGCCTTCTTTGTTGTTCCTCGGGGAAGAAACTATACTCTTACCCAGATAAGAAACCTTACATACGTAGAAGTTTTTGCAAATAAGATGCCCTCCAGGCTTGTCTATATTATGTGTAACTAGTATCTTTCTGCTTTAAGAAGGGATAAAAGTGTGGTTGAAGTTGGGAGAAAGAGAACCACAGCTAGAGAGCAGCTAGCTAGGAGCAGCATATGAAGAGAAAGAAGTTCAAGCATTTAATTAATATTTCAGAAAAGGCAAGAAATAAAGGCATCTATAGCTTTATATTTAAGCCATGAAACTTTTACAGTATATCCATCTTGGTGTAAGAGAAAGTTATTAGAAAGGAGAAATAAGGTAAACTGCTGAGTCACAGCAACAGGTTATTCAGTTGGTTACTCTAATCATTGAATGGGACTATTGCAAAACATGAAAACCGGTGTGGCCTGTTCTCAACAGTTGATCAGCCAGCCGTCCTTGGAAGTAACAGCAGCAGCTCACCTAGACTATGGAGTCATTTGTGCCTATGCCTTCATTGTTTTCTTGATACTTGAGTTCTCCCAGTAATATTTTAAGTAATGAATGACCCTAATGTGAATATGAACTGTTGGGTATCTATGTGTAAGTTGTGTTTGAAGGTAATATGAACTTGAGGTTTTCTTGAAGCAGATCATTGAAAAATAAACTGTGTGTTTGCCAGAGGAAATACTTTCAAGGATGTGGATAGCCTGAGAAATGTTTAATATATGTAACACCTATGTATCTTGTACCCATTATGCTTCTGAAACCACCAGAGATGTGACTGAAGAGGGATATTGACAGAAGTTAATTTTAGCTTTGGGAAACCCATCTTTCTTGGGTCCCTTCTCAGCCTGTTATATAGCACTTACTTTTTAGGGTGTAATTCCCAATGAAAGCCTGACGTTAGGTGCCCTCAGTTATCATTTGAAGCTGCTCTTATGCTCTGTGGAAGGACCCTAGGAGAGCTAATCATGTGAGGTTAACTTTGATTTTCTGAATATGTACACATGTACAAATAAAATTTGGTTTTGGCAGGAGGAAGAAGAGTACAAGTCATTTTCTTGTAAGCTAAGTCTTGAACCATTGTGATGTAAATATCTGATTTGTTTATGAGTGGGCGCGCTATGTCTTCTACTGATTGCATCCAGGTTTGATTTCAGTTCTTAATATTAAAGGGTAAGTAGGACATAAAAGAGAAAACTTCCTACCTGCCTAAACATGTTACAATGTTCTCAAAGTTGTGATGAAACTGGAAAAAGTGGGTCTGCATGTTTCCAGTACAATGTTTACTTGACTCAACGTGAATTCTTGCAATTGGAATCATTAGTGAAAGACCTGAATTTCTTCTGGCCTAAAATTCTTGCATAAGCTTGATGCATCCTTACTTAGCTTTTCTTTCTTCATATCTTTTTGTTCCCTCCCTGTCTTCATTGTGCCTTAGGCTTGAAGTAGAAATTTTCCATATACAGGGCTGTTTTTGTGTTGCTACGTGGATAAGGTATAAACATATCATTAAAGTTTTCCAATACTAATAAGCTGTGTAGACAAACTTGCAGTGGTACTGATGAAAGAAAGACGCAAGTCATAAACAGAACAGGCTTTGCAAATGAAAAGTTGTTTTTGCTGGTTGTGTTCTTACACAGGGGCCTGTACTAGAATACCTGTGTGTCTTTGAAGAGCAGAATTCTCTTGTACGCTTCTGGCTATCATGGTACAGTTCAGCTTTGTAATAAAAAACCCTTATGTTATGCATAATAAAAAGAGTGTGTTGCTCAGAACTGGGCAGACCAAGAAGAAAGTTTACCTTTGAAAAAAGGCACAGTATGTGAACCGTGCTTTAAAAAGACAGTGTCATTTCGAACTCTGATGTATATACTTTGTGGTGTTTCTGCTTTGGGCTTTTTTTGTAGGCATCTTCTTGTAAGATAATTACATGTAAAAGCCTTAAGTTCCTTTGGGTTATGATGACTCATTCACCATGAATGTAATGACTAATATGACATTTCAGTTTTTTTAAAGAAAACAGAACAAATCCTGCACAAAGATATGTACAGCTTTTCTTCAGTGAGATTCAGATTCAGTATATGCACTGTAAATCTCAAAACTTCTCCTTAGTCTTTTTGTTCAAACTGATTCTGCTAGGGAAAAAAAATAATCTTAATTTAGTAAGTCACTCCTCTAATTTTAAACTGTTTTCCTAGCTATATTAATAGCCAGATGATGTACAAATCTGAGAAGGGAAACTGCTTAGAGTCTCAAGTACTTAGTTGTCTCTTGTACATTTTTAAAAATCTCATCGTTAACTCGTAAGCCTGGTGGAACATCTGAGTTGAAATACTTCACATTTGCAGTGTCCAGATTGATAAGTGCAGAATTGTCTTCCATTTGTATCCCTACATTTTGTATCTGTATGGACTATTGATGCTGCTGTAGACCTGTTAAAAATGACAGAGGAAGAAGGAGGGAAGGGAAAAAAAAAAGTGTAAAGCGTTAAAACTGTTACAGATGGCTGTGTGGTGCTCTTCCTTTTGATCAGGGACTGAGGTGCTGGTAACCCACTTCTTACGTGGTTGCTCCTCTGACATGCTTCTTCCTAGGGCCAACAATATGTTAAAGGGTACAGTGGAGCAGTATCAGTGATGGAGAATGAGGATGTTCCACTGCTATGTACTTTGGAGCAGATTGTGAGAGCTGTCGTAGTTTTTTTGCAAAGGGAGAAATGGTGAATTCCACTCCACCCTGTGCAGAGAAATAAGCATAGGGGGCTCAAACCTTTTGTGTATGTCACAGCAACTGAGTGTTGGGTTGAGTGACAGGACTGTGTTGTTGTGCAAGTTGTGTGGAAATAAATCTTGGGAAAGGATCTCTTGGAATTTCCACAAATTTGGAAAAAAGCTGAGATCAGCTCTCTAAGTAAATGGAATTAATCTCAATCTGTTCCTAGGTGGTTAAACTGAAAGTAGGAATGCTAAAAATTGTGAATTGTATCCATAATGGGTCATAGCCTGTTTTAGAAAAACAGATTTTTAATCTATTATGAAATCAATAAAAACATAGAGTCATAGAAGAGTTAGAGTTGGAAAGGATCTTAAGATCATCTAGTTCCAACCGTCCTGTGATGGGCAGAGGCACCTCCAACTAAACCATGTCACCCAAGGCTCTGTCCAACCTGGCCTTGAACACTGCCAGGGATGGAGCATTCACAACTTCTTGGGAAACCCATTCCAGTGCCTCACTACCTTCACAGTAGAATCATAGAATCATTGAATAGTTAGGGTTGGAAAGGACCTTAAGATCATCGAGTTCCAACCCCCCTGACACAGGCAGGGGCACCTCCCACTAAACCATGCCACCCAAGGCTCTGCCCAACCTGGCTTTGAACACTACCAGGGATGGAGCATTCACCGCTTCCCTGGGCAACTCATTCCAGTGCCTCACCACCCTTACAGTAAAGAAAGCTCTTCTTTATATCCAATCTGAACATCCCCTGTTTAAGTTTTAGCCCGTTACCCCTTGTCCTATCACTACAGTCCCTAATGAATAGTCCTTCCCCAGCATCCTTACAAGCCCCCTTCAGATACTGGAAGGCTGCTATGAGGTCTCCACGCAGCCTTCTCTTCTCCAGGCTGAACAACCCCAATTTTCGCAGCCTATCTTCATACGGGAGGTGCTCCAGTCCCCTGATCATCCTCATGGCCCTCCTCTGGACTTGTTCCAACAGTTCCATGTCCTTTTTATGTTGAGAACACCAGGACTGCACACAATACTCCAAGTGAGGTCTCATGAGAGCAGAGTAGAGGGGCAGGATCACCTCCTAAAGATGTATCCTAAACATTATGTATCAAAGTATTATGTTTCAAAAGCTACAGAAAAACATGTATGAAGAATAAATAGGAAGGCAAGTGCATTTGTAAAAATATGACAGACATGAATAAAGTAATAAAGGGTAATAATGAGAAAAGCACGACAATATAAACCAGTAAATCGACATTTCTTTTTGCTTTGCTTTCTGTTTGCACAAAAGAGAATATGACTTAATACTTAAATTTGCTTTTAGAATCCTACCACAAGTAAGTTTTAGGCTTTCTGAAAGGGTATTTCTCAAGATTTTTAGGCAAGTATGTTGGAGGCTGCTAGTGATGTTGGCTGAAATTTTATAACAGATAATCCTTCTCTCTGTATTGTAACTAAGCAGATATGCTCTTAGAAATGGTCTGTCTTAAGCACTTCTTTTACTGTTTAAAATCTGTGGAGTTCATCCTGGAATATCAAGTTTCCTGTAAGTGTTTTGTCTGAGAACTCCACCGGTGTATTAATGCCGTATAGATATTTTGAGTGTTAGATAAGATAACTGTGAGAAGGATCAAAATATGTATAATGTCAAACTTAACATTTACTTGCCATCTGGTGAGTGATGAGGCTTCATGACAGGGAATCTCAGGCTTTCTATCCTTCAATGACTTTTTTTGTGTTTGGGGAAAATACTCGTTGATAAATTTGTCTAAGTAGTACCTTTCTAATATCTTTTGTGATTGTTTTCTTCAGAAGTTCATATAATATGCGTCATTTTAATATTCTGCTGATCTCACATTTGACATACATCCAGAGGACTGAAATATGGGCTTTAATGGGTTCAGATATTCTAAATATACATATTTAGGCATACAAGTCAGCACAGCAAGCAAGGGTTGATAACCAAGGGCTTTTAAGGGATAGAAACATAAGTTTTTTCACAGATATTGCGGAATTCAGAGGGGGGGAAAGGGTTTCTTGGTTTTGTGATGAGTTTCTCTGTAAAAAACCAAATGTTCTGGTTGTCTCAGAAGCGGCTGAAAATTTTAACTGAAATTTTAAAAGAAATAAGAAAAATACAGATTGAGTTTTCCACAGAATGACAAAATTTTCTTGTCTGTGGATAAAAAAAATAACTTTGTCAGTAGAAACTTAAGCAATATTTTGATGTTTATTCTGGAGCAAGAGTTGTAGTCATAATAAAGAATGTGAATCACTTTACATATATGCTTTTGCAGATACACAGTCCAGTTGATTACTTTTATTTGTGAATGCTTTTCCATTTCCGTACTTCTAATATTAAGATAGCTCTATTATCCTATTGGTGGATTTGGTCCGTTTTGTTCTGTTTTTTTGGAGTTGCAACCTCTGGAGTGTGGTTGCATTTGTCTTTTTGTGATTATTCTTTAAAATAAATTAGAAGATACATAGGAGGCTATTGTTGGCAGTTACTTCACTTTTTTATATTGCTGTATTTCTGTATCAGTATTTACCTAGGAATAGGAAGATTAGCTTAGTTTCTAAGCAAAGAGCTTGCCTAGGAAGTTTTGTGAAAGCATTTGACAATACGGATAATACTTACGAAAGTTGAGGGTCCAAGTTTTCAGGAACCATACTCATTCCTAAGCTCTTGATGTGTGAGTTATGTTTGTAGTAACTTCATTGAGAGACAGCCTGCAAAGTGGGTGATGTAGGGGGGTTACATGAAGGCTTAACCTATGCTCTTTCCACATTTGCTGCAGATGTGTTAATGCAAACCCTCACTGCAAAAATATGCTGCAGATCAAGATTGTGGTATGCCTGGTGCGGAATACAAAGCAAAAAGGTAGTTCCTTCTGTAAGAGCCTCACTGCTTCAATGCAAGACCAAAAGCATGAATATTCTAACTGCTGTTAAGCATGTGGTTTGGACTTTTTTAAACCATCTTGGCAAAAGAGAGTTTCTTAATGAGGACTTGGCAAGAAGATTAAAAGACAGACTTCTGAAGCGTTAATAAGCTCCTGCCAAGCTTGAAGAGCAGCTGAGAAAGAATGAAAATGTTGACATGAAATTGAGTTGTTTGAGCCCAGTGTCATAGGCAACCAGAAATGGAAGTTATCCTCTTGATAGCCAGGAAAGGTGTTCAGTGGAGTAGGAATAGGCTGTGAGGCTCTGAAAATGTTAATGAAGCAGCCTGTGTTTGATGTAATGAAGTTGTCAATGAAGAGACCTACAGAGAAGAATGACGTCTTCTTGCAGTGTTTTGTTGGGTTTTTTGGTTGGTTGGTTTGTTTGTTTGTTTGTTTGTGATTTCCCTCCCCCCCCCCCCCCCCCCCCCCCCCCCCCCCGGAAAAATAAAAATGAGGAAAATCACGTTCCTCAGAAACAGTGAATGGGTTTTCCACTCTGGATGTGTGGAGCCCTTAGAACATGATTTCAAGAGCGGTATGGCTGACGGTATTGTAGGTAGCTAACAAAAATGAAATCAGAGCATGATTCTGTAATCTGGCAAATCAGTGCAACAGGAAAGAAAGTATCTTAAACCCCTGCAGCTTACTTCAAATAACCCCTCAGGTGGATTTGAGAGAACATCTCTCCTTTAACCTCTCAAAAGCAAAACATAGTATGGCCTCACATCAACTGAAAAAGGACACAGAAAGAACCCTTACAAAAAGCAATCTAAGAGATTTGGTCTCCCAGAAAAGGCTTAACCAGTGGACTGTTGTCTCTTGACTTTTTCTCCTCTGTTTTATTTTTGTTTCAGGCTACTATATTTGGCTTTGTTCCAATGGAGTTTCCAATTACAGAAAGAGTTCTCTTAACAAAGAATGTTTCCAGGGCTGCAGATGTTTCACTCATTACATAATCCTGAGCATGGCTAACCTTTAAAGCTTGCAACTGTGGCAGAAAGTGCACTTAATAATGTACTTCCTTTGCTCTGAGAACTATTATTAATTTTTTTCTCTTGGACTATTTTCTTTGCAGCCTCTGGAGTAGCTGCTATCTTCTGTCATGTGAAATAATAGTTTGGTACAACACCAGCAAAACAAGATTAAATTGGTTTACTATAGGAGTGTAGCCGGACTGCTTGCTGATTATCATTCTTCCCGTTTCACGTCTTTTCCATTTCTGTTTGCTTGCCTTGGCAATAGAGCTTAACTTACTTGTACCAAACTTGCCTTTATTGATTCCAGCTGCTTCTCCTCTAGACTCTGTAGGTCACTTCAGAATTTGCTTTTTGGCCGTGCATGTCTGTAACCTCTCCAATTTTTATACCATTGGACAACTTGAAATTACTGTACAATAGGAAAACTTGAACTGTTGAATATGGTAGAGGTAGTCTGCGTAGTCTGGAGTCAGGGTTTCTAGGGTTTGTTTCTGGGTTTGTGGTTTGTTGTGTTTTTTTTTTTTTTTTTTTTTTTCTTTATTTTGCTCCATGTAGGATTTTTCTGAGAGGCATGTTCAAACTCCTGAGCATCCTGGATTACAGGGTCCATTAATTTAGTGATGTTTTCAGTAATCTATAATTCAGAAGTAGCTGTTCAAATTGCTGTTGCAAAACTTTGCTTCTCAAAGCTTTGTTGTGTTTGACACAGGCATTTGTATCATAACCTTATTGTCTCACTGTTTTGTGGCAGTGGAATCTGGTTTTGCTGACAACCAAAAAAAAATCAGATTAAAAGCACAGTTCTGCTTCCTAAAACAGAGTCTTAGTTGTTCGTAGTTTGCTTTTGTGTCTTTTCTGAATAATGCCAATTTATTAAATAAAAAGTGGAAAATCTGTGACTAATTTTCTCCCTTCTTTGATGATTTTTGCTTCAGCAATCCAAGGGATTGCATACAGGACAGAAAAACATAGAAAATGCGAAGAAAATTCAGGGTAATGGAGAACGGCAATATAATTTGTTCTAGGCTTGGTGCGTTTGCTTCCGTAGGAATTTCTTACCTCAGGTGATTTGATGTGGTGTTTCTGCTAGTTTCGTACTGTAGTGTCCTGGTCTGTTTGGAATGATTTAGAAAACTTTTGCCCCAAGTTGATTACATTCAGTTTGTGCCTGTTTTTTGTATTTGAATGCCGTCAGAAAACAGTCTGGTACATGAACAGTACAGAGTCAACTTTTTTTCTTTGAATATGTACTAATTTGTAGCAATTTAGCTATCTGGCACAAAAAAAACAGTTTATATTACCAGACCTTGATACAACTTGTTTTCTTAATGAAGTTCAATTAACAGATAAAAGCCACCTTATAGAAATACTTCAGTAAATAATTGTCAAGCCTTTTGTCTTTCACCTTGTCCTTAAGTTTATTTTCATGATGTTAGAGACCTCTATAAGGTAATCATCTTGTAGCTTTTTGAATTATGCAACCATTGCATTCTCAAATGTTTGTTTGAAAACTGCAATGAAGGAATGGTCCTGTATTTGCATATGTGCATGTTCAGACCCAGGCATGAGTGACACCCAACCATTCTTGTTCCACAGCTGGTTGTGTTCAGAGAGGTAGAAGGTGGCTATTGCAGGTCTATGAAGTTGTTTTTGCAAATCCTGTGTTCCTAATGCTCATGAGATTTAGTCAAGTGACTGTAACTGTTATTTCATTTCATAATTTACGACAATGACGTACATTCCAAAAAAGAAAGTCTTTAAATGCATATCTAGGAATTCATTTTTCTTTTGTTGCTTACTGTTGAGGCTATTAATCTGTGGACTACTTTTTTTTTTCTTCTTCTCTTTTGGTTTTAATCCTGTTCAGTGCTAATGGTATGCTTGAAGTAATGTTGCCTTACCTTGTGTTTTGTTGTGGTATGTATATATATGTGTGTGTGTATATATTCATGGTATATTCTTATACATACCATAATAGAAATGCCCATGCAACCTCTCTGTGTGTTGCTAATAACATGTTAAGTGTTTGGTAACCTCTGTGGTTCATCTGAACTCATTTAACATTGTTGAATAGTCTAGTATATAATTTTCCATTCTGTAGTGATTTTAAATCCTTTGTGATGCATACACAAAGTCTGACTTCTGCTGTCCCACATTGCGCCAAACTGACGTTCATAGGCTGGAGTTGCACACTTATCTGAGTAGAAATGGGCTTGCTTGAAAGTGGCTGGTATGGACAAGTGTACTGATATAAGCAATAATATGCTGAAATGGACAAGCAGTTGGAGTGCGAGCTGTTTGGGAACCCTGTGTGTATCTTCCAGTGCGTTCTGGTTGTTAAGTCATAATATTGGTGACTGTCTTTGCATATGATGGTTAGATGTAAGCCAGTGTGGTTATATATATGTAGAATAGCATCTGTATTCTGTGTTTAAAAAAGTCTGAAGTTTCCATTGCCAAGTATAGTCTATGACTGCCTTGATCATTCTTTTTCGAAGTGATTTCAAGTATTAGCTTCCATGCCTTGAAATCCAGTTAAGCAAAGACAAAATTTGAGGCAATTAGAACAAAAGCAATCATTCTGATATAGTGAATAGAGTTAACACTGAGAACCTCCTTCACTGTGTTCTTTTTGTTGCTATGGACTACAACTAGGAAATAGGTTAAAAACGAGTAGATTAAGGAAGCATGACTTAAGCATGAATTTCCACTAACGTGAAATTTAAAAAAAATCATATTCATAGTATTAGTACTAACCATGATTTCCAAAAGTTGTTTCAGTCCTTTACCATTTCTATTCAGATTTGATTCTTATAAGCAGTCCTAGAGGCATAACTCTTAAGTGTTTGAATTCTCACTGCTGGTCAAACTTGCTAAGTTCAGGCCTTCAGATTCTCCCTTCTCCTGTCCCACTTGTTCTAAAAAGGACGTGGAACTGTTGGAACAAGTCCAGAGGAGGGCCATGAGGATGATCAGGGGACTGGAGCGCCTCCCGTATGAAGATAGGCTGAGAAAGTTGGGGCTGTTCAGCCTGGAGAAGAGAAGGCTGCGTGGAGACCTCAGAGCAGCCTTCCAATACCTGAAGGGGGCCTATAGGGATGCTGGGGAGGGACTCTTCATTAGGGATTGTGGTGAGAGGACAAGGGGTAATGGGTTTAAACTTAAACAGGGGAAGTTTAGATTGTATATGAGGAAGAAATTGTTTACTGTAAGGGTGGTGAGGCCCTGGAATGGGTTGCCCAGGGAGGTTGTGGATGCTTCATCCCTGGCGGCATTCAAGGTGGGGTTGGACATAGCCTTGGATGGCATGGTTTAGTGGGAGGTGTCCCTGCCCATGGCAGGGGGGTTGGAACTCGATGATCTTGAGGTCCTTTCCAACCCTAGCTATTCTATGATTCTATGTGGCTAAACTTTATTGTTCTGATTCAAGATCACCTGTTTCTGCTGGAAAAAAACCCAGCAAAAGTATAAAATCAGTGTCATAGGTCCCTTCATGCCAACTTTATTACACCTTTATCTTTACCACTGTTGCAAAATACAACATAAAGTTTGCTGTTGGTTTTTTGTTGTTGTTTTTTGTTCATTTTTTTTTTTTTTTTTTTTTTTTTTTTCTCACCAAGGCCGTTAGTGACAGGTTGAGGAGCAACAGTTTCATACTGAAAGATGCTACATGTATGTTGGACATCAGAAAAATGTTTATTGCAATGAGGTTGGTGAGGCGCTGGCACAGGTTTCCCAGAGAAATTGCGGCAGTTTCACTATGGAGTCTTTGTTTAAGGGCTATGGCCTGTATCATAGAATCATAGAATAATTAGGGTTGGAAAGGACCTTAAGATCGTCTAGTTCCAACCCCCCTGAAGTATCGAGTTGCTACATTTTTGATAGAACATTATGGAAGAATTGTAAAATTGCATTTTGATTGTGAAAAAGACTGTTTCTTTGTCAGAGGTCAACCTAAAATGAGCAGTAGAAGAGGCGAGCACTTTGCCATGTTTCTGGCATTTAGCAGTGAAAATAATTTATGTTTTTTGCTCCTGCATATTTCTGCTGCATGATCTCTTGACTTAGTAAAACTTGAGTTGTGCTACTCTAGTTGTACTAAGTGCCTGTAAGTATTGTCTGTACAGGCTGTTTTTGTTTTTCATCTGCAAAACTAATTGCTTCCAGTGGGAATTCCTATTAAAAAAAAATGGAGATTTATTTAAAAGTGCGTCTTTTATTCTGAAGACTTTTTTCCTGTTTTTTCTTTTATTTAAAAAATATTTTTGATCCTAAACTGCTCATAGCAGGCTTCCCTATTGTGGCCTATGAATGAATTGGAGAATGAACTTCATTAAAATAATTTCTCCATAGCTCTTATATATCTGTAGGGACTTGGAAGTTTGTAATTTCTGAAGCAATACTGCTGATGTTCTTTAAGCATTCCTAGTTTTTGTTTTCAGTGTATTTGAGTGAAATTGAAGTCTCATTATAGGCTTAAAATAAATAAGACTTTTCATGGGACTTATGTATTGGCTCATTTTGAATATATCCTGCATTTTCATCAGCCAATGCCAACTTAACGCTTTCCATTTTTAGATATTTTTAATATTTTTTTAACTTGGGTTTTGTCCTGCAAAGCAATGGGGTGTTAGAATAAAAATCTCAGTATTTTTCTATATGTTGAGTTTTCTTATTATTCTTGTGATGTACAGAAAAATGTACTCATAAAAGCCTGACAGAGAAGAGCATCTCTTGAAATTATGATGAGGTAAGGTTGCTGTGATAAAAATTATGATAGAAGGTCTCAGAAGACTGTTTGTTCCTTTGTCTGTTCAGACAAGCAGTATGCGTACTTTCTCTTGTGTGAGGTATCCCAAAAATAGTGGAAAATGGCAGTGGATTCATCTTGTTCCCCCATGAATTACATGTTTATTTTTTACTTTACTTTTGGAAGGAAAATATCCTTGGGTTAACAGGATTGTGCTGGTTTTGTTTGGTTTGGTGGCTATGTGTTAGTTCAGTTTAGTGTCTTGTTTATATTTATAAAGCTGTTGCATTAAAGAAGACAGCTATGACTTAATTAAGAGCCCTTACTTAAGGTCTTCTGTAAGAAATCCTGTTGGTTTAAATCTTTCTGAAATTAAAGAATAAATTCTTGAAGAACTGAGTTGCAGTGCTTATTTGAAACCTTACTTCTCTTATTCTTGTGGAAGAGAACTGATTTGAGAGACTGAACATTTTGAAAAACTTGTAAATGTTATGCTGATATTTAAAGCTTGATATGCCAGGTTTGTCAGCTGAATTGTCTGGTGCTCTGACTTTTGCTTGCCACATATCACACAGAGTTTCTGTGGAGTAAAATGTGGCATAGCTAAAAGAAAAATGTAAAATCATGGATCTAAGTGTGTATTCCTCTTGCAACCAATTGCAGCTGGAACAATCAATTGCTATAGTTTTTTTGAACTCCCCTGGTAAAAATTTGGGAATGGATTCTTTTCATTGGCATTCTAACCTTATAAATTTTTTTTTTTTTTTTTTTACACATCCTTTTAAATTTCTTCCCTCAGTTTACCCAGGAAAGATAAATTTTCACTTAGTACACAGTCGAGGACAACATTAGTGCAATTCCAGGAACTACAGCTGTGATTAAAATTACAAACTGTTGTAAGATTTTTGATGTATGCTGTTATCATTACTGTTTTATTTCCTGCTCTGCATGCTGAAAGTAACATGGGCGATGATTTTATGTTGCGTTGAAAGAATATGATACTGAGCTATGTGAACATGTAGCAGGTAATAAAAACCTGGATCAAAAAGGTTTTGTTTAAAAAAACAAAACAACATTTATATGATGCCAGCCATTTTTCTATTTTTAGCTATTGTTCCAGTAACTAGGTTCACATATATCAAATGCAAACAGTACTTTCCAGATAACAAGATATTCTGGCTCAGGACTTTCTTTTCTTCTAAGGGGAGCAGGGAGAGGTTGGTTTCTTTATTTTTATAATTCTGTGAACAAGTCAAAGCATCTAAGAGGCAAACTGAAACATCTTAGACTGCACAGTTTTATGATTAATCAGGAGCAAGTCAGTGCTGCGCTGAAAGGGGCATACTGCAGTTGCTTTTGTGCTGACACAGTGAATTGTTGGAAGGCTACTCTGATTGAACACTTAACAGTCTCTGCCAGGTTAGCTTTCAGCCAGAGCAATTTCTTGTTCCAGTTCATCCGGTTGCACAAACTATATAGTTCTGGACAAAGCGAAGGTGGGAATGAGCAGTGACCTGGAGAGACAGTCTTTTAGCAGAAGCAGCAGTTTCTGTGAGATTAAGTTGAAGCTGTTACCCCTGCATTTCATGCTGGCTAGCTTATCTGTGGAGGTCTTTATCACTAATTTCATGTCATTTGTAACGGTAGGAAGGGGTAAACTACTGTAGGTTCTGTGGCTGGAAGTGATTTAGAAGCTTTGCAAGCAGCTATGGCTTTGGAGTCATTTGCTTGTTCTTCAGGAGACATAGGCACAGTCTCCTGACACCTGACAAATTGACTGTAACTTTTATTGTTCCTGGTGTATGGCATCCGTATATTTTAGGCCTGAAAACTCAGTCATGTGAGTAACTGTTCCTTGGTGTCCTGGGTTCAGCAGTGGCAGTCATTTTTTTTTCTTCTTCTTGGTAGCTGGTGCAGCGCTGTGTTTTTGATCTTGGGCCTGGGAACAGCGCTGGTAACACCAGTGTTTTCAGTTACTGCTTGGTGATGTTTAGGCTGGCCAAGGACTTTGTGAGTCTCATGCTCTGCCAGGGAGGAGGGGAAGCCGGGAGGAAGGAGAGACAGGACACCTGACCCAGACTAACCAAAGAGGTTATTCCATACCACAGCACGTCATGTCCAGGATGTAGAAATGGAGAGCAGAGACCCGGAAGGGTGGTGAGGGTGCACGGTGGGGGGTGCACTGGTGGGGGTGCACTGCGTAGTCGGGCTTGATACTGGATGGTGAGAAATTGTATTCCTTTCCCTTGTATTTTCTCTTGTCATTATTATTATTGGTGGTAGCAGTAGTGATTTGTGTTATACCTTGGTTACTAAACTGTTCTTATCTCAACCTGTGGGAGTTGCATTCTTTCGATTCTCCTTCCCATCCCTCCAGGAGCGGAGGGAAGAAAGAGTGGGGAGTGAGTGAGTGAGCAAAACTGTGCGTGGCTGAGAAGCTTAGACCACGACACTTGGCTTTCTGCTTTTCAGGGAAGCCAAACACTTCCGTGTCTCTTCCCAGAATCCCTGCTTGTGGATTGTCCTACGAAAGCTGTTAGCTGAAGTGTTTAGAGAACGCTGATGTTGTGAAAAGCATTGTGGAAAAGTACTGCAGAAGAGTCTTTTAAGGGTGTAAGTACTACCAGGTTTGAAGGTTTTGAAAGGTTGTCATTTCAGTTTTGGAAAATAAAAAATGGATGTAGTTGGAGTAAGGAGGTACTGCAAATTAGTGTGAAGTTATTTCTCTTTGACTCCCTACTTCTATCTCATGCCACAGTACCTTGCAATATAGTGGTTGGCCCCCTAAATTGCATAATCTCATGCCAAGATTTCTTAGTAAGTATGCAGGAAGAGTAACTGAGTTTTCCTTCAGCTGAGTACTTGGAACACTTTTAATAACAAGTTTTAGAAGTCTTGTAAAGTGTGCAGATGGAAAATACCTTTTCAGTATAATTTCAGTAAGAAAGAGTAGGGTAAGAACAGAAGGAGAAAGCAGGTTGCAGGGAACAGGTTTATACTATCCCCACCAAACCACTTTTCTGTTAGCAGAGGTCAGTGTTTCTGCAGTTACCAGACAAGGACATTCTGAGTAGAAGAAACTCTTCAATATTGGTGCACTTACTCTTTGTTAATACCTAGGGAGACCCACTCCTTGGTAGGTGGTGACCTTAGCAGTTGTGGCAGTCTTGTTTTCAAAGATGGTAACCAGACTTCCATTCCTGGTTAGCTTTCTAGATGGGATCCCCAGTAACCTGATGACGGAAACATGGGAATCTAAAAGAAGGTGACCCCTATCTCCCTGAAGGGAGATAACAGTATTCAGGTTTATTGCTGGCAACTACTGTTTAGATCTTTCTCACTCAACTTTTAAAAAGGTGGGTATTCCATAAGATTGGGTACTTAAATTTGTAGTTGTGGGCTTTGAGCATAGTCTGTCAGCTGGTTTTGCTCTTAATGGAAGCTTGGTTTCACTGCTTTAAGGTCATATGCTTAGTGAACATTGCTGGTGTTAGGAAAAACAACCCTTTCCAAATCTGGAATGTGCAGCTGAGCAGTGATGTGCACTGCCTGATCAGCTGATGAAATGTCGGTTTGGATGTGTGATTTTTGTAAATGACTTCCAGATGTTACAGTTGCCAGCTGAATGTCTCAAGACTGCACTGTTAGGTCTAGATTATGAAACAAAATGGATGAAATATGCAGAAGATAAACTAATGAGCCTATAATTGGAATGGCCACTTGCCCTCCTCCTTTACTATGTCAAACTACTCACTAAGCAATGACAGAATACTGTAATTAAAGGGTAAATAATACTGTAAATAAAGGGTACCTGCATTAATTCATAGCCTGCAAAGCACTTGAATGGCCTAACAGCTAACACCAAGCAATTGTCTGTGTAGCTGCTGTGTAAGGATCTTTGGGTTTTTCTTTATTTCTCTTAAACTTCTTTGTACTAAAACATGACTATTATGATACTAGAACTGAAATCCAATTACTGACAATATTGTCTTTTTAAGCAGTAAAAAGGAAAGTTTGTTTTGAATTTGTCTCAGAATTTTCATGGAATCTCTAAATAAGAATTTTTTTATTTGAAAAAAATTCTTTATGGGTTTGAAATCTTCATACTTGTTGAGGAATGGGTTCAGCTTGAAAGCCGTGTTTGATTTATCTCTCTTTATTTTCCGCAGGAAGTACTGACATAACCATGATAGAAGACAAAGGTCCACGAGTGGCTGACTATTTTGTGGTGGCAGGACTCACTGATACAGATACTGCAACCCTCCTGGACCAAGAAATAAGCCGACATGAAACAAAATCAGCTGGTCCGAAAGCTCCAATTACTGATATTGCTGTGATAATTAAATCAGCCGGTGAAACTGTCCCAGAGGGATACACCTGTGTTGAAGCCACCCCTACAGCCCTTCAAGCCAACTTAAACTATGGAAGTCTAAAGAGTCCTGAACTTTTTCTTTGTTACAAGAGAGGACGAGACAAACCACCTCTTACTGACATTGGGTGAGATTCCTATAACAATTCAGTTCCTCCTTCAATAATGATTAAATCTTGCTCTTCACAGATGATGAAAACAGATGTGGGAAGCTTTTAAAAACATGTCTCTGAATCTGTATTGCTTCTTATGTGAATCTGTAGTATTTTCTTTATGAAATACGTTGAAAAAAGTGTCATTCTTCTGAAGAACTTGTCATTTTAAAATGAATGATAATATTTTACTTAAAAATATATGATATATGTATAAAGAGAAATAGAAGGAGCAAATTAAGTTCTCTGATGCAGTTTGATGAAAGGTGAAAGAATAATACAAAATTAATTTACAGAGATGGTAGAGTAAAAATGCAGAAATATAACATGCTTAATCTGAAAGTGATGACTAAAGAAGACAAAAATTATCACTTTCTGGAATTCACTTCAGTGCTTAAGATAAAAGGCATTACTTAAAGATGGTAGGACACTGTAACAAAGTTCTCAAATTGTGCGTCTATCTGGAATCTTGTAGCCTGCCTTACTGTCACATCAGAGTATTTGTAGGGTTGCTCGCAAGTTCTGACACGCTGCAAACACTGGATTATGTGGTCTCTTGGTAACTCTAGTCATGCTTGTATTTTACAAACAATGGGTTTTGATGCCTGAGGCATAAATTCCTAAAGAGTTACTAGTACTTTGAAAACTGTAGATATAGTCAAGCTTCAAGTTCAATGCTTAATAAAGCAGGGGGCAACCGGCAGGGAAGATCTGACATAATTTCGTTACTTACAGGGTACTGTATGTAAGTGTTAGGTCAAGATCACAAAATCCCCTAAGATCTTGAGGCAGTGAGTATTATAGTCTGTGCTACTAGCGTATTGACGTAATGCTGAATCCGTAATAAGGCATGCAGCACTACAGTGCTGTTTAAGTTGCTCTATATAGCGCTTCTGTCATTTGGATAAAGACAATGTAGAATTACTGGGGATGCTATGAGAAACAAAATGGAACATGGGTGAGGGGAGCTGTTACAGTGGTGGCAAAATAATGAATGTGTGTGTTTTTCCTTATTTACTTATTAAAAAGGTAGTTAAGTTCAGCCTGGAGAAGAGAACGCTCCAAGAAGACATTAAAGCAAGCAGCCTTCTAGTACCTAAAGGGAGCCTACAAGAAAGCTAGAAAAGGGACCTTTCACAAGGGGTTGGACACGGGAAAATGGCTTTAAACTGACAGAGGGGAGATGTAGGTTAGACATTAGGAAGCAATTCTTTGCTGTGAGGATGATGAGACACTGGAACAGGTTGCCCAGAGAAGCTGTGGCTGCCCCACCTCTGGCAGTGTTCAAGGCCAGGTTGAACGGGGGCTTTGAGCAACCTGCTCTCGTGGAAGGTGTCCCTGCCTGTGGCATGGGGGTTGGAACCAGATGATCTTTAAGGTCCTTTCTGACTCAAACTATTCTGTGATTCTGTTATTACTAAGTAATGCAACTTATACTTGCATTGTCTAAGTAAAGAAATGCTTTGCCTTTTTTTTTTTTTTTTAGCTACAATGTGAAGCTTTAGCTTGGTTAGTGGTTCTTTGCTAAGGACCCATCTCTTCTCATTTTTGTCTTTCTTACAGAGAAAGGATCTAAGATGTAGATGAAACTGCAGGTTGCATTTTGCTTAAAATGAAACTTCATTGAAGTTGATAGAATAATGTAGCAAATGAGGTGTATGTAGGATCTAGGCCAAAGTATTAGCTCACAGAAGAAGGAAACAATTCTTACCCTGATCAGTATTAATTAATAATAGTTAGGCAAAGGCAGGCACTGGGAAGTTGAAACAAGTAGGAGTAAACTTACCCTTTCAGGGTGGACTTTGTATATACATGTTATATATTTATGTCATGTTAAATATTTCATACATCACTTCTGAATGCTTTTTTCTGAATCATTAAAATAATTGTTTAATTTGAGTGATCCATGGATGTTGGTTTTCATCTGTTTCCTTGTTTTCTTAAATTTGATACTGTGCATGAGGTCAGGAAATGGTATGGTTTTAATAATACCTCTGGTGGTATACGTGTAGGGGTGAGAGTTACTTTCATTTTTGTTTTGCTTTTGGTGGGAAGTGACCTCACTGGTACCAGTCTTGAACACTGGTCAGCCCTTTACCTCTTAGAAGTACTTGTACGACTGAGAAATTCTTCAGTCTTTAAGTATCCTCCTGAGAAAACTTGTAAACCTATTACACTGAAATGCTGAAATAGTGGGATTAATATGATTTTCTTTCTCAAAAGCTGTCAGCTGACAAGTGTTTCTGGAATAACTTGAAATTCATGGATTTAATTTAAAATACATGAGATTGGAATAAAACTGAACTGAAACATCCATCGGAGACGCTTTGTTAATAGTCTTTCATGATTAATGTAATTGATTTTTTTTCTTTTTTTTTTTTCAGTTCATTGGCTGGTTTTGGGGCATTTATTTGTTTGTGATGATTAGACTCTCTACAGCCAAACCCATTATTGAAGACAAGAATGTTGTCCTCGATGAGCTAACTGAATAAATTTATGTGGCAGCTTGGTAGCTACATCAATATACTCACAACTCATCTGATTTCCTTGCTTTATTAGAGTATTCTAGGACTGAAGTTCATGTATATCCTCAATACTATGACAATATATATGTATTCAATACTACAACATACTACTACTACAACAAGATAGACATTCAGTCTGGAGAAGAGAAGGCTCTGGAGAGACCTTATAGCAGCCTTCCAATACCGAAAGGAGACCTACAAGAAATCTGGAGGGAGACATTTTACAAGGGCATGTAGTGATGGGACAAGGGGGAATAGCTTTAAACTTATGGGGTTGATTTAGATTAGATATTAGAAAAAAATTCTTCACTATGAGGGTGGTGAGGCACTGGCACAGGTTGCCCAGAGAAACTGTAGCTGCCCCACCCCTGGCAGTGTTCAAGAACAGGTTAGATACGGCTTGGAGCAACCTCGGTTAGTGGAAGGTGTCCCTGGAGGTTGGAACTGGATGATCTTTAGGGTCTCTTCCAACCCAAACCATTCTGATTCTATGATTTGTTCGGTGGAATCAGAATAAACAGTAATATTTGCATATTCCAGTTTAAATATAGATAGTAGTATTTAAGTAATTTGGGAAGTTAATGATACATATTTTTATTAGAAAATTCTGAGAATTGTTGGATCTGGAAAAAGGCTTTTTTTCTTTTAACTTATACACACGACTTTTTGAAGTTTTCAACCATACGTACTAGTAGTCTGTTAAACACTTACCTGAGAGTACTTATGGATAGTAGAAGATGCGTTCCCTCATGATTTTTTATTTTAAAGTAAGGTTGTGTTGGACCAAATGTGGGAAGCTGCAGGTCACAAGATACAAAGTTTTAATGTGTTACTTTTATTCTAAATGTTGTCATAAATTGTAGCATTCATTTGAAGGTGAAAAGTACTCTGCACATATTGCAGGAAATCAGGCAAATGTATCCGTTGCTATTTGGCTGAGGAATAGGAAGTAAAGCTTGCCTTATCATAGCATCTGTGCGTTAAAACTATGCAGTGATGTATGGTTTGACTTCTACATAACTTCTCATGGTCAGTTCCTAATAGCTTTATGTTTGGGAAAGGTCGGAGTGTAAAGTTTTAGCTTATGTAGGTATACATTCTGGTTTCTAGGAGTGTGGTTAACTGTAGTTATTATTTCTTCCATTTTTACAGAATGAAGTATTAGTTTGTCTCTCTTTTCTTCCCCCCCCCCCCCCCCCCCCCCCCCCTTCCTGTAAGGAATGTTATTCAGACTATAAATGTCAATGATTACTGGGTTTGTTTGTAGAGTTTTTGTTTGGTTGTGTATTTTTCTGTACAGTTTAATCTGAGAAGCAGGCATCTATCTTCTGTTGATCTTTTCCAGTAGTATTCCTTAAAAAAAGAAAAAGCTTGAAATTACTTTCCAGACATTCTACGGATGGAAATAATTTCTAAGAAATTATCAGGCATCATGTTTACAAGCAATTCAAGGCTTCCTTTGTATTTAATTTTCATTGGTAATGCAGCATTCCTACCTAGTTCTATTACAAAATCCTTTTCAGTATGGCTTGATTTTATTTTCCCATAGCTGTGATTTGTTCCCACAGAGATTTCTTACAATATTTAAATACATTCTTTGCCTCAAATCATGCATGATAAAAGACAAGATACAAAATGCTCATTAGAATGTTGCAGTGATGACGTAGAATGTTAATGGATGGACAATTTGTGTGAATTTCTCCAACTAACTTTACATATCTTTGTGCATAATATTTTGTTTCCTTCCTGTCTTCAGAGTTCTGTATGAAGGGAAGGAACGCATCATTGCAGGCTGTGAGGTGATTCAAGCTACTCCTTACGGTCGTTGCGCTAATGTTAACAACAGTTCGGCTTCTTCTCAACGGATCTTTATCACATATCGAAGGGCTCCTCCAGTACGACCTCAGAATTCATTGGCAGTGACAGATATTTGTGTTATTGTTACGAGCAAGGGAGAAACACCTCCTCACACGTTCTGCAAAGTTGATAAGAATTTAAATTGTGGTATGGTGAGTATGTAAAAGCTTGAGTCTTTTATTTTTTTATTTTTTTTTCTTTAAACACAAAGGAGTAGCTCCCTGAACTCTTCTTAACACCCTCACGGTTGTGCTGTATCACTGCCTACATTGTAATTCTTTCATTATATATAGCATGTGTGAGACTTCAGTTTTGTAGGTTTTGTTGCTCTGATTTCCTTTCATGTTAGGAATCCTCCATACTGATTACTCACTACTTCAGTTTGCATATTCATTTCTAGGTGCTATTTAGGAGTAGTGTGATGGATTTTTTAATTATTACTCTTATTGTTGTTCCCCTGGTCACCCCCCCTTAGTGATGCTTACACTCGGGATGAATCACAAATGCTTTTTTCTTAGTTATTAATAATGCCTGTGTTACTGAGATGTGTGAGAATCATAATTACTGCTTACGGTTTCTTTTTATTTTTTTTTTCAATCAGTTCACTTTATTTAGTCTGTTTAACATTTAGTTTACTCATACAAAAATAAGTGATTTTTTTTGAACGGTGGAGTGTATTTAGGCAAACTGCAAAAAAAACACTATGTAAATAACCACTTTATTGATAAAAGGTTAAAGTGCTGATGTTTAGAATTTCACTTCCACAGATGGGGTTCACAAAAGAGTCTGTTCTTAAATAATGAGAAAATGAAGCTGCAAATTAACAAAAGCTTCACTTTTCCCTATTCCATTGGAATAAGTCAGGGAGTAGTGTAGTAGTGTGATTGTTTTATGTAAATCCTGTAATCTGTAAAAAATGTAGAAAGAGTGAATGCTTGATTTTATGATTTACACGCACTCAACAGCAAACCAGTTGTTTTATTCTGTAATGCTCTTTATTTAAATGTCTGCTTTTTTTGTAAATGGGAATATGTTCAAATGTGTATACTTGGTTTCTCTGCTGCCCATGTCATCTTTGCTGGTTTTGAAATGAAACTTGTGTCTTCCAGTGGGGTTCCAGTGTATACCTCTGTTACAAGAAGTCAGTGCCAGCTTCTAATTCTTTAGCATATAAAGCTGGTAAGTAATTTTACAGACATACTGTCTAAACATACTAACAGAAGGATTCACGTGTGTTGTTGAAATAAAATAATTTTAAAGGTTTAAGTGCTATCTGTCAGAATTCTGTTCCTAGAACATGTCAGTTGAAATCAACTGTAATGACTTCCTTGATTACCTCACTTTTTTCCGGGAAAAGATATTAATAAAAAAAACAACTGAATAGGAATACATTATTTTGTATTAATTTAGTTCTTATCATGACAGACTTAGGCGCTGCAGTGAAAAACTTAAAAGCATTTCAGATGTAAAAAAGACTTCGTACTTCTTGTGTTGGTGAGGATGGAGAAAGAGTGATTAAAAATTCTATTCAACCTTACTCATATTTCTTTATATGTCTCACAGCTAGTGCAACATCTTTCATTTAATTTGAAAGTGAAATCATAGAATCATAGATTCATAGAACAGTTAGGGTTGGAAAGGACCTCAAGATCATAGAGTTCCAACCACCCCGCCATCGGCAGGGACACCTCCCACTAAACCATGCCATCCAAGGCTATGTCCAGCCCCACCTTGAACGCCGCCAGGGATGAAGCATTCACAACTTCCTTGGGCAACCCATTCCAGGGCCTCACCACCCTTACAGTAAACAATTTCTTCCTCATATCCAATCTAAACTTCCCCTGTTTAAGTTTAAACCCATTACCCCTTGTCCTCTCACCACAGTCCCTAATGAAGAGTCCCTCCCCAGCATCCCTATAGGCCCCCTTCAGGTATTGGAAGGCTGCTCTGAGGTCTCCACGCAGCCTTCTCTTCTCCAGGCTGAACAGCCCCAATTTTCTCAGCCTATCTTCATACGGGAGGCGCTCCAGTCCCCTGATCATCCTCATGGCCCTCCTCTGGACTTGTTCTAACAGTTCCATGTCCTTTTTATGTTGCGGACACCAGAACTGCACACAATACTCCAAGTGAGGTCTCACGAGAGCAGAGTAGAGGGGCAGGATCACCTCCCTCGACCTGCTGGTCACACTCCTCTTGATGCAGCCCAGGATACGGTTGGCTTTCTGGGCTGCAAGTGCACACTGCCAGCTCGTGTTCATTTTTTCATCAACCCACACCCCCAAGTCCTTCTCCGCAGGGCTGCTCTGAATCTCCTCTCCGCCCAACCTGTAACTGTGCCTAGCATTGCTCCGACCCAGGTGTAGGACCCTGCACTTGGCATGGTTAAACTTCATCAGGTTGGCATCAGTCCACCTCACAAGCGTGTCAAGGTCCCTCTCGGTGGCATTCCTTCCCTCCAACATATCAACCAAGCCACACAGCTTGGTGTCATCGGCAAACTTGCTGAGGGCACACTCAATCCCACTGTCCATGTCACTCACAAAGATGTTGAACAAGACCGGTCCCAACACCGATCCCTGAGGAACACCACTCGTTACTGGTCTCCAGCTGGACATTGAGCCACTGAGCACTACTCTTTGCGTGCAGCCATCCAGCCAGTTCTTTATCCACCGAGTGGTCCATCTATCAAATTGATGTCTCTCCAACTTAGAGACAAGGATGTCATGTGAGACAGTGTCAAAGGCTTTACACAAGTCCAGGTAAATGACATCAACTGCTCTGCCCCTGTCCATCAGTTCCATAGCCCCTTCATAGAAGGCCACCAGATTGGTCAGGCAGGATTTCCCCTTAGTGAAGCCATGCTGGCTGTCACCAAGCACCTTGTTGGTTTTCATGTGCCTTAGCATGCCTTCCAGGATAATCCGCTCCAAGATTTTGCCAGGCACAGAGGTGAGACTGACTGGTCTGTAATTCCCTGGCTCATCCATTTTCCCCTTCTTAAAAATGGGGGTTATATTTCCCTTTTTCCAGTCATCGGGAACTTCACCTGACTGCCATGATTTTTCAAATATGATGGACAGTGGCTTAGCAACTTCATTTGCTAGCTCCTTCAGGACCCGTGGATGGATTTCATCCGGTCCCATGGACTTGTATACATTCAGGTTCCTAAGGTGGTCCTGAACAAGATTCTCTCCCACAGTGGGCCCAGGCTCCCCACCCTCACCGTCCCCGCGTCTGCCTTCCAAGACTTGGGTGGTGTTGTCAGAGCATTTGCCGGTAAAGACTGAGGCAAAGAAGTCATTAAGAACCTCAGCCTTCTCCAAATCCAGGGTAGTCAGTTCTCCCGATAGCTTCTGGAGAGGGCCCACAGTGTCCCTAACCTGTCTTTTATTGGCAATGTACCTATAAAATCCCTTCCTGTTCTCCTTAACATCCCTAGCCAATTTTACTTCTAAGTGGGCCTTAGCTTTCTGAACCTGGTCCCTAGCTTCGCGGACAACATCCCTGTATTCTTCCCAGGCCGCCTGACCTTGCTTCCACATTTTATAAGCCTCTTTTTTCCTTTGAATTTTGCTCAGCAGCTCCTTATCCATCCAAGGAGGTCTCCTGGCCCTCCTGCTAAACTTTCTTCTAGTTGGGATGCATTGCTCCTGAGCTTGCAGCAGGTGATCCTTGAATATCAACCAACAGTCTTGGGCCCCCTGCCCTCTAGGGCTGTATCCCATGGAACCTTACTGAGCAGGTTCCTGAAGAGGCCAAAGTCTGCTCTCTTGAAGTCCAGGGCAGTGAGCTTGCTGCACGCTCTTCTCACTGTCCTGAGGATCTCAAACTCGACCATCTCATGATCGCTGCAATCAATGCTGCCCTGGAGCGTCACATTCCCAACCAGCCCTTCCCTGTTGGTGAGGACGAGGTCAAGCATGGCACCTCTCCTTGTCGGCTCCTCTATTACTTGCAGAAGGAAGTTGTCTTCCACACAATCGAGGAACCTTCTGGATTGCTTGTGCTGGGCCGTACCATCCCTCCAACAGATATCAGGGTGGTTGAAGTCTCCCATGAGAACAAGGGCCTGCGAGCGTGAGGCTGCTCCTATCTGCCTATGGAGCGCTTCGTCCAGCAAGTCCCCTTGGTCAGGCGGTCTGTAACAGATCCCCATAATAATGTCACCCATCGCTGTTTTCCCTTTAACCCTGATCCACAAACTCTCTGTCAACTGCTCACCTGTCCCCAGACAGAGTTCCATACTCTCTAGCCTATCTCTAACATAAATAGCAACTCCCCCTCCCCGTCTGCCTGGCCTGTCTTTCCTGAAGAGAAATACGTTTCTTCCCTTCAGTTCCACAGCTATTCAGTTGTATTTTATTTGAGTAGAGTAGGAAATATTCTGAACAATAAGCAAGAAAAGGTCTTTTCTTTTAAATCTGGCTTGTATAATTTTTTAATGCATTGCCACAATTTTTTTAATTCTTACTTTTTTCTAAACAAGTCCAAAAAAAACTTTCAAAAGAGATTTTACTGAGCATTAAACGCGCCAAAATTCTTTGAAAGAAGTAAACTACCAAGTAGAAGTGGAAAGCATAGATAATGAAGTGAATGTACCATAAAATAAGCTAGATGAGCTACAACAGTAAACCAGTGCTTGTGTGCCTATTTTCTACCAGCAAGCATTAGATCTGTTTCTGAAAACTGAATAAACATTTTGTTTAAACTGAACATATCGACTGATTAGAAGAAAACATGGGCAGTCAGCTAGTCATCCTATTTTCAATGAGGTATTGCTGTTGTTTTGACAGTAGATAAATTTACAGCTTCTTCATAGGAATTTTTTTATAATAAATACCATTCCAATAGCACATTTAAATAGCACAGATAATTCCCAACTGGTTTAAGGTAAAAATCTTCACTGGTTAGTTTTTATTATGTACTGTTTTTTAAGCAGTTACCAAAAGGAATTGTTTCAATATTCATACACAATTTTAAAATTATTACTTGGATGACTTAGGTTTACTGTCAAATGATATATTACATCTGCAGAAGAAGAAAGTCTTCAGTTATTAAGTGCAGATAATCAGTAGACTTTGCTGTGTATGATGGAAAATATATTTAGGACTTGCAGAGCAAATATACTTACTTTTCCTTCTCCCATTCTGAAGGCTTAATTTTTAGATATCCTCAAGAGAACTATGAGTCATTCCCACTGTCGGAATCTGTACCTCTCTTCTGCCTTCCTATGGGAGCTACTATTGAGTGCTGGGACCCTCAAACCAAATATCCACTACCAGTGTTCTCAACATTTGTACTGACCTGCTCTTCTGCAGAAAAGGTATGGCTCTGTGCTGTGACTAGTTTTTGTTTTTAGTTCAAGTGGCTGCTGAGGAGATAAATAGGTGTTGTTTCTGTGATATTTGGGAAATACTACAGAATAAATTGTTAAATACTTCCTTTATGAAATTCTATTTCTTAAGCCTTCATATAAGATAGAAGTAAACCAGAACAGGGAATAGCTAGAAATACCTTAAAAGCCACCTCTTTGTGAATCTGTGTGATTGGACTCTAGGTATCTATGTAGGTAGCTATGTGTGTGCATAGGAAAATAGTTACCAGGAAACAGCAGGGTGGAGAGGAGAAAAGTATGTGATGATAGGCAGCATGCAAGGGTCTCTGAAGAACTGATGAGGTCCTGAGACCAGTGATCCTGTTTAATTGCCATGTCTACTGAATCTGTATAAGGTCACCAGCACACACAGGTACCAAAAATGTGTTACTTGGCTCAGCCCACATGTGTGAAGGCAGTGTCTGCTCTACACAGGCAGAGACTACAGGATTATAGGTACACCTGATAAAGCAGGGGAGCCCTTGCCTGGGCTCCCGGCTGCTGCTTCAGCTGGTCAACTGTGTGTGTCTCTGTATGTGAACCACGAGGGAATAAGTGATTGTGATTTGCTCTCTGTGACTAATAAACAGCAGTTTGGCTTGATTAGTAATAACAGCTCAGCTTCCACTCTGCCTCAGTCCCCTATCAGTTAAATACATGTATTTCTCTGTTTCTGAACAAGAAAAGTATTTCTCTGATATATTAATACTTCTTTTGCAAGGAGGAGTGCAGTAGTTGGCAGGTTTTTTTCTCAGAGAGAATGTATACTGTGATATCCGTCTTTCCCTGTTTTCCTTTTGCTAAGCTTGTCACAATCATTCAGTTATTTATGAAACTCTGACAAATAGGGAAGGAATATTAGAAAAGGTCAGTCACTATTTAGCGTGATAAAATGAGTGAAGTCAAAACTTAAATAATGCTTGCTATCATTTGGTGTTGTAATGATAGAGGAGTTCACTGAACTCAAGCATTTCACGAGGGTTGTTTTCTTGGTTTGTTTTACCATAACAGTTAATGGACAGAGTTCTGTCAGTGTGCAGTTTGGTTCCTTCTGTTTCAATTCACGGAGTATGAATACTTTTTTGAGAAAAGTGCAGTGCAAAAGAGGAAGAGAGGCACAAGAATCCAAAGTATTTGTTTATAAGGATACTTGGTGGTTTTACGTAAATGAAATGGTACTATAGTATGTGTACAAACACCAAAGATTCAGCAATGCTTCAAAAGTTCTAACCCAACCTCCTGTTAAATACTGGGTCTGCTCAGCTGGTTTTCATTTTTTAGGTTTATGGTGCTGCTATTCAGTTTTATGAGCCTTATCCCCGGGAGCTGCTAACAGAAAAACAACAATTGCAGCTGGGTCTCCTGACAGCTGTGGAGAGGAAAGTGATTACTTCCAAGTCCATCAATTCCAACAAATGCATCTGCCTTCTCTCACACTGGCCTTTCTTTGAAGCATTTAGAAAATTTCTTATGTTCATCTACAAACTGTCTGTCTCTGGACCTCATCCTCTTCCCATTGAAAAGTACGTAAAACGTTTTTCAAGTGCAAGTGGGAAGGCAGTTATATGAGCTCAAGAAATCAGGTGATTTATACATGTCACACTTAACGTAGTTGGTATATTTGCTCCATCCCCTTACTTGCGCTATGTGGCTTATGTTGTAGTGAAAGAAGTTACTGCTACTTCTGTTTAATAGCTGTGGCTCTTGCAGTGCCAGGAAATTGAACTGGGTTTTATTGTAGGTTTTCTATTAGAATATGTTAAGCCTGTTTACGTTTCTCTTAACTATGTCAAACACAGAAAATGTCTGAGATGTAAGACACATGTCTACATTTGCATTCTTGCATTTTAGATTAATGAACAAAAACTTAGGGATGTGTGCATTAGCCATGAGTATCTTGTCTGTTTCTAAGCACTGCAACTAATGCAGACTTTTCCTGTGTATTTGTGAGCTGCTTTTCGTAGTCCTGAAAGTTCGCTGAAATATGGTGTTACCTTTGAAATTGTACTACATGTCTGGCAATGAAGTATATAGTTTCTGTTAGCTAAGCCTTGTTAGAAACTCAGTAGAATGGGGTTAGGTTTCCTGGAATTTTAAATGGCTTGCGTAACTGCCAGTGTGTTCTTATCTTTTGCATACGTATCTGAAGCTGCCAGTATTAATTTTCACGCATGAAATGTGAGTGAATGGAACTTCTTTGTTTCAATTTGCATAAATAGGCTCTTAAGTTTATCAAAATGGTAAATTAATCTTAACAGCCTTTCAAAGATGTGATACCATAGTAATTCCAAAATGTGATTAACATTGTTGTCATTCCCTGATTAGTCCCTGGTGCTGGTTTTCTAATATCGTGTCTTCTTTTCAGGCACATATCCCATTTTATGCACAATATACCTTTCCCTTCACCACAAAGACCAAGAATTCTTGTGCAGGTAAGCAAAACATTTGCTTCCGTTTTTAGTTGCAATAATGACAAAATCTCTTTCTTGCTTCTGAAAACCTGTGTTCTTCCTTTACAATTTTTACTCAGCTTTGTGTACCCATCTGCTGGAAGGGAGAGGGGAGAGAAGACGGATGGGTTGGCCTTCTCTTTGACTGGTGTAAACTTGGGGTAACTAAGCAAAGGAAAATATTTCAAACCCCAGGTGCTGTGGGTGGCAGCAGTGTCCTGCTTGCACTTGTGAAATTTCTGCCATATATTACCCTCAGTTTATAGGCACTATTTACATTACTTTGTGGGGTGGGTGTTGTTTTCTGTCTTTTTCTCACTTGTCCACCCACTACTGTGGGTCAGAGGTTAGTCTCCCAGGGCACTGTCTCTTGTGCTTCTCTGTTTAATCACCTAGCAGCAGTTCCATGTTCAACACTGAGTCACAGACAATTTCCTGTAACTTCTGAGAATTGTTTTAGTGACTAATACAAGCTGTGTTGACCTAGTGAATGCCAGTCCCAAAGATTGTCTCTGGTTTGCAGCTTTTGTATGACATTGCCACTCTGTCTGCCAGGCAGTTTATGAGACTATGGATATACATTTATATTAGAATATTATACTGTGTGTATGGAGTTGTCCAACTCAATCACATACCACTTTGTGTGTTTCAGCTTTCTGCCCATGATGCATTAATACTGTCTCAGCCAGTTTCTACACCATTGCCATTAAGGTATTGTTATTAATGCTTTCTATGTATGCTACTTGAAAATTCAGAGGCAAACAGGAATAAGTCATAGACGGAAGCCAGACATTACTAGAATATTATTAGATAGTATAAACAGAAAGCTCAGTACACATTTATAATATATGGTGTTATCTTTTTGACATACACCTGTTCCTTGTGGAAGAATAATATCTCAAATTATCCTGAAATAAAGATGCATTCCCAGATTATTGTAGAAACTCTGAAGAAAGAAGGAACAGGCTATGAGGAATTTGTATATCATGTAGTTTTGGAATATGTGTAGTAAGCAAAAGTATTTTAATAGCATAGATAGAGTGTTACCTTGGTTTTTTGCTTTTTGGATCTGAATAGAGACATTTATGTCAAGCAGTTAGGTGAAATCAGTCAATTCAGAAGTGTGCAAAGAGTTCAAAATTAAAAATTATACCTAAAAATTGGTATTTGTGCTTGAAGGTTGATGCAGTCTCTGTGGATACTGCTTGCATCTTCTGGGCTGGAGCTCACATTGTGACATGGGGTTTTGTTTGGATGGTTTTGTTGATTTTTGGTTTGGCCTTAAGTTAAAAAGCAAACTAGTCCCTTTTTTTTTTTTTTTCTTTTTTAAAATCCTCCCCCCCTTAAACATTATCATATAATATTCTGTATGCAGAAGAATCCCATGTTTAATTGCATCTGTTATACAGTCTTCTAAGTGAAAAATTGCAGACAGCCACCAAACTGCAAAGTATCATGTAAGCACTTTTCTAAGGACAGATTTTACACTTCTGTGTTCTTTCAGATGTTATTAAAATTTCTATATGTGTACAGTCTAAATAAATAAAATGGGAGTCTAAACTGTAGAAACTAAAGGCATGTTGCTATCAGAATTATGGGTTGATCTTACTTGACTAGTATTAGAATTTGATATTGTGACGCTGACATCAAATACTATAGTTCATAATTTTTGCCTGAGGTAAGCCATCATTTTAAATTACTGGTGTTTTGGGCTTGGATTAGTTGTTAACCAGTTAGATTTTTTTTTTTTTTTTTTAAATTTTTTTTTTTTACTGTTACTAAGACAATATGCCTGTGCATATATGAGAGTGCCATAAGCAACATAAACTCAGCAAGGTCCCAGAGTCCTAAACAGTAGTCAGAAACTTGATAGGAGTGATATTTTTCTTTCTTTCTTTTTCAAAAACCAAACCTGTAACATTCTTATTCTCTTCCCATCCACCCCTTAGTGGAGCAAACTTTAGCACTCTGCTCATGAATCTTGGACCGGAAAACTGTGCCACTCTGTTACTCTTTGTATTACTAGAAGGCAAGATCCTCCTCCATTCTCTTAGACCAGCTGTGTTGACAGGAGTTGCTGAAGCTGTAGTAGCTGTGAGTACAAAGTATTCTATACAGCAGTAAGACAAATCAGTTCAAACTCCACAGGCTTTTTTAAGTTAAAACGATTAAGACACTAAATGACCTTTTTTCCCATCAAAACATTTAGCTGAAGTGCCCTAGCATGTCTAGTTATTGTAACTGTTAGAATGATAAACATTTTTGCGTAGATAACTAAAAGATGTGCTGTAAATAAATGGTCAAATTTAAAGACTCTTTTCTGGCAGGCTTTTAACAATTTAATTTCAATTTGCTGCATGCAGCTTCTTGTTTTTTTTTATTGTGCATACCTGCTGTCTTGTTTTAATACATGGATTCCATTTAATTTTTCCTTCAGATGATATTTCCATTTCAGTGGCAATGTCCATATATCCCACTCTGTCCTTTGTCTCTGGCCACCGTACTCAGTGCACCTGTTCCGTTTATTGTTGGAGTTGATTCACGATACTTTGATCTGTATGATCCACCACAGGATATTGTGTGCATTGACTTAGACACAAACATGGTGTACATGTAAGTTCTATGGAATTTTTATGTTTATGTGTAGATGTAAAGATTGCTGAAATGTTCAGAAGATGAAACTAATAAACACTATTATATCCAATGTGGTTTGCTTTTTTACTGCAATCTGCTCTTTTTCTCATTGCTAATGCTTCACAGCAAATTAAAATTTACTGTGTCAAAGGTCAGTGCTTGGTGCTACCTATAAAAATGTGAAATATATGTTACTATAAGTTTAGTAACAAAGGTAATGTGGTCTAGTTTATTTTTCCACTTCTAATACTGCTGATTAGGGAAATGGAACAAAAGCTAGAGAAGAGGAAGAAGAGTTAGGTTTTGGTGTTTACTTTTCTGTTTGTTTAGGTTTTTGTTTGTTTGCTTGTTTGTGTTTTCTTTTGTTTGTTTGTTTTTTTTCTTTTTTCTGCTTCACCACTTGTTGCGTTTTCACCTAGACTTACTACTTTTGAATTTGGTTTGCCTGTGTTCAGCAGCTGTTGATATGAACATGACAGCTTTTGATGCTGTTGTGCACTCAGTGCACTTTAAGTTAGTATTAATAAGTTTTTCTCAAGTAACAAGTGCCATATTTTTGGTGAGATCAATCAAGCAAAATTTGGTATCTTGACTACATTAAATGTAAAATATCTTCACTTAATTATGATGTTTTTTATGCTTTTGTGAAGTTGAAGGTGTGGCATGAACGGTTTCTTCACAGGTTCTTGAAGGGGGCTGATTCAGAGTAACTTTTCTGTTTTTCTATAATATATGAAACGAGAGTACAAATAACTGAATTGAAAATTCAGCTGTTTCAGGTTTTTAATTTAGTAACTTTATTAATTACGTTTCCATTTTAAATTTATTAGATCATAAATAGAGGCACCTAAGCTACTTCAAGATGAGGGTGAACATCACTGAATAAAGTGCACATCTTTTCTCTGTGAAAATATGGTTTTACTTCATCTCATGTATTTTTTTAACTCTTGAATTTCTTTTTAGTAACCTGAGTTGAATTAGTCATTTGATCTATTGGTCAGTTGAAAAACTTTCTTGATTTTCATTGTGTCAGAAGGACCTTGCCTCTACTGAAACAAGTGTTTCCTGTACATTACTGAAATGCTTTGTTTTATTAGTAGCATCAAAGGAAATATGAATCAACAGAGCAGTTTGTTTTATTTTTTTGTTTGTTTATATTCTCCTTCCTCTAGTTCCCCATTAAAAACACTGCAAAAAGCATTTTGATCACTGTATAGGACTTGGGGGTGTGGGTTGATGAAAAAATGAACATGAGCCGGCAGTGTGCACTTGCAGCCCAGAAGGCCAACCGTATCCTGGGCTGCATCAAGAGGTGTGTGACCAGCAGGTCGAGGGAGGTGCTCCTGCCCCTTTACTCTGCTCTCCTGAGACCTCACTTGGAGTATTGTGTGCAGTTCTGGTGTCCTCAACATAAAAAGGACATGGAACTGTTAGAACAAGTGCAGAGGAGGGCCATGAGGATGATCAGGGGACTGGAGCACCTCTCGTATGAAGATAGGATGAGAAAATTGGGGCTGTTCAGCCTGGAGAAGAGAAAGCTGAGTGGAGACCTCATAGCAGCCTTCCAATATCTGAAGGGGGCCTATAGGGATACTGGGGAGGGACTCTTCATTAGGGACTGTGGTGAGAGGACAAGGGGTAATGGGTTTAAACTTAAACAGGGGAGGTTTAGATTGGATCTGAGGAAGAAATTGTTTACTGTGAGGGTGATGGGGCCCTGGAATGGGTTGCCCAGGGAAGTTGTGAATGCTTCATCCCTGGCGGCGTTCAAGGTGGGGTTGGACATAGCCTTGGATGGCATGGTTTAGTGGGAGGTGTCCCTGCCGATGGCGGGGTGGTTGGAACTCGATGATCTTGAGGTCCTTTCCAACCCTTACTATTCTATGATTCTATGATTATGCCATCAAAAGTATAATTATAATGCGTGTTGTGTAAGAAGATTGTATTGAGGAAACTCAAGGAAAATAACTTGGTTATATAAAGGTATTTGAAATGAAAAATACCTGAATGTTCATAAATAGAATGGAAGTTGTAGACTGGGTTGCAGAAAAATGAAGGAGGTGGAAACGGGGGATTTAGCAGGGAGATAAATGTCAAGATTCTGCTGGATGTCTGCTAGAAAGATCAAGTACCAACCTTGCTTGGATTGGTTACTGAAATAAATCTACCAATAGCTGACCTGTTATGAGGCACTCAACTGTAAAGATCATTGCACTTTTTCTTTTACTGTCTTATAAGCCAATTTCTCTTCCAATAATCAGCTGTCTTTTTCTTCTTTTTTTTTGCTGCATATATCTCATCCGTACCACCTAATTCACTTTCAGAGGAAACTGACATCTGTAACATTTGAGTTGAATTATGTAAATGTGATATGTTGGTGCCTCCATTATAAGACTTATTAAGGATATTTTTCAATTTTGGAGATGTTTAGGTAAAACTACATCTCCATAAAGCACTTTGTTGAATATCATACAGAATTCTAAAATACTACATTATTAGTGAGAAAAGGTTAATATTCCATTTTATTTCATCCATTTCTGTTTCTGCACCTGCATTTCTGTGCAATACTGTTTGGGGTTTTTTGGGGGGGGGTTTGTTAGTGGGTTTTTTTTTTGTTTGTTTGTTTGGTTTTTTTTTGCAAAAGCATTTGACAGCGCTGTTGCTGACTTTGAAAGACTGCATAATAGAAGAATAACATTTGAAAAAAATATTTTCTAGGACATCCGTCTAGTGTCTTTTTAAAGCAAGGCTGCTGCTAGCTTCATTATGGTATACTAAAGCTTTATTTACTGCCAAAAAATATTGAAGGCCTTTTATTCGTTCAGCATCTTCCTTAATGTCCTTTTTAGGGATATTTTCAACTATCTCTGTGAAAGTTACATTGAAAGCTGGTTAAGGAAAGTAGCCTTTTTAGGACAAAGGTTTTGAGAGTTTGTTTTATTTTTATAGCAGGATTTTTCATCTTGTATTTTTGAGACAGAACTACTTTACACTTTTTATAGGCATGCCATTATAATGGGGGAGCAGAAATGGACAAAGGCATCCGTAGGCATGCATTTTTTCTTTAATTCCTGAAACTTTGGCTTTCTTCATTAGATGGTTCTGTGTTGATGCCAACTGACCAAATAATAGTTGAACAAACATTTCACTGATGAAAGTACAAAAGCAAAACAAGCAGTGTCAGCATCTGCTCAGATAGTATTAACTAATCAGGTCTTGTGGCCACAGGTTTTTTTGTACGCCCTGTTAACGGCAGTTCTCCTCCACTGTCTGCCTTCCAGAAAGTGGTGGTGTAGGTGTTCTCAGGATTTACTCCCCATTCTCTCCCTCTTTCTGTTCAACTGCTTGAACAAGGTTTAGCATTGTACCAGTTGTCCTTCTAAGAAAAACCAGCATCCCTTTAGGCCAGTTTTCCCCGTTGCTTAATCAATCACATTATTCTCAAGCTGAACTGAATTCCAATCTTCCTAGTCCCTGCTAGCCTGTGATTGAAGCTGGAACTGAATTGCCATAGACATGTTACAGTGTACCGTATGACCATAAAGCTCCCAGACTGGTCTTCCAGCATTTCGCAGTAACAAGTTCATGTTGTATACAAAACTGCCTGTATTTGTATCAGTAGCAGTATAGCAGATTTATGGTAGTAAAGACTTTGCATAGTAATCACTTCTTAGTGTGCTTAAATTTTATTAGCAAGATGGGTAAAAGTTCTGAAAGGGAGATCAGCTAAGTGAAACTTCAACTAAGAAGTCAAAATGAAGTCTTAATGTGGATCCTCCTTACAGACTTGAAAGAACTATACTCGTAACTCAATTTATACTCTTCTATATCTGAGGAAATTGAATTCTAAGTAATGTGATCCCTATTTTTTTATTTTTGACAAACAGGGACAGTAACAAGATTTCTTTTCAAATTTCTTTTTTTTTTTTTTGTGAAAGCTGTTCTTTTTTTATATGTCTGTATTTTATATATCCTTTTTTTCCCTATCCCTGTATTTTAGATCAGATGATAAGAAGAGCACTAACTGGAAGCAGTTTCCTAAGAAGCCATGTAAAAGTCTGCTCAGCACCTTAAAGAAACTGCACCCACAGCTGGCAGCAGGTGAACTATATAAAATAAAATGGGAAGGGATAAGAACAGAAGTTGCCTAAAGCAGTGAAAGTAAATATTCAGAAAAAAGCCTTAAATTTTCTGGTTCACACCTACAAGTATTAAATTATACTTTTCGTCTAAATGTAAGAAACTATTTCTATGTGATGTAAATTATTTTTTAAGACTTTTGTATGACTTCTTAAAACTTCAGCTTTTTTTAGCTTTTACTCATAACTAAATTATATTTAAATATAATTCAAATATAAAATGTAATGCATAATAATAAATATAATTTAAATATAAAACATTTAATTGTAAATTAAATTATATCATTTATATAATTAAAATTATGTAATATTAGCATATATAATACATACATCATAGAATATTGTAAATCAAATAAAACGACTCAGCTAAAACACCTTTGGATCTGAAACTATTCACAATTCTGATCAAAAATTATAGATGAAATGGGGGTATGAGTAAAATAATGTAGAATATCTCAAGTACTGTGCAGATACTGCTGAATATCTCGGATAATTACTTTTCTACAAAAATAATCGAGTAGCTAAATTTTGACAAAGTATTTTATCAAAAGAAAAACTAACCCTCTTCAGCCTAAAGACTTAGATACAGCTTTGCTCTCATGTGTCCAACTTAACAGTTTTCAGGTATTTCTTCTTTCTAACTGTAGATAAGCTCTTTAAGGTAAGCTGGTTCAGAGTTGGGTTGTGTCATTATAGAGAATGAGACAATGGTATAGCCTCATAGATAGACAAAATTTGTAAATTACAGAAACAGGAAAGTGCATTGATTAAGAGGTAGGTGTATTTGCCTCAATTTTCCTTTTTTTTTTTTTTTTTAATTTTTTTTTCTTTCAGATAGCCTTTACTTCATATATTAGAAAAGCTCAACTTTTCTTTTGGTTTTATCAGGAGGGTATGTCGTGAAATCTACCTAATACAGAATTGCTTCTTAATTTTAACTTGAGCAGAAACAGTGGTCTTTTTAGATAGATATTTTTTCTATTTTGGCAATATTATAATATTTCCAAAGTTATAATAAGTTATAATATTTTCTAATATAGAAATACTTTATGGCAATTGATATTTTTGTTATGATAAATAGAGTGGAAATACGATTTTCAGCAATACCTGCTACTGTTTTTGCAAGACTGCAAGGGTAAACTCTGAATGTCATATACTTGTTTCTTCCCTTTGGTGCACTCAAATGTTAGAATTTTGGTTAGAAAAATAGTTTTAGGCGATTTTTTTCTGCATGTGCAGTCTTCAGAACTGGAAAAATGTGGTCCTTTGTGTTAATACATTACTGAAAAGATAAATTCAGTTATATATGTGGTAGCATTACATCAACTGAGATCCTGCTCATTGTTTGATGTCCTAGAGGGCTGGATGAGTTAGGAAAACACTTAATTACCTCTTGAAGTAATCTGCATTTTATGTAGGTCAGATCAATTGGAAAATAATTGCAGATTTTCTAGTGTTTGTCACTTCTGAATATGGACAAGTATAAAAGAAAATTAGTCGTGAGCATTATGTAAAAGTTACTTGCTTGAATGTATTGAATTTTAACATAGCAATATGTGTTGCTTATTGGTAGTTCACAGGAAGACTCAAGAAGGCTCTGCAGTGGAGATGACTCCTATTGAGGCAGATTTCTCCTGGCAGAAGAAAATGACAGAACTCGAGATGGAGATCCAGGAAGCTTTTCTTCGTTTTATGGCTTCTATTTTAAAAGGTTACAGACCATTCCTCAAGCCAATCACACAGGCACCTTCAAATAAAGCAACTGCTGCTGATTCCTTGTTTGACCATCAAGGTGAGGGTGAGGCAAACCAGCTGCTGGCAGCGTTGGCAGTGTTAAACGTTTAGGGTTGAGGAGGTGCCTAACTTTAAAAGCTCAAGGTTCACTTTGGTTGTATAGTTGTTAGCAAAATTTAAAATTGCAATTGTATAAAGTTAAACTATTCTACGTTGATTAGAATATGGATATACACATGTAGAACTGCAATTTTGCATTATCTGAAGTATTAGAAAAACTGTCGTTCAGTAGCATGATGCACTCTCTGTGTGGTATATTCCATAAGGGCATTTGGAATATTTGAATTATTTTGAATGTAAGAATTTCTCAATTTGTACAAAGGAAAAATGCCAGAAGCCCTATAATGAAGAGCAAAATAACGCTCCTTATATAAACGGGAAGATAATAGAGTATGGGGTAGATATCAGAAATATAACAAACGAAACAGTGGTCAGCAAAGGCCATCTCATTTTCCTCATCACCTTGGCTTTTCAGATCTCTTTATGATTGAATGCTAGATAAAATGTCACAATGTTTTTTATTTGTGGTGGTTGTGGTTTGGGTTTTTTTGTTTGCCTGTTTGTTTGGGGGTTTTGTCCCATTTTGTTTTTTGATTAATGGAGAAGAGATTTGAGAAGAAATTTTTAGTCAAAGATTTGGAAAGTTTTAAGTGTTTTCAGGCCCACACCTCCTAGGATAACAATTTTAATTTTAGTATTGTTTCAACTGTTAGATATTTCTGGTTTTATACAAGGTAATCATCTCCTTTTTCTTGCACAAAAAGTCAACACAGCAGAATACATGGAGGTGACTGCTTGCCAAATATTGTCAACTATGGTAAAAATAATTATTTAAAAAAGCTGTTATTTTGATCTTCCACATGCAACTAGTGATGAGTAATTGTTTTTATGGATCAATACCTCATGTATTACCACTTTAAATATTTAATGTTGACACTTTACATGTTAATTTCTTATGGTACTTGTAATGGGTATTCAGTTGTGTGTTATTTTTATAACCAGGATTTTTAAAAAGCAGAGACCGTGCCTATACAAAATTCTACACACATCTCACCAAAACACAGATATTCAGCCGCTTTATTGAAGAGTGCAGTTTTGTCAGTGACAAGGATACTGGCTTGGCATTTTTTGATGACTGCATAGAAAAGGTGAAAACTATGTTGCAACACTGTGCATATATACTTCAGTTTGTTTTGTGTTATTGTCCTGGTTTTTAGTTGTAAAGATAGATACCCCTTGTAGCAAGTGTTTAAGAGATTGTAATTCTTCATGGCTGTTGCTGAATCATTTTATTCCTTCATCTTCTTGCATGATCATAATTTTCTTTGTTGATGCATGAAATTTCATTAAAGCCCTGTACCATGTCAAACTATAAGATACTGTGAGAAATACGAGTAGCTGACACTTCAGCACAATCCCATCCACGTCCTCACTTTAAAAGTTAATCACCCTTCCTCTAATGTGGAATTTTCTACCAGCAGTGATCAGCCTTTGTTGCTCAATTTAAACATAAACCACAAAAACAGACCTAGTGCTCCACTTATGGTCTAAACTGATTTATGTAGATAAGATCTCTTTTTGTGTCTGTATTTTATATGAAAGATATGTAACCCATTCTTGCCTTTTTGAAACAAAGTCTCTTCAGCATCTTTCTGGTCTGGATGGGCTACTGAGTTTATAGCTTCATCTGTAAAATGCCAAGTTCACAATATAAAAATTGGGAGCAAGAGAATTATATGTATTTTTTAAAGGTTTACGTATATGATTCTTTCTGGACAGAACCTTAATTTTCATACCAAGTTCTTACAGAATGAGTCTTTGATTTAGTATCGATTCCAGTCATATTAACACTTGTAAATAGACCAGAAGATTAAGTTCTTAGAAGTTTCTTTGCCTTATTTTTCTTTCTGCTGAGTATGTGGTATGGATATAGAGTATGCATCTAGATTATACTATGTTTAATAGTATTAATAGTTTGATATTATTGCAGGTTGTTAATGTCTTGCATTCTTAAATTGTCATATTGAAAATAGCAGATTCTTAAGTTTAACTGAGTGAAAGCACTTTCCTCCTAATTTTGCACTTAGTAGATAATGTCAACAGATGGAAAGCATGCTGATTGCTGCAATTGCTTACTTTCAGCAAAGGAAGTATTTGAAAAGAGATTAATTGCCTCTGCACTGATGTGAAAATTTATTGTTTCTTATTCAATATTTCAATACATGACACAACTTTAACAGAATTATCTAGGACCTTTTTAATTTTTTTTAATTACTTTTTTTTAGTTAAGAAGAAAATAATTTTTTTTTTCTCTTTTCCCAGCTCTTTCCAGATAAAGGAACAGAAAAAGGAGAGAAGGTACTTTGTCCTTCAAAATATTTAGGGATAGCTGATCTAGAAATAAAAATTAAGAAAACATTTTAATAATCAGAATAAATATAATTTTATATATTACATATATATAATCAAATACAGAATATATTAAATATATTTTTACATGTACTAACATAATATTAAAAAGGACATTTTATCCTAAAGTCAAACTTTGTACTTAGAGTTCCAATTCTGTTTTCAGGTTGATGTAGATTCTGTCGAAGATGCACGGTTGATTGAGCTTGATGAGTCACAAAAAAGTGAACACACAGTGTTCATAATGCCACCAGAACCTCCTGGTGATGATGGACAGGACCAAGTGCCAAAATACAGGTACAAGTTAATCAGCCACATATAGTAAAACTGAATTGTTTAACTAGATTGTTAAGCAGCGCAGATGTTCCATCATGGTGTGAGACTTGCCTTACTATGATGCTCAGAAGAATCTTTAAAAAGGTGGGAACTGCCCAGATTGCGGTAAGTTTCCAAAGCTCTGGAAGTCAGCGTTTTGTGTGTGGATTTTGATTTTTATTTTTCAGTAGCTTCTTGCTAACTTTACAGTAATACCTTTCCATGTGTCTTCACTGTCTTTCTTCCTGTTTGAACTGTTTATGTGTATTTTGTAGCAGCTGCAGTGCACTTTGTTTCAGTCGGAATGACAGAAGGGTGGGTAATGGATCTGGCCAGTACTGTTAACCTCCAGCTGGTGAACCAAAAGAACAAAATACCCGCTCCACTTTTCAGACTTTCATTCAGTGTTTTTCAGCTCTGTGCAGGAAATTTGGATCTTCAGACACTGTGTATGATTTTTTTCTTCCGTCTTTCTTGGAGGTCATGAAGGTTCTATTTCCAGCTGTTGCCCTGGTTAATCATCATCTGTGCTTCCTTGACTTTCATGACATGGATGGCATTCTAGTTCTTGTTTTCACTGTCTATGGAGATTTAATGTCAAAGGCATCTTCTTGTAATATCTTTGTGAATAAGGCTTAAAGGATCTAGCTATATTCTTCTTCCCATTCCCCCTTTTTTTGCCCTTCTTTGCCCCTCACCCCCTACTTCTTTATTGTCGTGTTTGTCAGTTCTTTGCACACGAATTGTCTTTGTATGACTTTCCTGATATCACCAGGTATGTGAAAAGCTTTTCTTTTCTGTTTTTTTTTTTTTTCCTCTAATCATCTGTATAGCTATAAAAACTTCCCACGACTTGATTTCAAGCTCTTTGACAGGCCACAGGAGCTCAAGCTCTCCTTCAGCAGACACTCAGCTGGAAGCAGCATTTCAAATAGCCCAGCACTTATGGCAAAGAGGACAAAACAGGTCAGATGAGTCTTACTGTAAATACTGTATGAACACTGAAATAGACGAAGTTTTTTGGTAAAATTGTCACTTCTAATTTATAAGTTAATATTGTTAGAGGTTAGGTCTTTGTAACTATTGAGAATCAACACTTGCAAAAGAAAGAAACAGAGGGCAGCAAATAAAGAAATTAGTGTCTGAGATTAGAGTTTATTATCAAAAGCACTTTTAAGTTTTAGACTGTAGTATAAAACAAAAGTGAATTAAACTTAGTGCTGAAGTGGCGAAGGGAAAAAAAAGAAGAGGATCCTGATGCTAGTTTTTGCTTGCAGAGAGTCTTAATAACAGAGTGGTAAGAAGAGAGCTTCAGTTGAATGTTTGTCAATTATTACTACATGTTTAAGGAGCCAGTATCTGAGTTAGTAATGGCTTCTCATTCAGGATATTACATCTTTTGTCTGCTTTTTTATTTTGTCACCCTTACAGGAGATAAAAACAGCCCATAAATTAGCCAAGAAGTATTACTTAAGTCCCCCACAATGGGCAAAGTGTCTCTTCAGTCATAGTTACAGCCTGTGGTTTATTTGTCTGCCAGCCTATGTCAGAGTTGCACATCTCAAGGTCAAAGCACTGCAGCAAGCATATGATGTTCTTATTAAAATGAGGAAAACTGATGTGGAACCACTAGATGAGGCAAGTGTGAATGGAAAAATTGTTATCATAAAACATGGGATAGAAGACAAGGTGCAAATGTAGTGCATTTCACCGCCACCAGGTTGAGCATACTTACAGTTTGACCTGTTTTAAAGACACCATGAAATTATCTCGAAGAAGTCTGCTTAACTAGGACAGCTGGAAATGCATTTCCTTTTTCATCATGAGCATAGTGTCAGCTGGGTCAAGTATTCTAACTTAGTGTTGCCACTCCCAGCCTTCTTCAAAAAAGAAGTTCTTGAATGCTCTTGCAGCCCAGAAAGCCAATCGTATCCTGGGCTGCATCAAAAGGAGTGTGACCAGCAGGTCGAGGGAGGTGCTCCTGCCTCTTTACTCTGCTCTCGTGAGACCTCACTTGGAGTATTGTGTGCAGTTCTGGTGTCCTCAACATAAAAAGGACATGGAACTGTTAGAACCAGTGCAGAGGAGGGCCACGAGGATGATCAGGGGACTGGAGCACCTCCCGTATGAAGATAGGCTGAGAAAGTTGGGGCTGTTCAGCCTGGAGAAGAGAAGGCTGCGTGGAGACCTCATAGCAGCCTTCCAATACCTGAAGGGGGCCTATAGGGATGCTGGGGAGGGACTCTTCATTAGGGGCTGTAGTAAGAGGACAAGGGGTAATGGGTTTAAACTTAAACAGGGGAAGTTTAGATTGGCTATGAGGAAGAAATTCTTTACTGTGAGGGTGGTGAGGCCCTGGAATGGGTTGCCCAGGGAGGTTGTGAATGCTTCATCCCTGGCAGCGTTCAAGGTGGGGTTGGACATAGCCTTGGATGGCATGGTTTAGTGGGAGGTGTCCCTGCCCATGGCAGAGGGGTTGGATCTCGATGATCTTGAGGTCCTTTCCAACCCTAACTATTCTATGATTCTATGATATCCTGGTCTTTAAATGCACTTCGTGTTAATGTTTTAAAGCGTTACTGAACTGAAGGGGTAATGGGTTAATTGGGGGTGTTTCCTTCCCTCCTTTATTTTGCAAACAGAAGAACTGAGTGGAAAAAAATTCAGCATTCTCAACAGAGGAACTGCTGATGTTATTTCAGCTCGTGTGATTTCCTGTTTAACTTTTGCTCCCTCTTCTGACTGTTGAGTGTTGGGTGGCTGCCCTCATGTGTCTTACCCCTTTTACATGTGAAGTTGGAAATCAGGGAAGAGCTTAAGTTGTTTCAAAATCCTTGTCATCTATCCATTTATGCATTTCTGTATCTTGTCAGGTCTGCTACAGAGTTGTTATGCAGCTCTGTGGACTGTGGGGTCAGCCTGTTCAGGCTGTGAGAGTCCTCTTTGAAATGAAAAATGCTGGAATACAGCCAAATGCAATCACCTATGGTTATTACAATAAGGTAAGAGAAGTCTTGGCGAGGGATACTGGCCCAGTGTCTCTCTTGCTGTTGTCTCTCCCCTTGTCCTGTAGCATGTCTTGAAGATTGTTTCTCACAGCTCTTCGCTTGGATTTGCTAATCCTGCTGGGCAAGCAGTCATTTTGGAAATGCTTATGGTTCACTGGATCTACATCATATGATTTTACACTGTTAAGTTTACATCCCTATGCTGTTTGGCTGACCAAAAATTCTGTTGAAATACACATTTATCATGTTTCCACTTCCAAGTTTTGGAACCTGTCTAGTGCTTCAACGTCAAATCCATGTGTTCTTGGGTGTATCCTTTAAAGTAGCAGGATCCATGCTGGGTGAAGGCTGGAATTAGGCTAGCTGAAGTAGCCTTTCCCCTTTTCCTTGCTTCCAAGTTCCTGATAGATCCTGATGAAACTTCTTAGTAAAATAAACTTTGTAAAGTCATGGGAAAAGAGATGCTACTATGGTCTTTTATTGCTGCCAAAATATATAAATAAGAACAAAACCCATCTTGCTTACTTAAAGAAATCTTAGTCCATTATTTATTGTTGCTCAGCTATTTTATCCAGAGCTGTGGGATAAAAGGAACAGCTTATAAAAGGGAACAGGTCATAAAAACACAAATATTTGTCTTTTTTCACATGGTTGACAGGAAGTGTATTTTTTTGAGTATGGAAAGAAAAGCTTCTCACTGTACTGTGTTTATTAGTGTAACTTTCTTACTGGCTTTGTTATTGTTATGTCTTTTTCTGTAGGCAGTCTTAGAGTCATCTTGGCCTAGCAGTAACCGTAGCGGCATATTCCTGTGGACAAAGGTACGAAATGTAGTTCGTGGTACAGCACAATTTAGGCAGTGCTTAAAGAAATCAACGCAGAGCCCACGAATACCTTTGATATCAGGTAATAAATTAGTTAAATGAATTTATTTCTGCTGGACAAGAGCATGACATACTTTCTGAGGGATTACAGCTAACTTTGTGACTTTTACAAGTGGAAAATCTTTCCTGATGTGTATAGAAATTGATAATTGCCAACTTGATGCTTGAAACTGTCTTGGAATGTCTTTCACAAACTGAAGAATGAATTGTCTGAATTCTGTTGCTAGAATTTCATATTCTTATTTTATATGTGCAAGAAAAAGTATTTACTGTTATCTGAAGAGGTTAGATCTATTTAAAAAACTAAAAAGTTAAATCCTCTCTTACTAACCAGCTTTCATTCATGTCTTTAGCTCTGCGAAGTGCCACGGGTGGAAGTGTTTGGGACATGGTGAGCCATGGTAGCGTGGATAGTTCTAATGATGCTAACAGTGGGGAGCACGCTGTCTTCGTCAGTGACTTAGTCAGGCTTGATTCCATTGATAATCACTCTAGCACAGGTACTAGATTCTGCTGGGTTTCAATACTAACAGACCTCCAAAAGGCTAAATTTTCTAGTTTCCTTTTGATTTCTCCTCCACAATCACCACCTTCGTCTTTGGGTCTGTAGAGAATGAAACATGGAGTTAAACTGTGTAAAGAAAAAGAAATACACCACTGTTGAATATTACTCCTTTACCACAGATCATGCTGCTTTTTTAGTTCATGCATTTTCTTTAGAGTGAACCATAGCAGAAATACTGTCCTGTTAAAATAAATGTCTTGCTGTGGTCTCATGAGCCTTGCTTTTTATGCTAATCTTCAGAAAAGGTATGAAGCGTCTGACAAATTTTGCGTATTATTATTTAGTAACAGAAATTGTAGGCTGTGTGAGTAAAACCTTTCTCTGCATTAAAGGAAATGAGTGAAAGTTGCTGAGATGTTTAGAAGCCAACTCTTTAAAATCGTGTTTCTTATGGTAATCTGGAAATTACCGTATAGTAATCTGGAAATACCTAATCAGCATTCCTGGAGTTAGCATGTGATGTTTGGTTATGGTAAACTGTGCTTTTAGAGGCCATATTTGAGCTTCTTAGTAGTAGTTGCTAAACTTGGAAATAAATACAGAAATTATCAGAACCTTGTCATACAGTCTGTATGAGACACCCTGGGAATTGAAAGAAATCTGATAAGCTGGGGAAAAACTCTGTCTTAAACATAGTATGCACTCTTCTAGACAAACTGGAGTAAAAAGAGTACACAAGAAATTAATCACTTGAGATGGCAAGACAAAATTCATAGTTCTTCGTATCTGCTTAAATACTGATTACGTCCTACCTGTGCGCAGTCTCAACTAAACTTTCTTTCTGTGTGTACTTCAAAACTTAATGTACAAATGGTTCTTGCACACTTTTCATGTTTTTAATATCTTGAGCTCTTCTGTAAAGAAAACTGTGTCTGATTCCTGTGCTTCATCTGATATGCCTGCCTAGGTTACTGAACTTCCCTCTCTCTGCTCTTTGTTGCTCTGCTTTTTTGCTCTTTGCTGTCTCTTGGGTGCCGCATTTGTCCTTGGCTATCACGGTGTGGGGTGCAGACTTGTATGGTGTGAAGCCTTGGATGCACGTGTGCATTATTTCTACCCTTGAATGTTACTTCTGCAGGTAATTCACCTATTTATTGATAGGGTGTTTTTTATTTCTGTGCAAAACAGACATTATTGGAATGATGGTAGAGGGAAAATAAGGATGGAAGAATGTCAGGACCTACTTTTCTGTGTAAAAGCTTTTTAATATAGTAGCCAAATGTAGTTATTGGTGGCTGCATAAACTTTTAAATTTAAATAATCTTTACATTTGCGGTTTTTTGGTAAAATAAACAGCAGCAATATGTATTATAAGTAAATCATGTCTGTCACTCAAGTTTTATGGAGGTTCCTAATGCCTTTCGCGCTGTGTAACTTACACTTTGATCTTTTTTAATACTCTCATGTATTCTAATAGGTACCCTAGAGCATAGAAATAATCCTGTTTAACCTGTTGCTGTAGGATATGCCCCATATAGTATTTTTGCATTTTGCATATGCAGCAGCACTTAAGATAAAAATAACAAAGAAAAGATAAAAACGTCTTTCTGTATTGTTTCCTGATTGTACAGGCTTTTTGGACTACTGTAAACTCTTGTTAAGATTGAGCTATAGCTGTTGAGTTTAACTGGTGTCATGGAGGAGCAAACTTTTTAAAAAGTGTTTAGATTTTTACCTTTTTTTTTTTTCTGTCACATTTTATACTTTGCACTATAGCACAAGGATACAACGCGGTTTATGGTACAGTTCTTTTCAGGGTTGTATTCGTTATTAGAAGCTTACTCAATTACTGTTGTGCTTGTTGTAATTTCTTTTTGTAGATGCATTTGAACATTAACTTGCCCAGCAATGGAATATTTTATGCTCAGGAGAAGGCAAAGAAATGTGAAAGGAGATAAAGTGCATTAAAAGTAGTTAGCCACTATAGTGTTCCTTAGGGAATAATTTGATTCTAATATGGTAATTAGAGGAGTAGATTTATATTGTATTCCCTCATTATCTCTGTTGTCACCATCACCAAGTAAATCTGTGCACAGATTACTTACTTTGGTGTTCTTACTACGAACTTTTCTGGTGAAAAAAAACCCAAACATTAATTTCAGTTTCTATATCTTTCTTACTGAAAAAAAAAAAAGGAAATAAAACCAAATCTGAGGCATACATTTGTATTTGTTCAAGCAGGTGGTCAGTCAGACCAGGGCTACGGATCCAAGGATGAACTTCTAAAAGATGATGGGGATAGTCTTCATGCAACTGAAACACAAGTAGGGAAAGATACTTCTTCTAAAGCTGAAGACCTAATAGGAGGTTAAGTATGCATGTTTACACTAATGAAGCCTTTTGGTAATAGATCTGCTTCATGCATTAGACTACTACGAATACCTAATGTATTGAATTCGTAATGTTGCCAAGGTGAAATCATGAGTGTATGAAATCTGGTGGACTACTTCTGTGCCCTAGATAATAGCAGTAGAATACGTAGAGGTAGAAAAGGCCTTTTGTTAGACTAATTGTGCTCAGTGGCTCAATGTCCAGCTGGAGACCAGTAACGAGTGGTGTCCCTCAGGGATCAGTGTTGGGACCGGTCTTGTTCAACACTTTTGTCAGTGACATGGACAGTGGGATTGAGTGCGCCCTCAGCAAGTTTGCCAATGACACCAAGCTGTGTGGTTCAGTTGATACGCTGGAGGGAAGGAATGTCATCCAGAGGGACCTTGACATGCTTGTGAGGTGGGCTGATGTCAACCTGATGAAGTTTAACCATGCTAAGTGCAAGGTCCTACAGCTGGGTGGGAGCAATCCCAGGCACAGCTATAGGTTGGGCAGAGAAGAGATTCAGAGCAGCCCTGTGGAGAAGGACTTGGGGGTGTTGGTTAATGAGAAAATGAACATGAGCCAGCAGTGTGCTTGCAGCCCAGAAAGCCAACCATATCCAACCGTATCCTGGGCTGCATCAAAAGGAGCGTGACCAGCAGGTCGAAGGAGATGATCCTGCCCCTCTACTCTGCTCTCGTGAGACCTCACTTGGAGTATTGTGTGCAGTTCTGGTGTCCTCAACATAAAAAGGACATGGAACTGTTAGAACAAGTCCAGAGAAGGGCCACGAGGATGATCAGGGGACTGGAGACCTTCTGTATGAAGATAGGCTGAGAAAGTTGGGGCTGTTCAGCCTGGAGAAGAGAAGGCTGCGTGGAGACCTCATAGCAGCCTTCCAGTATCTGAAGGGGGCCTATAGGGATGCTGGGGAGGGACTCTTCATTAGGGACTGTAGTGATAGGACAAGGGGTAATGAGTTAAAACTTAAACAGGGGAAGTTTAGATTGGCTATGAGGAAGAAATTCTTTACTGTAAGGGTGGTGAGGCACTGGAATGGGTTACTGGGGGAAGTTGTGAATGCTCCATCGCTGGCATTATTCGAGGTGGGGTTGGACATAGCCTTGGATGGCATGGTTTAGTGGGAGGTGTCCCTGCCCATGGCGGGGGGTTGGAACTAGGTGATCTTAAGGTCCTTTCCAACCCTAACCATTCTGTTATTCTAATTTAATGTAAATGGAAAAATTGGAGAAGTGCTGGGGCACACAGTGTTTTGTATTCCTTTCCTCTCATTTTTGTGTTTGGAAACTTGACTGAATTTTCAGCTGTACCAGTTGAGCTAATAAAAGACACTATTTTTTCTTGCAAACTCTTCCCAGATTTAGAAAGTAATGGTCATTTCTTGTCTTCCGTCCAGGTTTTGCTCTTAGTTTTTCTGTATTTTGTTGTTCTCATTACTGGAAATCTACCATCTGTGTTACTAGGTCTTTAATGTTCATTAGGGCTTCTAAAGCTGTTATTAGACAAAAAGCTTTCATGAAAATCTATAAATTGCTCTTCCTGCTCTACTTTGGTTAGTTGGAAAAGTACCATGAGAAGAAATTGGCATATTTTCTAACCTTGTGAACAGCTAAGCGCTCTCTGCATAATGCTGTCTACTGTCGTCTGTCTGGGTATTATGTCCAGGAAATGCTCAGTGCGTCATAGGACTGATCCTTTAGGTTGTAATTACGTAGGGAACAGTGGTTTGAATTTATGTTTTCTGTAACAGTGTAAATGAAATTATTTAGTTGAGTTAACTGAAGTTCTCATTCTCTTTCTTGTAGCGGTTTTTAATGAGAAATTTGATGAAAAGCAACAGCTGAATGTAGAAACTCATAGTCCAACAGACCCACCTCCTTGGGGTAACAGTATTGTGAAAGTTCCATCTGGCATTTTTGATAGCAGTGGAAGGAAAAGCAGTGGTGGTAAGTCACTGAGAGCAACAGCTTGCTGAAGCCCTGATCTTCTTGTACTATGTGATTTGCAATCTTTTTCGTGCTATGAAATGAAACCAAACATCTGTTTGAGGTGCAGATGTCTTGCACGACAATTGCTTTCTGCCATTGTCCTTTGCAGGTGACTTAAAAGGAACCTCTGGCTTCTTAGATTATAAGTCACTGTGATCGAAATCAAGATTTTTCCCTGTCCTGCACTGAGTTTCAGTAATGTACTAGAAAAACAAAAGAATTGCTCTTGATTTTGTCACTTAAACCTCACTAACCTTGGACAAGTCTCTTTTTTTCCTGGCTTACATTGCCAGTGTGTAACTTGGGAACAGTGCATACACAGCCATACAAAATTTATTTACCTATCTGGAGCTTTACAATGAAGAAGACTTATGGAAGACTTTGGCTTTTATATAAAAGCCAAATCTTGGTGCTCATTTTTATTTTTCTGCCTTTGTGCCTATTCTTGACTAAGGCAATGTAGTCCAGCTTCAGTATAGCTTAATAGCAAATAATTGAATCTCAGGCAAAAAGTTGTCCAGAGCCTTTCTGCCAATTATGAGTGCTGATGACTAGTCAAGCAGCAGCATCAATATGAAACTCAAACATCCTCCAGTAGAGGGATATGGTACATCAGGGTGCTTGACTTAGGGAGGTTTTTGTATAGCTAACACAGCTTTCCAGGCAATAAATATTCCCAATTCCCTAAGGAAATGGGAATATTTCTAAATTTAGTTTATATCTTGCACGTGCTAAATTTAATAAGCTTTTTCTAAAAGTGGTTGTGCATAAATGAAGTAATGCTTCTGTGCTGCGCAGACACACACAATAGGTTTGTTGTTTGCTTTTTTTTCCCTAGAACCAGAGTGGAGTTTGATGTATAGAACTCTAAATGCAGCTCTGGAAAAAAAAAAAAAAAGAATTAAAAAAGCCAACAAAAAACCCAAACCCACAACAAAACCAAACCAACTCCAAACAAACAAAGCTGAACAAAAAAACAACCCAAAAAACCTGGAGCAATCTTTACTTATAATTGTACTTTCCCTTGGTTAATGGATGTAGTACCTAGTCTGTGCCAAGTATTGGCACAGGGAAAGGAGGTAGAAGCCATAAAAGGCTTTGACTTCAAGGAGTCAAAGAGTAGATGACTTCTGATCTGCAGGGTGCCTTTGCAGCCAGTAGAATAACTTGTTAATGCTGGTATAACTTAGTAATGGATAACTTGAGATTGTGGAGCGCCAAGTCTTCTCCCCACTAAGGAGATACAGAGATTTCACATGATTTCAGGAAATAAACATTTTCTGTGGCTGTGGATACCGTATTAATGCCTTTTCTCTTTTAGAAACTGGTTCTAGCCCACTGGTCATAACTCAGGATTCAGCTGAAGATACAGTCTTTGGTGATGCTTCTTCTAAGAAAACAAATGAAAAAAGACAGAAGAGACAGAAACTGTTTTCAGAGAGAAGCTGCAGTTTCAGCAGTGAAAGCAGAGCAGGAATGCTCATGAAAAAAGGCAGCTTGGACTTGCATTCTAAAGAGCTGGCAATAATGATGGGAGCAGATGCCAAGATCCTAACAGCAGCTTTATCTGGGGCCAAAACTTCACCCTCTCACATGAGTAAATCCCACAATTTTGAAAGTATTATTGACCAAGAGGTTTCTGGTGTAAGTGGCACGTGGAGTTGTGCGACTGAGAGTGACTGGGAATTGGAGCATAGGTCTTCACCAGTGCTGGAAGAACCTGTTGAACGGCATGAGCATCTTGAGAATGGAAGAGATGAAAACTTGACCACAGGGGAAGACCTAAACCTTGAACAGTCAGTTGAGTCCAAAAATGAGAAACCAGAATCCAAAGATGCAAGTATTAAAAGGAATAGCTTTTATGGAGTGCTTAAGCCTATTGAAAGGGAAGATGTTGAAGTAGGCTTGGACCCTTTATCATTGCTGGCTACTGACAGCACAGAACCAAGGCATCTGGAACCTGAGGAAAAGTTGGTGTCACCAGTTGCAGCACGTAATTTGGCAGATGAAATAGAAAGTTATATGAATCTGAAGAGCGCCTTGGGTAATAAGTTTCCCAGCATGGAACTGCACAAGCCGGATAGGGAAGCAGAAGCCTCTGGTACACTTGGTCACTCCCAAGGAAGGAGGTCAAGCCTGCCTTTGGATCCCGTCCTGCCATTCCCAAAGTCTTATGAAAGTCAGAGAAGTCCTTCTGTCTCCAGATCCAAAACATTCACTGTACGACCAAAGCAACAAACCCATCTGCAGGTTCAAAAGGAGCGGTCTTCATCTTTGACAGGACTAGGTCGTTCTTCTCCACATGGCTCATTAGGATCTGTCGTAACAACTTTATCCAATCTGAAGCTGGACAATATACTGTCTGGACCAAAAATGGATGTCCTGAAATCAGGCATGAAGCAGGCTGCCAATGTAGCCAGTAAGATGTGGGGAGTTGTAACTTCAGCATATAGTTACTCAGATGATGAGGCAAGTGTTTTCCAACATGAAAAATTTGGGTAGACAAAGCTAGAGTCGTAACTTCTGTGTCCAAAAGATTGCTTCACAAGATGGTTTTTTTATCAAGTATTGACTTTCATTAGCCAATACAAATAACACTTAATGTATGGTGGAGTTTTTCTCTGTCATTAAAAAACTTTTCAGACAAAATCAAATTAAGTAGTCTTGATGCAGTAAACTTAAAATTTAACCTTTTTTTCTCAACATTCCCCCTTTTCTGTTTATTTATTTATCTATATTTAAAGAAACTGCACCAAGAAACCCTGCAAAGAACAAAATTATGTCATCTTAAATGATACCATACTACCTGTCTTATTTTAAAAAATTAAGGAAAGGTTATGAAAAATCAAACCTAAGAAGTCAGGTTGGTGATTTAAAGTTGAAGTAGAAAAGGACAGCCTGAGATCTAGTAAATTCACTCATTGGAAATTTTAAAAGTAAATGTTATGGTTCTTGTGTGAGCACAATTGATTAACAGTCTTTTTCAGAGTAAAGCAGTTCAGAGTATAATGACACAAATAAAGATGAGATGGAGGAATGAATATTGTAGCTTCCTTCTTTACATATATGTCTTGTTATTGTGGCTTCAAACTTAGGTTTGGCCTTTTTTTTTTTTTTTTTTTTTTTTTTTTGTTATCCTAAAGGCTCTGCTTGATCCATTTAACCCCTTAATCTGATTTGGCTTTAAGGATCTTTTATCTCTCCTCGTGAGGCTGTCAAGATAGATTCTTGTTTCCTTTTTCAAATTCTCCCTTCATTCCCCAAACTCTTTGAAACGTGAAATGGAAAGATAGTTCTCTGGCTTTATTTCTATGTGAAGAAAATTTAACTTATGTTACTAATAGGGTCTTTTCTATGAAGTCAAAAAAATACGTATTTCTTACTAGTATTTTTTTATCCTCATTTTGACTGTGACAGTGAAAACTCACTCGTTACCTTTCTGTCCAATTTTTTTTTCTGTGACTTAGGTTTTGTGTGTGCCTTTCTGTTACACTTACCTGTCCTGTAGAATTTTGTTTAATGGCACGTCGTAATCTCTCCTCAACATGATTTGATTTCCATCAAAAATCTTTTCACGATCTTATTTCTGCAACTTCTCATTTTTAATATCCTAATTTTCATACTTCATTTCATCGTGTGGCTTAGTGACTGTTATTGCTGCGTCATTTCAGCTGATACGTTTTGTTCCTGTTTTCAATTCTGAAAATTTCACTTTCTGAATTTTTTTTCTGATTTCTTAATTTTGACTAATGTTTGCCAAATAAAAATTTTTGCATAATTTTTTCTGGTTCTCTTGTAATAAAGACATTTATATTTCAGTTGCTTTGTCACTCAGTTTGATCTTCAGCTAAGTGTTTTTGTTCATGAAGCCTTTGATTTTTCCAGTATCCTTGTGGTTTGTCCAATATCTCTTCTTCTTGGGGTTGCATAGATTTATCTTAAATGTAGGTTTTTTTTTTACATGGGGTTTTCATTGTAATCTGCTACTTTAATTCTTTATCTATTAGGATAAAAATGGAAGTCAAATAATCAATCTGGAATACTATTTTTCTTCTTTTTGTATTAAAGGAAGAAAACGATCGACCAGACTTTAACTTCCCTGCTGGTTTTGAAGATAATATTTTGGGAGATAATCTGACATCAAGAACTGGTGTCCCAGGGCTCATTACAAATGAGCTTGCACAAAGCACTACTAGTCTTGGCAGTAGCAGTAGCAGTGGAGACGCAGGAAGACAGCATTACAGTGCAGGTGAGATTGGGGGTTTTTTGTTTGGGTGTTTGTTTGTTTGTTTTTCCCCTCATAACTTGTTTATAATAAACAGTGAAAACTGATATGTGTGCAGTGATTCATAACAGTGGAAGCTATGGTAATTTAAAATTATTTAAACCCTGAAGTACAATCAAATTTGTACTTCCATTCTAAACTTCTGTCTTGCGATAGCAAATAGCTAATGCTTCTCTTCGTTGAATGTTTTAAAAGTTGATACAAAACACAGGGATTTAACTGTAAAAATACTTCTGTATATGTGATAGGAAGACTGCTAGCTAGTTATAGCCAGGAGGACGTGCTCACTCATGGAAAGTCAAATATCTTGAAAGTTCTTGAAATACTAATACAGAAAAGCAGAGCAGTGTCCAAGAACTACAGAACTGCAAATAATTGCATAACTAACAGAGGCAGATCTTTCAGTGAGGGGAGGTGGAAATAAAAAATGAACAAAACCAACTCCACAGCCCCAAGGGCCAAAAACCCAAAGCAACACATGCAAAAAATTCTCAAGTTTTACTGTGGAATGGGATGTAATGGATGCATACTTGATTTGAAGTTGTGAAGGTAAATAGATTAATATATATGCCTATAGCTAAGTTGCCCTTCCCTGCCTCCCCGAAGTTCTAAAATTGCATGAAGTAAATATAATAATTTCCAGTTCAGATTTGGTTCTTATTTTGAGAAGAAAGATGTGTGCTGAACGAACTGTGGGTTTGGTTTACCTTTCTTTGCGATACTTTAATGATGTCAATATCATAAAGCCATGTGCATCAAGAGAGGAAGAACTATTTTGTGGAGTGGAGATAAGCCTGCCTTACCTAGCAAAATCCTGACATGATTATGTTCTAGTTCCAGTTAGTTAGGAGGGTTATAAGAACTAACTATGAAGAGTGGCAGCTGTCAATAGAATATGTAAAATTTGTTCACAAACATGAACTTTAGCTGAAGAAGCAGAGGTATCTTCTTTAAAGAAGACTGGTAGTGATTTTTTTATTTTTAATAGGAAATTTTGGCATTGTCAGAGGAAGTAATGCTGGTAGTTTTGCTTTCTAAAACTGATTCCAACCATTTCCTTCTGGCAAATATATTCCAACTCCTTTTTCCCTCCTGGGCAAGGCTCATAACCCTTAAACCCAGCCTTATCAAAGAAAGATTATTTGTTTTACTGCAGTGTTAGCGAGAGATAACTTAAGCACAGTAATGGCATATTTGGTATCATGTGTCTTCCCTGGTGCAGTCCTTCTGTTTGTTATTTACATATGGATGTATCATTTAAGAAATGTTGAACAACTGTTAAAAGGATATGTATTGAGCAATCTTACTGCTCTTTGCCATTCTCCATTCTTTCTTTGTACTTTCGTTTTACCAGTTTGTTGATGTATTGTGTTAGACAAAAATAGCTTCCAAATGTTAAACACAAAAATGATATTTATTGATATCGTAATTATAATATCAGTGAAGTTACAGAGCTACACGTATGTTTGAAGATCTTCTGATACAATTTTCTGTCTTGGTTGAAGAGAAAGTATTTTCTTTGGGAATATGTGCATTACTCTTTCCTTGAATACAAGACCCAAATGGCTCTTTCTGTGCAGGTGAAGTTTCATTGCCAAGAAGTATGAAAGTTCAAGATTCTGAGAAGTCAGAGCAAAGCTCTTCACATAATACTAGCCTATCCAGCATTTTCCAGAACTATGCAATGGAGGTAAGATTAATAAACTGATCCAGCCAAGGTCCGCCACATCACTATAAATGTTTCTTTTGTGTTCGATTAGTTTGTTTGTGGGATTTTTTTGTCTGTTTTCTTTTTTGGAGAAGCAGACATGCATTTACTTATACAATTCAAAGCAATTCATATACACTGGAGGCTTCATAGGAATGAACATTTGCAAATGCTAAATTCATAGCATTTCAGGGTATTGCTTCTTCCAGGTCTGAAAATATCAAGCAAAAATATTAGTATTTGCATTTCATAGGTAAAATGCCAACAACATAACTCAAGTATGGTGAGTTAAGCAGTGATGAACTCATGTCTCCCAGCTGGCATTCTAATTGCTGTTAAACTCCTGTGGACACTAAGCCTATAAAGCCAATTATTAAAAAACCCTGAAACAAGATTGATAATATTAATTCTTTGCTGTTTTAGGTATTGATGTCTAGCTGCTCTCAATGTAGAGCTTGTGGTGCTTTGGTTTATGATGAAGAAATTATGGCTGGATGGACAGCAGATGATTCAAACTTGAACACTACCTGTCCTTTCTGTAAAAGTATCTTCTTACCTTTACTTAATATTGAATTTAAAGACCTACGTGGCTCTGCAAGGTCAGTGGATTTTAGACATACTCTTTTTCTGCCTTTGCACTTGTACAAGGTTATGTTTTTTCCCAAAAGGATCTTAGTTATCTTTTGCAGTATTTTTGTCTAGATGGTTGCAAGAATGTCTGCCTGTTTGATGGTCATGGTTGTACTGAAGGAAGTTGTAAGTTGTGTACACTATTCCATTTCATTGTAAAATAGCCAAAAAGCAAAGAACCAGTAGCCTTTTGCCACTCTTTATTTTTGTATTTTCTTTCTAAGCATAACTGTGCAGAAGGTATAAGTCTGATTTTGTTTAGCTTTTAAAATAAAGGTAATGGACTTTAAAAGCATATAAAGTAGTTTTTAAATCTGTCAGCAAAGAATTGCACCCAAATTAAATTTACTAACAGCTTTTAGTTACAGATGCTGCAGCTTATTGTTTCTCCAGTAGTTCTCCCTCTTAAACTTGCCACTTAGTATTTTTTACCTTTTTTAATTGCACTGTGAAGGCTGAAACTTACTTTAAGGTAATTTGAAATGGATTTTCACTGTAGTGGTTATTGTTGTGAAACAGAGCTTTCATTAGTGTTTTCTAATGCTGAAACTGATCATCTGTAGAGTGTGTACTTCAAAAAAACTTAGCAAAGCATGACACATTCCTGCTGTCTTGTACCTATAATGGTGTATAGTCTCCTAGTCAGTAATGTCACTCTACAGTAACAGCAATTTTCAGTGATGTGTCATCTATTGATATATTGTTGATGGGGAGCCATGATAAATGAAGGTCACTAATGACTTACAGCATAGGATTTCTTCTTTTGCAGATCAAATCTCTGTGTTTGTTTACTCTGTGTTTGTTTACTCTGCCTATATAAGTTACAGTGGTCAAGTTTTTAATGTTGTGTTTCCTCATTTTTATTACTTTTTGAAAATAAATATAGAGATTCATAACTTTTTTAAGGACTTTATGCTTAAATCTTATTCTTTATATTTCTGTCCCCTCCCATTCCTTTTGTAACTTAGCTTTTTCCTGAAGCAAAGTACTTCGGGAGATAGTTTACAGAGTGGTACCCTTCCATTAACCACGGACCCCCTGGAGCAGAAGCTGTTGTCCAGTCCAGCTGTTGCTGACTTGATCAGTTTTTCAGATCGCCCACAGCCCAGCCACACCATAGCTGAAGAAACTAGCTCTGCAGCTGAGCTGAGGTAGGTAAAACAAGGGTTTAATTGTGTCAGAAATGTATCAACACTTCCAGTATTTCTCTCTCTGCTTTAAAGTGAAAATCGACTTATGTGCCAAGTATGGTTATAGAGTAATTTGATGATCATCTGTTTTCTCTTATTCTTTTTGCGTGCTTTAAGCATACTTTTATCAATTTGAAGTAACTGGTTCCACTAAATGAGTGAGTTTTAGAGATACAACTCTAGAAATAAATCTTCAGGTTCATCTGCTAATAATTAATAGGTAAAATAGGTATTGTTAGAACACACCTTAAATAGAGACATAAATATAAGCATTACTTCTCCTTTGCTGTGTTTAGAATTTAACAAGAAGGACAGTGCATTATGGGGAAAAATAAGTCCATTTGCTGAAACACTCTATTTTGAGAGAAAAGTCTTGGACCCCTGACACTTGTATAGAGCATACATTCTATGACAGATAATACTGGTGTAAAATTGAAACTGAGAAAATAATACTACTTTTGAAACAGTGTGAGGGAAGAAGCATTAAGAAGTTTCATATTGGAAGAGGGAAGAACTGAAATAGGGCTGCTATGAATTGTGACCTTTTTGCTGGAATTTGTTAACATTATGTTGGAATAGGTACTAAGTCATATGACGGTTGCTCTGCTTATGACATTTAGAGAAAGTAAACATAAAGGGAATGAAGAAGTAAAAATGAACATAATCAGAACAAGATCATCTCTGTGTGTTGACAAAACTGCATTGCTGTTTTTCTAAGCAAGGTAAAGCTGTACCAGAGCAATGGTACCTATGCAAAACTGCGATGCTTTCAAATTCATGTCTTAGGTTCTACTTAGCTGCTTTTCTGGAAGGATTGTTATACTGTTCTGTATAATGTGGAGCTAACTGGGCAAATATGATTCCTTATTAATAAACTTGGCTTGTGATACTTACTTGGCAGCCTTTCTCTGCTTCTTTCCTATTGCCAAAGGAATGATGAATAGTTTCATGTTAGCATATTCTCTTTTAAAATCCAAACAGTGATGTGGCAGAAGAACAGAGTAAAGATCCCAGAACCCTGAAGACATCTTCTAATAATCCACCAAAAAGGGGAGTGTCCTTGACTCGGAGCCACAGTGTTGGAGGTCCACTGCAAAATATTGATCTTTCCCAGAGACCATCTCATGGAATTTCAACAGTTAGTCTTCCAAACAGTCTGCAGGAAGTTGTGGTAAGTCTAGAAGCTGAATATTCAGTTGACAGCAAAAAACTGAATGCAATGAAGTTAAAATACATAATGTTCTATTCCTATCATTCTTGTCCATTTGGGGAATGGAAATGGCCAAGCATATTGTCATGTTCTTATGATCGAAAAAAAAAAATCTTGGTTCAGTTAATCTAAAATTGGGGTGTTTTAGTACATTGTACAAATGGTGCTGCTTGATTGAAATGTTCTCTCCAGCAGAATGAAGCCAGTCTTTGTCTTTCTAAGACTGGAAGTTTGTTTTAAAAATAACCCAACTTCTACAGCAGGCTGAATAGAATAGTACAAACAGCGCACTGTTGCAAGAGTGAAAGTTTGTTCCTTTTCCAAGCATTTACTTACACTCTTCCGGTATGTTCTATTAGGCTTACCTCTTGAGTGGATAAGGTAAGAGGCGGTATTGAGACTGTTACATTATTATGGCATATGAAATTAAGTGTTTCTTCACCTTCTGATGTTTTTTATTGGCAGGAAGCTGTCTTTAACATGTGAATACATGATTCAGTTCCACAGCTGATGTAATTTTATTTCTACATTTCTACAGTCTATATTGCCACCAGCTTGTACAGCTTGAAACTGCACAATCAGGAACATGCTATAACAAATTAGCATTTTCTCTTTTTAACATAACAGTGAGAGCTTAGATGACTGTTCTTTAAAGTTAAACACCTCAATCATCACAACTGTTGATGCTGTTAAAGTTATCGTCTGTTTGGTACTTCCAAATACAAAAATAAACTGTGCAGTGGGGGATTTGCAGGGCAAGTAACCTTGAAGAGTATTTCTGGAAGAAAATCCTTTGATTCTGTAAAACCCCACAGTTTCCTTATGTGTGTGTTGTTTTGTTTTTAGGATCCTTTAGTAAAAAGACCTAATCCTCTCCCTGTATCTGTACCCTACTTGAGCCCTTTGGTACTGCATAAGGAGCTTGAATCACTGTTGGAAAATGAGGGAGAGCAAGTAATTCATACATCCAAATTCATCAATCAACACCCCATCATTTTCTGGAACCTAGTTTGGTATTTCCGACGGTTGGATCTACCTAGCAACTTACCTGGACTCATTTTAACATCTGAACACTGTAATGATGGAGTGCAGGTAAGTGGCTTCTTCCTATTAGAACTGCAGATATTTGAAGTAAGCTACATTCGAGAGTTTGGTTCAAAAAAAAGTAGATAAGCAGTACCTGAGTAGCTTGGATCTAGTTTCCTGGGTTTTAGAATCTAAGTAGAAAGGTTTGTTTTCCATAAGTAAGATGGGTGGAAACAGCATTCAAATTCTAGTCAAGCCATTCTCTTCTAAAAAGCCAAAGACTGAGATTCGTTAAAGAGAAGGTTCATGCATGGAAGGAAACAAAATATATCTCTTGAGAACTCACAAATAGCAATGCATTGAAATCCACGTAGTATGGGTTGCGTACTTCAGTATATAAACCTTTGAAGTTATTAGTCAATATTTTTTGTTCTTTTCCACTAGTAGGTTTTGCTATTTAAAGTCCACTGAGTTTCAGTACTATATGTATGGAGCAGAAGAGCATGGAACGGATGCTGTCTTTTGTGTATTTTGCTTTTTCCATATTAAGGGAAACCTATATGATTTGTGTATGTAATTAGTGAATTTAATATGCATGCAAAAAAGTAGTATTTTCCTGTCTACTTGTATGAACTGTAATTTTAAAATTCTCTCCCTCAATTTAAAAAAAAAACCAGAATCCTGGAATCAAGAACAATTTTCCAGGAAATGTAGTTGAAGACCAATACTAGTGAAATCTAAAGCATACTGGCTAAATACAGTGCATTAGCAGGGTAAAGCACAAGATGGAGCTTAATATCTGTAATTGCTACTTTGAATTGACACACTAGTGGTAAATTTTTCTTGCCCACTAAGTCTTACTGTGTTAGTGATTCTAAAGGCACTTACTTTTATAAAGTAATTATGGATCTAATGTTTTGAGTACTGTATATTTTAATGGCAGTAAATGGCTCATACAAATTCTTCCTGCATGTTGGAAAGATCAACACAAGAACATGCATACCAAGTCTTAATCAGGTTAGAAAATACTACAGTGTGGCATGATAAGTAGTACAAATTAAGTAACATGTTTAGTACACAAAAAGCATTTTTTGATACATGCTCATTCAAATTTTCTTCAGATATAAGAAATTTTTCTGTAGAAAACTGAATGGCCTTCGTACATTAGGCTAAACCAGAAAAGGCAATTAAATGTTGCAGTACTTGTGATTTTGTTCTGATTAAGTGAATTTGTCTCTAGAAGACATCAACTGTTCTTGTTTGATGGATTCAAGATGAATAAAGTAAACCTTCATGAAAGAGCAATTTTTTAAATAGTGAGAGTATACTGATGTTTTAAAAACTTTTTTCCCTTTCTTCATGTTTTTTAGCTTCCGTTGACATCTCTTGCTCAAGATAGCAAGCTAGTATACATCCATCTTTTGTGGGACAATATCAACCTCCACCAAGAGCCGGGGGAGCCCCTGTATATATCTTGGAGAAATCTCAGTAAGTAAAACAAATGTTACAGAAAGCAAAGGGAGGAGAGGCTGTGGAAAAAACAGTTTTGTACTGTCTGAAGTGTACACAGCCCATCAAGTTGGAAAGCTTTCTTAGTGTGTAAGGCATCTGCAATCCCTGAGGTACTTAACAGTCTCATTGTCAAATTATGAAAATATCTTACTGATCTGTGTAAAAAGGTATGTTATCTATTCTTCATATGTCATATGGCTATAAATAGGGTAGGAAGATTTGCTCTAGATGTGGTGCTAAGTAATCTTCACCTGATTTGAATGTTTAACTGCATTATCTAGTTATATATATGCAGGCATGCAAAAGACAAATTATCTTGTGTTTCTATAACTGAATGAAAGGTAACAAGTTCCATTAATATGTACATTTGATAGCCTACTTGACTGTCAGAAAGTAAGATCAAAAAAAGCCTTTGTCTACCATAACTTGGTTTGAAAGGAAGAAAAACCAGGCAAACTGCTTATGGGAACTTGGGATTTCATTACTTCTGATCAGCAAAAAAACCATTGTCGATATAGACTTCTCAGTCTGTGCTCTTTGATGAGAAAAGTTTCTTTGATAAGGGATGTGATGGTGTTTTCTTTTGTTCTACTTCTTTTCCATTGTGTAAAAATAACCTTCGTGAACTTAGTTTTTGACACTGAAGTAGAGCAATAAATCTGAGCTAGAAAACCATCACAGCCAGCCTCTGATGCTGGATACTCTTCAGCCTCTTGTATTTATTTCTCTGTCATGTTGAAAGCGCTTGCACATGGGTAGTTGATGCATCCAGTAACTTTTGTGGTGGAATAAAGACCATAAGCAGACAAAGCGTTTCCATTGTAACAGATTTCTGTAGATTGAGTAGAGGTTCTGAATATTTATTTCACTTTCTGAAATACCTTCTTCTTATTAAAGTGAAAAAATATAAAATCTTTAATGTTTAATAGTCTGCATGGTTGCATTTCCCAGATTCTTCTGAAAAGAGACCCTCCACACTGGCAGAAGATCAGCAGGCAACAAACACTTTGCTGGAGAACATTAAATTAAGTATTCAACACAATAATGTTGTTAAACCGATCAACCTCCTTCTACAGAAAGTTAAGCCAGATGTGAAACGGCAGAGGTAAAGGGGTAATCTCTTCTTATTTTCTCCCCACTCAAAGTTAAGTAAGATCAGACCATATACACTTCATAATGAAAATTCCGTAAGGATGTGTAGCAATATTCAGTTTTATTTTGTGTTCACCCAACACTATGTGTATTTATTTATGCCTGTGAGTACAAACCAGATGCATTCTGTGGCTAGATGCATAACTCATCCAAATCAAATGAATAAATAAATTCCTTGATCAAAATGGACATTTTATGAATTAATAAGAAAAACGCAGGTACTGACTATGCTGATTTTTTGGTGCTGCTGGAGACCTAGAAAACTGATTAATGTAAGTGTGCAGTATCCTGTTGCAGTGTCTGGAATATCCTCCAGACTACCGGGTTATAACTATTGGAATTCTACCAGCCTGGAGTACTGGCTTAGAAAGTGTATACAGCATGATCCACAAATAAAGGGAGACATGTAAATAACGCTTCTACTGTACATTTTGCTGTCTGCAGTGCAATTCAGAGAGGGCTTTGTTAAAAAGCAAGCCTCTGAATTAAATTACAGGAAATATAAGATGTATTTGAAGTTTATCATGCTAAGTCATCTCTGCTTCTGTGGTTTGTAGTTACTAAAAAAATAAAAGTAGTAACCCGCCTACAGAAGAATCTTCATGAGTTTCATGAGGAAAAAAGTTCATATACCATTGTATAGTAATATTCAGTTCTGAGATAGATCATGACATTCTGAAACAAAAAAAATCCAAAATATGGGTGATCTGAAATAATTCTGCTCCCTGTACTTCACCCTCAAGCAGGAATAAGTTAAATAAGTGCTGCTTAATTCTGTATTTCTCATTTGTCTGGAATTTTTATGGCACATTTGACAGAGGGATTTTTTCATAGAAAACGTAACTGCTGGGATTTGGCAATACTGTATCTTCATGTGTTAAGGAAAGACACTCAGGCACGAGAAAACCTTAAGCTAGCAGTCATATAGATCAGTCACTTTCTTCACAAGAAATAGTATTAGAACAGTTGTAGAAACTATAATAAAAGGTTAGTATCTTCAACATTGACTTTGTAAACTTAACGATAGTTGGTGCTTTCATTGACTTGCCCTTCAAAATATTTTCTAGGAGTTTTTACAGAGAAATTCTTTTCCTCTCTCTGGTGTCTCTTGGAAGAGAGAACATTGACATTGGTAAGTAAAAAACACTGTGAAATGCATGTGTCTGTGTCTAAAATATATGAATACTTTATGTGAAAACTAGTGTCTGTGTTCATCCATGAGTTTCTAAGTAGCTTTTCAATTGCTGTATTTTAATGAAAAGTAGTGTGCTGTTACTCTTTAAGAAGGTGTTGTTTTTATAGAAAAGTAGTTCAGATGGGGTGTTAATTTTAGCTTTGAAACTAGTAATCAGCTGTTTTAAACAAAATTTGTTAGCTTGAAGCTTCAATTCCTTATGTCTGAAAGCATGTTCTCAGTTTTGTCCATCTTTCTCCAACCTACATATCAGACATATGTCATCTAGCCAGCTGACTGCTCACCCCTTACTGATCTCCTGTACCCTGACTTTTATTTGGTACTATGCAGGCAAAGGGACTTCCTTATGGGATATGACAGGGGAAATACCCTGGAACAGGCAAACTGAACTGCGATAGAAGTAATGGGCATCCACTGTGATGTGTTGTGATGTTCCAATGTTGAAGATACTTTTCAGGTTCGCTGAGAGAACTTGGAAAGAAAAATCAGTGGCTACTTAAGATAGTTAATGTTGTTATTATATGAAAATCATCAAAAGGATTTTATAGGATCATAGTTGGGTGCTCTACAGGGTTTTTTCAATAACTTCAACTATGCTTTTCTGTTTCAGAGGTTTTTGATAGTGAATACAGAATTGCACATAAAAATCTACCAAAGGAAGTTCTTGAAAAGATGCACAAAATAGATGCTCCACCAAGCAGCAGGGTTGAGTGTTGCCGGAAGTGCTTTGGAGCACCTTTAATATAAAAATGAGGAAGACGCGCTAAACTTCGGTGTGACAAAAGTAGAGGTGAACAAACCAGGAGCATGGTGATATGTACACTTTGAATCCCAAAAGATGATAACTGAGCAAGTTGTCAAAGCAATTTCGTGAGATACATCATATATTTTTGTCTTTCATCTCACAAAACAGAGTGTAAAGTGTGTTAATGTTTTGAACTATATTAATGGGGTGAGTTGGTTTCAGTGATTGATCTGCTTTTTTTTGCTGTATATACTTTTTGTCCTTACTCAGATCCTTCTCCCACAGCGTGAAGTTGTTCAAAAAGGTGATGATAGAACAGCCTTTTAAGTTGCTGACTTAAGAGCCACCAATATTTATGTATTTTAATGAACTACTTTTCCTGCCACAAAATACGTAGGTTCCTCACTACTATGGCAAAATTGCCTTTTCCTAAAGAAGGATTTTTTTATTAGTGTGCAGTATGTATGAATGTGAATACTTGAGTCCTTGCATTGGAAATTGCAATGCAGTTGCTTTTGTCAGATCACAGTACCTAAAATTGCTACCCTTTTCCTGACCCTTGTCCCAGTCCCAGTATTCTAAATTATCTTTGGCTGACATTTTCATTATGTATTCTGCAGTTGTAAAAACCACTCAGTTTTTCTATATTCTTTATCTGACAAATTAAAGATCCTATGGACGTGCTGCTGCTTTCTCCAAGAGAGTGATGGGCTTGTACAGGAAGCAGCTCAGAAATGGATGGCTTTCTAAAAACTTTTTTTAGGAAGCTTTAAAATGGCATTAGACTACATACAGGATTTGTTAAACAAATGCTGTCTGAAACATAATTACGCTCTATACTGTGTGCATGTGTGCTTAAAAGGTATCTTTTCCTTGAATTCTTTTATCACCCTTTTCCATTGTTTTATGCTAGCCTGTGGGTTAATTATTTTGCACTGATAGTCCAAATTCAATATTTCAATTAAAATGTATTTATAAATGTGGTCTTCAAGGTATACATTAGCACAAATTAAGTGCTTGAGTGTATGATCTGGAAAGATGAATCTGTCTTTTGGATTGCTTCTAGTAGATAAGACACTTCCTCGCCTCACATTCTAACTAACTCCAGTATGCTGGATGCTGATCAACAATTTCAATGTTTCTATTACTTGAGGAATAGGATAAGGTTGATTCCAATTTTCTTCCTTTTTTTTTTTTTTTTTTTTTTCTTGTGATATTTAACGTATGGCTTTTCTGGTGAACTTACTCCTAGATTCAGGGGGAAAAAATAAAGTTTGTAGCATGTTAAAGGAGCATAGCTAAAACTATAGTCATATCTCAGTATGAATGTATTTACTTCATACTACTCTCTTAAAATGATGAGGGATGAAGATCTGTCTGCAAGAGCTTTTACATGAAACAAGAAAGCTAACTCTTGTTTTTTCATGAGTCTACAGCAAAGGATTTGCACTATTCATAACAAAATACATTTGTGTCATAGACTGATTTCCTTGTATTTTGTCTAAAAGTGCTGATCCAAAGTTTATATGGGGATATTATCTGACAGATTCTTTCCTAATGAAAATATTGTGCTTTCTCAACAATTAAAAGCAAGAAAGCACCCTGTGACTTTGTTTGTTTTTTGTTTGGGGTTTGGGTTTGGTGTTTTTTCATCCTGTATTGTTTGGGTTTATGCTGGTTGCTTGCAGGTATCTGATCTGCATCACAATGGAAGTGTAGAGCTTAATTTTTCCTATTTTCTTCTCTTCTCCAATTACATAATTGACATGCACAGTTCCATCCTTTCAAGGTAGAAGTCTGTGTGAAGCATTCATCCAAACAACTTAATACTTATACAAATCAAACCAGCAAATTTTCTTTGTATTGTTCCATACTTAAATGTGCAGCTATACAAAGACAGTTTCTAAGTGTTAAATGGACAGATCATATCATTATGTGATGCAATTTGCAAAGAATCAAATTCTAGTTATCCTTAACTTCTCCTGGCTCATTAAATTACAAAGAAAGTCCGTGCAGTGAGTGCTGTTTTAAGTAATTGGTGGCATCCAAATTGTTTTAAACCATTGTAAATAACATTATTATAAACTGGATCCTTTAAGAGATCACTTTGATTTCAAAACAACCTTCCCATCCATTGCTGAAAATACAGATTAATCGGGCAGTAGTGTTGTAGAAACAGCAAAGCAGGCTGTGTCATAGCATCTAGTGCTAAATGTTAGACTTTCCCCAGGCATGTACACTAAACAAAACAAAAACCAAAACCCAAACCAGCAACTGCCGCTCCTGCCTCAACACAACAAAAAAAACCCAAACTAAAGCCTGAAGGAAACAGGACAACTGCAGAATTGAACTTGCTTTAATTTGTTCCTTCATACTGGCATTTCTATACACTACAAATTAATTTCTATTCCTTGTGTATGTACCTGGATTTCAGAGTCGTAGAAGTCCTGCATGTAATTACTTGAAGTCTTGAATCTGCCTACTGAAATTAATTCTTTAGTATAGAATGACAAAAGTGCTTACTCTTTATAATTTGGATTTTTTTAATAACTAGTTTTAATAGCTAACTAATCAGCTGGTTCTTGAATAAAATCTGTAGTTCAAATGAAAAGGAAGATCTCTGAATGCAGTTTGTTTGTTAAATTTTCACCTAAGGGGGCGAAAAAAAGTTCACCAAAATTTGAAAGGAATTAAGAACTGGTTTTTTCCTAGTTGCTTTCTTTCCTTACAAATACATGATGGCACTCCCTGTTCTTCCTTTGCCTTTTGGGTCTACTGCAAACAGAGAGAGACTGCAGGTTTTCCTACACAAACTTTCAGAGATGTAGGCTTCCCTAATTTGAATGCTGAAAGAACCGTGAGTGTGCGTAAGAGAAGGGCAGGGCATAGCATAGCTCAGTACTCACATGGTCAAAACTCTGGCCAAAAGTAAACAAACGTTTTTTGTGAGTGCATTTCAAACACTTTTATCTTTCTGAAAATTGCATTCTGAAGGCATGGTAAGTTCTTCTCTGCTAGTAAACAGCATGAACTTCTTGGGCTACTTGGGAATGACTTAGCTACCTATGAATGCTCATAATTAGTAGACACTCCACTCCTAGTAATCCAAACTTATCTGAGTCCATAATGCATGAATGAGGTGTATGAAGTTTTGTGAAGGAGGAATAAGCTTGATCTTGGTTCTATTTTCCTCTTGGTGTAAGCAGAAACAGAAGCATATTGCTCACTTGCGAAGCTCTTGCCTCCACGTACTCTTTGTCGTAGTTCCAAAGCCAGTGCTCAGGCAATGGTTTTCTGTGTGCATTTTGGAATTCTCACATGAAGAAAAAGGTTGCTGATCATTAGCAACTTCAAAGCCTGCAGTGTGTGCGCAAAGCGAGGGTTTAAACCAAACGTTACATACATGAATGTAAGCTGTTAATGAATTTCAAGTAAGCCCAAGAACTCGGAAAGTTTGTGTTGGAATAATAATTATCACAGAGAAGCTTCCTTGAATTGTTGCCTGAAAGATACTGAACTGCAGTCAGTTATGCTGAGAAGACTGCATCTTTCACCCAGCTATAAAAGTTACCTATAGTTTATGTTCTAGTTTATCAAAATAGCTGTTTTTTTGTTTTGTTTTTTTTTTTTTTTGTTTTTTTTGTTTTTTTGTAGAATTAAAGCATCAAATGGAGTCTTACAGGTTTTGGTTTGCTTTAAATCAGGATTCTTAAGTGACAAAGATTTGTTTATAAATTCTATTCTGCCGCATTACCAAGATATCTTTCAAAACCCCGTGGGTAAAGGAGACTGATGTGGCTGTGGTATTGGCACAGTAATAGGTACCAGCTTTTATTACATGTTACTAGAAGCATCTCTGTGTTACTCGTATTCTGTTTTCACGTTTTATATGACTCCAGTTTATACAATACGATTTTAATGGAAAATATTTCATTTAGTATATGGTTTCAAACTGAATTAATTTGTTTTGCAAGTAACTTACGCTTGTTCCTAGTGGAATTTCACATTGGTTAAGCTCAAGCTACATAGCACTTGTGAATGAGTAATTTTTATTCCATTTTAACTGTGAATTAATGGCTTTTTGTATTGCTGCAGCTAGAAGAGTATACCTTTCATTGAGTTTACTGCTTTCCTTGAGTAGCTGCAACATAGGGGATATTTTCAAAATGTATATTAAATTAGATCATAGAAATTATATTTTTTAAATAAATTGTTAAAATGTAAGTAACTGGGGAATCCACTCAATAGTTTTATCTTTTTAAAACTTTTAATTAAAAATTATTTCAATGCAGATGATTTGATTAAATGGTAAGCAGGTCATCTTATTCACATAACTGTACATTTTCAACAAAAGGTTTTTTTTTCTTTTAACTAATAAAAACATTAAAATGCCTTCTGTATATCAGCTGTTCATTATGGACCTTTTTAAAACACACACACGCACCCCTGCAGCTGTTAAAGTCTTGAAAGTGAATGGTTTGAATTGGACTTTAGATCTGTATTCCAGTGTGCTGTGCATATTGCAATGCGTAAGAGGAGAGAAATGGATGGTCTTTCGGTGTCTGCATCAGTGGTGCAAATAAAAGGGATTGTTTGCTGGTTTTTTAGAAGCACATTGAACTCCTTTTAGGAGCTTAAAATAAACTGTATTGTAATGAGGACGAAAGGATGTCTTGTGAATAAATTATGTATTAAGTGAGCAGAGAAGTTTAATGCAATAAAATTTGCACTATTTTAGAAACTGTTTTGAACTGTTGAAAAATGGCATCCATTTACTGTGCTTTGATTAATAAATGTTTCTCTATAATGTTTTTGTACATTTGACAAATATTTCTTGAGTTTAAAAGGGCACTCTGCATATTCTGAATTATGTATAGATATCCTAGACTAAGAAGCAATTTTTAATGTATTTCCCAAAATAAAATATGTGTGCATCCTGTGTAAAAATTGTTCAGCTTTTTTGCCATTGAAACTTATCTGTTTGACAGAATTTAATCTAAATGCAAATTCAGCCTAGAGGTGGGCAAAAGCAAAGCCTTTCAAATGCTTTTTTGTGGGAATTGTGTCATAGTACCTCAGCGACTTATGAATAATGGAAAAGAGCAGGAGCAGTTGCTGAGGGGGAGAGGATGAGAAAAGATGGGATTCACTTGCAGTGCTGTGGTTCATGAGAGTATGTCTCTGTGGCACCATAAGCAAGCCCTGACAACTAGCAGAGGTAAGAACTGAAAACCAGGCTCAGGGAGGCAGAATCCGTGAAGATCTTGTTTGCAGGGAAGCCACGGACCCTGGCTTCCTGACCACAGAGCTCCTGCCCACAATGAGCATCATCGACCAGTGGGTGGGAACAGGTTGGTGGCTGACCTTGGTAGATCACTTCCCACAAGTTCTGATTTCTTGGTGGCTTTGTAGTGAGGGCAGAGAGTGGTGCTTTCAGTGGCACATCCTGGCTTGCAGGAGTCACTAGTGGACCTCCTGCCTCAACAGACCTGCAGGTGTACACGCGCCTTCCAGACTTTATTTTTTTGCTTTTCAGGGTCGGGGGGAGGGGTGAGGGTGGGATGAACTTTAAGCAGTAGAAACTGACAGTTACTGTCAAATGCTTCAGGCCTTCACAACAGAATATCTTTCACACTCCCTCCTATATGGCAGCCAGTTTATTAATCTGTTAGTGAAAATAAGAATACCAGGTCCTAAATACCTGTATCTCTGGAGAAACTGATACACATACCACAGACTGGTAGTTTGTGGGAAAGATTCATAATAAATCATGTCTCAGGCCTGTTTTTAAACAGTGAGTTCATGAGCAGTCTTTTGGACTTTCACAGTCTTGTCAGCATCACAATGACTTTGCTTGTTTTGCTCTGGATGCTTTTGTCACTGTGGTCTTTTTAGGAACGCCACCTGCTAAAAATACTGCATTGCCTTCCTAATTCGCTTACTTTAATGTGGCCTAGGAGAGGGGAGGCTGGAGGAGGAAGGGTGTAACAGACAGACAGCAACAAAAACTTGCATTTGAGGAATCCCTAAAGAAGCATGAACACAGGATTGCTTTAAAGCTTTAGTCGGGAGGGAACTGTTGTCTCCTGTGCCCAAATCAGGTGGGGAAACTTACTTGGGGGAATGTGACGGTAGAAGGTGATAGCAGGAGCTAGCTTATGGAAGCTTGGATCCTTCATGTCCTCAGAGCTACCACAACATTACTCATTAGAGGTAGTTCTTCCCAGCTCTGTAGAGACGAATTTTCTCTGTAAACGAGAAAAGCTGCGGGCTGGGAAGAGGGAGAACCTCATACACGTCTGAATATATGACGGTGGGTGGGAAATAGAGAAGACAAACTTGACACCCACAAACAATGCACCCACAAGTGCTGAAGGAGCTAGCTGCTGTGATTGCAATGCCACTCCATCATCGTTTTTAAATGTCATGGCAATCTGGAGAGGTGCCTGAGGACTGGCTGAAAGCCAGTGTCACTCGTCTTCAAGAGGGATGTGGAGGACACAGGAAACTATAGGCCAGCATTGTACCACAGATGTCTGAACTCAGTCTAGTCTTGCTGAACTTAACTTATTCAATACTGACCTGTTTGAAGGGACAGTGTACCCTCAGCAAGTTTGCTGGGGATACACAATGGGAAGGAATTGATGATATGCCAGGAAGCTGCACTGCCATTCAGCAAAACCTGGACAGGCTAGAGCTGGGTGGAAAGGAACCTAATGAAGATTCAACAAAGGGCAGGATCCTGCACCAGGGGAGTAATAACCTCATGCACCAGTACAGGTTAGGGGCTGACCTGCTGGAAGGCAGCTCTGTGGGAGAGAACCTGCGGGTCCTCGTGGACAAGTTGTGAGTGAGCAAGCCATGTGCCCTTGTGGCCAAGGCCAGAGGCGTTCTGAGGTCCATTAGGAAAAGCACTGCAAGCAGGTTGTGAGTTGTGATCCTCCCACACTACTCTGCCTTCGTGAGGCCACATCCACAGCACCATGTGCAGGTCTGGGCTCCTCAGTACAAGACAAGGAGCTACCGGAGTGAAGGGCTACAGTGAGAGAGGACTGGAACATCTCTCTGATAAAGAAAGGCTAAGGGCTGTGCCTGTTCGGCCTACAGAAGACAGCTGAGGGGATCTTAACAACCCAAGCAAGTTTCTTCAGGGCCAGTGTCTAGAGGATGGGGCCAGTCTTTGCAGTGGTGCCCAGCAACAGGAAAAGGGACAACTGGCACAAACTCTTAACAGGAACTTCCACCTGAATTACCAGAAAAACTTCTTTGGGGGTGGCAGAGCACTAGGACAGGCTGCCCAAAAGTTGTGGAGTCTCCTTCTTGGGAAATATTCGAAACCGGCTTGGACACAATCCTGGGCAACCTGCTCTAGGTGAACCTGCTTTAGCAGGGGGATAATCTCCAGAGGTCTCTTCCAACCCCATGTGTGTGATTTGTTTCATCCATGACCTTTTACAAGGGCATACAGGGATAGGGCAAAGGGAATAGGCTTAACCTGAAAGAGGGTAATTTGGATTAGGTATCAGGAAGAAATTCTTCACTATGAGGGTGGTGAGACACTGGAGCAGGTTACCCAGGAAAGCTGTGGATGCCCACCTCTGGCAGCATTCAAGGCAAGGTTGGGTTGGCCTTTGAGCAACCAGGTCTAGTAGGTGTCACTGACTAACGGGGCTGGAACCATATGAGCTTTAAGGCCCCTTGCAACCCAAGCCCTTCTGATTCTATGAAAATATTTTGAGTTGGAAACAACCCATACGGATCATGCAATGCTACAGACACGGGCGAGAGCAGCTGGAAAGCTGCTCTGCAGAAAGGGACCTGGGGATGCTAATTGATGGAGCTGAACGTGAGCCAGCTTGTGCCCAGGCAGCCAAGGCCAACAGCATCTTGGCCTGTATCAGCAGTAGCGTAGCCAGCAGGGCCAGGGCAGTGATCAAGCCTCTGTACTGAGCACTGGTGAGGCTGCACCTGGAATCCTGCGTTCAGTTCTGGGCCTCTCACTACAAGAGACATTTAGCAGCAGCAGCAGGTCCAGAAAAAGGCAACAAAGCTGGTGAAAGGATTTGGAGAGTAAGACCTATGATAAACGGCTGAGGGAACAGGAGCTGCTTAGTCTGGAGGAGGCTCAAGGGGGATCTTATCCCTCTTTACAATTACCTGTAAGGAAGATGAGCAAGGAGGTGGCTGGTTTCTTTTTCCCAAGTAAGAAGTGACAGGACAAGAGGTAACAGCCTCAAGCTGCACCAGGGGAGGTTTAGATAGGATATTAGGAAAAATTTCTTCACCTTAAAGGGCAATCAAGCATTTGAACAGGCTGCCCAGGGAAGTGGTGGAATCCCTGGAAGTGCTCAAAAACTCTGTAAATGAGGCCCTCAGTGAACACGGTTTAGTAGTGGACTTGTGAGTGCTGGCATAATGGACTCAATGACCTTAAAAGGTCTTTTCCAACTGAGCTGATTCTATGATTTCATCAAACCCAACTCCCTACTCCTCGCAGGACTACCTAAAACTAAACCATGACAAAGCATTATCCACACACTCCTTGAATTGACAGGCTTGGTGCTGTGATCACTTCCGGAGAAGTCTGTCCTAGTGACTGACTTAATTCTACCAAAAATCAGCTGCAGGCTTTATGTTTTACCATGCTCACACTCAGTCTAAATACTTAAGAGACAGCCGGTAATAACATGAACTGGAAAGCCTCATACTGAAGGTTAACCACAAAAGGGTTTATTTTTAGTATCATGTACATCTTTACTTCTGACTTGACTCAGACTTAGATGTAGAAGCTCTCAATGAAGAAAGCCGCCGTCTCTTCGCAATCTGTTCCTGGCGTTTCTCCTTGGCTTCCTGAAAAGCAAAGCACACAAAGTCAAGGAGGAAAAAATGCAACTTGAAGTAAGCTAACAGAATGGATTTCTTAAGTCAATGAAGCAAGAGCTTCCCCTCTTCACAATTCGTAATTCTACAGGAATACGAACTTGTACAGACCCATGTCTTTAAACAATACGGACTAGTACTCAAAAGCACAGTAGAAATACTAATGCAGAGTTCACACAGCATAGTAGAGGTCTATCTACTCTCAGTTTCCATCTAGAAGTTGTCAAAACACTCAAGTAATGTGCCAAATATTCCAGTAACACTGCTTCGCCAATTGCTGTGGTTTTTGGAGCAAGAGCAAACTCATCCAAATGGCTTCTTCCCAAATTATCTTCCATCCAGGTCAGCTGCTGGATCCTGTTTCAATCACTCGAATGGCTTATGCAAAACTTACCTTCACAGGCTCTAACTGCTCAGGCTTTTTTGTTCAAAATAAGCTATTAAATTAATTGGTGCATTAAATTTCTACTACTCTTGGACTGGGAAAAATGTTCAAACAACATTTGGCAAGCCACTTACATCGAGGCACTCCTATCAAAATGCCCCAGGTACAAAGCAGCTCTAGGTGGACAATCAACTTTATCAAATCCCTTGATTCTGTGAGGCATCCCATATATCTGACTTGTAAGAGCAAACGAACCTTCATTCTCTTGGCCAAGAGCTTCGCATATTCTGCCGCCTCCTCCTTATTCTTCTGGGTGCGCTGCTTCTTCAGGGCAATACGCCTGCGCTTGTGCTGCAGAACTCGAGGAGTCACTAGTCGCTGGATCTTAGGAGCCTTGGTTCTGGGTTTCTTGCCTAAAAGAGCATTGCAGATCAGCAGATTATTTTCCAAAAAGGCCTCATCTAACAAACTTAAGTAAGTTCCATTTACTGTTATGCAAACAGTATCTGGCGTGCTACATATTATAGCAGCTTATACAGAGTTAAATCTTCAGGAAAAATAATCAATTATAAAACATAGTCTTAATGTTCATTATTTGTTACCAGCAATGACGCGTTAATACATCTCCAATTTCGTGCATTTTTGTGAAAACTCCCGCTGCCTTTAAATCCCCCCCTCCCCCCCCCCGACTCAGAACGGTTAAGAATATGGAAACTCATCACGTAGCTTTCAGATCAAACCATTATGTTTCCGTTTTAAAAAGCTCTCTGCAGGTCTACATAGGCTTGACACGTGTATCTCCAAAACAGACCTCCATAGCCCATAATTAGCAAACAAAATGCACCATCACATCCACAAGTAAAATTTCACTACTCAGTGCTGTCTGACTTCTAGTCACAAACAGCTGCCTCATGTCCGTCCTGATCACATTCTTTAATGGACAGAACAGTTCCTCTGACGCAGAAAACAGCAGCCTTTTACCCAACAAGCTTTCACTGTGCCCAAGCTTTAGCATGTCCCTTCTGCTAAATGTCCTCACCCTTTCTGTTCCCTGATCAAATGCAAAGAAGCCAAATGCAAAGAACTGCAAGACAGGTAGCAAGCAACACAGTATCCTCTCAATAAAAGCTCATTTCAGAAGCTGCTGTAAGTAATGGGGGGGTGGGGGGGGAATCTTATTATCTAATACTATAGTGTGCTTCATTCAATGCAATAGGCTGGACACTTCTCTACAGACAACACCATGAAACCAAGGAGTTGTAAAATTTGAGCTCTTACCCTCCTTGTTTAGAGGTTTCCTCACAACATACTGGCGAACATCATCCTCCTTCGAAAGGTTAAACAGCTTGCGGATTTTGCTAGCCCTCTTGGGACCAAGGCGACGGGGCACAGTGGTGTCTGTCAGCCCAGGAATATCCTTTTCACCTTTGAGAACGTAAGTTTATATGTGACAATTCTGCATCTACTGAACAGCTGCTTCATTAATGAATTTCAATTATAAGTTTAAAATGCACAGAATTCAAGATAATACTAGATGCTCATTCGGGTTCACCTGCTAATAGCACCACCCTGTGGTACACTTTGGCCAATTTCATGCAATCAGATTGCTAGCAGCAATGAGCGTGGCAGTGATCAGCTTTAAAATTAAACAAATGTAATGTCCAGAGGGAATTTCAAACTACATTCACACTCTAAAGTGGGAACTCCATTTGCTTTCTACACAAATCCAAAGCCACTAGCAAGCAGACTCCTTCAACATGCCTGCTTCTACCTACTGCTTTCTTCATCTAAGCTCTTACCCTTTTTCACAATGACCAAGTTCAGAACACTCAAGTTAGCATCAACGATGCAACCACGAACAGATTTGCGTTTTCTCTCTCCCGTTCTTCTTGGGCGATAGCAGGAGTGGCCCTTGCTGAGTAGAAGGCGGACACGTCCATGAGTCAGGACACCTTGCTTCATGGGGAACCCTTGTTTGTCGTTGCCACCACTGATCCGGACAACGTAGCCCTATGAAAACAGAAACACACTTAGTAGTAGCTCACACATTTCTCTTAATTCAAGAAGTTGTATCACAAGATGCTGTTCAAAACAGGGCACTGTGCCCATGATTCAGGAAAAATAACTGTTACTGCTGATACAAACAACTTCCTTAACCAATGCTGCCCCAAGAGATATGAAAAATACTTTTGCATACCATCATTTATATTTATTCTACTTATCTACAAAAATTAATAAAAAAAAATAAATTCCAATCCGGTCAAAGTTTAGCCTGAAGTGCACCAGACTGAAGCCTGTCCATTATCGTCTAGCTTTTCTTTAATCCAAAATCTAACCAAAGCCTGTTGTCACAAACCAGAAATCTGTATAAGACACAAGTGTCTGGACTAGGGATACACGGGAAAATGAAAAGCAAAGCTTTTATTGTCTTCTTTGTGGAGGTGGCAGTACAGAACACCAACTTACCTGAATTCAGCTGAACTGTCCATATTAACACCCAAGTACTCTATGCCCACCCACCAGACCCAACATGCTTTTTCCCCATGCACCAGCAGCACTTTAAATGCAATGAAGACAATTTAAAACTTGTTCAGTAAAGAAGGGATCAGCAGTTTCATGGTACAGATTTAAATTGTTCCGAATACCAAGACAGCACTTAAATGAAGAGCAAAAAATTACTGCAAGAAGCAGCAAGAAATTCTAATCACAGCACTTAAAACCCCAACAACACTTAGATAAACCAAGTCGAAGAACAAGCTAGCCAAATCCCCAAATTTAGTATATATAGCAAGAGAAACTTTCAACATACTTGCTAAATGTACACGACACAAACACCCTACTGAGACAACTGCATACTGAAGAAAATTTGTGATTTAAGGTTCTCAAACACAGAGATCCACCACATCCTTGTATGCTTACCTTCCACTCCTCACCAAGAGAATCAGCTGCAACCTCTGTAGCCATCCGCTTCTCATAGAATGTTCTCAGCTTGCGCTCATCATCCACTTCAATGAGTTTCTGGCAGCCAGTGGCTGGGAAAGAGATGTTCAGCTAGTAGAAGGAAATAAAAATAAAACCCACATTTGATCGAAGCATCTCATGAGACGTTTTAAAAGAAAAATTAGCGTTTTTCTGTCAGGTTTACCTTAGCATTCCAAAGCTGAAATTCCCTAACTGCTTACATGAATGTTTACTAGCCATAATTTGTCACTGCCACGCTCAAGACTGCCAGGCAGGTCTGTCCTTGGCCACACTGGAGAGTATTACCTGTTCAGTCCTGCAGTAAAACTGGCTTTAGCATAGCAACAGGAACTAGCTTTCTCTTCTGCAAGCCCACTGCAACATACACTGCATCACAAAATTGAATAAGCAACCTAAGGGGAGCGATACTCGTGATGGTTCCTTACTTATGTCGTTTAGAGGCCGCTGCAAAGCCCACAGCCTCACGGGTGCCTTCTGGCACTCCCACCTCGAACAGGGCCTGTGCTCGGCACAAGCATAGCTCCAGCGCACATTGCGCCTCCCTGCTAGGCCCCAGCACCAACAGCGCAGGCCTGCCGCTAAGAAAAAGCCGAGTCACGGCACTAGTAACCGCCACCGGCACCAGACCTGATGCCAGAAACCCCACTAAGAACACGGCCCGCGCGGGCGCCATGTCAGCCCGCCGACAATCCGCTTCCATCCACCCCACAGCGGCGCGCCAGCCCCGCCACCAGGGACCATCACTCCCCACCAGCAGCCCCACACATAACACCGGAGGCATTTGTGTCGGGAGACAACCCGAACCCCACCCGGCCGCAGCCACTAACCCTACCTTCATCCTCGCCGAGCCGCGCCACCACTAAAAAAGGCCGCACTTCCGCCAGCAGCCTTCACATACACCCGCCAACTCTCGCGAGAACGGCACCTCCTGAGCCGGGCGCGACCAGGCTGCCCAATGGCGGTCGAGGCTTCGTCGGCAGAGGGGCGCGGCGTGGGGAACCGGCTCGGTCTGGGGAACCGGCTCGGTCTGCGGGGGCGGGGCCCGCCCCCTACCCGGCGCCGCTGAGGCAGGCGGCAGGGACACGCCCCGGTGCCCTCAGGATCTGTATGAGGTAGTTCCGCTGGGTGCCGCTTGCCCGCGCTGAGGAGCAGACTGGCGGGCGGGCTCCAGCAGGATCACTCCCGTTTCCCTCGGAGGGAGAACGCGCTGTTGCGGTTGGAGTGTGAACACTAGAGCGCCAGCGAGCGGCGGCTAGTGTGTTCTCCCGCGAACGGGAAGTACCGACCGCCGGAGTGGAGGTGCCGTCAGTGAGCACGTGCAGCTCTCACGCGGGCGGAAGTCCCGGTGCCTGCGCGGCTCCCGCCCGGCTGTGCTGCCCCCCACTGCGGCGGGACGGGCCGCGCTCTCGCGGACACCGCCGGCTGTGCCGAGCAGGCGCTGGGCAAGAGGCCCTCGCTCGCGGGGGTCCCTCCGCGCACACGCACATCCCAGACCCGGCAGAACTGCTTTTCGTCGCCCCGGCTGCCCAGTAGGCAGCGCGACACGCAGCGGGCCAGCCCGCCGGGCGCCGGCCTTCACGCAGGCCCGAGGCGTGCCGAGAGGCGGGGTAGGAAGAGGTGGGGCTGTCCGACTCAGCTCAGCCGTGGCGGAGCCGGAGCGCCCGGCGGGCGGGCGACTATCATGGGCGCGCAGCTGTGGTGGGACCAGCTGCGGGCTGGTAGCTCGGAGGTGGACTGGTGCGAGGACAACTACACCATCGTACCCGCCATAGCCGAGTTCTACAACACGGTGCGTGGCGGCAACGGCGGTTGCCAGGGGGTGAGGGAGCGGCGGCCGCCTTGGGGCCAGGAGACGGAGAAGAGGGCTCTGCAGCCCGGCAGGGCGCACTGCGGGAGGGGCACTGGCGCCAGCCGCGCTCGGCGGCTGCCGCGGTTGCGGAGCGGCGGGCGGGTCGGTGGGCTGGCGGGCGGTACCTCTGAAGCCCGGCGCCGTCCTGCTGCCTGCGAAGTCCGTCACACAAGGTTTTCATGGGACTGTAGAATGCCCTTCTGTCTCTGCCTATTTCTTCCTTCTCCAGCCCCTGGTACGCCTAAAATTAAGGAAAAAGAGCGATTTGGTGTTGTAGGTATAAAATCGGGAGGTTTAGAGAGGGCTCATGACAAGCTGTTCCGTAAATAACGTGCAGCAGGCCCTTGCGGCGCCCGGGTGCAGGATTTCTGGTGCTGGATTGCCTGCATCCAGTACCCGTTTCCACAGGTGTCGCCAGGGCAGCGATGGTCAAGACAAAGAATACTGTAGTGTTTTGTCGTGGTTTAAGCCCAGCTGGTAACTCAGAACCACGCAGCTGCTCGCTCACTTCTCCCCTTCTTGCTCCCACCTCTCCCAGGGGGATGGGAAGGAGAATTGAAAGAATGTAACTCCCACGGGTTGAGATGAGAGCAGTCCAGTAACTGCTGCTACCACCAATAATAATAATGCTAAGGGAGATAACAAGGGAAGAGAATACAATCGCTCACCACCCGCCAACCGATACCCAGCCCAACCCGAGCAGTGATCTAATCCTTCCGGGTCACTGCCCCCAGTTTATATAGTGGGCATGATGTGCTGTGGTATGGAGTACCTCTTTGGCTAGTTTGGGTCAGGTGTCCTGTCCCTGCTTCTTCCTGGCTTCTCCTCTTCCCTGGCAGAGCATGAGACTCAGAAAGTCCTTGGTCAGAGTAAACATTACTGAGCAACAACTAAAACCATCGGTGTTATCAGCATTATTCCCAGGCTGAAAGTCAAAACCACAGCACTGCACCAGCTACAAAGAAGGAGGAAAATGACTGCTACTGCTGAACCCAGGACATGTTTGGAAGCAAAACTGGGGTTCATCCATGTAGCTTTGGCTCAAAGAAAGCAAAGCTTACCCTGAGTTTGCTGGATGAAGTCAGCAATGTACTTTTGGGAGAAGAAGAGGTATCTGTTTAAGAAAGTAGCTGAAGAAAGGAAAGAGAGGGAAAAGGTCAAATCTTCTTCCAGCAAGCCATGGTTCATCCCTGAGCCCTCACGCCACACCAGTACCTCTCAGCTGATGGTGAGAACTTGTGAAAATGTAGCCCAGCAACAGAGCTGGACTGCCCTGTACCACACATCTTGGAAAGGGTGCAGTGCTACTTACATCCTGTTGATGTAAAGAATTGCAGTGACAGATAGATTGACCAGAGTGAGATAATGCATTGGGCTTTCTGGTAGTTTGCCTTTCCATGCAAAACACATGTACAGGAGCAAACCCTGCCAATGTCCAGTCTGTTTTCTGTTCTGTAGTGTGTGAGTGTGCACAAATGAGGAGCTGGTGCTTCTGCTTTGCCTCTTTTGTACTTTAAAATGGTATTTTATTTTCTTTTCTCACACGTTCCATCCAGAGCTGTCTCTCCCTTTCAAGCTGTTTCTTCAACTACTAACATCCAGTGGAAGAAAGGTGGCTGGCTTCACTCACTGGAGTGTGTACCATGGGGGGTGCTGCACATACAGAGCAAGTAATTAGTGCAAGATATACATTGCTAATCTGTTCTTTTTTTCTTGTCTTTTGCTACTAAGGTCGTCTGGGTGGTGGCTGGTCTGTGCCATTGGAGAATTTTGAGGGTCTAATGGGGGGAACTGTCTGCTTTCTTTGTGTCTGATGTCACTGTGCAAGAACCAAAAACAAAGGGAGAAAAAGGTCAGGATAAACAAGTTTCTTGAAGACAGCAAGTGCATTGTGGAGCCAGATACGCAGGGGGATGGGTATCCTTCTGTCTGTACTGAGCTGATCAGCAGTGGTACAGAAGCTTGCAAAATGCTAGGAGATGCGGGTATGTCTGGATAAATAACTGAGGTTCCATACAGGGTAACAGAGAGACAGAGCAAAACTTCATCCCTGAATCCTACTGTATTTTAGCAGCTGTGTATGAATCGGTGAGCTGTCCACTGAAAAGTGGGGCAGAAAGAGGCTGCTGTGAGGATAGTCGTGTTTAGCCTCTCTTCAGTAGTAACAAGTCATTGTCAGGTTTGACTTCTGTGTTAGTAACTTCTCAAAATTAAGACAGTGACTCACAATAGATTGATGGCATTGTTCAACTGTGCCCCCAAAAAGCCAGATGCACACAGGACAGTTGGGAGATTTTGGCCTGACTCTAACACGCGACTTAAGTGAAGTCTAAATTTTACTACTTCTAAGATGGTTCAGGTCTGACTCTGACTCAAACCCTCTTGAAGTTTCAGGAAGGACTCTTCAGCACACCAGAATGTAGCGTTTGGGTTTTAAACTGTAGATTAAAACCTTGCTAATCCACATTTTAAAGTGTCGTGGCTGAGGTCAGAGATGAAGTGCTCATTCAATATTCCTCTCACTCAATATTCCTGTAACACTGGAACACTGTCTGAAATGGTTTTTTGTTGTTGTTGTTGTTTGGGTTTTTTGTTGTTGTTGTTGTGTTGGGGTTTTTTTATGTTTTTTGTTTTTTTCTTTCTTTAGTCATTGGTTTGTTCTGATGTGACTCCATCCTCATATGTTGTACCTAAATTTAACTAGATTTAGTTAAAAAGCAAACCAAAGTGCTCAACAAGATTAGATCAGTAGGAGAATATCTTTTGAGACGTTTTGTACAAATTGATCAGATTAATTTCTTAAAACATATATGGGCTAGACGGGTGTGATTTTGTGTTCAGGTCTTACACAGTTTCAGGAAGAAGGCCATCAAGTAACTCAAATTAAAAGAACAGTTATAAGAAGACTGGCTTTTTTTTTTTTCCCCTCCTGAAATGAGTGAAATCATGTGTCCTGATGCAGTCTAAACTTACTCAAGAACATAAACAAATGCCCCCATAAGAACAAAAAGAATTTACTCAGTGCACAGTTATTTTCAAAAAAACAAAAAAAGCTGTTGTGTTTCAAACATCCGAAAACAGTAACTTTTTTTTTTTTCTCTGTTGTTACCAAAGTTAGTACTTTACAGTTCAGTATGTTGCATTCAGTTGTGCATGTCATACATATTTCTTGCCAGATTTCCATTTAAAGAGGGAGTTGCCAGTGGTTTTATTCCTCAACTTTTGTACCCTAGTAGTATGTAAATGAAAGTTTTAAAAAGCTATGGAATAGTCTTAGGAGTGTAAAAGAACGCTTGTAGTTGCTCTACATCATCTTTTTTACTACATAAGTCTTTTAGCTTATGCAAGTGGCATGCTCATAGATCAGAATATAAAAGATACAAACTTGGTGAACTCACCAAGAGCTACTTAGTGCATTTTTACGTTTTCCTCACAAAGAGTTAGTGCAGTAAGCGTAGCTAGGGTGGTTGAATGCTACAGCTGCTGTCTGGGAGGCATACCAGATAGGGAAGAATACTTGAGCTCTGGTAGGACTGCAGGAAACATCCTCTGTCAGGACTGTGGCCAAATACGGGTGAAGTTTTGTGGTCATGATCTGAGGAAGCCTCTGGTATTCCCTCTGTGGCTCATGTCCTGTATTCCTTTCATACAATTAAGTAGTTGGAAATTGAAACTAAAGGTCCAGAACTGAATGAAGATGCAGGATGGACTGTTAATGATGAGCCACTTACCTTTTTTCCAGGACAGTAGCTTTTAACCCCTGTCTTTTGCAGATCCCAAAGAAAATTCTCTGTACTCCTGTTACAGTTGCACTAATCTTAACTGTATCATTATTTGAGTTATACATTGTGAAACCATGCAGTGTAATTGTATATTATGTAAAAAAAATTGCACATGCAGCATGAAACCAGAGCCAAATGGATAGGTGCCTCACTTACTTGGAAAGGGTGGTGTTAGTTGTGATATATTTCAGGGTGTGTGTCCTCATAGGGAGCCAGGCTGATACCAGTGAGTGAAAACCAGCGGGTCAGTTCTAGCGGAGTCTTATTGGCACTGAACTTGGAACTAAGAGAACTTCAGCGAAGTGTTTCAGAAAATGGTCCAGAGTCTTGATTTTAATATAGTTTGTGAAAAATGTAGTTTGTGGAACTAAGTATTGCATGGAAGAGATACCATATTAGCACATTTTTTTTGAACTTAATAGAAAAGAATTTCAGGACTCATAGCAGCCTTCCAATACCTGAAGGGGGCCAATAGGGATGCTGGGGAGGGACTCTTCATTAGGGGCTGTAGTGAGAGGACAAGGGGTAATGGGTTCAAACTTAAACAGGGGAAGTTTAGATTGGATATGAGGAAGAAATTGTTTACCGTAAGGGTGGTGAGGCCCTGGAATGGGTTGCCCAGGGAAGTTGTGAATGCTTCATCCCTGGCGGCGTTCAAGGTGGGGTTGGACATAGCCTTGGATGGCATGGTTTAGTGGGAGGTGTCCCTGCCGTGGCAGGGGTGTTGGAAGTAGATGATCTTAAGGTCCTTTCCAACCCTAACTATTCTATGATTCTATGATTCTATGACTAAAGTTATTTCAATGTGTGTGATATTAGGAAATCTTCGTGGTGGCCATCGCGAAGAGTACAAGTCATGGCCAAATCCAGATTGCAAGGGTATTCTTGCATTTGCAGGCAGGACCTTAGTATGAGCAGGAGTTCAGTGCCAGAAGAGCACTAACTTGGGACAGAACTGCTCCCTGGTGTCTAATTACTAGTATAAACCTTCATTGCTGCAGGTATGGTAAGTAGGTGTGTTTCCTTCGTCATGTTCTTCCTAGGCAGAAAAAGGACATTCTAGCCAAATTTATATAGTCTGCATTTACCTTGTCTAATTTCTTTGTTGGTCATTCCTAGCTGCAGGGATGGAAAGGTTTTTTTCGACACCACTTTGTTTACAACCATCTATTGTTTCCCACTTAACACCACCCTTTGGCCTAACAGTGGCTGAAAGCCTAAAATGTGTAGAGCACTCCCAGGTTCTCAGAGGCCTTGTTCGTATTCCATAATCCCTAATGTCAGTCACTGTGTATGCTTTCTACCTGCTTGGGGGCGAAGGGAGCCCTCCCATTCTGTGCATATGTCAGCACATTGCGCTCTGGGATCCTGGCCTACGGCTGTATTCCCAATGTTGTTAACGTTCTCTGCTACATGGAGTTGGTGAGTTTTTTGTGAATGGAAGATGCTCAAGTGAGCCTGTTTGCTTGAATGTGTAGGTTGGTTTACATGAATTAAGGAAATGGATCTGCCTCTTAAAATATGTTGAAATAGGATATTACTTTATAAATAATGCTTTGTCCTTTACCTTGCCTCCCCAGGATTGTGCAGTATCCTGCACTGACATTGCCACGTGCCCATATTTTCAACCTTCCACCCATCTTAATTTGTCAACAACAAAGGCAGAATTTGCTGCCTTGGTGGGGTGAAGGATTTCTGTACTATGAGTCCTTTTATTCCTACTGAAGAGGTGGTTGGTCTATGGCACTTGCTGCCCTCGCAGGTTTGTACTTCTGGTTTATGAAGATGGATTCCTGTGTGATAAACACGCCGCAGGGGATGGTAACTGGCATAAGCGTTCAACCCTTGAATTGATTCAGATGGGACAGTTCAGCGGGAGGTCGCTCTCTAGCCTGACTGCAAGGAGCCCTCTGCATTAGCAAGTCTTTGGCTGGGCTGTGTGCTGTTACCAGGGTGCTGCTGGCAGAGATTTGTGTAGTATTTGCAGTTATAAGCTGTGTGGGTGATGGCTCTTTCTAAGTATTGTAATGAAATCTTAAAGCCAAGACTTTGGAATGAAACACAGCTTGTCTGTTGAGGATGTACCTTTAGTGTGACAGAAGGTGTCAGATGTGAAGTAGATGGTGCTTAGAAATTGCTTCTGTAGTCACTGTCATTTTGGATGCCAGCCTAGGAGTATGCTTTGATAGGCCTTGCAAATGTTAAACAGACGTGTCCGTTTTAATCATCATAATCTCTGTCCTCAGACCATGTTGAGGATTGGAGCACAGTAGGTGAATGAACAAATAGCTTTTCTATGTGTTGTTCTTGAATCCTTTCTCCACCAGATTTTCATTGTTGTCAGGAAAAGTTTATAGGTCTCTGCAAAGAGGGACCTGTCCCAAAGGAGTGCTCTTTCCCAGTTGTTTTCTACGTCTGCTCTAGGGAATGCTGCTGGGAATTACTTTCTCTTGTGCTTGGGATATGTGGGGGAAGATGGGGAAGCTGGAGCTGGCAAATTCATCCTGTCCCATTGTGAATCAGCAGTAGAGCTTTTCCATAACTGCCTAGTTATAGTGCCACAGGTGGCCCTCTGCAGTGGCAGCTCCTTGTGCGGAGAAGCAAGTGATGACTGCAGTGACAGCTCCTGATAATTGCCAGTAAAGTGTTTTCAGCCTTTAACTAGAGAGCCACGTTTTAGATTGTTGGTAAGCAGGAGAAATATGTTTTTGTTGAACTTTCACATATTAAATTAAAGCCCCTAGCAGTAGTTTGAATTCTAAGCCTTTTCACCTTCCTGTAACCAGTTTTCAACCATATTCAGTTGTTCTTGTAATGGAGAATCAAGAGAAAAAAATGAATTGTAGAAGGATTTGCAGCTTTGGGCTCTCTACCCCACACAGAAAGGGTTCTAACTTTTTTTTTGAATTTCATCTTCCAGACAATAGTTATTGCTCAGTGAATTGACTTCCACAAAGCTTGATTAACCCCGGTACTTATACTGCTTTTTACATGCGAGGCTTGACAGCCGCTAAGAGGAAAGGTCACTTGTCAGGACATCCTGTTCCTCAGCTGCTTGTTCTTGTAAGCTTCCTGAATTGCAACAGTTGAGTATTTGTAGACTCCCAAGAAAATTCCTCTGGGAATAGATTTGAAAGGTAATTTAATGATGTGACCAGCTACTAGTTTTGCATTGTTTAAAGTTTTATGCTGTTACTAGGTTTTGATGATACTAAACAAGTTGATGCTTTGCAAAACCAGCTCATCTTTGGCAGAAACTGAGACCTCTAATTTGTTGATCTGGGACTTCCCTGGATCACACAGTGTTTCTATAATTGTCTCAGGCAGCCTATGAATATTTAAGGTTTATTTATTTTCTGTCATTTGAAACTGTTTTGTTTTTTTTTTTTTCCCCCCCCTAGATAAGCAACATCTTGTTTTTTGTTTTACCACCCATATGTATGTGCTTGTTCCGTCAATATGCAACCTGCTTCAACAGTGGAATATATTTAATATGGACTCTGCTAGTTGTGGTTGGTAAGTTGCTTAGTCTCCATTTGCCTGTTCATGCATGAAATGAGAGAGGAAATCAGTTTGTCCTGCTTGTGCTTGATTGTTTTGTGAAACAAAGCAATCCTGACATCTATGGAGTAGTTTGGTTGTACTTGCTTGGAGCTGAAGCAGCCTAGTTTCTGAAAGGAAAACGCTTTTTACAATATGAGGTTGATGGACTTAGGCATTAGTTCTGTTTCCTTCTTTTGCATGACTTCTTTTGTTTATATCTGGGCTTAATCTTGTCACTGGGCCAGGCCACTCTACAGTAGTGTTGATGCTCTTTCCTCTGTTGTTGCTTAAATGAGAGCTGGAAGTGCTCGTGCTAGTGATACCAGCACAACAGAGGAGGGTAGCAGGTTTTGCATTAAGTGAGAAGGCCCAAAGGCTTAGCTATTTTGTAGATGTGAGATTCTTTTCATTCCTAGAGGCACTGGGAACTGGGCAGTATCCCACAGGGCTCTGATGTAAAAGTTTGTAAGTTTTTTTCTACCTCTAAACCTGTATCATGGAGTAGTCATCAGATGCTGCTTATGATCTTTGTCTTACCCATTCTTGTTCTATTGAGAAAATTCAGGAGCAGCATTTGGCTTTTATTTCTTAATTGGTTTTACATTTACCTTTACCACCGGATGCTTCTTCACATGCATCTACTTTTTCAGTAGAAGCTGGCATCTTTAGCTGCTGCTTTTGTAAAGTGTCTGCTTCATTATTAATGAGGTGCTGAGGATTTGAATTGCCTTCTTTGGAAAGTTGGCATTTGTGTTTTGGTTGTTTGGTTTTGTTCTTTTTTTTTTAATCTTTTCTATGCCAAATGGTGTCATAGAATCATAGAATCATAGAATAGTTAGGGTTGGAAAGGACCTTAAGATCATCTAGTTCCAACCTCCCTGCCATGGGCAGGGACACCTCCCACTGAACCATCCATCATTTGCTATGAAATTCTGAACATGCACAGCGTGTTTTGGTCTCTAGTACTGCAACTATTCATATTGCCTTTTTTATTGATTCTTCCAGGAATTGGATCTGTTTACTTTCACGCTACCCTCAGTTTCCTGGGCCAGATGCTGGATGAGCTGGCTATTCTCTGGGTCCTGATGTGTGCTCTTGCCATGTGGTTCCCTAGGAGATACCTGCCCAGAGTTTTTCGGAATGACAGGTAATCATACAATCATACATGTGCATTTTCATGTTTCTTGGAACTTCTTATGCTGATACCTAAATCTGCACATAATGGCACTGAGTTATCATCCAGCCTTAGCGCTGCCGCCACTACCTTTTCTCACTCCATTCTCTGCCTATTGCTTGTAGCCTGGAGAAGAGAAGGCTGTGTGGAGACTTCATAGCAGCCTTCTAGGATGCTGGAGAGGGGTTCTTCATTAGGAACTGTAGCGAAAGGACAAGGGGTAACAGGTTCAAACTTAAACAGGGGAAGTTTAGGTTAGATATAAGGAAGAAATTCTTTACTGTGAGGGTGGTGAGGCACTGGAATGGGTTTCCCAGGGAAGTTGTGAATGCTCCATCCCTGGCAGAGTTCAAGGCCAGGTTGGACAAAGTCTTGAGTAACATGGTCTAGTGTGTGGTGTCCCTGCCCATGGCAGGGGGGTTGGAACTAGGTGATCTGAAGGTCTTTTCCAACCCTAACCATTCTGTGATTCTGTGATTCTATGATCTCAGCCCATTTTTTTTTTTCAGAATTCCTAAATCTGCAGTTGCTGATGATTTATGCCCTGTAATTTCAGATCTTGCAGTGAGGTGGCTTGCCTCTGGAAGTGCTTGTTCTTGTTGATTCTAGGGAGACCATGAGTAGCTTGCATAAGTTGCAGCTAAAGTAAAGTAAGAGAAACCATCTTACCTTCTACCTTTTGCATAGCCTAAAGTGTACATGAAAGTGGACCTACGAAAGTCAGCTGTATTTTCATCAGAATAATTAAGGCAGTGGTTAAGGATGGTGTTTAAGTATTCAAAGGCTAGATGTTTATTTAGAAGCCTGTTACGAACATAATTTTAAGAACTGTGGGTTTAGTATTTAGAATTTAGTAATTAGAAATTTTGAATTAAAAGCAGATTTTCTCCCCCCAAAAAATCCTATTCAGGAGCCGATTTAAAGCTGCTGTAGGTGTCCTGTCTGGAATTACTACCTGCCTTGCCTTCATTAAGCCTGCCATCAACAACATCTCACTAATGACTCTAGGTGTTCCCTGCACAGCTTTGCTCATTGCTGAGTTGAAGAGGTGAGTACATTTCTCCTGTATGCAGTGTTGTCTTCTGAGAATCTTAGGCTACTGTGTGGTAATACACTAGATCTTAGTTTAGTGCTTGATCTGCTTCTGCAGATCAGAAATGCTTCTGCCACACAGAAGTGCAGATCTGGTATAAACTTGCTCTGCAAGTTCAAGACATTTTTTACAAGGATTTTTCTTTTTTTCCCCTGGGCCAAATACTAGGTCAGCTATTGTCTGACTTCTTGTGACAAAATGTCTTGCTGCAACCTGATCTAACTCAAATTTATTTTTTTTATTGTGGAATCAGGGCAAGGGTTTCACTCTACTGAGCATTTCTGCTGTGTAGTCTATGTAAGGGTGAGGTTATTGTATGATCACAGTCTAGATACTAGAAGAACTGTGGATCAAGGCCCAAGCATGTGTGGAAAATATTCTGTTTCTCAAAATTGTACTGTGACTTTTACACCACTTTGTCTTCTGACATGTATTATATAATGGAGTAAGACTGACAAAGATAAGGTTAGTCACGATATTGCAGAGGATAACTGCGTCCTGGGTTCAGCAATAGCAGTCATTTTTCTTCTTCTTAGTATCTGGTGCAGTGCTGTGGTTTTGACTTTCAGCCTGTGAACAGCACTGATAACGCCGATGGTTTTAGTTGCTGCTCAGTAATGTTTACTCTCATGAAGGACTTTCTGAGTCTCATACTCTGCCAGGAAAGAGGGGAAGCTGGGAAGAAGCAGACAGAGGACACCTGACCCAAACTAGCCAAAGAGGTATTCCATACCACAGCATGTCATGCCCACTTTATAAACTGGAGGCAGTTACCCAGAAGGGTTAGATCACTGCTCGGAGTCGGGCTGGGTATCAGTCGGCCGGTGGTAAGCAGTTGTGTTCTCTTCCCTTGTTATCTCCCTTATCATTATTATTATTGGTGGTAGCAGCAGTGGTTTGTGTTATACCTTAGTTACTGGACTGTTCTTATCTCAACCCATGAGAGTTACATCCTTTTGATTGTCCTCCCCATCCCTCTGGGAGCTGGGAGACGAAGGCAGGGGAATGAGCGAATGGCTGCATGGTTTCTAAGTTATTGGCTGGGCTTAAACCACAACAATTCTTTGTGGCGCCCAACGTGAGGCACGAAGGGTTGAGATAATGACAGATCTGACCAGAGTGTGTCTAATCATATTTGTGATAAGCATTCATTGTTTCGGATTAATAGTCACTTGTCGCAGTGCTGATTTATTGGCTCTCAAAGTTGTTGCTCTTGATCTCACAGTTTCACCATGTCGTAACTTACTTACAGCCAATATTTGCTGTGCTAGTGTTTATTGGCTGGGGGGCTTGGGCTAAGGTTCCTGTTTCATTGTACTTTATGGTAATTACTTGTAACACAATACACTTATTGATCATGAAACTGATCTGGCTTATGTTCCCAGTGTGGTCATCACCTCTATACTTTGGGAGGTATATAATGGAAGTGTTCAGCAATTACACATCTTTTTTCCCTTCCTCGGGTGGTCAACCTGTGAAGGAGACATTCCCTTACATTCCCAGCCCCCCCACCAGACCGTTTACAGCATCATTTGAGAGTTCTGAAGGCTTTGAATGGTCTTTAGGTACCCTTGAGACCTGCCTGCTGATTGTGATGGGGATCGGCATGTTGGCACGCATACCGAGTGTGTTTTACCCATGACCATTTCATCTGCTCTCGGAAGTTAAGAAGAGTCAGGTTTGGGCCTTCTCTGGGGTTAGATGACGATATAGGAGAACCAAGAGTTTTCTGCCATTCTGGACAGTCATGAGTGGCAGGGTGTGGGGGAAAGTATGGACAAGTATCTAGGCCAGCGGGCCCCTCCAGTGCTTTGGAACTTCACCACTGAACAAGTGCAAAATCCAGAAAAATTATTAAAACACTTAGATGAGGTGTGTTGTCATCCTGGTCATACCAGAGAGGGACAAATGATGGCAACGTGCTGGGGCTTGGCCTATGCTTACAGAGCCCTGTTCAACACTACCTAGCACCTTCAAAAGGAAAAAAATGTCCCTGGATCTGGTGTCAAAGCAACAGACAGCACAAGTATTCCAGCTCCAAGTGCAGCAGATATACCAGCCCCAGCGACAAGTACAGCAACTACACAAACTTTGACTGCACCAGACAGTGCAGCTACTCCAGCTCCAAGCACAGCAGCTATGCCAACCCCAGTGACTAGTACAGCAGCTACTCAAACCCCAACAACAGATACTGCAGCCACTCCAACCACAGTGATAATCGCTGCAGCTAAACCAGAGGACCAGTTCGTGCCAATATTGGTTGCCCCTGTAAGCAAGGGGGAAAACAAACAAGAGACAAGAATGATGAAGAAACAAGATGAAGAAGCAATGGCAATGCACTTACTACTGAATGACATAGTACCACTAACAGTGGATTAAATGATTCATAAACTCCAAGAGTTTGAAGACAGTCTCACCCCTTCCACCATTTCAGCTGTGGAAAAACCGCCCAGGAGCTTAAACAATTGAGAGGCGATCTATCTGATCTATCCAGCTACTCGTGTGCCAACCCACATCTCAGCTATTAACGAAAGGCATCCTGCTGCTCGAGAGAGAAGATATAGAAGGTATATGCCACAGGCCACGCTATGGTTTTACCTGTGGGATCATGGAGAAGACATGAGGAAGAGGGATGGAACACCTACCTCAGCTCTGAAGGAACGGGTACGTGAATTGAAGAGGAGAACAAAGGTCAAGGATGATCATCCCATGAGAACTGCGGCTTCAGTCTCTGGTGAGCAGGTTCCCAGATGGAGTGGAAGAGGTGATTTTACTCCAGCTCCTGTAATAAAGAAGACTAATCCCGTTCTACAAGACTTAAGTGTCCAGTGTTGTGATGACTATTAGAGGGGCCCTGCCTCCAGCCAGGTGGAGATAGGGGACAATCGGATTTACTGGACTGTGTGGATCAGATTTCCTGGCACATCAGCCCCACAGAAGTATAAGGCTCTAGTAGATATCGGTGCAGAGTGTACCCTGATGCCATCAAGCTGTCAAGGGGTGGAACCCATTTCTATTTCTGGAGTGACAGGAGGATCCCAAGAGTTGACTGGGCTGGAGATTGAAATCAGCTTGACTGGGAGGAAATGGCAAAAGCACCCCATTGTGACTGGTCCAGAGGCTCCATGCATCCTTGACATTGACTACCTCAGGAGAGGGTACTTCAAAGACCCAAAAGGGTACCGATGGGCTTTTGGTATTGCTGCTTTGGAGACAGAGGAAACTGAGCAGCTGTCCACCTTGCCTGGTCTCTCAGAGGATCCTTCTGTTGTGGGGTTGCTGAAGGTCGAAAAACAGCAAGTGCCAATTGCAACCACAGCAGTGCACTGGCGGCAATATCACACCAACCGAGACTCCCTGATTCCCATTCATAGGCTGATCTGTAGACTGGAGAGCCAAGGAGTGATCAGTAGGACACGCTCACCCTTTAATAGCCACATATGGCCAGTGCAAAAGTCTGATGGAGAGTGGAGACAAACAGCACACTATTGTGGCCTGAATGAAGTTACACGACCCTTAAGTGCTGCCGTACCGGACATGCTAGAACTTCAGTATGAATTGGAGTCAAAGGCAGCCAAGTGGCATACCACGATTGATATTGCCAATGCATTTTTCTCAGTTCCTTTGGCAGCAGAGTGCAGGCCACAGTTCGCTTTTACTTGGAGGGGCATCCAGTACACTTGGGACCCACTGCCCCAGGGGTGGAAACAGAGCCCTACCATCTGCCATGGACTGATCCAGACTGCACTGGAACAGCAGCAAGCTCCAGGACACCTGCAATACATTGATGACATTATCGTGTGGGGTGATACAACAGAAGAAGTCTTTGAGAAAGGGAGGAAAATAATCCAAATCCTGCTGAAAGCTGGTTTTGCCATAAAATGGAATAAGGTCAAGGAACCTCCACAGGAGATTCAATTTTTGGGAATAAAATGGCAACATGGACGTTGCCAGATCCCCACAGATGTGATCAACAAGATAACAGCAATGTCTCCACCAACTAATAAGAAAGAAACACAAGCTTTCTTGGGTGTTATGGGGCTCTGGAGGATGCACATCCCAAATTGCAGTTTGATTCTAAGCTCTCTCTGTCATGTGACCCAGAAGAAAAATGATTTTAAACGGGGCCCTGAGCAACAACAAGCCTTTGAGTAAATTAAACGAGAGATAGTTCATGCAGGAGCCCTTGGATCAGTCCGGACCAGGCCAGATGTAAAACATGTACTGTGCACCAGAGTCAGGGAGAATGGGCCTACCTGGAGCCTCTGGCAGAAAGCTCCAGGGGAGACTCGAGGTCGACCCCTCTGCTTTTGGAGTCGGGGATACAGAGGATCTGAGGCCAGCTATACCCCAACTGAAAAAGAGATACTGGCAGCCTATGAAGGGGTTCGAGCTGCTTCAGAAGTGATTGGCACTGAAGCACAGCTCCTCCTGGCACCCCGGTTGCCTGAGCTGGGCTGGATGTTCAAAGGCAGGGTCTCCTCTACACATCATGCAACTGATGCTACGTGGAGTAAGTGGGCTGCACTTATTACACAACGAGCTCGAACAGGAAATCCCAGTCGTCCAGGAATTCTGGAAGTCATCGTGGACTGGCCAGAGGGCAAAGATTTTGGAATGTCACCAGAGGAGGAGGTGACACGTGCTGAAGAGGGCCCACCATATAATGAACTGTCAGAAAGGGAAAAGCAGTATGCCTTGTTTACTGATGGGTCCTGTCTCATTGTGGGAAAGCATTGGAGATGGAAGGCAGCTGTATGGAGTCCTCGTGACAAGTTGCAGAAACTGCTGAAGGAGAGGGTCAATCGAGTCAGTTTGCGGAGGTGAAAGCCATCCAGCTGGCCTTGGACATTGCTGAACAAGAAAAATGGCCGGTACTTTATACTGACTTATGGGTGGTGGCAAATGCCCTGTGGGGGTGGTTGCAGCAATGGAAGCAGAGCAACTGGCAACGCAGAGGTAAACCTCTCTGGGCTACTGCACTGTGGCAAGATATCACTGCCTGGGTGAACCTGGTGATGAAGGTATGCCATGTAGATGCTCACATACCCAGGAATCGGGCCACTGAGGAACATCAGAGTGACCAACAAGTGGATAAAGCTGCTGAGACTGAAGTGGCTCAGGTGGACTTAGATTGGCAACATAAGGGTGAATTATTTTTGGCCCAGTGGGCCCATGACGCTTCAGGCCGTCAGGGCAGAGATGCAACATACAGACGGGCTTGTGATCAGTGGGTGGACTTAGCAATGGACACTATTGCCCAGGTTGTTCACAAGTGTGAAATGTGCTGCAATTAAGCAAGCCAAGCGGCTACAGCCTCTTTGGCGTGGAGGACGATGGCTGAAGTACAAATATGGGGAGGACTGGCAGATTGATTATATTACAATCCCACCAACTCGCCAAGGCAAGTGCCACGTGCTTACCATGACGGAAGCAACCACAGGGTGGCTGGAAACATGAGCTGTGCCCGACACCACTGCCTGGAACACTATTCTAGGCCTTGAAAAACAGATTTTGTGGCAACATGGCACCCCAGAGAGAATGAGTCAGACAATGGGACTCATTTCCGGAACAGCCTGATAGACGCTTGGGCCAAAGAGCATGGCATCGAGTGGGTATATCACATCCCCTGCCATGCACCGGCCTCTGGGAAAATCAAACAGTACAATGGACTGTAAAAACTACACTGAGAGCAATGGGTGGTGGGACCGTCAAACATTGGGATGTACGTTTGCCAAAAGCCACCTGGTTGGTCAACACCAGAGGATCTGCCAACAGGGCTGGCCCAGCGCACTCAGAACTTTCACGTACTGTGGAAGGGGATAAAGTTCCTGTGGTGCGCATAAAGAATTTGCTGGGCAAGACAGTCTGGGTTATTTCTGCTTCAAGTAAAGGCAAACCCACTTGTGGGATTTCTTTTGCTCAGGGACCCAGACATACTTGATGGGTCATGCGGGAAGATGGGGGAGTCCGATGTGCACCTCAAGGGGATTTGATTTTAGAGGAAAACAGCCAATGAACTCAATTGTATGCTGTTGCCTGCTGTGTAGCACTTTTATAGCCCACCAACTAGATGTGTTCAGGTCACCAGTGACTGGCCCTGACTTCCCTGCAACTGTCATCCCAACAAAGAATGAACTTTGGTGAAACCAGACGAGTTCTGCAGTAAAGGAACGATCAGCATCAGCAGGCAATGATTCAACACTGCACACAGCCTCTCTTGCTTCGAAAGACTGTTACAAGAGATGGAGCCCAACACCATGGACCGGATGGACTCAGCAGCTTTATAGGGATTCATCCATGCACTAAGGAATGATCTCTCTCTCTCCTGTTGTGCATGTGGATGTGTATATATATATATATGAGATATATATATATGAGATAAGAGTGATGGTATATTGAAAATGTGGGATCTGAGCATGAGGTGAATGGTATGGAATAAGGGGTGGATACTGTCCTGGGTTCAGCAGTAGCAGTCATTTTTCTCCTTAGTAGTTGGTGCAGTGCTGTGTTTTTGACTTTCAGCATGGGAACGGCACTGATAACACCGATGTTTTTAGTTGTTGCTCAGTAATGTTTACTCTGACCAAGGACTTTCTGAGTCTCATGCTCTGCCAGGGAGGAGGGGAAGCCGGGAAGAAGCAGACAGAGGACACCTGACCCAAACTAGCCAAAGAGGTATTCTATACCACAGCACGTCATGCCCGCTATATAAACTGGGGGCAGTTACCCAGAAGGGTTAGATCACTGCTCGGGGTCGGGATGGGTATCGGTCGGTGGGTGGTGTATGGTTGTGTTCTGTTCCCTTATTATTTCCCTTATCATTATTATTATTGGTGGTAGCAGCAGTGGTTTGTGTTATACCTTAGTTACTGGACTGTAGTTACTGTACTGCTCTCGTCTCAACCTGTGGGAGTTGATTCTCCTCCTTCGATTCTCCTCCCCATCCCTCCGGGAGCCGGGGGGGAGTGAGAGAGCGGCTACGTGGTTCTGGGTTACCAGCTGGGCTTAAACCATGGCAAACAGTCATGGCCTTAGAAACTATAAAGCCAGAATGAAAATAGAGAAGAACCTGAGACAGATCTTTGCATTTTAGAGTGTTACTGTGGTAGCAGTACCAGCAGCTGTACAGATACTTCTTTTCTTGAATCTTTTCACTTGGTGCACAAATGACCAGACAAGTACGGGCATGTGAACTTGTCTTTTCCCCTTCTTCTCCTGTGTCTGAGAAGGATTTTACAGCTTATGTTGCCTCTTAGATATTGCTTATGTCCATCAAATGAAACTAATAGGACTAAATATCTGCATTCTGACTGTTCCTATTAGAAAAGAGATTCTCCTGTTTTCCTTCCTACCCTATTGTGCCACTGCTTCTCCATACAGTGGAAACATTTGCTAACAGTGTTTTGTAAAGGTGCTCATAAGTCTTTTTTCATTAGACAATCTGCTGAGCAGTATTTATTTCTGTCAAAGAAGCTTGGGAGACAGCACACAAGTTAGTTGTAGACAAGTAGTTGAAGAATGTTGGTGGAGGTGTCTCATTTTGATGTGAACACTGAGGAACTACTGACAAAGCAAATGGAGATATGTATATGGCACTGAATAATATATGTGAACTCTATACATATCAGTTTTCCAGGCATGAGCTCCTGAGAAAATCGGGTGGTTAGTGTGCTTCAAAATCATCATCATGGCTTGGCTTCATGAATGAAGATTTGAGAAGAGCTTTACCCACGCTTACTACAAGCATGCTAATGGCTAAAAAGGCCAACTCAGGACAGACAAGCCCAGATGCAAAAAGCACAGCAGAAGACCTCCTTAGGTGGTATAGGCAAGGCACGATTCTTTCTGCATTGTCTTGTCTCCTCGAGACTGATTCTGCGTGTGTTCTCAAAAGAGACAGCAGCGTTATGTATGATGTGTCTCCAAATCTCTCCAGATTGGACGCCAGGGTGGACCACTGATGGTAGTCAATATGGCCAAGGCTAAGATATTGTTTCGGGGAGTCCATATATCTCCTCTTTGGGGCACTTCTTTTTTTTTCTTGTACAAAGTGATAACAGGTCTGAGTCATGGGTCATCACAGAGATCTGGTGGTAGTTCGCCTTGTGTGTGCCAACAGTGCACAACTAGCTCATGAAATTTAGCATGGAGTGCTTGACCTCCATGCTTCCAGATTACAGGTGGGATCCCATCAACCCCAGCTGCCTTGCCACTTTTCACCTGCTGAATGGCCTTAAGAGTCTCTCCCATGGTAGGGACTATATCCAATTCATTTTTCACCGGTTGTTGTGAGATGTGCTGGATTCCTGAGCCTTCAACTACACGGTTGGCACAGAAGAGAGTTTGAAAGTGTTCAGACCCTCCATTCAGGATAGAGATTACTTAAAAAAGTAGTATGAGATCCTAAAATCAACTTGTGCAAAGGGCACTAGAGAAAATCCTCTATCAACAAGATTAGGCAGTTGGTAGCTTTTCTGGTTTTAATACAGTAGCTACAAAGGTGCCTTCTGTTCAGCTTTAGGAGTTTCTTAATTCCAAATGTCTGCTAAAATGGCAACTGAAAGAGCATTTCAAGAGTGAAAAAAATACATTCTACAAGGAAAACTGTGCTAATCCTTTAGCTTGCAATACACCAGTGCCAGGTTTCCTGCTGCTCCAGTAGTATATTCACAGAAGTGTTCCTGGACAGAGCACTCTGTGTACGTTTTTAATTTTTCTGAATGCTTACCTGGGTTCCTTTATGTTGTGGTTTATACCCAGCTGGTAATTCAGCACCACGCAGGCTCTTGCTCACCCTTCTCTTCCTCCTCCAGGCAGGATGGTGTTCCAGGTTTATAGGATTCCCATGTACAAAGACTGGACACCAAACACAATGTAAACAATCAAATGCTCTCGTCTATTTATTGAGTTATTAGTGCAAAGCAAATATATATATATGAATGCGAAGCAGGTTACATACATACCAACTGCTGGTTGAATGGGATACTGCCGAGCAGAAGTTGGAACATGTTGCCTGGTCGGAGGGGTGGTAGGCAGTACATCATCAGGGTGTCCCCTGGATCAAGATGCGCATCTGGCCTTCTCACCCGTCCGTCCCTGCACAGATCCTTATATCCTCCCTCGGGTTGGAGAGGAAAATTGCCAGTTGCAACATCAGCACACACGTGGCCAGCATGTGAACAGAGGTTTACTGGTGTAAGACTCCCTTTTGCTAACAGCGGTGTTAACTCCCCTGTTTGCAAGGTGATGTTCCCACAACCTGTGCCAGACAGTACTTCTCTATTTTTATGTATTTCACCACAGACCATTATCCATTGTCACTGACACAGAGGGGGAGGAGAATCAAAAGAGTGTAAACCCCCCTGGTTGAGACAAGAACAGTCCAATAACCCAAGTATAATACAAAACTACTACTAATAATAATAATAGTAATGATAAGGCAAATAACAGGGGGAGAAAATATAAAACTAAAAGGTGAAAGGAAAAAAAGCCCCCATAAACACAAGTGATGCGCAACACAATTGCTCACCACCTGCCGACCAATACCCAGCCCTACCTGAGTAGTGATCTGCCCTTCTGGGTGTCTTCCCTCAGTTTATATACTGGGCATGACATGTTGTGGTATGGAATACCCCTTTGGCTAGTTTGGATCGGGTGTCCTGTCTGTGCTTCCTTCCGGCTTCTTCTGCCCCTCCTCACTGGCAGAGCATGAAAGACTGAAAGGTCTTTAATCAGAGTAAGCATTACTTAGTAACATCTTAAACTAGATGTGTTGGGGGAGGGAGGCATCATTCCATCCCAACACACCCAGTCAGTTGCCAGTACCTATAATAAACATTCAGAGGAATGTAGAGATATTCCAGTTGCTCCAGGCAATGAACCAGCTTCAACTGGAGCTCAGCTCAGATGCCTCTGTACAAACGCCTGTAGCATGGGGAGCAAACAAGAGGAATTAGAGATGTGTGCACGTCTACGGGGGTATGATATAATAGGCATCACAGAAACATGGTGGGATGGCACCTATGACTAGTGTGTTGGAATGGAGGGTTACAGGCTCTTTAGGAAAGACAGGCCCTGCTGGTGGGAAGGGGGAGTTGCTATTTATGTTAGGGATAGGCTGGAGAGTGTGGGACTCTGTCTGGGGACAGGTGAGCAGTCAATAAAGAGTTTGTGGGTCAGGGTTAAAGGGAGAGCAGCGATGGGAGACATTATTGTGGGGATCTGTTACAGACTGCCTGACCAAGGGGACTCGGTGGATGAAGCGCTCCATGGGCAGATAGGAACAGCCTCACGCTCGCAGGCCCTTGTTCTCATGGGGGACTTCAAGCACCCTGATATCTGTTGGAGGGATGGTACGGCCCGGCACAAGCAATCCAGGAAGTTCCCGACTGTGTGGAAGACAACTTCCTTCTGCAAGTAACAGAGGAGCCAACAAGGAGAGGTGCCATGCTTGACCTCGTCCTCACCAACAGGGAAGGGCTGATGGGAAACGTGACACTCCAGGGCAGCCTTGATTGCAGCGATCATGAGATGGTCAAATTCGAGATCCTCAGGACAGTGAGAAGAGCGTGCAGCAAGCTCACTGCCCTGGACTTCAAGAGAGCAGACTTTGGCCTCTTCAGGAACCTGCTCAGTAAGGTTCCATGGGATACAGCCCTAGAGGGCAGGGGGGCCCAAGACTGTTGGTTGATATTCAAGGCTCACCTGCTGCAAGCTCAGGAGCAATGCATCCCAACTAGAAGGAAGTTCAGCAGGAGGGCCAGGCGACCTCCTTGGATGGATAAGGAGCTGCTGAGCAAAATTCAAAGGAAAAAAGAGGCTTATAAAAGGTGGAAGCAAGGTCAGGCGGCCTGGGAAGAATACAGGGATGTTGTCTGGGAAGCTAGGGACCAGGTTAGGAAAGCTAAGGCCCACTCAGAATTAAACTTGGCTAGGGATGTTAAGGATAACAGGAAGGGATTTTATAGGTACGTTGACAATAAAAGACAGGTTAGGGACACTGTGGGCCCTCTCCAGAAGCTATCGGGAGAACTGGCTACCCTGGATTTGGAGAAGGCTGAGGTTCTTAATGACTTCTTTGCCCCAGTCTTTACGGGCAAATGCTCTGACCACACCACCCAAGTCTTGGAAGGCAGACGCGGGGACAGTGAGAATGAAGACCCTGGGCCCACTGTAGGAGAGGATCTTGTTCGAGACCACCTTAGGAACCTGAATGTATACAAGTCCATGGGACCAGATGAAATCCATCCACGAGTCCTGAAGGAGCTGGCAAATGAAGTTGCTAAGCCACTGTCCATCATATTTGAAAAATCATGGCAGTCAGGTGAAGTTCCCGATGACTGGAAAAAGGGAAATATAACCCCCATTTTTAAGAAGGGGAAAATGGATGACCCAGGGAATTACAGACCAGTCAGTCTCACCTCTGTGCCTGGCAAAATCTTGGAACGGATTCTCCTTGAAGGCATGCTGAGGCACATGAAAACCAACAAGGTGGTTGGTGACACCCAGCACGGCTTCACTAAGGGGAAATCCTGCCTGACCAATCTGGTGACCTTCTATGAAGGGGCTACGGAACTGATGGACAGGGGCAGAGCGGTTGATGTCATCTACCTGGACTTGTGTAAAGCCTTTGACACTCTCTCACATGACATCCTTCTCTCTAAGTTGGAGAGACATCAATTTGATAGGTGGACCACTCGGTGGATAAAGAACTGGCTGGATGGCCGCACGCAAAGAGTAGTGCTCAGTGGCTCAGTGTCCAGCTGGAGACCAGTAACGAGTGGTGTCCCCCAGGGTTCGGTGTTGGGACCGGTCTTGTTCAACATCTTTGTGGGTGACATGGACAGTGGGATTGAGTGCGCCCTCAGCAAGTTTGCCAATGACACCAAGCTGTGTGGTTCAGTTGATACATTGGAGGGAAGGAATGCCATCCAGAGGGACCTTGACACGCTTGTGAGGTGTGCTGATGCCAACCTGATGAAGTTTAACCATGCTAAATGCAAAGTCCTCCACCTGGGTCGGAGCAATGCCAGGCACAGCTACAGATTGGGCGGGGAGGAGATTCAGAGCAGCCCTGCAGAGAAGGACTTGGGGGTGTGGGTTGATGAAAAAATGAACACGAGCCGGCAGTGTGCGCTTGCAGCTCAGAAAGCCAACCGTATTCTGGGCTGCATCAAAAGGAGTGTGACCAGCAGGTCGAGGGAGGTGCTTCTGCCCCTTTACTCTGCTCTCGTGAGACCTCACTTGGAGTATTGTGTGCAGTTCTGGTGTCCTCAACATAAAAAGGACATGGAACTGTTAGAACAAGTGCAGAGGAGGGCCACGAAGATGATCAGGGGACTGGAGCACCTCTCGTGTGAAGATAGGCTGAGAAAATTGGGGCTGTTCAGCCTGGAGAAGAGAAGGCTGCGTGGAGACCTCAGAGCAGCCTTCCAATACCTGAAGGGGGCCTATAGGGATGCTGGGGAGGGACTCTTCATTAGGGACTGTGGTGAGAGGACAAGGGGTAATGGGTTTAAACTTAAACAGGGGAAGTTTAGATTGGATATGAGGAAGAAATTGTTTACTGTAAGGGTGGTGAGGCCCTGGAATGGGTTGCCCAAGGAAGTTGTGAATGCTTCATCCCTGGTGGCATTCAAGGTGGGGTTGGACATAGCCTTGGATGGCATGGTTTAGTGGGAGGTGTCCCTGCCTATGGCAGGGGGGTTGGAACTCAATGATCTTGAGGTCCTTTCCAACCCTTACTATTCTATGATTCTATGATTCTATGAAGTGCTGAAGGAGGGCCAGGAGACCTCCTTGGATGGATAAGGAGCTGCTGAGGAAAATTCGAAGGGAAAAAGAGGCTTATAAAAGGTGGAAGCAAGAACAGGTGGCCTGGGAAGAATACAGGGATGTTGTATGGGAAGCTAGGGACAAGGTGAGGAAAGCTAAGGCCCACTTAGAATTATACTTGCCTAGGGATGCTAAAGATAAGAGGAAAGGATTCTGTAGGTACATTGCAAATAAAAGGCTAGTGACAATGTGGGCCCCCTCTGGAAGCTATCAGGAGAACTGGCTACCTGGATTTGGAGAAGGTTCAAGTTCTTAATGACTTCTTTGCCTCAGTCTTCACCAGCAAGTGCTCTGACAACACCACCCAAGTCCTGGAAGGCAGATGTAGGGACTGTGAGAATGAAGACCCTAGGCACACTGTAGGAGAGGATCTGGTTCGAGACCACCTTAGGAACCTGAATGTATACAAGTCCATGGGACCTGATGAAATCCATCCGTGGGTCCTGAAGGAGCTGGCAAATGAAGTTGCTAAGCCACTGTCCATCATATTTGAAAAATCATGGCAATCAGGTGGAGTTCCCGACGACTGGAAAAAGGGAAATATAACCCCCATTTTCAAGAAGGGGAAAATGGATGAGCCGGGAAATTACAGACCAGTCAGTCTCACCTCTGTGCCTGGCAAAATCTTGGAGCGGATTATCCTGGAAGGCATGCTGAGGCACATGAAAACCAACAAGGTGCTTGGTGACAGCCAGCATGGCTTCACTAAGGGGAAATCCTGCCTGACCAATCTGGTGACCTTCTATGAAGGGGCTACGGAACTGATGGACGGGGCAGAGCAGTTGACGTCAGCTACCTGGACTCGTGTAAAGCGTTCGACACTGTCCCACACGACATCCTTCTCTCTAAATTGGAGAGACATTAATTTGATAGATGGACCACTCAGTGGATGAAGAACTGGCTGGATGGCTGCACGCAAAGAGTTGTGGTCAATGGGTCAATGTCCAGCTGGAGAACAGTAACAAGTGGTGTCCCTCAGGGATCGGTGTTGGGACCGGTCTTGTTCAACATCTTTGTGGGTGACATGGACAGTGGGATTGAGTGTGCCCTCAGCAAGTTTGCCAATGATACCAAGCTGTGTGGTTTGGTTGATATGTTGGAGGGAAGGAATGCCATCCAGAGGACCTTGACATGCTTGTGAGATGGGCTGATGCCAACCTTATAAAGTTTAACCCTGATAAGTGCAAGGTCCTGCAGCTGGGTTGGAGCAATCTCAGGCACAGCTACAGGTTGGGCCCAGAAGAGATACAGAGCAGCCCTGCGGAGAAGGACTTGGGGGTGTTGGTCGATGAGAAAATGAACATGAGTTGGCTTCAGTGTGTGCTCTCAGCCCAGAAAGCTAACCGTGTCCTGGGCTGTATCAAAAGGAGTGTGACCAGCAGGTCGAGGGAGGTGATCCTGCTCCTCTACCCTGCTCTCGTGAGACCTCACTTGGAGTATTGTGTGCAGTTCTGGTGTCCTCAACATAAGAAGGACATGGAACTGTTGGAACAAGTCCAAAGGAGGGCCACAAGGATGATCAGGGGACTGGAGCGCCTCCCATATGAAGATAGTCTGAGAAAATTGGGGCTGTTCAGCCTGGAGAAGAGAAGGCTGCGTGGAGACCTCATAGCAGCCTTCCAATATCTGAAGGGGGCCTATAAGGATGCTGGGGAGGGACTCTTCGTTAGGGACTAGTGATAGGACAAGGTGTAACGGGTTCAAACTTCAACAGGGGAAGTTTAGGTTGGATACGAGGAAGAAATTCTTTACTGTGAGGGTGGTGAGGCACTGGAATGGTTTGCCCAGGGAAGTTGTGAATGCTCCACCCCTGGCAGAGTTCAAGGCCAGGTTGGACAGAGCCTTGGGTGACATGGTTTAGTGGGAGCTGTCCCTGCCCATGGCAGGGGTGTTGGAACTTGATGATCTTAAGGTCCTTTCCAACCCTAACTATTCTATGATTCTAAAACCTCTGTCTGTTACCAGTATTGTTCTCAGACTAAAACCAAAACACAGCACTTCATCAGCTGCTACGAAGTAGAATAATCACTGTTACCGCTGAAATCAGGGCACCTTAGCTAAACTCTGCTACCAGTGGCAGTTCTCCTTTTCTACCACAGAGAGAAAGGAGTTATTCTCTTCTGTCCGTCTCCAGCTGAGTAGCTGGAGATCATCTCATGTGGTGGAGGGTGTAGTGATAAATTTTAGCTTGGGACAAGGCTGGCATTACTACTTCCTTGACACTGAATGCAGGGTAGCTTGTGGCTTGTAGGCTGTGTATGGCCACAGAGACAATTAGCAGTAAGTGTTGGAAAAGTTAGAACTCTGTAAATATATCAAATGAGAATATCAGTATTCAGGCTGACAAGTATTTTGTGTGAAAGACAGGAAGACCAAATTGCTTTCTGGCCTGTGCTGCACTGTGTTAGTCTGATGTCAGGAACAGTTGTGTATAAAGATCAGGGACCATAAATACTACTGCAATACAGACAGTAAAGATGTGTTTGACTATTCAAGCTCCCTCCTTCAAGGATACACACTTTTACTGCTTATGAGTGTCACAAGGTAAAGTGTCTCTTTAAAGGACCTGTTTGCCAGGCATTTCCCATCTTCAGATGCAGTAAATTGTCCCAGAAATTGTGTGGAAGAAGACTGTTGATTCAGTGTCAAGTCTACTGGTGTGACTAGATTGGAGCAGAGAAAAGAGTTGGCTGCTGATCTGCTGAAGGGGAGGAGTCATGGAGACATTCCCAGTATATTCGTGGGAGAAGTGTAAGACATAGAAGATGAGTGTGGATTACAGGAACCCCTTTTGAAGACCTTGGGACAGAAGAAGTGATTGTGGGGTGATTTGCATTGACTTGTGTTTTTCTACAATACAGAAGACAGGGGTCTGCAGCCCTCACAAAGGCTGAGTATTCCTTGTTACACTGGATAGAGATTTGGCTTTTTGGTTTACTCTTGAAGTGTACCTCAAACAAGTCACTTTAAGCAAATTATTCTGTCATCTGATTAGTAGGTGTGGGGCTGCTTTAGGAGGTAGGAACTAATCAACTAAAAAAACCCTCATCCAGTTCCTTCTTTTACCAGTCTCTATGTCATGACAAATACCAACAAGTCTGAGCATTTCCTGTGTGGCTGGTTGTTCCCAGATAGCATGTGTAACTAACAACTAGTTACTAGGTCCTAGATGCCCCTCACTGCATATGGGAATGTTTTGATGTTTGCCCACCATTTGCGCATTGGTCTTTAATAGAATACCCAAAACACATCTACTGATCAGGAGGTTTCGTTTGTTACCTTGCCACTGCCTTGCATCAGAGCCATATTTACTGTAAGTAAAGTGTCTCTATTAAGGACATTTATTGTGGAGCCATATTAAAGATGGTATTATGAATCCTACCCTAAAATACAGCCAAAAATCATCAAGCTGACATTACAAAGCAAATTCCGCATTGTTTTAAAACACTTCTTTGTGTTTTCCTCCTTAGGTGTGAAAATTTGCGTGTGTACAAACTGGGCCTCTTTTCAGGTCTTTGGTGGATGCTAGCACTTTTCTGCTGGATCAGTGACAAAGCATTTTGTGAGATCTGGTCCTCGTTTAATTTCCCCTATTTGCACTGTGTATGGTAAGTGTTGTGTATAAAGTCCAGAGTTTGATTAAATTATGATATATCATCACCATGTTACAAAATCACAACGTGGTTGGGGTTGGAAGAGACCTCTGGAGATTATCCCCCTGCTAAAGCAGGTTCACCTAGAGCAGGTTGCCCAGGATTGTGTCCGGGCAGGTTTCAAATATTTCTCAAGAAGGAGACTCCACAACTTTTGGGCAGGCTGTCCTAGTGCTCTGCCACCCTCAAAGTAAAGAAGCTCTTTCTCGTATTCAGATGGAAGTTCCTGTGTTACAGTTTGTGCCCTTTGCCCCTTATCCTGTTGCTGGGCACCACCACTGCAAAGAGTCTGGCCCCATCCTCTAGACACTGGCCCTGAAGATATTTGTGTGCATTGGTAAGATCCCCTCTCAGCTGTCTTCTGTAGGCTGAACAGGCACAGCCTTTTCAGCGTTTCCTCATTAGAGATGTTCCAGTCCTCTTGTCGTCACTGTAGCCCTCCACTGGACTCTGTCCAGTAACTCCTTGTACTGAGGAGCCCAGACCTGCACACAGTACTGTGGATGCAGCCTCACGAGCACAGAGTAATGTTGGGAGGATCACATCCTGCACCCTGCTGGCAGTGCTTTTCCTAATGGACCTCAGAATACCATGGCCCTTTTGGCCGCAAGGGCACATTACCCTTCTGTGCAGGCTGGTGGCTATTTCTGATTAAAGCTCGATAGGATTACCGTTAAGATTATAAGTCAGAGCAAGTCTCATGCTATCCAAGGTGGTAGATTTAGGAGTCTCCCTGGCCTGATCAGATTCTTCAGACACTAAGTTAATTAATTCTAACTGAATTCCTTGCTTTACTGGTTACTAAAAATTCCACAGCGCTGCTCAACTGGAAGCTTAAACTTCCACTGTTAACAACTGAGGTGAAGTGGGGGAGCAGTGAGGGACTTTGATGCCTTTTCTCTTTTACCACCTGGCAAGTTGTGCTCTCTTGTTCAAGATACCATATCTCAGCATTTCTGCTCATATCTGTCATGTGCAGAGAGGCAGAAAAGCTGCAGCCAGTTTAGACCAAGGATAAACTATGGTTTTGTTGTTTTATTTTCTGTATTTACCTGCATGCAAAGAGCAGCCAGCAACCCTTGGGGGGGGGTACTCAGGGGAAGAAGATGAATAGACTGATTATAAACCTTGGTGAGATGTTTGATTGCTTTACTGAAGTCATGTTACTTATTTTTCCTTTTTTTTGGGGGGGGGGTGGGTGGGTGTCTATTCTTAGGCACATTTTGATTTGCCTTGCAGCATACCTGGGATGCGTCTGCTTTGCTTACTTCGATGCTGCCTCTGAGATCCCTGAGCAGGGCCCTGTCATAAAGTTCTGGCCCAGTGAAAGATGGGCGTTCATTGGGGTTCCCTACGTCACCCTCCTCTGTGCACACAGGAAAGCACCTGTGAAGGTCACATGAAGTTAGCCACGGAACGGAGATGGAGATGCAACTTATATTCCAGTACAGACAGTATTTAAATGATGATAATTGGATAGGGTTGTGTTTTATCTTCTTCCTAAGATATGCAGCACTTCAGGTGTCATAGAAAGAGGAAGCAAGTGTGTTCTTTCCTGTCTGGAGAGGAGAAAGGAAGCAGGAAGGTGGAGGCCCTCAACCACTAAAGCAACCACTGCCTTCTCTGGTTGGCTCTATTTTGCACTGTATTTTCAATGGAGCATTTCTCTTGATAAAAGCTCATTCCAAATACCAGGCTCAAGGAATGATGTTTCTCAGTAGGTCTCCTCTGGTGCTTAATTCCCTCCATTTCTAACTTCTGGCTTATGGCCTTGTTTGTGAAATAAGCCAGTCCAAGATGCCTATATGCCATCCTGTGTCCTTCTCAACTATGATTTTGATGTGGGTGTACATCACCACAAGAGTGTGCTCAAAGCACGTGCCTCTCCCAGCCTGGTGTGTATACAGTGAGTTCGGCTGTGCATCACACTGGATCACAGACCATGTGGTTACTTCCCCTAGTACATCAGGAGACAAGTGCAAAGTGTTTGCAGTTGGGCAACTGCATCAGTGCAGTTAGGCAGTGTAAATGCAAGAATAGCTGACAGAAGATTGTCACTGAAGTTAAACAGGAGTTCAAAGGTTTTGAATTTTTCTGTAGATTGACCTTTAGACATTTGTATGCTGCATATTTCCCTCTTACAGAAATGTCACAGAAATCCCTTTCTACCTCTACAGAGACATTTGGTCTTGAATTTGGTATTGAAGTTCACACAGAAGTCTGAACATTAACTTCAGTAACAGCTCAGGTCAGCATGGATTGACAGTGTGATTAAACTACAAAAACTCATAGGTGCCTACCTGTTCATCCAATTTGAGAGTTAACTTCTCACCAAGGCATTGCAAAGTTACATGAACAATAGTCCAGTGCTCCGCTAGTTATACTGATACTTTTTTAGAAAAAAAAAAAAGTAGATAACTGCTTAAAAAACAAGCTGAAGATTTAGATTTCGGTGAGCAATGAAATGTGACATTAAATCCTGCATTCTTAGAAAACAACAGTATATTCAAATTTTCTGTTTGTTTTCAGCCTTTTTGTAAAGATAAGGGATGTCTAGATCTATTTAATTTTAAGGTTCTATTTTGGGTTGAGATTCAGGAATGGCTGTGGGTTTTGCAGCAATTTCTGCTAGTTCTGTTTTAAAAATGGTGCAAAGTGTAGGCATATTTTTAAAATATTAGCAGTTGTAGATGCTAATAGCTGCTGTCTTGGATAAAAAGGGTCTGCTTACATTCCACCTAATATCTGGACTGTAAGTAGGTTAAGGCTTTGGATATTTTTCCAAATATTTCCTTTTTTTATATTAGACCAGGAAATACCATTTCCTTTGTGCTTTCCTTTGTCTCATGTTGTACTTTATTAATATGAAAATGTAACTCTATACAGTGTTATCTTTAGGAAGGTGACTTTTAACAAGAACTTTGGGGTGAATTAACTTTCAAGCATTGTAAAACATTTAAGATAACTTTTGTATTCAAATCTGTGCTTAGAAAACAAGAGCTAAGTGTATGCTGTTATGCTTAAAGCAAAGTTTTGTTAGTGGGAGATGTGGCTGTCTTCTTGAGAACTTCAAAGCTGGTAAGTAGCCTTCTATCAGATTGACTTGACAGATCATAAACCCAGCAAAATCAGTCCAGTGGAACAGTGCAGATTCGTATCACTTGCTAGTAGATTTGTCTGAGAGAAACATGATTTTTTGACACAGTCATATAATTTTTATATGAAACTTGTTTGTAAAAATTCATACAGTAATGTTTGTTAGTCTTTGAAACACTGCTGCTTTTTCCTTTTCCTTCCTCTTTCCCTAAATTTGAAATATACTTCTCAGGTATTAAAATTCATATGATTAGATCCTTATATATATAGGCTTGCTGGCTGGAACCCAGCTAATGTTGTTGTTGCCTGACATGGTCCTGCTTTGAGTAAGATTTTTCAATATTGTTTTCTAAATTATTATATTATGGTGACAAAGTTATATTCAGTATTGCTTGGGAACTTAGTAACTGCAGACATAATGAGAATTACTGAAGCCTTCCTACTTAGTATTTTTTTGAAAGCAACCTTTGACTCAAAGGGCTCTAATGAACCTGCTGTCAACTGCTGTCTTCTGCTGTGCAGAGTCTGACTGCTCACAGAGAAGTAATTTTGTAATTGAAAGACCTAGCAGAGTGCATTCAACTATTGCAGAGGTGAGCGAATGTAGGTACAGGCCAAGAATCATCTCCTGTATTTTTATTAACTAACCTCTAGCCTTTGTACTCTTCAAACAAAGATCACTATCTGATCTCCACTATAGAACTAGTTGGGTGTATTCTACTGTACTAACAGCTCACAACTTCTAGGTGTAGCTACTGCACTTTACATTAAATTACTATTAACTTATATGTTATGACAAAGGCTGCTCTTGTTTCAGAAAGGTAAAAAAAAGGAAGTTTTTATCAGATTCACAGCTTTACACAGTGAACCTTCATGATAACATCAGTACTCAAAGAAGTATGGGATTGGCATACAGGGAGCTTGTGCACTGCCCTGATCATACACAGGAATAAACATGGGCAAGTAAGTGTATTATGTTGGAGATAAAGTGATTTATATGCACCCTCAGGTTTTAAAGCCCTCAAATGCTTTCTTCCCTTGCTGGCAGGAAGTGTGTGGGTTTGTAGTCTTTCGGTTCAATTAGTATTTCAGTTTAAATAGTGGGATGCAATAGCGTGTTGAGCATAATGTAGATTCTGTATATTGGTGTGTGAAATCCATCATTCCTTGAAGGGTATTTAGCTCTCTGTGATGGCAAACACTTGCCCAATTCACAGTCACTAAAATTCAGTAAGTAGTATGTAAGGAGTGGTGTTGGGGTTTTTGTTTTTCTTCATCTCTGTTGAAGTCTGTATACTGGATGTTTGTGGAAAGTATGTAATACTTTGCAACATTAAATTGCATTTGGAATAAATATTGTTTGCCTTTTCATACATTGTGTTTGTGGAAAAGAGTGCAGCTGCCTAATGCCTTGAATTATAAGAAGGATAACCTTCCTCCCTCAGGAGTTCTGCCTCTTAGGGGAGGAGGGAGACTGTTGAAGACCATTAATGAATGAGATAGGGACCAAACTGATTTTTTTTGTAAGTAAAGCAAATACTTGGAAAACTGCAAGCCCATGAATCAGTAAGTGCCAAGGAATGGCTAAGAATGAGTGACCTGTGTTTCCACAAATCCAGAAATCTGTGTCAAAGTAAGTACTTGGAGAGCAAAGTGTGTATCTTCGGTGTTTGTTACCCAACAGTGTGCTCCTTACATAGGCTACATAGTAGCTTTGCATCTCTCCCTCTGCTCCTGCTTCCCTTTTGCCACATTTCCTCTCACTCCACGTAAAAGACCTTTTTTGAGACATTTGCAGATCCCCATAAGCCAGTGTGATCTGGTTTGAAATAACTGTTGTGCGAAAGCATAGCTATAATTCAAGAATGTTACTCACCCAGAGTTAATGTCTTGCAGTTGGTAAGATGTCAAAAACAGCTGGTGGATTGGCTCATATATCATCCTGTTACTCAGCCTGCTGTATCTGGAGATTATTGACATGGTTTCCCATGGAAACCAGGAGAACGTCATCATAGCACTGAATTTTTCTGATAACTTCAGAGCTTCTGGCTTCATTTGATCAGGTATGACAGAGGAAGAGCCTTAGAGATAATTTCCTACAAGCTGTGCAAGACAGATGGTCAGGAAGAGAAGCCAGGCCTCTGGGACAAGCTGTCTCAAGAACCATGTTGTTAAAATAACAGAGAACATAGGAAGGAAGGAAAGTGAAGCAATGATCAAGTTCTGGGTGGGCTTTGATTGAGGCTCGTACCAGCTGCAGCATCAGGAGCCAGTTACACATGGAAGGAGTTTCACAGGTTTCTGTTCCAGAGATAAATTACTTTACTATACACAGACTAGCCTTTTTCTCCAAACTTCCAAGGCAGAAACTTCCTCAAGAGGGGCAGTTTGGAATCTCATATCACCTGACTGTTGGTAAAACACTGCAAGCTGAGAAAGACTGAAGTTTGAAAGAGGTGACTTTTATGCCCACAAACTCAGGAACCATAAAAAAATGTATAAAATCCCAGTATATAATGAGTTTGTAAGGGGCAAATGGTGTCTTCCTCATTTAGTTTTCTTCTGTGATAGGATATTTGCTGCTCCTGTGGCTATGGAACAAACAGTTATACTGTTAGATTTTGATTCTGATAAGATTTCTAATACAGTCTGACAGGACATTATCATAAAAGTCCTAGAAAACCTGGGTTTGGCAAAAATGTTTAAAGATAAATAAAGATCATTGCACCAGGTTTCCACCATAGGAAGTCTTTGCATATCTGAGATCATGAGGAGCAGACTGGGTAAGTGGTACGTGTTTTCTCCACAGGCACAAGGGGAGAGAGTTAATCACACAGACTAGTGCCTCATGAAGCACAGTGTGAGGCATACAGCAAAAGGGAAGCTATGTCTGCTCTCTGTTTAACAAATGCTCAGTTCTTACTTCATGCTGCATGTTCATTTTGTGTCACTTCCCAAACTGTGATGAACAGTACTATGTATTTTCACTGAGGGAGAGGGGTAATTACCTTGGGGGGACACAAAGCCTTCTGTGCCAGAAAAGAGCTCTGATCTGTGTTGCCAATACCTCTTCTAATTTGTCTGCAGAAATGGAGAAGTGCTGCAAGGAGGAAAAATCATAGGAAAGGAAAAAAAAAACATAGTAATGTAACTGATAGTGAGAATGCTCATGGTGTTTTTCGGCCAGAGACCATGTGGCCCACCAACCTTGTCCTTTGCCCTTGCTGCTTGGTGCTTTTTTTCTCAGATCTTCATCTGTTCTGTTTGATACCCTCATACGTGGTTGTCCAATTCATCATTTTGAATTTCTTCTCTTTTCCTCTCTCTCCTGCTCTCTGCAGCAAGTAAAACTGCTGCATCTTTGCTTTCAAGCTAGTACCTGTGCTAGCAGTTATTCAACCTTTAATTCTGTGTAGAATGTAGAATGACTGCTGGTGATGCAGGGCTGAAAATTAATAGGCAGGAGAGCTACACAATATCTTCTAACCTGTTAATAGTGGTCACAGTTTGTAGCCAGTGTCAAGAATAGAAATGCCTGTATACACTAACATACTTTGGACCTAAGTATACAAAGAAAAGAAATTTTACTATAAACCATAATATACATAACCTATCCACAAGGGGTGCTCTGCTTTCACCTAAAGTGAAAGCTGCTATATTTCTTGCAAGAAGGATCAGCTTCTGCTTAAGGACTGTGTTACCTTAATGCTGTGCATTGCTGTCATCTATACAAAGGGCCAGTCCTCCACTGGACTGTGATGAATGCCTGGCTTCAAATATACATTGTAGTTATGAACATCTGAGTTTAATTGTAAAATATGAGGGTTTGTTCCTTTTTAGGAGTGCTAAATTGTAGAATCGTAGAATCATAGAATAGTTAGGGTTGGAAAGGACCTCAAGATCATCTACTTCCAACACCCTTGCCATGGGCAGGGACACCTCCCACTAAACCATGTCACCCAGGGCTCTGCCCAACCCAGCCTTGAACACCGCCGGGGATGGAGCATTCACAACTTCCCTGGACAACCCATTCCAGTGCCTCGCCACCCTTACAGTAAAGAACTTCTTCCTTATATCCAATCTAAACTTCCCCTGTTTAAGTTTGAACCTGTTACCCCTCGTCCTGTCACCACAGTCTCTAAAGAAGACTCCCTCCCCAGCATCCCTATAGAACCCCTTCAGATATTGGAAGGCTGCTATGAGGTCTCCACGCAGCCTTCTCTTCTCCAGGCTGAACAGCCCCAACTTTCTCAGCCTGTCTTCATACGGGAGGTGCTCCAGTCCCCTGATCATCCTCATGGCCCTCCTTTGGACTTGTTCCAGCAGTTCCATGTCCTTATGTTGAGGACACCAGAACTGCACACAATACTCCAAGTGAGGTCTCACGAGAGCAGAGTGAAGGGGCAGGATCACCTCCCTCGACCTGCTGGTCACGCTCCTTTTGATGCAGCCCAGGATACAGTTGGCTTTCTGGGCTGCAAGCGCAGACTGCCGGCTCATTTCATTTTCTCATCAACCAACACCTCCAATTCCTTCTCCACAGGGCTGCTCTGAATCTCTTCTCTGCCCAACCTGCAGCTGTGCCTGGGTTCAACCCAGGTGTAGGACCTCGCACTTGGCAATAATCTTTTGATTCATTATTTTTATACTGTGAGGAAAAATGAGGAATACAACTCAAGATCTGCCTGTCTTCAGACTGTAACATCCTGTTTTGTGGGTGCTAATTATTTAAAATAATGAAGAATAATTAAGATAGCTTAAAAATATATGCTTTATCCTGTTGATTAGACGCAAGGATTAGTTTCCGCTGTAAGGCTGTATGGCTATTTTCTACTAAAGCATTTAGGTAAGCAAATAATTTTTAAAATTTTAATTAATCTCAGCTTATTTTTTGCTTATTTACCACTAGAGAAGTGTATTATCTCTTAATATGACTACTTCTTTTTGGGAAGCTTAGATACGCTATTTGTGATACAGTTCATTTTTGGTGTATCTTGCTGTTACTGCAACAATCAAAGCTATAGCATACGCAGGACAATGAAAAATGTGGAATAGAGTGGAAGATAGAGTGGGGAAAATCACAGAAATCTTTCTACCTGCCAGCCCTGGCTGGCATTTGTGGCAGATTAAAGTATTCTAGAAAATACCCTGTATGCTGCATAAGTGATGTTATTTATTTGACTTAAACAGCCTTTAAGAAGTACTTGCAACCTTGGGAATTTCATTCCACTTAGTGCCTCAGCTGGATTCAGAAATGGAAGGGACAAAAATGCAGTAAGAACTGTCATTTTTTTTGCTGTCATTTAACTTGAATGGATGGAAGAGAACATCTTGATAGTGTGAAAAAATACATTGAAAAAATACTTTGACTGTGGAAACAGCTTTGAAAACACCGGAACAGGGTTGCAGCTGAATGCCAGTTTAGGTACTGCATGAGAGCTCACATCAGGCTTTCTCTATGAGGAACCATCCTTTTGTTTATTTTTTTATGTAGAATGGCATAATCAAATATGTGATTGGTCCTTAAACTGTACCTAGCATTAACCACAGTGTCAGGAAAGAATGGACATCCTCATGAGAAAAACCTTCAAAATACTCTGCAGTGATCTCATGTTTTGCTCTGTTTCCATTGTTCCTCCTTTCTCTGACCACAAATGTTAGTTCTAGAAAAAGGCCAGCTCAAAAACCAGAAAACTGTTTGAGGTGAATGCGGGTATGTAAGGCATTATTTGTGTATAAATATGCATCTTAAAAGGTTGTACAGTCCTGGAGCTTGCTTTTAAAGCAGGAAAAGTCTTGCAAGTTCAAAGCATTCAGAAGAATGGGTAAGACACTGCTTTCTGTATACGCCATAGTATCTGAGTACCAAAATCCATGCTAGCTGATAGGGAAGATAAAACTGGTAATTGTATCATGTAACAGAGATATTCATAGTGGAGGTTTGGGGTTTTTTTGTAGAACTGGAGGATTTTATACTTCTGTTAAATACAGGAGTACTTCTCGGTGTCTTTTATGACCCAGCCAGGAAGGCCTGTGATAGGGACTGTGCTACGGTATATGGGATGCCGAAGTTCTAAAGTGTTTCTTTCAACACTTCATCTTACAGACCACAGAGGAAGTGGAGGGTGCTGTTTGTTTTAGATTAGCTGTATGGGAGGGAAAGCATGGGGCTGATAGCTGTTACCTGCTGTTGGGTTTGAGCACTTTACAAACAGCCCAGCCACTCCCTCTCCCCTTCCAAAACCCTTAATGAGAACTATACTCCTCCACCATTCCATGGAAAGAGATTCGCTCTCTCAGGTTGTGATCTTGCAGGGGTCACTCCCATTCCATGAAATGTCACTGAAGAGAGTGAACAAACCTGGGAACTTGACCTTGCACGTGATAAAGACAGGTTGTGGGGGCTGTAATGGTTTCAGTTCCTGACTAAATGTCAGATGATCAGTGGAGGGTTAAATCCAAGAAGTCAGGAGCTCATTATGGTACTTCTGCTTCTTCTTTAGCACCATCTGTGAGTTCACCTGTGCAAGATTTTTCATCAATCGTAAGACTGTCATCTTTATGCTACTGTTCTTCAGAGAGTAGGAAGAATGGGGAATGGTGCAGTCTGACAGATATTTCAGTTCCATCCAAATCATTCAAATCTTCTGTCATTTGAGTCTCTGTTGTCTTCATATGAGCCTTATCAGCACCAAATAGGATGTAGAAAAAGAATCTCTTTTCTTCATGCCTCTCTCAGGTTGGCTTTTTAAATGAAGCAGAAGTCCACAACAATTTTTCTTTCGTGGTCTGGTTGGTACAACCTGCAAATGGCTCAGCTGTATTTTGTGATCCAGGACAGTAATATTTGACAGTAGCATTTCCTGAAAACCATAAATTGACTAAGTGGTGTGATTATCTCTAACTGGCTAAATGCGATACTTAAGAAAGATTTCAATGGTATTGCTTCTAGAAAAAGAAGAGGTGAACTACTAAGATACAGCTTGTGATGCTGGCTGAGTACAGCAATAATTTCTTGGGCACCACCAAGACTATTTTGTTCTTTTAGATGATGATAATTTTTACCTTAGAGGGTTGAGGATGTCTGATTTTAAGTGTTACTGGTATTCTTACCTTTCTTCCATTGCCAGGATGGGCCCATGACATTAAATTTACAATTATAAGAATCATGGGGAAGAATCTGAAAATTCTGTTAGGCTCTGCTGGGCAAGTTAGGAAACAATATGTTTATTTGAGCTACCTTAGGCATGTTGCCACTGTTGTCAAGGAATCATGGAATGATTGAGGCTGGAGGGGGGCACCAGAGGTCATCTAGTCCAGCCTTCCTCCTGAGACAATGTCACCTAGAGCACATAAGTCAGATTTGTGTCCAGACCGCTATTAAATATCTCTAGGGAAGGAGACTCCACAACCTCTCTGAGCAACCCATTCCAATCCTCAGTTACCCTCACAGGATCACCTCCCTTGACTTGCTGGCAGTGTTTTTCCTGATGCAGCCCAGGATACCATTGACCTGCTTGGCCACAAGGGCACGTTGCTGCTGGCTCATGGACAATGTGTTGTCCCGCAGAACCCACAGGTTCTTCTCCACAGAGCTGCTTTCCAGCAGGTCGACCCCTAACATGTACTGGTGCAGGGGTTATTCCTCTCCAGGTGCAGGACCCTGCAATGCCTTTGTTGAATTTCAAAAGGTTCCCACCTGCCTCTCTTTCTCACCTGTCTAGATCCTTCTGAATGACAGCGCGGCTCCCTGGGGTGTCATCCACTCCTCCCAGTTTTGTATTGCCAGCAAACTTGCTGAGGAGGTGCTCTATCCCTTCATTCAGGTCATTGGTGGGGGTAAGTTAAACAGCACTGGACCCAGTATTGGCCCCTGGAGGACACCGCTAGTTACAGGTCTCCAACGAGACTCTGTGCCACTGATCACAGCCCTCAACACCTGCCATTCAGTCAGTTCTCAATTCACCTCACCATCCACTCGTCCAGCCTGCATTTTCTGAGCGTGTCTGTGAGGGTGTTATGGGAGACAGTATTGAAAGCCTTGCTTAGGTCCAGGTAGACAATGTCCCTAGCTTCCCCCTCATCTATCCAGCTGGTTTTCCTATCATAGAAGGCAACCAGGTTGGTTAAGCATGGTTTCCCTTTAGTGAATCCATGCTGACTACTGCTGGTCACTTTCTTGTCCTCCATGTGCTTATAGGTTGGTTTCAGGATGAGCTATTCCATCATTTTCCAAGTACGGAGGTCGGGCTGACTAGCCTGTAGTTCCCAGGTTTCTCCTTCTTGCCCTTTTTGAAGACAGGGGTGACATTTGCTATATTCTAGTCTTCAGGCATCTCTCCTGATTGCCATGACCTTTAAAAGATGATCAAGGGTGGCCTAGGAATGGTGTCTGCCAGGTCCCTCAGCACTTGTAGCTACATACTGCCAGGGCCCATGGACATGTAGATGTCAAATTTGACTAAATGATTTTTAAACTAATACTCTTCAAATATGGGAAAGACATTTCCAGATGTCTCTTGGGATAGTGATTCCTGAGGGCTGGCCTTGGCAATGAAGACTGACGCAAAGAAGGCATTCAGTATCTCTGCCTTCTCTGCATCCTCTGTTGCCAGTGTCCCTGCTCCATTCAGCAGCAGGACCACATTTTCCCTACTTTTCCTCTTATGGCTGTACTTGAAGAAGCACTTCTACTTAGCAAAAAGGATGTTAAAATCAGTCCCGTTGATGGCACAACGAGTTTACTCATTTCTTGCTACAAGAGGTGCTAGGCTTTAAAAGAATATAAAAACTCAGATTTATGGGTGCAGATTTATGATTCAAACTCATCAGGCCATTGCTCAATGGGTGCTAGGGGAAGACCTGCTGCAGGGATTCTCCTGCATTCTGTCAGCACTGGAGTGGGGCCTCAGGCTTTAATAAACATCTATTGAGTTTAATTCTTTTGCTGATAGAAGTCCATGTTGTGGTTTAAGCCCAGCCGGAAACCCAGAACCACGCAGCCGCTCTCTCACTCCCTCTCCTTCCTCCCCCTGCTTCCGGAGGGATGGGGAGGAGAATCGAAGGAATGTAACTCCCACGGGTTGTGATGAGAGCAGTACAGTAACTACAGTCCAGTAACTAAGGTATAACACAAACCACTGCTGCTACCACCAATAATAATAATGATAAGGGAAATAATAAGGGAACAGAACACAACCGTGCACCACCCGCCGACCGATACCCATCCTGACCCCGAGCAGTGATCTAACCCTTCTGGGTAATTGCCCCAGTTTATATAGCGGGCATGACATGCTGTTGTATGGAATACCCCTTTGGTCCGTTTGGGTCAGGTGTCCTCTGTCTGCTTCTTCCCGGCTTCCCCTCCTCCCTGGCAGAGCATGAGACTCAGAAAGTCCTTGGTCAGAGTAAACATTACTGAGCAACAACTAAAAACATCGGTGTTATCAGTGCTGTTCCCACGCTGAAAGTCAAAACCACAGCACTGCACCAGCTACTAAGAAGGAGAGAAATGACTGCTACTGCTGAACCCAGGACAGTATCCACCCCTTACTGCATATATATATGCATAAATATATATATATGTATATATACATCCACACAGCACAACAGGAGAGAGAGAGAGATCATTCCTTAGTGCATGGATGAATCCCTATAAAGCTGCTGAGTCCATCCGGTCCATGGTGTTGGGCTCCATCTCTTGTAACAGTCTTTCAAAGCAGGAGAGGCTGTGTGCAGTGTTGAATCATTGCCTGCTGATGCTGATCGTTCCTTTACTGCAGAACTCATCTGGTTTCATCAAATTTCATTCTTTGTTGGGATGACAGTTGCAGGGAAGTCAGGGCCAGTCACTGGTGACCTGAACACATCTAGTTGGTGGGCTATAAAAGTGCTACATAGCAGGCAACAGCATACAATTGAGTTCATTGGCTGTTTTCCTCTAAAATCAAATCCCCTTGAGGTGCACATCGGACTCCCCCATCTTCCCGCATGACCCATCAAGTATGTCTGGGTCCCTGAGCAAAAGAAATCCCACAAGTGGGTTTGCCTTTACTTGAAGCAGAAATAACCCAGACTGTCTTGCCCAGCAAATTCTTTATGCGCACCACAGGAACTTTATCCCCTTCCACAGTACGCGAAAGTTCTGAGTGCGCTGGGCCAGCCCTGTTGGCAGATCCTCTGGTGTTGACCAACCAGGTGGCTTTTGGCAAACGTACATCCCAATGTTTGACGGTCCCACCACCCATTGCTCTCAGTGTAGTTTTTAACAGCCCATTGTACAGTTCGATTTTCCCAGAGGCCGGTGCATGGCAGGGGATGTGATATACCCACTCAATGCCATGCTCTTTGGCCCAAGCGTCTATCAGGCTGTTCCGGAAATGAGTCCCATTGTCTGACTCATTCTCTCTGGGGTGCCATGTCGCCACAAAATCTGTTTCTCAAGGCCCAGGATAGTGTTCCAGGCAGTGGCGTCGGGCACAGCTCATGTTTCCAGCCATCCGGTGGTTGCTTCCACCATGGTAAGCACGTGGCGCTTGCCTTGGCGGGTTGGTGGGAGTGTGATATAATCAATCTGCCAGTCCTCCCCATATTTGTACTTTAGCCATCGTCCTCCACACCAAAGAGGCTGTAGCCGCTTGGCTTGCTTAATTGCAGCACATTTCACACTTGTGAACAACCTGGGCAATAGTGTCCATTGCTAAGTCCACCCACTGATCACAAGCCCATCTGTATGTTGCATCTCTGCCCTGACGGCCTGAAGCGTCATGGGCCCACTGGGCCAAAAATAATTCACCCTTATGTTGCCAATCTAAGTCCACCTGAGCCACTTCAGTCTCAGCAGCTTTATCCACTTGTTGGTCACTCTGATGTTCCTCAGTGGCCCGATTCCTGGGTATGTGAGCATCTACATGGCATACCTTCATCACCAGGTTCACCCAGGCAGTGATATCTTGCCACAGTGCAGTAGCCCAGAGAGGTTTACCTCTGCGTTGCCAGTTGCTCTGCTTCCATTGCTGCAACCACCCCCACAGGGCATTTGCCACCACCCATAAGTCAGTATAAAGTACCGGCCACTTTTCTTGTTCAGCAATGTCCAAGGCCAGCTGGATGGCTTTCACCTCTGCAAACTGACTCGATTGACTCTCTCCTTCAGCAGTTTCTGCAACTTGTCACGAGGACTCCATACAGCTGCCTTCCATCTCCAGTGCTTTCCCACAATGAGACAGGACCCATCAGTAAACAAGGCATACTGCTTTTCACTTTCTGACAGTTCATTATATGGTGGGACCTCTTCAGCACGCGTCACCTCCTCCTCTGGTGACATTCCAAAATCTTTGCCCTCTGGCCAGTCCACGATGACTTCCAGAATTCCTGGACGACTGGGATTTCCTGTTCGAGCTCATTGTGTAATAAGTGCAGCCCACTTACTCCACGTAGCATCAGTTGCATGATGTGTAGAGGAGATCCTGCCTTTGAACATCCAGCCCAGCACGAACAACCGGGGTGCCAGGAGGAGCTGTGCTTCAGTGCCAATCACTTCTGAAGCAGCTCGAACCCCTTCATAGGCTGCCAGTATCTTTTTCAGTTGGGGTATAGCTGGCCTCAGATCCTCTGTATCCCCGACTCCAAAAGCAGAGGGGTCGACCTCGAGTCTCCCCTGGAGCTTTCTGCCAGAGGCTCCAGGTAGGATCGTTCTCTCCGGCTGCGGTGTACAGTACATATTTTTTGCTTTGGAGGTGCTGGATAGTGTTGATCAGGGCTCTGTAAGCATAGGCCAAGCCCCAGCACGTTGCCATCATTTGTCCCTCTCTGGTATGACCAGGATGACAACACACCTCATCTAAGTGTTTTAATAATTTTTCTGGATTTTGCACTTGTTCAGTGGTGAAGTTCCAAAGCACTGGAGGGGCCCACTGGCCTAGTACTTGTTCATACTTTCCCCCACACCCTGCCCCTCATGACTGTCCAGAATGGCGGAAAACTCTTGGTTCTCCTATATCGTCATCTAACCCTAGAGAAGGCCCAAACCTGACTCTTCTTAACTTCCGAGAGCAGATGAAATGGTCATGGGTAAAACACACTCGGTATGCATGCCAACATGCTGATCCCCATCACAATCAGCAGGCAGGTCTCAAGGGTACCTAAAGGCCATTCAAAGCCTTCAGAACTCTCAAATGATGCTGTAAACGGTCTGGTGGGGGGGCTGGGAATGTAAGGGAATGTCTCCTTCACAGGTTGACCACCTGAGGAAGGGAAAAAAGATGTGTAATTGCTAAACACTTCCATTATATACCTCCCAAAGTATAGAGGTGATGACCACACTGGGAACATAAGCCAGATCAGTTTCATGATCAATAAGTGTATTGTGTTACAAGTAATTACCATAAAGTACAATGAAACAGGAACCTTAGCCCAAGCCCCCCAGCCAATAAACAGTAGCACAGTAAATACCTGCCATAAGTAAGGTACGACATGGTGAAACTGTGAGATCAAGAGCACCAACTTAGAGAGCCAGTGAATCAGCACTATGACTATTAATCCGAAACAATGAATGCTTATCACAAATACAATTAGACACACTCTGGTCAGATCTGTCGTTATCTTAACCCTTCATGCCCCATGTTGGGAGCCACAAAGAACTGTCATGCTTTAAGCCCAGCCGGCAACCCAGAACCACACAGCAGTTCACTTATGCCCCCTCCACCTTCCTCCCCCCACTCCAGGAGGGATGGGGAGGAGAATTGAAAGAATGTAACTCCCACAGGTTGAGGTAAGAACAGTCCAGTAACTAAGGTATAACACAAACCACTGCTACTACCACCAATAATAATAATGATAAGGGAAATAAGGGAAGAGAACACAACTGCTTACCACCGGCCGACTGATACCCATCCTGACCCCGAGCAATGATCTAACCCTTCTGGGTAATTGCCCCAGTTTATATAGTGGACATGACGTGCTGTGGTATGGAATACCCCTTTGGCCCGTTTGGGTCAGGTGTCCTGTCTCTGCTTCCTCCCGGCTTCCCCTCCTCCCTGGCAGAGCATGAGACTCAGAAAGTCCTTGGTCAGAGTAAACATTACTGAGCAACAACTAAAAACATCGGTGTTATCAGTGCTGTTCCCACGCTGAAAGTCAAAACCACAGCACTGCACCAGCTACTAAGAAGGAGAGAAATGACTGCTACTGCTGAACCCAGGACATTCCATAAGGAAACCAAGGGTATTAGCAGATCACCACACATTTCTGTTGAAGTTAATCACTAGGGAGACAGAATTCATCATTTTTCTCTCCTAAAACATGCTTTGCTGTACTTCTATCAGAAGGTTAAGAGTTAATCCAATAGGCAACCTTTTGAATAAGAAGACTTTACAAAAATGTCATCATCCACTAGTATTAGCCCTTCAATTCAGATACAAAGGTAACCTTTCCCTTTGCATTTTTTATTTCAGATATCTTCAACATAAAAACTCAGATGTCAAATTTCTTCTTACTATAATTGCCATTGCCCTTTTAGTAAAGAGAGTGAAAATACTTTTTAAAATACAAGAAGTTGCTCTATCCACTCAAATGAAGAAATTTGTCATGTTAAGCAATAAAGGGCTCTGATAAATGTTAGCCTTTGATGGTGTTGAATCACACGCATATTCAGCCAGGATAAATCTGAAAGATGTGTGTACATAGAGGAACGGCCCAACAGTTACCCCATTGCATTGCAGCATGATATGCAGGTTGAGCTTTTCTGTTGTTCAGAAGTTCTTATACTTCTTTCTCTCAGGAAACTGATTTTATACTCAGCACTGCCAAACTGTTAGCCTGGCTGTGGAAAGATCACCTGGGATAACTAGCAGTCCTTCACCCCATGCTGCAGGCCCATGGCTGCCTCAGGACTCCATGCAGGAGCTTGGAGCAGGCAACCTGTGTCTTCAGGCTCATACTCTCCAATGCTCCCCACTGTTCCTAACCCTACACACTACTTGCAGGACTGCTGCTACAGCAGAGACTTTACTTATTATAAGGGCCAGCCAGCCAGGGAAAGCAAAGGGTACATGGAGCTTCGCCAGCTGATGTACTGGACTTACTATAGTTCTCTGCCTTATACACTAATTGAGAGATTTCATGTCATTAAGGTACTTATAAAGTCTTTGGTTCTCCCTCCCATGACTTCTCTATGTCTAATAGTGCAGGAGGTAGTTCACCTCTTTTTAAGTAGAAGCACTTCATAGCACCTATTTCCTCCACACTAAGGTGTCTGCTACCATGAAGCTCATGGGAACTGAATTGCCTTTGAGATCTTCACCTTTCTCTCAAATCTGAATGAAACTAACCAATGAGTAAAATACATGAAAAAGGCACAACTAGAATGGGCATAGGGGAAGGCATCCTGCTGTGTTTCCTAAGGAAATAATGGCATATTTTTTAAAGGAAACAGTGACAACTGAGATATTTGGGTAATGTGTTTTTTATTGATTCTTATTATTTCAACTGTAGTAGACTTCATACTTACAGGATGTTTCTTCATTACACCTTGCAAGACTGAGCAAGGTGTAATCAGCAATTACCATTCCACAGGATGCATTTTATCTTTTTTTGTAATGAATTCTAACTCAATATACTGTCTCCACAGCCCTTTGGTTCATGAAGAAGTACCGCACAAATCAAACTCATCTCTGTGTGTTTTTAATCTTTTGTCTTTACTAATGGGTTTATCTCGCTTTCATTTCTCTTGATATAACCTCTGAAAGCAGCAACAACTAAGACACACAGTCAGCCTTTAGGCTCAGTCTTTGTGCATCTACTAAATGTCCAATTGTGAAGCCAATGGAGATTTTGCTACCACTGAGGGCAAGACCAGGCCTTTAGAGGCTGTTTAGACAGTGAAACAAACTAGCTTGATCATTAACTCAAGAAGCGCTGCAAAATTGAAGAGAATATAGACTCCAGTAGGAGTAAGGCAGACCAGTTAAAGGGGATCTAGAAATGCAGATCTCATGGAAACAAGACAAGTGGTTGTGTCATGCAGAAATGGAAATGTTCCCTCCTCACTTTCCTATCCCATTGTATATCTCTCTCTTCTGTATTCGTTCCCTGACCTTTTTTGTCTGTACATATGAGATAATCATCACTGTCGTGGTTTCAGCTGGGATGGAGTTATTTTTCTTTCCTAGTACCTGGTACTGTGCTGTCTTTTAGCTTTAGTCTGAGAATGATGTTGATAACACACTGACATCTTCAGTTGTTGCTAAGTAGTGTTTCAACTGTAGTCAAGGACTTCTCAGCTTTTCGTGCTCTGACGGCAAGTGGACTTGGGGGCTCAAGATGTTGTGAGGGGACACAGCCAGGACAGCTGACACAAACTGGCCAAAGGGATGATGCATATAAACTGTGGAGAAAGATGGCTGGGGGCCACTGGTCAGGAACTGGTTGGGTGAGTGGTGAGCAATTGCATTGTGCATCACTTGCTGTGTATATTCTAATTCTGTTATCATTATTACTGTTTTCCTCCTTTTCTGTCCCATTAAACTGCCTGTATCTCAACCCACAGGCTTTCTCACTTTTACTCTTCCAATTCTTTCCCCCACCCCACTGAGGGCAATGAGAAGGTGATTGTGGGGAGGTGAGGCTTAGTTGCTGGCTGGGGTTAAACCAAGCCCATCAGTCAAGTGGTGGAGCTGTGCTGCCTGTGGCTTTGATTTGAGAGCTTCAGAGAACCCCATCATTGAGGTTTTCTGCCTGAACTTTTCTCCGTTGTTCTCCACACAAAGGCACTGAAGGTTAAATAGATTGTTCTTCAGAGCTACTCAAAGGGCATTTCCCACCCCTTCTGTGAATCCTATGATTCTTAGTGTTGCCCTTCATCCAGATAATGTGCCACAGTTAGGGGAACTCATAGTCCTTTTTCAGTCTCAAGGTCTGAATATAGTTTTTCCATGACAGAAATGCCTTCCTTCAGACACAGTCATCTAAAAAGACTGGCAATTATGGATATGCACAATGGATTGCTTTGGGTAGGTGTCTCTGGAATGGACATCATCATTCCCCGTGGGTTCTCAGCCATGCTGCCGTGTATAGAAAGCTGAAATGCATCAGTCAGTGTATGTGGTATCAAATTAAAGAGAAATTGGAAGAAGGAATGCTAAGGTTGAGAGATGTCGCCTACTTTAAATCTATTTTAGCAGTCGGAGCTCTGTAATTCAGTATGTTGCACATAAAAATGGAAATTATGGTTTCCAGCATAATTTGATTTTTAAGATGTAAAAACTATCTCAGCCTAATAATGCACACGGAAAATACGTGTTTGTTTCTGATTTTCATCCTGTGTTAGCTGCCACATCCCAGTTAGTATGGCGTAAGGGCAGAAAGATGTTAGTAGGACCAGCTAATGCAAGGGAACTAGGCTTTTCGTTCCCATAGGTTTCTGCATCTCTTCTTGTTATCGGCCAGACAGAGCAAACCCCTTATGCCAGAAGAGGGTTTTGCCCTAAAGCAAATGCTCAGAACTGGTGAAGATGAGCCTCCCTGTAGCAGGAGCTTCAGCAGAGAAAAACGTGATTAACCATTTCATAGGCTGGAGGTCAGAAGCAGATGAGGAGCTGCAACATCAGGAACAAACTGTGCTACTACTCACAGGTTGGAACAAATAGATACACAAGACAGTTACACCAAGAAAACACTTAAGTCTGCAGCAATCTGACGAAATTAGTACACGGAAGCAATGCAGAAACACTGAACACCTGAAAATTGCAGCGTAAGTTATGTTCTGGTAGTGCATGTGAAACAAGTTGCCAGTTGCTGTGAAATTACAGCATGTTTTGTTTCTTTATATGTCGCAAGGAAGGCCATTAGGGATTTTGACGGCGGAGAACAGCTGCAGGAACACTAAGAGAAGTCTGTATTTGGAACAAGGACAGGAGGAAATATACTACCCTGCTTACTGTACCTGCGTTGGCTGCATATTGCTCTCTCTCACATTAGGGGTTTTATTATCATCTCTTTGTTGTCAGCAAGGACAATTGCCTGCAAACACGCTTGCTGCTGGGCACTTTGGCATTGATGTAATTCCAAGAAAATGAGAGCTTCAGTAACAATAATAGGTTATTAATCCAGATAATAACAGGCGTACTGTGCACCAAGGACATGACCTGTTTGTGATGCAGTCCACTTACCTGCCCCACATGACTGGTGCCTCTCTGGGAGGTAGATCACTGTGCCCAACTCTCGCTAATGCAGTTTGTGCCAGAGCCGGTGGCTGGCAGGTTTGCTCCTTTCCAGAAGTGTTTGCTTACAAGTTCTTCTGCACTGGGGTCTGTGACTTCAGCTGTACTAGACAAGCTGGAGCAGGTGCCAAAGCATGTATGCCAATATACTGGCATACATACATGCCAATGTATGCACGACAATGCATTGTTTCTATTTGCCTTCTGTAAGCCCAGAGTGGTAGAGCTCACCAGGGCAGGTGCAGCAGTGGGCACGCGTACGTAGTGTTACCTTTCCTTTGGCTCCAGTCTTTGGCACAAACCCACTGTGAGATGACTGAAGATGCCCTATTGCTCCAGTTGTTCTTTGCTCCCTTCATGATGCCTGGTGGAGCCTGCAGAGCAGACCCTCACTGCTATTCTCTTTGGCTGGCAAGTGATACCAGTGAGAAAAGGAGGCACCAAATGTAATCAGTTCTGGGTAAGATTGGGTTTTGTGGATTTGTAATGGAAAATAACTGGTGCTTGAAGGTAGTTGTCATAGTTTTGGGTCCTTAGGACCTTAGTGCAAAAAATGTGTGAAAAACAATAGAAAAACAGGACCTGGGGATGGGGCGTGTCTGGGACTAGCAGATGTCCAGGATGGCACAGTTAAACTGGCTGATGTGTGGAGGAGCAGGATGATTGCTATGTTTGTAGTGTTAATGAACCCGTTAAGCTGGTGTAGACATCTACTGGGGAGTACCCCTGACTAGCAGATGTCCAGGATGGGAGCATTTAAAATAACTGATAAGTAGAAGGACAGGATGATTGCTATGTCTGTAATGTTAATTAAGCTGGTGCTTCAAAGACTGCCAGCGGTTATGAAGATTGCTGCAAGAAGGAAATGACCCTCAAAGACCACCACCACATTTTTGTATGTATGTGGAAAACTTTCTGGAAAATGATGTAATTCATGTGTAGCCTCATGAATATGTGTGTATGCCTGAGTGACTATATCAGGATGGCCTGTGTGGCAATACGGGGACACACGCTTGGAGGAGCTATCCCCTGTGTCTCCCGGAGCCGCAATAAAGAATACCTGCTTGTCAACTTCAAACTTCGTTGGCGAGTTTGTTCCTGGAGTTTTCTCCAGATCACCAGAAACAGCTAAAAGTAGCGCCCATTGTGCTGCCAGCTGGGGCAAAGTGACCTCGCCTGAATGCTGAAGGAGCATTGATTTGGTATCAGTCTCTTACACTGCTCTTTTCCATATAAATGAAACTTCAGAGAGAGAATCTGACTTAAGACAGATTGATTCCCATTTAGCCAGGGCTGTGGATTTACTTCTAGATAGGGTTCCTTCCCACTGCCCAAGTCTTATGAGGTGTTAAAAAAAGCCTGAGCCCTTCATGCTCTGAGAATTGCCTGTCTCCACTTGCTGGGATACCCCTTGTGACAGCATTTATCTCGGATGCTGGGCAGTGTTGGGAACAGAGAGGACAGCAGTGTGTAGGGGCCCAAAGCAGCATAAATGGGGCTGAGGACAGGGCAGGTTTAGCTCTGCCATGCTTGGTCTTGTCCTTCTGAGGACACAACACCTAGGCAGGTTTTAAAAAGGGTTTTAGCAGGACAGGTGGTGGTGGGGAGAGGTTGTCCAGGAAATATGTTTTTTTGTGAAAAATATTTTGTTAGCAATAATGAACCCTAAGGAATTCTCCTGGAAGGCATACTAAGGCACATGTAAAGCAACAAGGGGGTTGGTGAGAGCCAACATGGCTTCACTAAGGGCAAATCCTGCCTGACCAACCTGGTGGCCTTCTATGAAGGGGCTACGGAACTGATGGACAGGGGCAGAGCAGTTGATGTCATTTACCTGGACTTGTGCAAAGCGTTTGACACTGTCTCACATGACATCCTTCTCTCTAAGTTGGAGAGACATCAATTTGATAGATGGACCACTTGGTGGAAAAAGGACTGGCTGAATGGCCGCACGCAAAGAGTTGTGCTCAATGGCTCAATGTCCAGCTGGAGACCAGTAACAAGTGGTGTCCCTCAGGGATCAGTGTTGAGACCAATCCTGTTCAACATCTTTGTCGGTGACATGGACAGTGGGATTGAGTGCGCCCTCAGCAAGTTTGCTGATGACACCAAGCTGTGTGGTTCGGTTGATACGTTGGAGGGAAGGGATGCCATCCAGAGGGACCTTGACATGTTTGTGAGGTGGGCTGATGCCAACCTGATGAAGTTTAACCATGCCAAGTGCAAGGTCCTACACCTGGGTTGGGACAATCCCAGGCACAGCTACAGGCTGGGCAGAGAATGGATTCAGAGCAGCCCTGCAGAGAAGGACTTGTGGTGCTGGTGGATAAGAAGCTCAACATGAACTGGCTTCAGTGTGCGCTTGCAGCCCAGAAAGCCAACCGCATCCTGGGCTGCATCAAAAGGAGTGTGACCAGCAGGTCGAGGGAGGTGCTCCTGCCCCTCTACTCTGCTCTCATGAGACCTCACTTGGACTGTTGTGTGCAGTTCTGGTGTCCTCAACATAAGAAGGACATGGAACTGTTGGAACAAGTCCAGAGGAGGGCCACGAGGATGATCAGAGGTCTGGAGCGCCTCCTGTATGAGGACAGGCTGAGAGAGTTGGGGCTATTCCGCCTGGAGAAGAGAAGGCCGCGTGGAGACCTCATAGCAGCCTTCCAATATCTGAAGGGGGACTATAAGGATGCTGGGGAGGGACTCTTCATGAGTGACTGTAGTGATAGGACAAGGGGTAACGGGTTTGAACTTAAACAGGGGAAGTTCAGGTTAGATATAGGGAAGAAGTTTTTTACTGTGAGGGTGGTGAGGCACTGGAATGGGTTTACTTAAGAAGTTGTGAGTGCTCCACCCCTGGCAGAGTTCAAGGCCAGGTTGGACAGAGTCTTGGGTGACATGGTTTAGTGTGAGGTGTCAGGGGTGTTGGAAGTAGATGATCTTGAGGTCCTTTCCAACCCTAACTGTTCTGTGTTTCTATGAATTTCTGCTTTTCAGTTTCTGGTATAGGCTTTGCTGAAAATCATTGTTCTGAGTGGGAATTAAAATAGATTTTAGGATTTTTTTTTTAATGTAAGCTATAAAATAGATCATAAAATGGATTTACTGACATTTTTGACAGATGTTCAAATGCTGACCAATACAGCATGTTAGCCTGGAAGGAGCTGTTTCAAATATCCAAAAAAGTTTTTCTTGCATGTTTTAAGATACTAACTCAAGCTCTATAGAGCTAGTTTTGGCTAGCAGTATCTCATAGCATCTCTTTTTCAATTGTTGATTAACATCCCACATATAACTACTTGTAAAAGAAAAAGTAAATGAAAGTAGGTTTGTTTTTTCCATTTGTTTTTTCAAGCCCTACAGATAAGGCAGTGAAGTACTTGCTTGTGGAACGGGAAACACATGGCAAAGAAGTGTGCCATCCCTCCCCCAGGCAGGACTGCAGAGGGTATTTAATATATTTTCTCCTTCCCTTGCTCACACCAGTCATATACCACCAAGGCCGGCTGTGGTAATGAAGGATTTTAAACCCTCTATTTCTGTTCAATAGTGGCTGCAGTAGAGGCAGGGATCAACTGTTGCCAAGCAGCAGGGTAAGACAACACACACCCACAGAGCACAGCTGTCAACACCTCTGTGCATCTCTGTGTGTGTGTGCATATTCACTTCTGAGATAAACCTTAACACAGTCTTTACTTCAAACTCTCCATCTCCAATCTAAATTTTAAAGCATCCCAGATGTGCTTCTGTGACTTGTAGCATGCACCAACTTTAGTTTTTGTAGCATGTGCCTCACCTTGTTACTTGTCCCATTTTGGAGACGTGAATGTCTCAAGACAGTCACCATTGTCAACTCTTAATCTCTTTGTAAATTTTTTTGTTTTGGTTGGAGTTCTTTTGTTTGTGTTTTTTCCCCCCTCTCCCCTCAATTGTTAAAGCTCTATTATGGTTAAAGAAGAATGAAAAAACTCTGTCCTGATGTCACAGTTTTATGGTCAGCACAATGCCTCATAAAAAATGTCACAATTCACTGTGGAGGATGACTTCCTGGGGCTACTATGAAAGAAACAGTAATGTCTATTGCAACCTTTTATAACTTGTGAAGATGGAAAGTTTGGGTGATTAGTGGAAAATTTTCACATTACTAATCTTGTTTTGCTGTTATTTATTGAAGATCATTATTTTGTTTAAAAGTATCATTCATTCAATGGCAGACTAAGAAAAGGCCAAACACCCTGTAGGTGGCAAGGATGACAGACTGTGTAGCCTGAAGATTAAATGTGAAGGTGTCAAACTAAAGAAGGCATTCAAAACAACCTGTGAGCAAATGTATCAGTAAAGAAATGTAGGGGAACTTGGCCCAAAAAGGACCATAGGTCTCCAAACATACACAGCTCCAGGAAGTTGTTGTCTGGTGGATTCACACTGGCTACAGATGGAAAACCCTGTACAAATTTTAAGATTACTGGAACACAGGCATTTTCCTTACTCTGTGTATGCACAGCACATAGCACAGTGACATGGCAAGAGGCAGTTAGTGCTGCTTGAACACTTACGCTGAAGAGTAGCACCGCAGATCCTCATTCAAGCCAAAGCAGGTAGTTAAAATGCTATTTTCAGAGCCATAGCAAGTCCAAGAAAATTAAGAGAGAAGGTACCAAGCAAAATCACACACTGTTAAGCCTTTTTATTACTATTTATTCTTGTCACTATTACTCAAACAACTCAATTACATAGTGATCTAGTTGGAGAGCTCTGTATCGGTATCATAAGGTGAGAAAGTATACACGCCACAGAGAAACATTCTGTAGGTACAGTGACGTAAAACCTTTGACAGAAGGGATTATTTCCGAAAGCTTATGTACAAATAAAGGTAACTTTCATACTATATACAAACTTACATTCAGAGAATATACTGATTCAGAGATATAAGAGTTTCATTTAGTGAATAATGATCCATACACATAAACACATGAGAAAAAAACCTGTAATTTTCAGGGGATTGCCTGGACTGACTTCCATGGCAACGTTTCTTTTTCAAGTTTGAAATGAGTAGGATGGGGGACTTAATTCAGATTTTTCTTACAGTAACTTGAAAAGGGGAGATAAAAGAGTATGAAAATTACGAATTGGAGCAAGCTAAAAAAGCCTTTTTATAAAAATAGCATCTGATTGTCAGTTACAACACACTACTGTTATTTTCACATTACAATATAGTGGCCTGATCTTGCCATCTTAAGTGACAGAAATAATTTTTGCTCATGTGAGTCAACTCCCCAGTGTCAGGATTGCGAAATCAAAGCTGTGTAACAGAGATCTTGATAATGGAAATGAACACAAAAGCAAGCAAAACCCCTTTGGCATTACTTAATTTTTATGAGGGATTGAAAGAAATGGTTAATTTGTTTTGGATAGCCTGACCCTGAAAACTTCAACTCTTTTGTAAAATAGGTATGATAGAAGTAACTCATGTCTTATAAACATACTAAAATATGAGTAGCTTCCCTTACTGTGATCTCAGCGGGAGAAAGCATTAGAGTAACAGCATGATTTAATTGCTTCATTGGGCCTGACTCTGCAAGCATTATGTTCCTTCTTCTAGGGTGAACAAGGATTGATCCCCGGCTGCAAAGGCAGTGTGCAGCATTTTGTACAGTCCCACAGGAAGCTCAAGAGTATGAGCAAACTCCCCAACTTACAGCTTCACTAAGGCAAAACCAGATCCTGCTTTACTGTACATTTATTTGACATTATTTTACATTATACCTTAACAGAGATGTGAAATTGATTTTTTACTTTAAAATTAATGATTCCCTTATTTAGAAACCCCATACTAATCTTCTGGGTTTTTTATGGCTTCTTTTTGCTTTAAGACAACTATGTGACATAAAATAAAAATAAAATAAAAAAAAAAACCCAAAACAGTAAAGTGCAAGATCTTTAAAAACATGTAAAAATTTGCTTGGAATAGTTTTGTGTTTGATGAATTTATAATAAATGAATTTATAAGCAGTGAATTTATAATAAATCCACATGAGTGTTCATTTACCAATTTCGAATTATATTATTTCTTATCCAGTCTGGTCCTGGGCCACTTATTGCTCCTGTAGGAATGATGTGGCCAGTTGTGTGGCTCAGCTACCCATGTTTCAAGTGTCTTCTAGGCTGGGCTTACCTGGCTGGCTGGGAGCATCGGCTCAGGGCCATGCTAACACGGTTATGTGTCTCTTGGAGAACACATGGCTTACATCCAGCCAGGCAAGAGCATGGGCAGGAGAACACGCAAACTATCATCTGCACCCATCCAGGCAGACAAGTCCTGAAATGCCACACACTGACAACTAGCAACAGGAGATTCCACAGGATTACTTGTCTGGACTACAACACTGTGATCCATATATGACCTCTGTAACTGATGAGGGCACTGAACTGGATAACTTCAATCTGGAAAAATTATTCTCCCAGTCCTGATGTAAATGACAGACAGATATCTCAATACTGATATTCTTGTAACTGATGGCAACAGATCCAAGAAGTATCATTTTAACATCAATCAGAAGTGTCGTAGGGCAGGAGCAGGACTCTTCTCCACACTGCCGAGTGCAGGCTACCCCATTTGCTAATCTCAAAATCACTTTTTCAAGCTGCAAGATATTGCACTAAACTTCCCAGGAATAGCAGGAAAACAAGAATCACCTGCTTAAAGGAACTAACTGTGCCTCTTTCTCAGTTAGTTGTGTCATTGTTATTTACAAGAGGTAAAATGGTTTCCAAGAATACAAGTGAATCCAATTTTTCTGTTTGCTCATAGATCCCAGGACAATTACGTTTGTTACACAAATGCATTTATGAAATATGGAATCCTATAATAAAAATCTGTATTCTCCCAAGTCAATGGCAGAAATCTTTGAGATTTCAGTGGGCCAGTTGTTGGAGAAGGGATTATTTCTTTGCTATAAATTAAATAAATCTACCTGACACAGACTCATGTTTGATTCAAAACATAATTTATATGGACCACAAGTTGCTACCTTAAGGAATTACTACTGAAAGAAGAATAATTAAAAAATGTTGTATATCCCCATTTTCGTAAAACATGTAATGAGAGACAACCAGAGAAATAATCCCTTAAAAAACACCCGAACACTAAGAATATTTCTAAGCATCTACTAATTTTATACAGTACTTGGATTAATCACATTTAACCTACTGTACTGTGGACCTTCATAACCACACACAACAGTACCATAAGTGACAATGACCATAAACTACTTCAGAGTAGCATATTAGGAAATTACAAGGTAGGTTCATTGCCATTACAAACACCGAAGGACATCTAAGTAAGCTGCGCTGTCACGCACCGTGCCTTATGCTTCATGGTTATGCAGAAAGCCACATCAATGGAATGAATAAGCAGAGGCTTACAGACTCAGAAAGCCTGTCTGCACTACAAACACTAGCTTTCAGTAAAGTAGTCAATATAAACTATACTGAGCCTTGCTGAAAGATTTTGCCATGTCTATACAAGAACCCTGTTCTTGAGGAGATCATCCTCTTATCACCCTCTTTATCACAGTTTATAGCATTTACCCTACAGATTTGATCACTGTGGCTTCTGGAGAGAGAAGTCAGGGTGGGGTTTTTTTCATTTTTTTAAGTGGAAAACTGTGAGTACTTTTCAAACTCCAATGGTATTTTGTGCAGCGGGGGCTATTTTCTTTGTTAATTCCAATGAAGTAAGTGCAGCAAATCTTCAGTTGCAATCTGACCCACGATCCTACCCCAACGCTACTGAAAATCCCTTCCAAAAACAATGTCCAAAATTGGTTCTCTGCAGGTGTTATGGTGCCACAGAGTTGGCTGCTTAACCCCTGCTTTTGCATTTTATCTTACTTGCTGTGTTGCAAACCTGGTGTTGCTGGCCATAAAGTCATAAAAAAACCCCAAACTAACCCAAGTCCCACCCCCACAAAAAAAAACAAAGCCCAAAAATACAAACAAAAAACAAACACCCCCCCCCAAAACAAAACAAAACAAAACAAAAAGACAAACCAACAAAACAAAAACTCAACAGAAAAAGAGTACTGTACTGAACAGAGCTCTACTCTTGCCCTTCCCTGGTTTCTTGATTTGAAATGTCAGGCCAGTGAATCTGGACATCGTAGTTTATTGTAAGCACCCATATACACAGAACTATCATGATCCTGCACATGTTCTTTTAGTTTGCTCTGTCTTGTTCTGCCCACTTGGGAAAGGATAACCTGTTTTGAGCTCTGTCATCAGAAATAAAAGCATTTGGTGACTCCTCTGGAACAGATTATACTGTGGAGTCAGCTCTATTTTTGGGACACCTGCTCCATTTGAGGCCAGAATTTGGGTTATAGTTGCTTTTGCAAAATTGCTGTTCTAGTCAGTAGAGGGCACTGTAGATACATATAGACAGAGGTGTGAGTGTATACACCCTCCCCTCAGTCTTTTCATGGTGTACACCCGCAGAAACAAATGTTAGGAGGTGGACAGCACAATCGTTAAGACAGGTAAGGATTCTGGAGCAATGAAAGATCTTAAATACATAGGCAAATTTTTGCTCACAATGAGAGAACCTCATACTAACAAGAACTAAGAAGCAAGAGTTGTTGCAAATGTATGGTTAAGATCAAATACTGATTCTGAATGTAACTGGGGCTTGATATCTCAGGATAAGACATGAGTAGCAGACTTTATAACTCCTAGTTTTCTTGCTATATTACTTTTTTTTTTCATGATACCACATGATATTAACAATTTAGTAATTTTATTATATATTTTTTTAGTTTACCATTGTTTTCTGTCAAGTCCTCATCTAACCAGATACTGTTACATACAAACACATATAACAGGAAAACAGTAAATGACAGAGGAGATGAGTGAGAAGCAAACAGCATGGAACACAGAAAAACAGACAAGACAAAATGTGCTGAGCCTTCTGTTACACAGCTGTGAGCATGGCATTGCCATTGCGAGCACAATATGAATACAAAGCAATGCTGAATCAGGTCACAGAAATGTGCTGAAATTTCATGAACTCTTAACTGCACAGAAGACTTGAACAAACAAATGATGATTATCACAAATATTTTCATAACACCTGTTTCAGTCCTCCTTTTTTTGTTTTTGTTTTGTTTTTAAAATCATCCAAACTACAGAAAAGATAAACATTTTGTCGCTTTCTCTCTCCTTAGTTTTTTGTTCTAGGTTGGGACCTTCTCCTTCTTTCAGGATTTCAGTAAAATAATATTGTATTTTCACTCCTTCCTTGGCTTCTTCAGACACACTTTCAGCAATACTGAAAAAAAATTATGTATGTTTCCTGCAGTTCCACTATATTTAAATTGTTAGTTTTTCCTACCTAGTTTCAAGATTTATAAGAGCAAATATGAACTGCCCCAGCTTTGTACATCAGCTGGGAATCTCTTCCAGCAATAGCTATATGTAGCTGTGAAGGTCCTTACACTCCAAGTAATAGTGAAAATCTGTAAAATATATATCTACTTCAGCAATTAGGCTGCCACTTTTCAACTTCTATTTTCTGTATGAAGTACTACGCATAAGCAAATCAACCTTTTTCTTCTGGCATGTAAAGGCAAACTCATTATGATAACAGCATCTGAATATTATTATTGCTTGTATTCCTGCAAAAAATGTCGTGTTCACACAGTAGCTGTATGGTGTCTGCATGTTGCGTAACTATTAAAGACAGAGTATCCCCATTCTCGTCTTTGCCACTGCATTGTGTTGAATGCAGTTAAAAAAATGCACAAGCTACAGCGCTAATCACAAAATGGCCAGGCCCAGGCAGTGTGGCCCCTTCAGTGCCAGAGCAAGAGTTTCTGCAATCTGAAGAGTTTTGCAAGATGTAATAAACCACCATTAATATCCTGATAATTGCCTTTACAGACCTGCTATACAGAGGATGAAACTATTTACAAATACCCTGTCCCTGCTGAAATCACATCATATAAATTCATAGGAAGAGACGCGCAAGCTCTCCCCTGTCTGCTACTCATGCGCTTGGTGTATGCTTTCCACTCAGGAGTTTCAGCAGATTATCAGAAAACCCCCGCACCAGGGTGTGTGTGGGGGTGATGTTTCCATAAAGTTACTATTAATGTACCCTTACAAGATCAAAGCTTTGAGAACTGAGCACACTGTGTATCTGTGTATACTAAAACAGAGAAAGAGAATTCTGTGGATAGGTACATACGCATAGGAGAAACTGTAGCTTTCGCTGTTTCTGTGCATGAGCAGCATCTCCGGTTCTGAGTGGTGAGGATGCTCTGCAGCAAGGAAAGCCTCAGCGCAGCTGGACTCACTCTTTCACTTGTGATTGAACTGTCCAACAGCAGTCATTCTTCAGCTCTGGGATCCATCCTTTGTATCCTATTCTTTCTTTCTCTCTTTTAAAATTGAGTGAGAGGAAATTTAGGAGTCCGTGGGCTACTTTCACAGAAACTTTCCATTGTGGGTTTTTGCTGTTTCATATTGAAACTTTCCATTGTGGGTTTTTGCTGTTTCATATTGACATATATATATATATATATATTTAAATAAATATATATGGGTTTGGATGAGAGGAGGGTGGTTTGGTTTTGTTTCGTGGTTTTGGTGGTTTGTTTTTTTTTTTTTTTGTTTCATTTTGGTTGTTTTCTTAAGTTGTTTGTTTGTTTGTTTGTTGTGTTGTTTGTTTTTTTTTTTTTTTTTTTTTTTTTTTTTTTTTGTTGTTTTTTGGTTTGTTTTTTTTTTTTTCTCAAAACAGCATTTTTCACTAGATGGAGACAGGGCACTGGATCACTTTGTCCTCCAGGAGGACACTGACAATCAGGAACACAAAATAAAGCCCAAACATGAGAAAACCCAGGATCTTATTCATCCTCCACTTGCAGAAAGCAATCGAAAGGATGACAAAGAGCAGCATGATGAAAAGGAGGACAATTGCACAGAACAGACCGTTGCTGCTGACTGTCACCGGGGCAAAGCTGTTAATAACAGCATACAGGAGCCACGGAAGAGGCAGGCTGTTAAGAAATAAAAAACTAAGTTTGAAACATTGCAGAGGTGCAGGAAAAGTCACGAAAAAGCTTCTGGGGGCACTTCAAAATACCACCAGAGGCTTCCTGCAGAAAGAGAGGCAGGAAGAGTTTCAACTCCTAATATGTACACAAATCTGACTTGTTAACTTGCTCATGGTTCCCAAGGAGAATACAAAGGATTTAGGCTCTGTACTCTTCCACCAGTTACACTGGTGACTTCTATTTCCCTTGGTCATCAAATCACCTGGAATCCTGTCTGTGAGTAGGAAGACCCCTTTCATTTGTTTCTAGATTTCAGACCATCTGTGGAAGAACTACTTCCGCTCTCTTCCCAAGTCTGTGTGACAGGACAGTAGGTCACATAAAGACACGTCCTTGCCACAAAGAACCATCACTTTGTAAGGCACTGTCCCCCAAATTTGTCCCATAAAAGCTTTGATCCACATTTATGTTATAAACCTATGTAAAATGTGAACTTCAACTGAACTCCAGCTTAATTTCTATTTCTGTATTTGCTGTCATTGCATTTCTCATCTCTGACGCCACAGAATGAGGCAACATCCCTCTGAAGATGTCAAGCTGAAAAAAATATTTAAGCCACTGATCAGAGCTTAGCAGGCTTAGGAAGCATGAGGAGGGTTGTCAGAAGCTCACAGCATTCAACCCTTGAAAAGGCAGCTCAAGAGAGAATAATTTACTACAGCTTCAATACTAACTACACCAGCCTACAGCTCAACTGTGCCATTTCTGCTGTAAATATATCAGGTCTGGCAGATGGGTACAGGACGAGCACATTCACATTGGCAGGAAGACTACAAATTTTGAGAAAATTAAGAAGACATGGCAAAAGAGAAAAGTTTTGCAATGCGCCCTATGCACCCTTTTGCAATGCACCCTATAGATTTTGTAGTTCTGATGCTTCTGGATTAATAGAAAAAAGTAGCCCATTTTTAATGCTGTGTCCAAAACTAACAGAGTAAAAAAGCCATTTACTATCCACTCTAACTTCGGGATCGCTTTCTGTATCTGTGCAGTTGTGGGTATATTTTCAGCAGCAAAAAAATAACGACCGGACTAGGCTGCTTGGAACTGTGACCACGACTAGACCTGTTGTTCTGCATGTGTGAGATAGGAAACAAAAATCAAAGATGGAGAAACTGAGAGTATGGACATGATTCTCAGTTCCTCTATTCCTGCGTTGAAGATGGAAATGTGGGAATAAAGACAGAGTTTGTCTGTATATTTCCTGCATGTTTTCGAAACACTGAGGCATCGATCACAACATTTCTGGACCTCCTCTAACTTGGTCTCAAAAAGTCAAAACAGAATCTGAATGGCAACCACATGCCACACATTATTACACTAGAGCTGCTGTGAAGCAGTGTAGCAAAGAGTGAATTAGGCAACAAATTTGTAACAATTCTGTCATGCAAATGTCTATAAACTTTTGAGAACTTAGCAATGTAACATCCATTTCACATTTACATCATTCTCTGTTTTCAGCTTCAGTGGCATCTCTTTTCAGCATCAATTGTTGTAGGCAACACCTTGGCAAAACCATAGCAACATGCTAAGAAAAAAAGACTTGTTAAAATAGACAATTTTCTTGCTGTAGGACTTACCCCACTGTGATGTCAAATATGTTGCTTCCAACAGAACTGGATACAGCCATGTCCCCCAGACCTTTACGGGCGACAATAACACTGGTAATAAGGTCAGGAATGGATGTACCAGCAGCTAGAATAGTCAGTCCCATGATTTCTTCACTAATACCAATGGTCTCTCCAACCTAAAGGGTTTAAGCAAACACAGAAAATAAAAACAACAACAACAATAACAATAATAGTATCACCTGGATAATACAGGCAAGATTGAAGAATTATTCATGTTCACAGATTTCTACATGTTTCAGGAGAAAGACTGTCAAATAGAACCAGTGGGTACAGACAAGCAGTTGCTGATGGCTCTGACGTTACCAGCATGATCAAGTCCTATGTTCAAGACAACCACAGTTCTCTGAACCTCTTTTCATTTTCTGAGTAGTAATTTACTTCATCCATGGTTGCAGTTCCAAAAACAAAGCACTACTCAGCACGAGACGGATGATGGACTCTGATTCTAAATGATGTCACACAGTGCCAAACACAATGCAGGGTTTTGTACCAGTGTTACCTCCTTACCTGATGCGCCCACCAGACCATTAAGTAAGAAAAAAATGCAATCCAGCTGATAGAACCGAAAAATGTGATAGGAAAAAATTTTCTTGACTTCTGAAACAGAAACAACGAGAGACAGTGAACACTTATGTTGAAGGATGACATGCCGTACTTTCATTTGTTTCTCAGAATGCAACAAAAAGAGATCAAGTTAACTACTAAAGGAAGGAAACACAACTGCAGCACTGTACTAGGCAATCACTGTCTAAATCCAATTAGTGTTTAAAACAAAATTTGCATTAAGAATGGATGCTACCAGTCTTGAATGAAACCACAGTCCTTATGGGCACTGACCTTCTGAACACAGGTCCTTACCCCAGACAAGTTCTGATGTGCCACTACTAGAGTACTACAACTTTCATGAATAACCAGTAGGACTGCTTTTGGAAGTAAATTACACCAGTTTGAATACTTGTTCCAGCTGCTGCTCCATCCTGTACTACCTTTTCCTGTTAGTTCCTCACTAAATTCACTTCCACTTTTTGCTACAGAGGGGCCTCCAGAGTTTTCGGGCAGCATACCTTGCCTGTACCCCTCTACTGCCAGACACATCCCTGCAGCACCAGCAGACACATTAGCCTGGGGGTCATTCCTAGGTGTTGTAACAGCAGACAGGATGGCAGGGCTTTCCCCAGACATGACTTTTGGAGGGAAAATACTATTTGGCTTTTGCTGATTCAGTTTGCTCAAGCCATCATGAACCTCTCTTTTGTTAGAGTTTAGAGAGCTGTACAGCCATCTTTTCTTGTGTAACAGACACAAGAGCTATTTATAGAGAACAGTCTAATGCTTGGGAACTGATCAGCATGGGTCCCTAGGGAGTAACAGGTGCTCAGTGAATTGGGCTTGTTGTTAAAGAGCTAGTCATGTGGGAATGACACTGCTAGGAACCAGAAAAGAGCAAGGCTGGTCTGCAGCTCATTGAAATTGTGTAGACTCTGCTAATGTAAATGGACTGAAATAAGGTCATTACTAATGGGAAAAAGGTAAAAGTCAGCAATAGCAATTGTGCACACTCACCAACAGGACTGGACACTCACAAGGTCTATATCTGCTCTAGCAGCAGGTGCAGCTGTAAGCTGTGCTATAGAACACTTACTCACTTGCTGTGGGCACTTTGCCTAATGCTAAATGCCCTCCTGAAAATTGAGCTCACAAGCACTGACTAACATGACCTATACAATTCCACAACTCAATATGCGCACAAACAGACATTAAATATGAAATAGATTTAACAAAGCTCTGAAACTCCCTTACATATAAATAAATAAATAAACTTCTGTTGGAGTAAGAAAATCATTCCAGTAGGTGTCTTAAATTAATTATCTTTAAATATAGGCACAAATAGCCCCAGTGGCACCTGGAAACATCCTTTTCCTTTTCTACATCTATAAATTCCATTACTGTCACAAGCACTGTTTCTAGAGATGTCCCAGGCTACTTTGGTTGACCTGCTTCTTAAATCCTTCTTAACTCTTTACAGAGCAACCAGTTATTTTTTCAAATCAGAGTTCTGATCTTTATCAGATCTTCGTCGAATCAGAAAATCTAATAATGAGCTTCTGATGTTTAAACCTACTCAGATGTACTTTTCATTTTCAGATCAAAACTTTATATGCACTGGGGAAGAGAAGACCCTAGCCTGAAAAGGAATACGTTTTGGAAGGAACACAAATTGGCTCTTGGTGATCTGACACCAATGTGAGTAGCATTGAGTCTGGAAGGGATAAAATGAATTTAGCTAGCATTTTCTTTCTTTTTTCTTTTTTTTTTTTTTTTTTTTAACTAAACACCTAGCACTTCTTTTTCACCATTCTTAGTAGCCACCTCTCTCAACCTTCAACATTTTTTGTCTTCTTTGTAAAAGACGCGATTTTCTGGCAACACATGTGGTGAAAGAGATGATGAAATTATAAGTTGGTTGCAACTGGTCACAAAATCTACACAGAGCACCACCTATCAATGCAATTTGAATAATCGCCATACAACACTGGAAATATTCGCATACGTTGGATTATGTAAAACTAATACAGCAAGAGCTGTACTGGGCAGTAATAGCTGTCTGTAAGTGTGAATATACGTACCAAATGGTTCTTGCAAAATAACAGGACCTTGCCTGAGTGAGGCACCCACAGAATTTGGATGGCTAAGAATTACAAGTCCATAACTTTGCATCTTGTGTATTCCTAGACTGTCTTAGCCAGTCCTCTCCCAGTAAACTTACCGGATGAGCAGCAGTTCAAGACTAAGAGCACTTAAAAGGCTTAGAAGTCTAATTACCTATTTTAAAAGGCGGAACATTAAACTCAAGAAGGGCAAAATTTAAAGCTTGTACATACTAAAGGTGATGAAATAAAGAATGGGCTCCATAGGTGCTGCTATCTAATTTGCTGTCACGATTTAAGCCCAGATGGTAACTCAGAACCACACAGCAGCTCACTCCCCCTCTTCTCCCAGCCCCGCCCCCAGCGGGATGGGAGGAGAATCGAAAGAATGTAAACCCCACAGGTTGAGATAAGAGCAGTCCAGTAACTAAGGTACAATGGTACAACTACTACTGCTACCACCGATAATAATAATCATGATAAGGGAAATAAGAAGGGAAGAGAATATAAAACTAAAAGGGGGAAAAGGAAAAGAAAACAATAAACACAAGTGATGCACAACACAATTGCTCACCACCCGCTGACTGATACCCAGCCCGAATCCAGCAGCGATCTGGCCTTCTGGGTACTTCCCCCCAGTTTATATACTGGGCATGACGTGCTGTGGAATGGAATACCCCTTTGGCTAGTTTGGGTCAGGTGTCCTGTCTCTGCTCCCTCCCAGCTTCTTGTGCCCCTCCTCACTGGCGGAGCATAACAGACTGAAAAGTCCTTGATCGGAGTAAGCGTTACTTAGCAACAACTAAAACATCGGTGTGTTACCAGCATTGTTCTCAGACTAAAGTCAAAAACACAGCACTGCACCAGCTACTAGGAAGGAGAAAAACAACTGTTACAGCAGAACCCAGGACATTTACATATAGATGAAACTTGTACAAAGCAGTAATCAGAGTGCTGATTCTCTATTGGATGCTGGATTTTTTTCTTTTTTTTCGGAATATAATAATAATCACACTTTTTTTGTAACTAATGACAGCATTTTTTCAATTTACCTCTTTGCAACTCCCTAGTTCTTGGAAATATAAAGACATGTCAGTTCCAAGCATTTTCCTGGAAGAATTAGCCTTAGACAGCAGACAGCAACTCCTCTCTTCACCTTTTCTTGTTGTCATGGTTGCTTTATAAAGACAGAGAGCCCCGTGTGTTACCAGTTGCTTCTGTTGTGGTCATGGTAACAGACAAATGAGAAAAAGCCATGGCTGATTCAGTTCATATGCTATTCTCTTTTAACAAAAGAGAACTAATTTTGTAGTTTCACTTAGTTTGGTCAGATTGGTACTGTTCCTGTCTATCAGTAATCTCAAGGACACTTCTCTCGGTACATTTCTGTATTGATGTCATGCCTGTCTGAAAACAGGACATTTTAAGTAGCAAGAATATTCCCAGTATGAAGGTTTTTCTTCTAAGAGCCTGATACTAAAAAATAGTGCATAATAATCTGCAAAGCATCTATCTTATTGTTAAGTATTATCATCTACTTTACCTTTAACCTGAATGAATGTTTGTCTCCCACATAAATTTATCTGCATTTCAAGCTTTGATTTTCCTTTCATACTTGACAGTGCTTAAACCTGTTTACCCAGAACCCGCTCCTGTAACTGGATCTGTGCAGGAACATCTTGTCCTTGTCCCCTTAGTAACAGTGCATCTCTGTATGGCAACAAGAGTTCATGTAAGTTGGTCCTCCTTGTTGGTAATGGAAATTTGCAGGGTTACAACAAAATGCCCCGTATGGGTCCGGTGACAGCAGGACTACAGCCCCTATAGCCATTTTTATGGCCTGTAACATAAAGGGATGGACAGTGCAGCATGGCTAAAATAAAAGGGTTGGTGCTCAATATCTGCCAGTGATCCACTGGGACACCTTGGTTGTGTCAATTTTCCTTTCAATATTTCAATAGCCCTTACTGCAGGAGGTGGGACAGTTAATGTTTGTGGCCTTTACAGAGCCACTGGGGAAATAAGCTGTAAGTTCAGGAAAAATGCCTGTTGTTGTTCAAAACACCTGAACAAAAAGTCAGGTACAAAATACCCCAAGGCACACCTACTCCTGGTGTACTGCCAGCAACATTATTGATGTTATAGTAAGCATTTTAATATATAGTGGCTTAATGTGAGCAGGTATGATTAAGGCACTAAACACACATTAAAACAGGCCAGCTGCTGAATCAGTTGTGAGTTAGTTGAACTAATGCATAATCTAAGTGTATAAAAACCTGCATATGTGTGCACAAGAACATCAGGCAGCAAGGACTTTGCTAAATTTTTAACTGGAGACCTTGTATATTAAAAATTTTTTCTAAAGCTTCTGGGTCTTGTGGATGCAAATATAGCTTGGCACAGTACAAGTAAATGCAGTCAAACCATCTCCGTTATGTGCAGATAAAACATACTTTAGGAAAGAAACTCTAGGAAGAAAGAAGAACTCATTTTTGAAAAGTGGACACCCACAGAGGATGTCAAAGGCTCCATATGGTCTCTCTAATCAGTATATAACACACAAGTGTTCATTTTGTATACCCACATGCTAATCTGAACATCCTGATGCAGAATTTGGGTTTCTGACTAAAATTACCATATTTGCAAATCAAGCCCCTGAAGACAGGCCTACAAAATCTATTAAAGTATTATTTTAGGTTTAACTTTGGCCTCACAGATTTAATGAAAAGTTGTTTTCTGATGCACGTGCTGAGCTGTGTTACTAGGTTTTGGGGTTTTTTAGGAAGGGAATAGCAGTGATGGCACCCAGGCATAAGTGAGAATACTTCACAGATAAACACACTAATGAAGTATCCTTGAAAATTAGACATTTTATGCAACCATCTGGTTAATTCTTTGACAGGAATGTTCAAAGTAAGCAGCTTGGCATACTGATACAGCCTTTTACCTCTTCTGTTATTACTACATGTAACCACAAACTGCATTTCTTTTACTTCTGTATAAAATGCTACTCCTTTCAGTGAATGAAATTTTAAAACTCTGTTGCCATTGATGTATCTTGCTTATCTTTCGTGTTATGGCAGGATATTTTAGTTGTAGGATGTCAGCATGCAAGTCTTGCTGGGAACAATACTATTGTTAATAATCAAATGCATCACACAATTGCAGGCAGCTTCTTGAGATATCACTTCACAAAACCACTACTATTCTCATTTGTACAGTACAGAATATTGGACAAAGCTACATGTCTATTGATGTCAACTTCAGATTTTCAAAATACAAAATAATGCACATAATTATTTCTTGGCAGTACTTGCTCGTTTTGGGGCAAACTATGAAAAAGTTACAGGGATGGGTTTGAATAATAAAACGAGGGCTTAGATACAGAAATAAACAATCCTGAAATTCATTAAGTATGCTCTATGTGTTACCAGACAATAAATATTTACTAGAGTTGACTGAAAACTTGAAGAAAAAAAAGCTTGAAGACTGGAAGGGAAAATGTCAGAAACCTTTATCTAAAACAAAATCAGACATCTTATTTTAGCTTGATTCTTGCACTGAATTGCAGTTTTTCAGTGTGTGCTATGGGAAAGTTTTTGAGTGTATGTGAGTAGGTGTCCTGGGTTCAGCAGTAGCAGTCATTTTTCTCCTTCTTGGTAGCTGGTGCAGTGCTGTGTTTTTGATTTTGGGCCTGGGAACAGTGCTGATAACACCAGTGTTTTCAGTTACTGCTTGGTGATGTTTTGGTCTGACCAAGGACTTTGTGAGGCTCATGCTCTGCTAGGGAGGAGGGGAAGCCGGGAGGAAGGAGAGACAGGACACCTGACCCAGACTGACCAAAGAGGTTATTCCATACCACAGCACGTCATGTCCAGGATGTAAAAACGGAGAGCAGAGACCCGGAAGGGTGGTGGAGGTGCACTGTGGGGGGTGCACTGCTTGCTCGGGCTTGATATTGGGTGGTGAGCAATTGTATTCTTTTCCCTTGTATTTTCTCTTGTCATTATTATTACTGGTGGTAGCAGTAGTGATTTGTGTTATACCTTAGTTACTAAACTGTTCTTATCTCAACCTGTGGGAGTTGCATTCTTTCGATTCTCCTTCCCATCCCTCCAGGAGTGGACGGAAGAAAGAGTGGGGAGTGAGTGAGAGAGCAGCTGCGTGAGTTTATAGAGACAAACCACGACAGCAGGGAAAAAGAATTCAGGGTGCTGATTTATAACGTTATACGCTGCACGCGCCCTCTTGCAGCAGTTTAAAATCTATTTTTTGATCCAGACAGAAAAAGAGATTAGAAAACTGCAAAAGGATTTTTTCGGTTCTTGACTTTTTATCTACTTTCCATGAGTCTCCCCAGACTGATCTCTTTGTATATGTTAATATCAAAGTGATATTATTGATAACAATAAGTCGTTTGTATTGATAATCAGTCTAAAACTACTTCAAACTGTGTTTGGGACAAAGCTAGCAAGTGTTTTACACACAGAAGGACTTACATATCTTGTTCTAGTAAAAAGATTAGAAGATAACGAGTAGAAGAGAAAGGTCTAGTAAAACATTCATTTAAAAGAACATTCATAACTTTTGAAACACAGAGAAAATTTAGACAGACTAAAATCTTTCCACTTATACTTTTCAGTGCACTGGAGATGGAGAGACTTCATCATCAATTATGTAATAATCAGTGGGGATCTAGAAATGCCGATGTGAAGGCCCTAAAGAAGTTTCAAGAGCTTTCACTTTGTATCATAAAATATTAGTGAATATGAATGGCAACCTTTATAGAGCTATTACTAACCAGTTGCCCATAAGCACCCATGTGAAGACTTCTTCATTTGAAGACTGATCTTGTGACCTCTTCTTCAAAGAAGAAACTACCAAAAAAAGTCATTATCTCTAGTTTTATATAAATCCACTACAGCCCATTTCTGGTATTTAGTTAGAGAGCTACTCTGTTGTGCAAAACATACTGACATACAATGACAGTTACTTACAGGATTTCTGACATCCGGGAGTGAAACCCACAGTGGAAAAACAATGGGAAATACAAGAAGGTAGGTGAGCTGCTTGCGTGGGGTGTCAGGCCAGGCCAGGCTAAGAGGCTGGTCCTCATCCTCTTCATTCTGTAAGAAAAGCCACAGTGAGTAAAATATTAAAGTGGATGAATGAGGTTAGGGTTTGTTTAAGCAGGAGTCCTGAGGACTGCGCTGTTTCGGTGAGAACCCATGGAGTCTGAACACGCTGCATTACCACCACACCTACCTAACAACATTACCTAGGACACCGTAAAAATATTTTGGCCAGACTATGAGGTATCCTTGCTGCACAGGCTGCCTGAGGATGTCCATTTGCAGCTATGCTGACTGTGATGCTGGTCTCCAGAGAGAGAGACCTCCTTGGTCCCTCCCTGCACCTCCCTGAGCCCCAGCTCCACCACTCCACCAGCTCCACTACTGGGCTGTTCTCTTGGGGAAAAGGCTTTTTCCTTATCTCCAGCCTGAGCCTGTCATGTTTAGACTAGCCATAGTACAGCAGTCTTTAATAACTTGGTGCTAAAACTGCAGAGGAAAGACTTTCCTCTCCTATTTGTGCAGCTGATTTGCTCATCGATCTCTAGCATCCTTTTACATGTATGCCGTTCACCTGCCAAGATTCTTACAGCATAGGTGTACAGCGACCTTCTCTGACAATAGAAAACCTTTTGGCTGCCACAAACTTCCCTTTCCTTAGACTGCTTCTGGTAACAAGATGGAGCCCTCTTAGACTGCCACAAAAAGAAAATAAAGTGAGCATGATTCAGCCTTTAAGGTGTATGCATTAAATTACTTTTGAACTTTTAAGAGAATTACATGTGGATCTAACTTATGCTGCAGAAGAAGGCTACAAAAAAAATGGTCTAAGTGATTCTTTCATTAGATGCATGTAATGCAAACCCTACTGAGCCCCTGGAAAGATTCCTAGAGAGCTCAGTGAAAGCTAAAGTCCAGAAAAGAGTACCTGGTGAAAACTGGTTTTGTTTGAGAACATGAGGTATACATTTAGGAGTGTCTCATTTTCTACTTTTACAAAAAGGTAATAATTGATAATTCAGTCCTCCCTGCAGTGTGCAAGTTATTCTTCCCACAGATTTATATTATGTTTTTTAATTTTTTTTAGGTTTTTAAAATTATTTTTCATAGTATTTATAATACTACAAGTTTCTTGTCAGTTATTGCCTGATCTGAAGATCGTTTACATAAGCCTGATGACAATGCTATGAGAAGCAGTCATTTTGAATCACCACGTCAGTTATTTTTTTCTAAGCAAAGCATTATTGATGAAATGTCACCGCATGTTGGTATTGTGACATTTTCTATGTACTGATTTTGAATGAAGAACTAGTCTTAATTATGCCGCTATTATGAACTGAAATGTTCAACTACTCAACTACCTGAACTGATCAGTACTCACAGAAGCAAGTCAAAATCTTAGCTCAGGCCCCAACATCATGACTGTATCACTTGATATTGATGGACTGGAAGCAAATCCCTATTTACCTCTTAGCACATTGACAGGCTGCAGCTACTTTAGCAGTTCAGTGTCAGTGTCAACAGAAGACAGTATTTTGTTCACCCCTACACCTTCTAAAACTCCCAAGTTGCGTGCTTGTAAGAGAACAGTTAATTGAACAGATCATTATAGGTATAATCATTAGAAGATCCTAAAACGTACACAGACAAAATTTGTCACGCTCCACAAAGTACTTAAGAAACTCCTGAGCAACTTAAGAAGCTAGCTTTTGCATTTAGCTTTCAGCACTTTACTGAAGTGGGCAGACGATCTGTATTTCACAGCTGCAATCTGGTGAAGCATCACTTCTGGGGGACCAGGCTGGTGCAGGAGTTTGTGGGGCTACTTCCTGAAAACCAAATAAATTCCTTTTCCATTCTGGTAGATGCTGTTGGAGTGGGAGAACCAGTCTGAGGTGGATGCTCAGCTCTGAAATATGATGGCTGCGGTGAAATTTGAGCACAAAAGGACCAATTGAAGGATTGCCTTGGAAACTTTTTCTGAGGGGCCTGTGTATAATTCAAACAGCAGACTCAGCTAGAATAAAGCTGCACAAATGACAGTTTCATACAGCACTGAGTGAAAAAGTACTTCCTGAATTGCCATCTTTAAGAGACTAGCCATGATTAAAAACTATATTTAACCACAATAAAAGCTTTACATTAGTTTGATTGTGCAAAATGTATGGAAATTAATACCTAAGATTGTTCATGCACTACTGTACCAGTTGCTTCAACACTTGGCCTCATTCTGGTCTTGTGTCTGTGTCAAACAGCGTTGGGCTAGCACAAGCACACAGGCAACATGAGTAGATGCAGCAAAAGACCACAAAGAATTACATATGGAGATTGCCAGATGTCTCCTGAGAAACCTTGATCCATCTGTTTGAGATCTTTTCACCTTCAGGTTGTACTGCCTCATTTGTCTTCCTGAGATAAATATTCTCTAAATATAAGTCCAAAATTGAGTTCACAGTGCAGTAGGGCAAAACCCTTTTTCTTGCTAGTCAAACTCCAGGATACATTACAGATGCTACAGTCTGGATCTCCATTTCCTGTTTTCTAAATTAGAATAAGCATCTGATTTTCAAATGTTGACCTTCCAAAAATGAGTGGAAGTAAGGAAGTTCAACATATTTATAAATCTAGCTTCCATGAATTTCAAAGCAATACTGAACAATCCACTGAGGTTGAAGATATGAAAGGGAAATAATTTTGGCAGCTATAAAACCACACAAATGTGGGTGTCATGCTCTGGACTAAGCAGCAGTGATATAAAATGACTCAGAACAGATTTATGGTAGAGCTTGTGTGCACTGTCCCTGTCTCCAGCATATCTGCAATCTAAATACTGAATATGCATTCTCAGAGTTTGTAGAAACTAATACTTTGTCCTGGGTTCAGCTGTAACAGTTGTTTTTCTCCTTCTTAGTAGCTGGTGCAGTGCTGTGTTTTCAACTTCAGTCTGAGAACTGAATGCTGGGAACACTGATTTTTTTAGTTGTTGCTTACCCTTACCCTGATTAAGGACTTTCCAGTCTCTCATGCTCTGCCAGTGAGGAGAGGCATGGGAAGCTGCGAGGAAGCAAAGACAGGACACCTGACCCAGACTAGCCAAAGGGGTATTCCATACCACAGCACGTCATGCCCAGTATATAAACTGGGGGGAAGTACCCAGAAGGCCAGATCACTGCTGGATTTGGGCTGGGTATCAGTTGGTGGCTGATGAGCAATTGTGTTGTGCATCACTTGTGTTTATTGTTTTCTTTTCCTTTTCCCCCTTTTAGTTTTATATTCTCTTCCCTTGTTATTTCCCTTATCATTATTATTATTGGTGGTAGCAGTAGTGGTTTTGTATTATACCTTAGTTACTGGACTGTTCTTATCTCACCCGTGGGATTTACATTGTTTTGATTCTCCTCCCATCCCGCTGGGAGCAGGGGGGAAGAAAAAGGGAAGTGAGCAAGCAGCTGTGTGGTTCTGAGTTACCAGCTGGGCTTAAAGTACATCATACTGAAACTACATTTTTTATTTATTTTCATCTTTATGATGAAAACCCAGTTATTTGCAATGTTCAAATGATGCATGATTCTCTTCTGCAATGCTAAAAAGACAAGCATAGTGATGACATGACATACAGACTGGAATCCAGTTGCCTAAACACGCATATGGTGGTGCCATTTTAGTATCTTCTGGTTTATCACTTGACCTTCACATGCTCCATCAGAAGGGCAGAATATTCTGTTTGTTTTTGAAATACCACTATGCAATAATCTCAGTTTCTCTAGGCCAGTTCATGTGGTAGTACCTACCCATCTACACACAAATGAGTCCTATCCCAAAATTAATTCCTTGCTATCACTTTGTAACTAACTAGCTTTAAAGATACTGGAATGAACGTAAGGGAAAGCTGCATTAGTTGACATTATGAACTCTGATATATACACAAAGTTTAATGCGAACCTAAATATAACTGCTGCCACGAAACCACAGGTCATATTTGTCCTGGGTTCAGCAGTAGCAGTCATTTTTCTCCTTCTTAGTAGCTGGTGCAGTGCTGTGGTTTTGACTTTTGGCCTGGGAACAGTGCTGATAACACCTATGTGGTTTTAGTTACTGTTCAGTGATGTTTACTCTGACCAAGGACTTTCTGAATCTCATGCTCTGCCAGGGAGGAGGGGAAGCCGGGAGGAAGCAGAGACAGGACACCTGACCCAAACTAGCCAAAGACCTATTCCATACCGCAGCATGTCATGCCTACTATATAAACTGGGGGCAGTTGCCCAGAAGGGTTAGATCACTGCTCGGTCAGGCTGGGTATCAGTTGGCAGCTGGTGAGCAGTTGCATTCTCTCCCCTTGTTATTTCCCTTATCATTATTATTATTGGTGGTAGCAGCAGTGGTTTTTGTTATACCTGAGTTACTGGACTGTTCTTATCTCAACCTGTGGGAGTTACATTCTTTCGATTCTCCTTCCCATCCCTCTGGGAGCGGGGGGAGGAAAGGGGGGAGTGAGAGAGGCTGCGTGGCTGACTGAGTTTAAACCACGACAACACTGTAGTAAAACCTGAAGCTATATAGACAATCATGGTTCTCCCACATTTTCAAGTCCATTTCAGACTTTTCTGAAAGGATTGTCCAAAATATGCTAATGAATATAGAACGGAACAGTTTATTTATATTAATATAAATAGCAACAATCCTAAGTATTCTAGATAGTCATTAAACTATCAGTAGTCTTTCTTACAAAAATGTCTGGCACCAGTATCACTTTTTATTAAGCAGCACGATGACCTGAAGACCTTTTCCAAGGCTGCATTTAAAGTTTGATGTCTGGTAAATAAGAAATTATTTGGGGGAAGTGGGAGAGGATAAAGTAGTGGAAGATTTCAACAATTTTTTTATAATATGGTAAGACTGACTGGACTAAAAAAAAGGGAACAGCCATATTAAGGCAGACCAAAGGGCCATTTACAGCAATATTTTGCTTCCGGCAATGGCCAGACGTAGGCACTCAGGGAAGTCCAAGGTAGTAGTTCTGCTGCCTCCCCTGCTCCTTAGGTCTACAAGAATCAAAACCTAGCACTGAATGAGTGCTATACCTACGATGGTCTCCTTCCCTAGTTGGTTCACTCACCAGCTGGGTCAGAAAGTTGTCTTCAACAAACTCCAGGAATCTCCTAGACTGTTTTCTCTTTGCTGCATTGTATTTTCAGCAGACATCTGGTAAATTGCAGTCACCCATGAGAACAAGGGCTAGCAATCATGAAATTTGTTTCAGCTCCTTATAGAATATTTCATTTGTCTCTTCACCCTCGTTGGATGGTCTACAATGTGGTTTTGTGGCAGCACTTAAATTTAGGTTCTATAATGATTTCTGCCTTACTGACATTTCGCCTGATTCTTATCCATTGTCCAGCTCTAGACAGCCAAAACACCCTCTAACATACAGTGCTATTCCACCACATCTCCTTTCTTGCCTATCCCTTCTGAAGAGTTTATAGGCATCCACTGCAGCAGTCCAGTTGTGTGAGGCATCCCACCATGTTTTCACAATTGCAACTACATCATAGTTTTCCAGCTGCACAATGGCTTCCAACTCCTCCTGCCTGCTGCCCATGCTGTGTGCATTAGTGTAGATGCACTTCAGTTGGGCTACTGATTCTGCCATCTTCTGGGGTGAAGAAGCCTTAATTCCTGTGTGACTGCTCTCAGGTGCTTCCGTTGTTTCTAACACATCAACAACCCTTGCATCTTTGCTGCCATGTGGATCTCCATCCCAATGCCCACTGAGGTGGCTAGGGTGCTGTGCACATTAGTGCAGGCACATTTCAAATGTGCTCCAGTGTGCTCGATACATGGTGGAGCAGAACTAAGGATCTTGCTAGCACCCCATCTCTCAAAGCACTGGCATGCCACCCCCAGGCTTATATCCAGTGAGCCTGGTTTTATCCCTTCCCCCCTTCAAATCTAATGTAAAGCTCTTTCAATGAGCCCCGCTAACTCCTATGCAAAGCTTCTTTTCCCTCTTTGAGACAGGTGTACACTGTCTGTTGCTAGCAGGTCTGACATCACGCAGACCAACTCATTATCAAAACCCCCAAAATTCTGCTGGTGACACCAGACTCAGAGCCAGGTGTTGATCTGCTGGCTCTTCCTGATTCTTGCCTTTCATTCCCTGCAGCTGGAAGGGCAGAAAAGAACATTACTTGTGCTCCTGATCCCTAAATCAGTCATTAGACATAAGCTACATTAGGTCTTCATATATAATAGTCATTAATGTGTTTATATGAAATTCCTACTAGCTGTCCTAATCCTTTCCACTCTTGTTTCTTGTTTCCTCATTTTTTCTTGCTTGTGCTTGGGATTGTCTTTTTGTTATACACACATGTGCACTGCTGACCACCAGAGGCATAAACCACTCATGTCTAGACGGGGTGGACATGGTACCCTAGCAAATAATAATCAACAATGATAACCAAATTAATTCTCCAATAGAAAGATGATCCCTTTGCATATTATATGAGGGTTAATGAGGTACATCTCTAAACTACAAAGAATATAGTTACGCTTCCTTATTTTCAAGAAATGAGATTAGAAATGTTTTGCTGTTTTGTTTTACACATGTATATCAAATACTCTTTTCTTTTAAATGAGTCTATGTAAATTATAATCCTGTTTTTCCTACTTCAATTCTTCTTTTACATAACTCACTATGAACAACAAAAAAGTCACCACATCTCTGGATGCTCCATATTTCATAAGCTGTTCATCCAATAACATCTATGTAATACTTGCCTGTAATCACACAGAAGAAATCTCTTACTGTTTTGCTCAGGACTGGTCAGACAACTTTCCCCAATATCCCAAGAAAATTTTTCCAAACAGAGGAAATCATGGTATGTTTCACTTTATATAAACAAAACATATTGTGACATTTAATATATATTTTGTTTACAAACAACAGCTTATAGGAAACTCCATCTGCTAAATTCACAATCTGGTCACTGCTTCCAGTAAACATTATTAAATCATTGTCTCCATGGATGCTTATGCTCATCTTAGGAGAAACAGCTGCTTTTCTGGCACAATATCAAACTGCATTTTTATACTTTTTTCTTTACAGTAGGAAAAAATGGAAAATAAGTACAATGAAACACCTCAAACTTATCCAAAATACTGAATCTTCCACTATTTACCAACTAATCTGTATTGCTACAACAGCTACAGCATAGGAATTCTAAATATTATATGCTGAGGATTATTCTGTTAGCCCAACTAAGCTGAAGAGCTGAGCTACAAATTCTCATGCTTGTGTATTTCACATACATTTTGACTTCTGATATCATTGGTCAATATAGAATTAGCTTTAGGACTCCAGAAGAAAGGAAGCTGGAGACAGGAACTACTTGCAGTTCAATTTGCTTATGCTAAAGTATAGATATTGTACCACCTATAAATAGGCAATTCTTTTTCTTTACCCAATAGTACTGCAAAAGACAGCTGAGGGTTATTTTTTTCTTCTCTTGGAAGTGGAAAGCTCTGTACAGCCCAACTTCTCACAGTGAGTCAATTTAGAAAAAAATATGATGTCGCAAAATGTTACCTGTCACAGAGGTAAGGAGAAATATTCAGAACTGAAAATAATTTTCCTCTTTAGAATAGCAAATCTCACGTTAATTTATTTCACTAGAAAGGCAGAGAACAGGCAATTGAGCCCTACTGTGAACAGCTGCAGGTCTCTGCTTTCTGTTTCTTGTCCGTAACTTGAATTGACCATTTATGCTCCACCTCTGACTTGAAAAAATAAAAAACACCAAAAGTAAAAGAGGTGAGATAGTAAGCTCATACAGTAGAATGCAATTTCTATGGGGTAAGTAAGACAGAAAACATTTTTCCTCATGAATTCTTGAGTAAAACTCAGGTAGGGAGTAAAACTAAATCTCTGAGATTTCAGAATGCATTGCTTATATATGGTTACTCTTCTTAGGGCAAATAATTTGTATTAATCCTCTCTGCAACTGTAAACTCAATAGGAGCTACCTTTTGAGTGGAGCCTATGGGAAGGAGCAAGGAAGGCATTTACTCGAGATTCTTACTGCTTGTGTCCTCCTAGGCTCTTGAATAAATACTTTAAAGCACAGTTCCTGCAGGTTATGTACAGTTTATTATGCCCACGTTAATGCCAGCACTCTTCGGGGAATTTGAAAAGAAATACTCAGAATGTAACAGTCAAAACTGCAGTCAGTCCACCAGAAGAAACAACAGCTATGGTGTGATGGACATACATTTGAAGAATAAGCCTTTGTCTTCATGCCATTTTTCATTATTGTAGTTTTCAAGTAAGTGAAACTGGTACAGAGCAGAAAAAAATGTGGAATAGGCAACTGAGTAGCCTTGGGAAAATAAAGATCAATCTCTTCTGATGGCAGTACCATCCTCATTAAGTTACAAAATGCTACATTGGCAAACTAGATGCAGTCATTTACATTAGAGTGAGTGTGGCAAGTGAGAGAACGTTTGGGCTTTGGAAAATGTAATTTTTAAGACTGATCAAAGAAATACTAGGGATGCTGGAATATATCATGGCCTTACAACAAAGGCTGCCCTAAGCTCCTCTACCCTCTCCTTACAGAAAAGGAATATTAATATAGTCCAGAATCATAGCCGAAGTCACAGAATGCAACACTACTCAGATTCACATCATGCTAATTTGATGCAGAGAACTCCTGAGTGGGGGAGACCTGTCCCCACTACGGGCCCTATCCTGGAACGCAGCATACCGTGATGCTGCTGCAGTTCTTTGGTGAAGAAGGCAAAATCATAGAATCATAGAATAGTTAGGGTTGGAAAGGACCTCAAGATCATCGAGTTCCAGCCCCCCTGCCATGGGCAGGGACACCTCCCACTAAACCATGCCATCCAAGGCTATGTCCAACCCCACCTTGAACGCCGCCAGGGATGAAGCATTCACAACTTCCCTGGGCAACCCATTACAGGGCCTCACCACCCTCACAGTAAAGAATTTCTTCCTCAGATCCAATCTAAACCTCCCCTGTTTAAGTTTAAACCCATTACCCCTTGTCCTCTCACCACAGTTCCTAATGAAGAGTCCCTCCCCAGCATCCCTATAGGCACACACTGTTGCTCAGGTAAACAGATTAGATTGAATGAAACCAATAAAGCATTTGAGTCATTTTCTTAAGATACCATCTATTTTCATGGAAAAGCTCTCTCTGACATGGTTGGCATGTAAACATCTTCCAGTGGGGTTTCTATGGAAACAAGTAAAAGTGTGTGCATGTGTGTGTGTTTGTGCGTGTATGTGCATATGTGCATGTGTGTGTGGGAGGAAAAGGTGTTATCTTCAGATTGGAAACTATTTTTAGGAAAGCCACAGGTTAAAGCGACTGTGACCGAGCACACCCAATGAAATGCTTGTTAAGAAGATGGCGGGGGGAAGGGAGACAATTGGACTTCCCAGAAAGGTAGTTTCTGTGAAGAGCACCCTATAAAACATTTAATGAGATAGTCAGTGTTCTTTTAGTCTTCTTTCATTTTCTTATACATGCTTGGTACCACTTTTTGAAGTTTTATATAACAGAGTTTTCTCCTTTGTGGCAACCTGCTAAAGGTTAAGAGACAGACTGCTCTAAGTAGAACAAAATCCCGAAGGAAGATGCAATATCTAGCATAAGGGAAGGCAATTTCTGTCGACAAATGAACCAGGAATGTCTTTTAGACTGTATGGTGCGAGGAGGTATTGTTCCCTGCTGTGCTGGCTAGGGGCTGGGAAGAGGACCAGAGCCATCTGTCCTCAGCTGAGGATCCTGCTTTTATCAAAGTGTAGTAGATTTGCTTCTGCTTACAGTGGAATTGAGATTACATGAGTCTTACTGTCTGGGACAAATGAATGAATTGCTAGGGGCAGTTTCTGGAAAGCCTTTTTGAACACTACAGGTGGTATAAGGGCAGAGTTTATCTTGCTGCTCAAGGGCCTGGGCTAGCAAAGAGGTTACCTGAGGTTTCCTGGAGGAGAGTGGAATGAAAAGAATGGAATTAAAGGCCTGCAAAAAAGGGAAAACCAAGACAGTGGGGTTGGAAGAGACAAATGAAGAGCTCAAAAGAAAAAAAAAAAAAGAAATTAAAGTGAAATTCACCCAGTTCATGAAACCATATGAAAGTCATTAACTGACAGCATCCTCATCACTGCCTTGTATAGTGTTTCAGCCTTGTGTGATTGAAAAAGAAGGAAAGGAGGGAAAAATAAGAATTTGAAAATAATTTAAAGCTGACCAAAAAAACCCCTAAGGAACCAGTAAAGGTATAAGGAAAACTAAATCATGGCACTTGAAGTATTATACTTTTTTAAAAATTTGATTATGTTACAAATACATGAAAAGTGAAATACAACATAAAACTTATTTTTTCCCCTTTTTCCTGCAGTCTCAGCCTGAGACCTTCCTTTTACAAGGGTCCACATCATACTTTCAAAAGAATAGGAGTTTTATAAATAAGAGGGGTTTATTTTGCACATTCGCTTCATAGTAGTGGAACAAACATTTTTAATGTACTTATTTTCAGACAATTTTAACTCCAGTACAGAACTTCATATTACTAAAAGGCTTGGGTCTAGGGATTCAGACCCAGGCATCCTAATCTGAATTACTGAAAAGTAAGAAAATCCACAAATATACTATGCTTGTTTTCCAAGAAGGAAAAGCAGGAAGACCATAGTGGAATTTGAAAATGGAGAAGGAATTAGATCCCTATTCACCCCTTCTGTATCCTCACTGCAACCATGTTTTAGGAATACTTGACCTGCTATGTGAATACACCCATTCCCCAGCTCACAGTCTCCAAGACAAAATTTTTCCCCAAAAAGGTATATTTGCAGCTTGGTTCCTCAATAAGCACGGTGTTTCTAATTCACTCAGTTCTAAATAATCATCACCGGGACATGAAGGCATTAATGGTAAGTTTTTTTAAGAGGTTTTCTAAAGAGTGCTTATGGGTCACAAAACCATATCTCTGCCTATATACAAGTGGAAAATTGGAGAGAAGCACTTTTATATTATATTTCCAAATTCTGACACTAGAGCACTTCTTTTTGCATTGGAGTAAGGAAAAATAATCAAAAATTCAAGCTGCCAGATTGAATTCTACTCATCAAATGGAAGCAAATTATGTTCTCAGTGTAAAATTGAGAACACTTGTTTGCAAAAAGATACAAATTCAAGAGCATTTGTAGGTCAAAACTGAGCTGTAATGACTTTGTTCTTGTTGCTTAACTTCAATGAGCTAGGTTTTTAAAGAGAAGGAGAGGCTATTGATAAGGACTGGCTGGCATACTATCCTGTACCTTCAGTATTACTCCCCTTAACACAGCTGCTCTTAGAAGTGAGACCATTGTCTTTGAAGACAGACTATTTCCTAGGGGTATGTAGTGTCTATATGAAGTTTGGGAAAGCTAGACAGAAGACTTTGGAGGGCAATGACCACTTTAGCTTCCTCAAAACCTAATCTTAGTCAAAGAAAAAGGACATGTGAATGCTATATGACTCTGTCATTGCCTACACTTCTGTAAATCAGGATTAATCCTATTAGTGTCCAGGAAGCCAGTACCCAAAGCAGAAGTGAACTGAATAGCCAAGTGTTAGCTTCAGAGTGATACCGCAGCCTGGTAGTGTATCAAGAAGCTGTGCACAAAAAACTAGGTCGTATGTTGAGGAAGGGGTCCCTGTACAGCACAGAGTAGGCAGAGAAGTTTTCAGCAAAGTAGAATCCTAAGTATCACAGAGATGTATTTATTTGTTACATGAATGACAAAAAACAAAATATTTTTATTAAAACTTTTCAAAAATTCCAATGTATATTTTTAAATTTCAAAGGAGATTCCAGCATATCAATGAATGAAACAGTCTACGATAGCAGCAGCTATCAGATTATCACTGCAAAAAGTCAAAATTAGAAAGGCTACTCAGGAGGAACCCAGCATGGGACATCTCAAAATGTTATTAGGGAATTGCTATTTTTTATTATGAGATCAGACACCTATAATCCTTTCTTTCAGACTGAGGGAGCTGAATCTGTAGAATCACTCCTCTGTCAGTTACAAACCTCCCTGCTTGCTACATGTTGTCATTTGAATAAAGACAAATAATGTATACCACCTCTGACAGAGCACAGTAGTTTTTCAATACTTGCTGAAATGAACATAAAAGTTCCAAACCCTTCCTCACTGAAAGCTTAAAATGTCTAAAGGGAGATGAGAAGAAGACATTGCTGAGTAGTGTCCTCCTGCAATAATTTTTCCTCCTTACTGTGCAGTTACTTGAAATTGAAACCATTGTCATGAATGATGAGGCTCCTTGACCTTGCAGATTTCTGAACAAGCTTAGAAACTGCTTCATTGCAATGCAAAATGAAAGCATATGGACACTGCTGTGACATGTGATTGCTTAAGACAGCTTTTCCTTCATTGTTTTTGATGAACAATCTCAGTGGAAAAGATCTTACAAAGCAAGACCTGTTTCTTTCTTAAGCTACCAACTCTATTAGAAACTATCAGAATTTTCATCCATCCCATGGACTGATTTACACACACCCTACTAGGTTACATCAGGCTATGTCATCCCTTATTAACCTTTGATAACAGAAGTCTAAAAGCCACCCTGCTTTGGATTTTTTTTTGGGGGGGGGAGGGGGGGGTGAGAGGTTGTTTTGTTTCTGTGGTTTTTTGTTGTTTTTTTTTCCTCCTGAATTAAAAAAATAGTCTAAAGACCTATTTCACTGCAGGGGTAAGGTTGGACTCTCAGAACAGGATCCAAATGGATCTGAAAATTGATCTTTCCTTACCTTAAAATGTTGAGTGCTGAAGTGCAGCGCTGAGAGTCTTTATTACACAGATTTTATTCATCTCATTTACATAAAAGTAATGCTTTCTTTGGCTGACAAGGATCTTTAAGTGGCACGTCACTCAACAACTTAGAGTAACAGCAAAGGTGATTTAATGCTCTTACTACACTCTCCTTCCCTCGGGAGAGTCATTACCATTACTGATCATTTAGGAGATAAAATTTACCCATATCTTTTACATTCCCTGATGATCTCTGACTTGGACTAACAATTTTCTTAAGTTCTAAATAAGCAAGTATCAACTTGCTATAAACCTGGGATGATTCAAAACAAAACATGGCTATTGCCTTTTTTGCATGATTTTGCTGTATGTAAATGCAACACAGCTCATCCCACTTTTAATAAGGCGAAGCTCATGTTATGGTATAGACCACTGCTCAGCCTTCTCTTGTAGTACATTCTTGTGTCACTATGGCCTCAAGAGATGGCTAAGAAGTAAAATTGTTCAAACAAAACCACTGAAGCTTCTGTTGTCAAGGATTATTTTTAGAAGACTTTCTCTATATGCAGCTTTTGCTGTCTCAGTTTGAATCAGCAGTGCCCATGTTTAGCAAAATCAATTCACCACCATTTTTCCACTTGTTCGCCAACTGGGATGCAGTGGTATTAATAATTAAAAAAAAATAATTAAAAACCTTACAAAAGGGCTTGGCAGGACCAAATTTTGCAGTCAGCAAAACTGGGAGTTGCAAAGTGTTTAAGAAAGAAGCTAGCTCAACTGTATAGCTGTTTTAGTAGACATTGTGCAAGATAGACACATTATGAGTTAGTTACTACCTACAAAAGGTATATGCTAAAATAAATACATTTAAGTGTTTAATTACTTTGTTTGCAGGTTTTAACCATATGCAAGAACAGTCATACAAACACTAGTTTACTGTAGCTCATTCAGCTTATTTTCTTACTTGTCTCAAGATAAAGGAAGACAGGCTAGAGAAGAAGTTTGTGTACAGCTTGTCATTTACAACTACTTTTAACTATCTCATGAAGCACAAAACGACCCTTTCAAGAGAACAGGTTGTGTGTAATGGTGATGATAATCAAACAATTTCTATTAGCTACATTTAGGGCTGTGAACATCTTATCCGATAAGAAAAAATACACTTCCTAAAACAATATATTCAAGAGTACCATTTTGCCTTATGCTGAAGGGCAGGAGCACAAGAGAAGAGCTTTTATATATGGCAAACAGTACATTTGGCTCAGTTGTATATGAAGATTAAATACATTGTAAACAGTTCATGTTAACAGCTTCTCGCTATTAAAATGTATACTTTAGTGAAAAGCACAATCAAGCATGCAATGTATTTACCAATATTAACATAAAAAGAATAAAGAAGACATTAACCTCTTCTTCAACATTATGTGCGATTCCATTCTGCACTGGTCCTGAATCACTTGGTGGTGTTACTGCAACTTCCACTTTTGCACTTTTTTCTGTGACACCATCCATAAATAAGAGTGGGAAAAAAACAGAACAAAATATTAAGTAACAAATCTATTAGTGAAACTGCTCTCATATATTGAGTATAAGTAAACTATCAAATACTGCTGATGGACTACTATTTTTGCCTTTAAAAGAGACAAAAATTTTGTCTTCCATTTGACCAGTACACATTTTAATAAAATTCTTCTGAGTGGTCAGCTTTCATTTGAAGAAACTATTCTACTAGTACTCAGGTCCTAGAAAAATGTACATTCTTTACAATATTCAATGCTCTGTTTTATGCTAGACTCACTGGAACTAATCCTTCAGGCAAAGAGTGACATATAGCATTCCCCCCAGACATTAAAGAAGGCAGCATGTTGCATTTACAGGCAAGAGGATATATTCAGTGAGATAGAACTTTTATAACACAGTAACCCCTGCAATTAGTAATTTCCAGTGCTATCCAGAGGGACCACGACATGCTTGTGAGGTGGGCTGATGCCAACCTGATGAAGTTTAACCATGCCAAGTGCAAGGTCCTACACCTGGGTCAGAGCAATCCCAGGCACAGCTACAGGTTGGGCAGAGAAGAGATTCAGGGCAGCCCTGCGGAGAAGGACTTGGGGGTGTTGGTCGATGAAAAAATGAACATGAGCTGGCAGCATGCACTTGCAGCCCAGAAAGTCAACCGTATCCTGGGCTGCATCAAAAAGAGCGTGACCAGCAGGTCGAGGGAGGTGATCCTGCCCCTCTACTCTGCTCTCCTGAGACCTCACTTGGAGTACTGTGTGGAGTTCTGGTGTCCTCAACATAAAAAGGCCATGGAACTGTTAGAACAAGTCCAGAGGAGGGCCACGAGGATAATAAGGGGGCTGGAGCACCTCCCGTATGAAGATAGGCTGAGAAAATTGGGGCTGTTCAGCCTGGAGAAGAGAAGGCTGCGTGAAGACCTCTTAGCAGCCTTCCAATATCTGAAGGGGTTCTATAGGGATGCTGGGGAGGGACTCTTCATGAGGGACTGCAGTGAGAGGACAAGGGGTAACAGGTTCAAACTTAAACAGGGGAAGTTTAGATTGGATCTGAGGAAGAAATTCTTTACTGTGAGGGTGGTGAGGCCCTGGCATGGGTTGCCCAGGGAAGTTGCGAATGCTCCATTGCTGGTGGTGTTCAAGGTGGGGCTGGACATAGCCTTGGATGGCATGGTTTAGTGGGAGGTGTCCCTGCCCATGGCAGGGGGGTTGGAACTCGATGATCTTAAGGTCCTTTCCAACCGTAACTATTCTATGATTCTATGATTCTATGTTCCTTCTCACACAAAAATGTGGGAAAAGAGCAAATAGATAGTCTAATAACATCCAATAACAGAGGATGATCTTTAAAATAGAATCCTGTAGTCCTTGTGCTAAACTTTCACAGGAATTAAAGGGATAAAATTGGGCCTTCAGCTTCTGATGACAATTTATTCAAATTCAGTTATTGACTATCACAGAAGTCTCTAAACAGGAATTATCTCTGTAAGTATGTACTAGATTTTTGGCAATGGCCAAAAATTCCTTGGACAACATAAAGTTATTGGGAATGGCAATAAGAACTGTCTAAATCAAGTTCAAAACGCTTCATGGTGTGCTTTTGTGTACAGAAGTAAATACAGCTGTCTAGTTACATTACTCCTATCCTGAGATTCTTCTGAATTAAAAATCCAAGATCACAGCCACAGTGGAGTGCCAGACGGCTTGTAACTATTTCAGTGCATGTGTGCTGTCTCTTAACCCCACAGCCAACATTATGGCTGTCCCATCCAACTGCTTGATTTTGGAAGCAAATAGTATGAAGGTTGTCTCTTTTGTGACAAGGGTGATACCACATAAAACAAATATTCTCCTAGAGCAGCTCAATAAATTATTTAAATTATCACATATAAGCTGTGAGTAACTTTTGTCTATTTCTGTAACTTCAATACATATCGAAAATCAGCATTGATTTTTCTAGCCAGCCCTGCCAGGGGCTTTAAGAGCCTTAACTGACTTCTTCTTCTTCTTGCACTTAACTCCCATCCCATCCAGAAATTTTATACTCTTTTGCACAGGGAATCAGAATATTTTAACTAACAAAGCATAAATGAAGTAGAAGGAGAAATTAATCCCTAAGGATTTCAAGCAACATAAAACAGTTAAAAAGGCCGTCAGAACAGGTGATAAATCTGTACTGGTGCACTCACCATGATTAGCAGCTCCATTCTGCCTTTCACTGTCTTCCACCTGGCACTTCTTTTTGGCGATCTTATGCAGAATTGAGGCCCTTTCCTTGAACTTTCCTAAAAGAAAGCATTTTCATTATTTAAATGCAGCCATTTTGAGATGAAAAGTTCCTTTACCACAGCTTAGGCTCCGTAAATCAGTGCCGATAATCCATTGCCGTCCCTCCTCAAACAGCAAATGTTATTAAAACTACCTGATGTTCTCATATATACTTTTCTATTTTTTTATTTTTTTATGGGTTTTTTGTCTCTTCTATTGTGAGAATTCATCAAGAAATTGAACAAGAATTGAGAACAAATGCTATTATATTTCTTTGGAAGCAGACGGTAAAGTTCCACCTATAAAACAGCCAGTGTACGATTTCAGATTTTCAACAGAAGATGAATTTGGGCGCATGCAAACATTTGTGGTCAAAGGCTTAATGTCCAGCTGGAGACCAGTAACGAGTGGTGTCCCTCAGGGATCGGTGTTGGGACCAGTCTTGTTCAACATCTTTGTCAGTGACATAGACAGTGGGATTGAGTGCACCCTAGCAAGTTTGCTGGTGACACCAAGCTGTGTGGTTTGGTTGATATATTGGAGGGAAGGAATGCCATCCAGAGGGACCACGACATGCTTGTGAGGTGGGCTGATGCCAACCTGATGAAGTTTAACCATGCCAAGTGCAAGGTCCTACACCTGGGTCGGAGCAATCCCAGGCACAGCTACAGGTTGGGCAGAGAAGAGATTCAGGGCAGCCCTGCGGAGAAGGACTTGGGGGTGTTGGTCGATGAGAAAATGAACATGAGCCGGCAGCATGCACTTGCATCCCAGAAAGCCAACCATATCCTGGGCTGCATCAAAAGGAGCGTGACCAGCAGGTCGAAGGAAGTGATCCTGCCCCTCTACTCTGCTCTGCTCTTGTGAGACCTCACTTGGGAGTACTGTGTGGAGTTCTGGTGTCCTCAACATAAAAAGGACATGGAACTGCTGGAACAAGTCCAGAGGAGGGCCACGAGGATGATCAGGGGACTGGAGCGCCTCCCGTATGAAGATAGGCTGAGAAAACTGGGGCTGTTCAGCCTGGAGAAGAGAAGGCTGCGTGGAGACCTCTTAGCAGCCTTCCAATATCTGAAGGGGCCTATAGGGATGCTGGGGAGGGACTCTTCATTAGTGACTGCGGTGATAGGACAAGGGGTAATGGGTTCAAACTTAAACAGGGGAAGTTTAGATTGGATATGAAGAGGAAATTCTTTACTGTGAGGGTGGTGAGGCACTGGAATGGGCTGCCCAGGGAAGTTGTGAATGCTCCATTGCTGGCAGTGTTCAAGGTGGGGTTGGACATAGCCTTGGATGGCATGGTTTAGTGGGAGGTGTCCCTGCCCATGGCAGGGGGGTTGGAACTCGATGATCTTAAGGTCCTTTCCAACCCTAACTATTCAATGATTTTATTCTATGATTCTATGAATACAGACAAATCAGGCTGTTATAAACAAACCAAAATAGTTTCAGCTCTCAATTAATATCACAACACAGAATTTCAGATGAGTGCATATATAGCATGATGGTGACTGTGGTCAGCTGTATCACTTTGGACTTAACCATGTGCCTGTGATTTCTACAGATACTTCAGAGGGGGAAGAAGAAATCTCCAGAACACAGGATTTCAATACAGCTTCTCATAGGTAAATTTTCTTTTCAATATGACAGGTGCTTTTTGTCTCCTATGAGTTTAACCATACAATTCTTCAGCTAGACTGTTTCCACAGCAACTCATTCCATCCTACGCCAAGCCCCAGGTCCTCTCACTCTTTATTGACCACTGAGTCCAACTGACACATTCAAGCTAGGTCATGCCAAAGTTGGCAAATATTAAGTGAAATTAATTTAATCATTCCTCTACAGTGGTTTATTTTTCTATGTAAGGACTCTTTGGACAGCTTATGACAATTTGTGCAGTGTAAAAAGATGATATATCCTCCTTTCTTTATTGTTACCCTCATTGCTATTGCTCTGTCTTTTTTAAACATTAAAAAAGTGTAACTGGCGAATATAGTACAGTACACTTCTAATTAAGAACACTAATTACCACACATGGTAGTTTTAGTTCTCCATCTTCACTTAAGAAATCCATTGAAAACTGTTGGTGTTCTGCAGCAAAAACAGCACAGGCTTAAGAACAAAAGATATTTCAATGGAATCACAAAATTGATTAACAGCAGAAAGTGACAGTGAGAAGTCACAATTAACTCAGTTAGTTGAATAACAGTGACATTTCCAAACTAAAACAAAAGACACACAAAAATAAACTATTAGTCAAGAAAGAAATCCTCTCTTCCCTCTAACAAATGGAAGCTTCAACCCCCTGCACCAACACTTTTGTACGTGAAGAAACATATGCACAGTCCACAGAGACTAGCAGCTATCATATGCTGGGAAGTGGAATTAATTTGTCAACAGCAAACAACTTGGAAAGTATTAAAAATGCCACAAAGATTTGATAAGCAGTACTGTCTTTTTAGCAGTCCCTATCTTTTCACTAACGTATCACGTTCCAAAAAAATAATTAGCCATTCACAATACATTGCAAAGATTATCTTTTTTCGTACATGGCATCTAGAGTAAAATTGCCTGCAGAAGATTATCTAACCTTAAACCACAATGATAAATAGCAAGCCACCTCTTTATTTCAGTGCACCAGGTCAGTGGCAGACATTTTCGTAAGAAAGGGAAGAAGAAACAAAGAGTTAAAGAAAGAAAAAAAGAGAAAGAAAGGGAATTGCTTGGGATATCAGATAAGAGAAAGAAAAAAGAGACGAAAAAATGCAAATCCCATTTCCTAATATTTAAGCTGAAATGCTAAGAATCAAGTCTATTCCTAGCTTCTTTTGAAACGCCGTGGGCACTTAGGAAGTGCTTATCCAGAAATATGTGTAGATACTGAAAGATGCCTGCATAATTTTCATAGAACATGTATGTATGTCAGTTTGACAAAGGATTGCTTTAGGGTTTAGACTCCAGCTCAGCTATGTATGCTTGAGAATTTGGCTTGTGATGCCCCAAAACCACAAATGTATTTTTTGCAAGCAATGCAAATGATGTAACTGAGACATTTTCTGGATGCTGAACCATTCATATTTCTACCATGTCTCCAGGATGGTGTAGGACCTTGTAACTTAAGTTTCAACTAAAGAAGTTAATTAAAATGATGCAGAATTGTGCAAGGATAGTCTAAATTTTGTTTGAGATTGACTGAAATGGTTCAATTTTTTTAATAGAAAAAGCTTGAGCCATTATTGAATTGCAAAGAAACTGTCTCCACAGAGATGCACACTGTTTTAGATTAGCTTGATTGAAGTAGTTTTCAATTTTTTTCATATTTCCAAAAGCCTCCTCCCCATCCTTAGGAAGAATTTCTTACCTTGACTTTTAACACTGTAAGTTGTACTGCTTCATTCCAGAGACTGTTGCACATTTATAAGTCACTGTCATGGAAATTAACTTCAAAATTTGAAATAGAACTGTGTTGGTTTATTTGTATTTCTCAGTACATACATGGTTCAGCTTATATTGTTTTACACCATGGCCTTCCATTTGATTCACTCAGTGCAGGTAAAACAGTGTCAGGAAATGATCAAAAGACATAATATTGACTATGAAAAGCATGAACCTGAGGAAAACAGTAGTTCTAGCCTGCATGAAGACAGTGATATGTAAGAAACCAGCAGAGCTATGCCTCTTCCCTCCCTTTTCCTGAAGTTTTTCTCCTCCAAAACAAACCAAAACTTGTTCAGCAAAGGCGAAGCACAGAGCCACAGGAAAAAGACCAGCTCAGGATATTTCTAAGTCATTCAAATTTACAGAACCTCACAAAGCTCTCATCTTAGATCTCTCAAGCCTTTTTTCTCATCTTTGTATGGGATTACTAAAATAATCCATACGAATTTTATGTTGCTGTTCCTATTTCTAGGAGAAAGTAGGAGCTTATGTTTCTTCTTTAACAGTCCTATGTTGTACTAAGGGTTTAGCTACCTAAGAGTAATTTTCAAACCACCTGGTACCATAAGAGTTTAGGTGAATGAAAATTCTTGATTCCATGGACCCAAAATATGATGGACTGTTGTAGAAAATTCTTAATTAATCTAGATTCACTGACCCAGACAGATTTTGCAGTTCATTTTAGTTTACAAAGAATGGGGTAGAAGGAACAGGAGATCGAGGCCAGGTGACCAGCAAAGAAGGTTAAAGCCTAATTAGCTTTATTTGAATATATGCAAACAAATTAGTATTGTATTACATAGATATGCCTTGATCTGCATGAGTATCTCCAGCTGGCACCAGCTGGCAGAGATTCTCCTCCTGATCAAGGATATATTTAAAAAACAATCCTTTGACTACAATGAAAATTGTAGACTACAGATTCCCTGCGTCAGGAAAGTCTTCAATTTGACTGGAAAATAGTTTATCTTCAGAGATTCATTAATTAAAAAAAAAAATCATTACCATTTATCAAGTTTTCAGTATCAAGCACATATTACTACATCTATGCAGCTATCACCAAGTTTTCATGAGTTTGAACATGTTAAATCTATACCTTTTGAGCAATCTGAACTGTACCTACCATCCTGCTTGTGGCCAGTTGTGGAACACAACTAGTGGGTCCCAACTGAGCAATTTCAGAAATTGACTGCATGAGCTTTCTCCTCCAACTTTAAAATCCCACAGAAGCATCAAATGAAAATGTACGTAATTTTGTAACATTATAGACTGTAGGTGGAGATGATCTGATAGCACAAATTACTGTGAGGGTCTCTTCCTGCCTGGCAGGCTATATTTTCTCTCCCAGTTTGGCCTGATTAATCTGCAATTTATTTAGTCACTTTCAGACCAAATAAGAGCAAATTCAACAACAGATATCAGCTTCTAAGATATGGAGCACAATGGCACTCTGGCTGTTAGGTTAAGTGTTGGAACCTAACTTTTACTTCTTGTCTCTGTTCTGAGGCTGCAACAAGAATAGATGTGCCTGTGCTTCTCCACCAGAGGACTACCTACCTTCACTTAGGGTTTGAGGACCTGGAGGTAAGAATATACTACATTAGAAAAAAATCCACATATTTGTAACTGGGCATACATGTTCTTGTGACTAACTCTCCATACAAAATGTATAAAAAGGCCAGTCAAAAGAAGGAAGAGAAAGAGGGAAACAGAAAATGCAAATAAGCATGATGCATAGTGATAGTGATTATATTTCTGAAGATCAAAAAACCAGCAAGTTCAAAACATAGCACACTTTGATTGAAATACTTCTGGGATGTATCACACTTGTATGGGTATTTTCCCACAAATAGCTACATTTAACTGACAATGGAGTATTTATGAACATCAGAAGGCTACTAACACAGTGACTATTTTTTAAAACGTAGATTTAATACTTTAGCGTAAAAATAAAATAAAAACCTTAACATACCAAATTCTGGTTACAATGAGAATTGATCTTCACATCTTGTTTGTAATAAAGACTGAGATAAAAAACACTGCAAAAGCTTTAGCTCTGGTAGTTGTGTCTAATTGGCCTAGGTTAATGACTTATTTCAGGTGCTTGAGATGAGTATTTAAACAACAGAGAGACCATCATTTGCCCTCAGATGGTGGATCTGAGCAAAGGAGGACGGTGAGGCTGGACTGCTCAAGGAGCTCATGCCTGCTACAGAAGTAAACAGTATCTTCCAGTATCAGGCACAGTTGCAAGGAACTATCTCCAACAGCCATCCCCAGAATATTATGGTTATATTTGAGTATCAACACCAGATACACACAATGGGAGATAGTCAGAAGTTACCACTTTTTTTGTTATGCCCTGGAGAAATGATCATAAGTAAGTCATATAATAAAGGTTTTCTTAAAACCTTTTCAACTTCAAGAATAATCTGAACTAGTAAATAACTGTGGTTTTAAAAACAGAGAATTAAGTTATTTGCCTTATATCCCCAACATTAAAAAGAAGTAGGAATAGCAGCTAACTTTTCCACAGGCCTCAGGCTTACCTCCATCCTCTGACCCTAAACTGAACATCCGTGAAACCACCTGTCTGGCATTATAATCAGAGAGCTGGAGAAGAGGCTTTGATCCTCTAAACAATCAGGTCTTGGTCCAGAAAAACTTCCAAATTATAGAAATGCTGACTGGACTAGGACTGAAAGCATGTGTTGGAAATTCTGCACAGAATTAACTGCTTTCCTGAATTAGTGTAATAAACTGCAGTGCTTTTGAATCAGCAGAAAAAATTCCTGAGATTTCACTGAGCCTTGATTCAGGCTTTTAATTACTTCCTTCTTGATTGCTAGAATCAGGGTTTTAAACTGTATAATTTTTGCATGGCAATTAAGCACACAATTAATACCCCAGGAACAGTCATATCTGTTTTTTAAAGTTTGTTCATTACTTTTGAACAAAACATTAAACTGAAGTCCCTTAATAATTGTTCTCAAACTGAATGATTTGAACTTTCATAAGTTAATTCATCTTTTTGAATGCACTGAAAAACAGAGCATAAAATAAGCATCTAAATCTGTGTTATATTATGCTGTGTAATTTGTAAGTTTGATTTTGCATGTATGTTTCTTAATAAAAGCATTTAATTGTATTTTGTTATCTGAAATAGCAAAACTGAAATGCTGAAAACAAAAACCTGAAAAAAGAGCCATAACTGAATCAATGAAGACATGCAAAAAGGAGTTTTTAAAAAATGGAGAAACTGAAAATAGGACTATGAAAAATGAAGAAAAAAAAAAAACACATAGAAGGGCTTAAAAAGCTCATACAAACAATTCTAAAATATTTCTTACCTTCTTCAGTCATTGTGTCATAATATTTTAGGTTTCCATATGATCCAAGCTCTACAACATCACAGTAAAAGACACAAAGATAAGGAACCAGCAGACATTCAAGAAATGTACATGTTTTTGCATGTGTTTCATAAACTCAAACAGTGACTATGCAAAAAATTCTGCAGCACAGTGAAAGACAGATTACAGAAATGGCAGTGCCTTCCCCTCCTGAAATTTCACAAGTCACTGGCTTTAGATAAGTAACTTGCTAAAGAAGCACTGAAATCTAAAATTTAGCCTTCCAATTTGTTGCCTCATGTAGGAAATAAAATAAATATTGGCAGTACCTAATCAGCATGAACTTTGGAAACTAAGTTCTTTAAACATTCCCTAGGTCAAGCGCTCAAATATTTATTTATGCATCCAACTGAAACAAAAAAAAAATCTCAAAACATATAGCCTAAGGAACTGCTCATAATGCTTCCACAAACCAGTGCTGATGCTGACTTGCTTTAGAGGGTTTTTTAACTTAACAACTCTGGTCACTTGTGAAATCAGAAAAAAAAAAAAAGTATTTATTGCATTGGGTAGCATGAAATCTAAATTAAATAATTAAATAGATCTGATGATATTGCATTATTGTATTCTAGCAAGGCAGAGAAAATAATGGAATGCAGAGATCTCCAGATCTTTAAGGCTACTATTATTTTTCTGTGTGATATAATCTTGCTTGAAATTACTTTTTTTCTTTAGATGTTGCAATATATATAAGTATATATATATATATAAAATACAGTAATTAATGTAGGTCTACAAAACAGGAAAAATTAAAATTGAGCTCAAGAAGGAATTTGTAAATGATTTGTATACAGGACTTGTGGATGATTTCACTCATCATTTTATGTAAAGCCTTACAACTGAGCTTCTGAGCATCTAACCTTTGAGAGGTGTAAACATTAAAAAACGGGTACTTATCAGTTCCAGAAGCACTGTTTTCCTTGGAAATATTCTCTCTTCATGCTTATGAATCAGATTATGCACTTAAATGTACAAATGCTGTCCAATTACTTTGTTTTTAGCCTATACACCTCATGATCTTTCAATATTTTTCCACACAGGTGAATTTCAATAGAAGTCTGGCTATTAGTTTTTAACGGTAAAATGCTGTGATGATATGCAAAACTGACACTTGAAAGATCCTTTGGTTTTTAACCTATTTGCAGATACCTGAATCTGCCAAATGAACATTTCTTACATCATTTGCAGAGACACAGAACACTTTATGACAGGTAACTAAAAAAATACAGGATATTATCACTGTTACATTTTAAAAACAATTATGATTGGATTCTAATGACTTTTTCATAGACATACTTTATCAAAACCAGTTACAAATACTGATGTACACTTGCTCATAAAATATAGTGTCTTACTTGCACGTAATTATGCCCAATAGAATATGGCTTTGACACTGTCTCACATGACATCCTTCTCTCTAAGTTGGAGAGACATCAATTTGATAGGTGGACCACTCGGTGGATAAAGAACTGGCTGGATGGCCGCACGCAAAGAGTAGTGCTCAGTAGCTCAATGTCCAGCTGGAGAACAGTAATGAGTGGTGTCCCTCAGGGATCGCTGTTGGGACCGGTCTTGTTCAACATCTTTGTGGGTGATATGGATAGTGGGATTGAGTGCGCCCTCAGCAAGTTTGCCGATGACACCAAGCTGTGTGGTTCCGTTGATACATTGGAGGGAAGGAATGCCATCCAGAGGGACCTTGACACGCTTGTGAGGTGGGCTGATGCCAACCTGATGAAGTTTAACCATGACAAGTGCAAAGTCCTCCACCTGGGTCGGAGCAATGCCAGGCACAGCTACAGGTTGGGCGGGGAGGAGATTCAGAGCAGCCCTGCAGAGAAGAACTTGGGGGTGTGGGTTGATGAAAAAATGAACATGAGCCGGCAGTGCGCGCTTGCAGCCCAGAAAGCCAACCGTATTCTGGGCTGCATCAAAAGGAGTGTGACCAGCAGGTCGAGGGAGGTGCTCCTGCCCCTTTACTCTGCTCTCGTGAGACCTCACTTGGAGTATTGTGTGCAGTTCTGGTGTCCTCAACATAAAAAGGACATGGAACTGTTAGAACAAGTGCAGAGGAGGGCCACGAGGATGATCAGGGGACTGGAGCACCTCCCGTATGAAGATAGGCTGAGAAAACTGGGGCTGTTCAGCCTGGAGAAGAGAAGGCTGCGTGGAGACCTCATAGCAGCTTTCCAATACCTGAAGGGGGCCTATAGGGATGCTGGGGAGGGACTCTTCATTAGGAACTGTGGTGAGAGGACAAGGGGTAATGGGTTTAAACTTAAACGGGAAGTTTAGATTGGATCTGAGGAAGAAATTCTTTACTGTGAGGGTGGTGAGGCCCTGGCATGGGTTGCCCAGGGAGGTTGTGGATGCTTCATCCCTGGCGGCATTCAAGGTGGGGTTGGACATAGCCTTGGATGGCATGGTTTAGTGGGAGGTGCCCCTGCCCATGGCAGGGGGGTTGGAACTCGATGATCTTGAGGTCCTTTCCAACCCTAACTATTCTATGATTCTATGATTCTATGACATGACTCTAAGTCTCTCTTAAAGCAAAGGAACCTGTCATTTAAATACATATTGTAATATATTGCTTTATAATGATGTAGAATGCATATGCTAGTTTGTAAAAAAGTTCTGAGGGTTGCAAAATAATCTTCATAGCTGTTTTTATATAAGAGAAGCTATTGTCCTACCATCTGGACGTTTTTCCTACAGATTTGAACTGCTTACCTGGGAAGTGCTCCCAGCAACTTCTATATGGTCTTCCCTGCATACAAGCATTTGGGACCACATGTGCTGTTTAATTAGGGCTCAGTATCTGATGACTCTACAGCCAGCACCTTTGCTTCAACTTATTCTTACTGATATTTGCCTTGATGTGTCTGGGGTCCACTTTCCTAGACCAGGGGTGATTCATCCACTGGAGGATGAGGCAGGAGTAGAAAACATATGTCAAAAGGAGTGCAAGAGTAATCAGGGAAACGGAAGTACATGCAGGAGACAACACTGCCAGGGAGGGGCTGTATAAATCATGGAGTAAGGATGGGGGTGCAGAACGACGAAGTTGAGAAGTTTCTACCATAGCAACAAACTTAAGAATTAACAGAATGATTATGAGCATGAGGCCTCTGATTTGATCGATGAAGCAGAAGAGGTTTCAGAGGAAGCCAACAACAATCATAAATTATGCTGTATCTTCACAGCAAATAAAAGCAGCAGCAGAAAGGCAGGGCACTTGATATAATGGCAATCTGATTTAGATCTGTCTGCTTCCCATCTGAAGTGAGAGATACAAGAAAAACAGGGAAGAAAAAAGGACACTGAACTTCTGCAGAGATGGAAGAGAAAAGAAATAAAAAGATGCATGACAGTGTATGACGCTGATGATAATCATATGCTGGGCACTTCAGCAATTCAACATGCCAAGGATAAAACTAGGTTAATTCTTGCAGTTAGCAAAATTATTTCCAGGAAAACTCTAATCTTGCTGGTGATTGCAATTCCTCAAAGCCTTTATAGTCCTATACCCAGAGCAGAATATTTTATACAATCACCAGCTCACTGACTGCAATGCACAATGATGATGCCATAAAACATCAGCTGTACATATTCATATGAATTATTTTGTGGATTTCAAGATCACTTGGGTCAGCGTTGCTCAGCAACATGAAAGGTCTGCTTTTATACAGTCTGACTCCAACATATTTTACTGGCTTCTGCTGTAAAATCTGATCTTTGGCATTTATTTTTTAAATAATAAGATTCTGTTCAATATGACTCTAAGTAAGCTGAAGCTGAATTGAAGTACTTTTTGAAAAAATATAGCCTTGGAAAAAGTTCTCAGCTTTTAAAAAAACCTGATTCTAAATGGAAGTGGAAATCTGAAATACCGTGATAAAGGGTACTTGAAAAAACACCCCCAAATCCAACACTACTAAAATTCGACAATTCCAGTTTCATGAACGTGCTACGTGTTCCCAGACTGACAGCCAGTATCTGCATCCCTGCTGGTCACATGAAACAAAAAGCATGCAGGAAGCAGCTTAACAGCTGATCCTTAACAGTGTCAGTCATTGAATTTATTTTTTCTGTTCTGCATATTTTTACACCAGAAAAGAACAGAGGGTTCCTGATAATCCTGTCTGACATTCCTGAATGATTACAACATTTGCCTTATTACCTACTGTTCTCTCCTGCGCACGTAGGCACTACACCATGTCAAAGTAAACAAGAATAATGTTAGTCAAAAATGCTACATTATTTTTAATTTCAAATCACATACCTACATTCAAAACATGGTTTTGCCAGCAGCAAGTCTTGTCTGACAAATCTAGTGGCCTTCTTTGATGAAGTGACTACATCACTGGACAAAGGAAGAGCTACAGCTGTCACCTATCTGGACTTCTGTAATGCCTTCGGCATGGTCTCCAACAACACCCTTCTCTCTATATTGGAGCCATGTGAATTTGGCAGATGGACTGTTTGGTTAGATGGTCACATTCAGAGATCTAGTGGTCAGTGGGTCAATGTCCGGATGGAGATCAGTGACGAGTGGTCACTCTCCCCCAGAGGTCCATAATGGGACCAGTACTGTTTAATATCACCATAAATGACACAGACACTGAGATGGAGTATGTCATCAGCAACTTTGCAGATGACATGAAGCTGAGTGGTGCTGTTGACACGCCCAAGGGATGGGATGCTATCCAGAGGGACCTCGACAAGCTCAAGAAGTGGGCCTATAGGTACTGCATGAGGTTCAACAAGGCCAAGTGCAAGGTCCTGCACCTGGGTCAGGGGTAACCTGACAATATAGACTGGGGGATGAAGGGATTGAGAGCAGTTCTGCAGAGAAGGACTTGGGGTACCTGTGGATGAGAAACTGAACATGAGCCAGCAGTGTGTGCTCACAGCCCAGAAAGCCAACTGTATCCTGGGCTGCACCAAAAGTAGTGTGACCAGCAGGGCAGGGAGGTGATTCTGCCCACCTGCTCTGCTCTGGCAAGACTCTGCAAGGAGTACAATGTCCCGCTCTGGAGTCCTGAGTACAGGAAAGACCTGCTGGAGAGGGTCCCTAGGAGGGCCACAGAAATGATCAGAGTGATGGAATACCTTTCATATAAGAAAAGGCTGAGAGAATTGGGATTATTCAGCCTGAAGAAGAGAAGGCTCTGGGAATGCCTCATTTGAGCCTTTCTGAACTTAGAAGGAGAATATAAAAAAGACGGGAACAAAATTTTTAGTGGGACCTATTGCAATAGGACAAGGGGTAATTGTTTTAAAATAAAAGAGGCTAGATATAGAGCAGGTGTAAAGAAGAAACTTTTCACTATAAGGGTGGTGAGACACTGGAATAGGTTGCCCAGAGAGGTGGTAGACACCCCATCCCTGGAAATATTCAGGCTCAATGGGTCTTGGAGCAACCTGATCTAACTGGAGATGTCCCTGCTCATTGGAGGATGGGCTGGACTAGATGACCTTAAGAGGTCTCTTCCAATATGATTCTACCATTCTGTGAAATAATATACCTAATTACTCAGTTTATTTTCAACATTCACTCACTAAGTATTGTAGGTACAGTCTGTGATGAAATACTTATTTCTGCTTTTTAAGCACTTAAGAAAGTGCTGTCATAGAAGGAGAGCACTGACAGTATTTCTCTTTGTTTTCTTGCTACAAAGACCTTTGATATGCATTATGTTAGAAATAATCTTGCCTCAGAGTTTCTCAAAATAAGACAAAGAGCTATTTTAGAGACAGTAACTTGCATTGCTAGACATATGTACCCCTTCATGAAGAATGCATACTCATACTCTCAAAACAAAGTAATGCATTGTGGGTTTCTTTGACAAGCATAGCATTTTCACGTCACATAAAAACCATATCTGTATGACAATTCATGTCACCAACAATTCTCCAAGGTAATTAAACAGCTTCAAACTTGACAGATCTTTTATTCAAAACAAAACTGCTAAAAAGAAATTACTGAAGACAATCCCTGAACTTTCAGTGCAAATCCACCATTGCATTTACTCGACCTTCATTGTATTTGACTTCCACAATCATGAAGGCATAAGGTATAATTCTGTACGAGCATCAGTGGGAGCTCAGCTTAAAAGGACTTGTGAGGCATTCTAGTGCAAACAGATGGAGAGCATATATTTTTCCTGAGTTTTCATACCCATAAATTGAACCTAACAAAAGGCTAAATATGTAAGATGTAAGGGAGAAGTGAAATGAGAGTAAGGCCTCAAAACTGATAATGAAATTGAGAATGAGCATGCAGCCAAGAACTGCAACTTAAAAGCCAGCAAATAGTTGTCAAAAAGACTGCAGACATGAAGCCTAACAAACTATTGGAAACAGAAGAGATTTTTTATGTAAGAGGTTGCATACATAATTCTGAAAGTCGGCAAGTTCCTGATAATTAAGGACATTAATTTGGTAATCCACTCTTCCCCTTTGAGTATTTTTGACATGACCTCTGATTTGTACTTTCTGTTGTCATTGGGCTTAAAAGAATCTCCTTTTTCTTAATTGCATTTTTTTAAAAGAAGGCTGCGGAGTTAAGCCAAAGAACATAGAGGAATTTATATTATAACATCAAGAAGGACTAGTTTGTCTTTCCCTAATCTTTACTGTTTCTTCCAGCTGTCAAGGTCTTGAGAAAATTCAATTAGACGATCAGAGACTCATCCATAAATAAAAAAAGAAGCCACATCAAAAGCCTTCCTAGATAAGTTGTAGTGGGTATCTAATCTAAATTGAAATCAAAGCTTGATTTGGTTTCATCAGTGATGTTATTAGGAGCAAAGAACTCTCAGTGCTAAAAACTTTTGAAAGATCTAGTAGAGATTAACATTACAGGTATAAAATGAGAGTCCTAACCTCTAGCAGATCTCTAATAAAGAGGGAACTGAGGTTGTTTAGTATGGAGAAGTGAAGCTCAGGAGGGGACCTTATTGCTCTCTATAACTACCTGAAAGGAAAATGGATGGAGGAGGTGGCTGGTCTCTTCTCCCAAGTAACAAGACGTAGGACAAGAGGTAATGGCCTCAAGCTGCGCTAGGGGAGGTTTAGATTGGATATTAGGAAAAATTTCTTAATTGAAAGGGTGAACAAGCATTGGAACAGAATGCCCAGGGAAGTTGTGGAAACACCGTCCCTGGAAATGTCAAAAAAAACCCCATACAGATGAGGTCCTTAGTGACATGGTTTAGTGGTGGACTTGACAGTGCTGGGGGTAGCAGTTGGACTTGATGATCTTGAAAGTCTTTTCCACATAGTTGATTCTATGATAATGTCCTTGAACGTAGACTATTTGGGGCAAAACACAAATAATCCCACAAAGTGAAGGGTACCAGGCATTGTGAATTTTAAAAAGAAAGGATTTTCTTTTGAATTAATTTTCTCTTGGAGAACGTCATCTTAATTTTGATTGCCACCTTTTATGAACTCCATAAACTTCTTAACCTTCTCATAGAGTACTTATACCCCATTTGAGATAGACTGGGACTGCTGTTAGACTTCCTATGTATTGTGCTCAATGTCCAGCTGGAGAACAGCAACGAGTGGTGTCCCTCAGGGATCAGTGTTGGGACCAGACTTGTTCAACATCTTTATCAGTGACATGGACAGTGGGATTGAGTGCGCCCTCAGCAAGTTTGCCGATGACACCAAGCTGTGTGGTTCCGTTGATACGTTGGAGGGAAGGAATGCCATCCAGAGAGACCACGACATGCTTGTGAGGTGTGCTGATGCCAACCTGATGAAGTTTAACCATGACAAGTGCAAGGCCCTACACCTGGGTCGGAGCAATGCCAGGCACAGCTACAGGTTGGGCGGGGAGGAGATTCAGAGCAGCCCTGTGGAGAAGGACTTGGGGGTGTTGGTCGATGGGAAAATGAACATGAGCCGGCAGTGTGTGCTTGCATCCCAGAAAGCCAACCATATCCTGGGCTGCATCGAAACGAGCGTGACCAGCAGGTCGAGGGAGGTGCTCCTGCCCCTTTACTCTGCTCTCGTGAGACCTCACTTGGAGTGTTGTGTGCAGTTCTGGTGTCCTCAACATAAAAAGGACATGGAACTGTTGGAACAAGTGCAGAGGAGGGCCATGAGGATGATCAGGGGACTGGAGCGCCTCCCATATGAAGATAGGCTGAGAAAGTTGGGGCTGTTCAGCCTGGAGAAGAGAAGGCTGCGTGGATACCTCATAGCAGCCTCCAGTATCTGAAGGGGATCTATAGGGATGCTGGGGAGGGACTCTTCATGAGGGACTGCAGTGATAGGACAAGGGGTTACAGGTTCAAACTTAAACAGGGGAAGTTTAGATTGGATATGAGGAGGAAATTCTTTATTGTGAGGGTGGTGAGGCACTGGAATGGGTTGCCCAGGGAAGTTGTGAATGCTCCATCCCCGGCGGTGTTCAAGGTGGGGTTGGACATAGCCTTGGATGGCATGGTTTAGTGGGAGGTGTCCCTGCCCATGGCAGGGGGGTTGGAACTGGATGATCTTAAGGTGCTTTCTAACCTTAACTATTCTATGATTCTATGATTCTATGATTGCAGAAAGGAGATAAAAGAAATGCTGTTTTAAAAAGCAAAAGACTTTTTCTCCTATGCAGTTTATAATTAAATGTTGTAGGCTACATTTTTACCTGTGGACCTTCAAGCTGCCAGTTGTTGCAGAACAGAGTCTTTGTCCCTGACCTGGTGCAGTGGAAAATAAAAAGCAACTTCTTTCAGATCTGAGTAACTTAGCAAAAGTAATAGTTGCATGCATTTTAGAATTACATCTTCTTGGATTATGCTACTACCAGTGCTGCTTTATTAACTGTCCTAAGCAAATAAAGAAAACCATATGAAGGAAGACTTTCAGGTACTTGACCAGTAGGCAGTACACTGGGAGTAACTAAATTACGAAATACTTTGTGCATCTGAGCTCTAAAAACACAGGTGGTTACCTTTCATCTTGTCTTTAAACCTCAAATCTTCTATTCCCGTTCTCTCTCTTCACGTGTCCTTACTCTGTTTCTTATTGTAGGTGTTTTTGTCCTAATAATAATCTTATTAAAGTTGTCTGCTTTTATTCTAATTAGTTTACTGCAATTTTATCTAATTGGAGTGTGAATAGAAATATAATTAAAAATTTATGCAATCATATCAGTAGAGTTCTGGGCAGCTCAGGATAGTCATAACAGCCAAAAACAAGATCTGCCTATTACTTAGCTCTTACTGCAATATTAAAATGAAGACAAAAATCTCACTGTTCTTACAATCCATACTATCTAGCAAATCTTTGTGTGGTGACAAAAGGAAATTTGTCAGAGTATCTATAGGGTTTTAAGTCATAGGGTTAAAGATCAAATATTTTAAGGAGGTGATCAATGGCATGTTTTTAATACACACATGAGAATAAAGTAATTTCAGTTACTCTTTTGCGTCAGACTGTGCTTTTGATACTTTTAGGTGAGGAGTTTTTTGGTTGCTCTTTTTTTTTTTTTGTTTTTTAATTTAAGTAAAGCATTAAGTTGTTTGCTTCTGAGGGATTCGATGCTTTTTTCATCTTCTTTCACATGTAAATTACTCCGGTGCCATCAGCCACCAAATCTTGAAGACCAGTGCCATACATTCTGTAGAATGTAATGACACCAAAAGACAACTGATTTCGTAGAATCATAGAATCATAGAATAGTTAGGGTTGGAAAGGACCTCAAGATCATCGAGTTCCAACCCCCCTGCCATGGGCAGGGACACCTCCCACTAAACCATGCCATCCAAGGCTATGTCCAACCCCACCTTGAATGCCGCCAGGGATGAAGCATCCACAGCTTCCCTGGGCAACCCATTCCAGGGCCTCACCACCCTCACAGTAAAGAATTTCTTCCTCAGATCCAATCTAAACTTCCCCTGTTTAAGTTTAAACCCATTACCCCTTGTCCTCTCACCATAGTCCCTAATGAAGAGTCCCTCCCCGGCATCCCTATAGGCCCCCTTCAGGTATTGGAAAGCTGCTATGAGGTCTCCACGCAGCCTTCTCTTCTCCAGGCTGAACAGCCCCAATTTTCTCAGCCTATCTTCATACGGGAGGTGCTCCAGTCCCCTGATCATCCTCGTGGCCCTCCTCTGCACTTGTTCTAACAGTTCCATGTCCTTTTTATGTTGAGGACACCAGAACTGCACACAATACTCCAAGTGAGGTCTCACGAGAGCAGAGTAAAGGGGCAGGAGCACCTCCCTCGACCTGCTGGTCACACTCCTTTTGATGCAGCCCAGGATACGGTTGGCTTTCTGGGCTGCAAGCGCACACTGCCGGCTCATGTTCATTTTTTCATCAACCCATACCCCCAAGTCCTTCTTCGCAGGGCTGCTCTGAATCTCCTCCCCACCCAACCTGTAGCTGTGCCTGGCATTGCTCCGACCTAGGTGTAGGACCTTGCACTTGTCATGGTTAAACTTCATCAGGTTGGCATCAGCCCACCTCACAAGCGTGTCAAGGTCCCTCTGGATGGCATTCCTTCCCTCCAACGTATCAACCAAACCACACAGCTTGGTGTCATTGGCAAACTTGCTGAGGGCGCACTCAATCCCACTGTCCATATCACTCACAAAGATGTTGAACAAGACCGGTCCCAACACCGATCCCTGAGGGACACCACTCGTTACTGGTCTCCAGCTGGACATTGAGCTACTGAGCACTACTCTTTGCGTGCGGCCATCCAGCCAGTTCTTTATCCACCGAGTGGTCCACCTATCAAATTGATGTCTCTCCAACTTAGAGAGAAGGATGTCATGGGAGACAGTGTCAAAGGCTTTACACAAGTCCAGGTAGATGACATCAACTGCTCTGCCTTTGTCCATCAGTTCCGTAGCCCCTTCATAGAAGGCCACCAGATTGGTCAGGCAGGATTTCCCCTTAGTGAAGCCATGCTGGGTGTCACCAACCACCTTGCTGGTTTTCATGTGCCTTAGCATGCCTTCCAGGAGAATCTGCTCCAAGATTTTGCCAGGCACAGAGGTGAGACTGCCTGGTCTCTAATTCCCTGGGTCATCCATTTTCCCCTTCTTAAAAATGGGGGTTATATTTCCCTTTTTCCAGTCATCGGGAACTTCACCTGACTGCCATGATTTTTCAAATATGATGGACAGTGGCTCAGCAACTTCATTTGCCAGCTCCTTCAGGACCCGTGGATGGATTTCATCCGGTCCCATGGACTTGTATACATTCAGGTTCCTAAGGTGGTCCCGAACAAGATCCTCTCCTACAGTGGGCCCAGGGTCTTCATTCTCACTGTCCCTGCGTCTGCCTTCCAAGACTTGGGTGGTGTGGTCAGAGCATTTGCCGGTGAAGACTGAGGCAAAGAAGTCATTAAGAACTTCAGCCTTCTCCAAATCCAGGGTAGCCAGTTCTCCCGATAGCTTCTGGAGAGGGCCCACGTTGTCCCTAACCTGTCTTTTATTGGCAATGTACATATAAAATCCCTTCCTGTTATCCCTAACATCCCTAGCCAAGTTTAATTCTAAGTGGGCCTTAGCTTTCCTAACCTGGTCCCTAGCTTCGCGGACAACATCCCTGTATTCTTCCCAGGCCGCCTGACCTTGCTTCCACCTTTTATAAGCCTCTTTTTTCCTTTGAATTTTGCTCAGCAGCTCCTTATCCATCCAAGGAGGTCTCCTGGCCCTCCTGCTGAACTTCCTTCTAGTTGGGATGCATTGCTCCTGAGCTTGCAGCAGGTGATCCTTGAATATTAACCAACAGTCTTGGGCCCCCTGCCCTCTAGGGCTGTATCCCATGGAACCTTACTGAGCAGGTTCCTGAAGAGGCCAAAGTCTGCTCTCTTGAAGTCCAGGGCAGTGAGCTTGCTGCACGCTCTTCTCACTGTCCTGAGGATCTCAAACTCGACCATCTCATGATTGCTGCAATCAAGGCTGCCCCCGAGCGTCACATTTCCAACCAGCCCTTCCCTGTTGGTGAGGACGAGGTCAAGCATGGCACCTCTCCTTGTCGGCTCCTCTATTACTTGCAGAAGGAAGTTTTCTTCCACAGCATTGAGGAAACTTCTTGATTGCTTGTGCCGGGCCGTACCATCCCTCCAACAGATATCAGGGTGCTTGAAGTCTCCCATGAGAACAAGGGCCTGCGAGCGTGAGGCTGCTCCTATCTGCCTATGGAGCGCTTCATCCAGCAACTCCCCTTGGTCAGCCGGTCTGTAACAGATCCCCACAATAATGTCACCCATTGCTGTTCTCCCTTTAACCCTGACCCACAAACTCTCTGTCGGCTGCTCACCTGTCCCCAGACAGAGTTCCATACTCTCTAGCCTATCCCTAACATAAATAGCAATTCCCCCTCCCCGTCTGCCGGGCCTGTCTTTCCTAAAGAGCCGGTAACCTTCCATTCCAACACACCAGTCATAGGAGCCATCCCACCATGTTTCGGTGATGCCTATGATATCATACCTCTGTAGATGTGCACACATCTCTAATTCCTCTTGTTTGTTCCCCATACTACGGGCATTTGTATAGGGGCATTTGAGCCGAGATCCAATTGAAGTGGCTCATTGGCTGGAGCAGCTGGAATATCTCTACATTGCTCCGAACGTTTACTGTAGGTGCTGCCAACCGACTGGGTGTGTTGGGATGGAATGATGCCCCCCTCCCCCAACACATCTAGTTTAAAGCATCCTTGACCAGTCTGGCAAGCCTCCTACCAAATCCACTCTTCCCCTTCTTTGTCAGACCAGTTCCACCAGCCCCCAGTAGACCTGGCCTACTATATTGAGTCCCATGTTCAAGGCACCCAAACCTCTGACTATAGCACCACCCTTCTAACCATTTATTTACCTGCCCAATCCTCCTAGCCTTTTCAAGGTCCTGCCCTGTATCCTGGAGAATTGACGAAAAGACAATCTGAGCTCCAGAGCCCCTAACCACCTCTCCCAGAGCTCTGTAGTCCTTCTTTATGGTTTCCGGGCTACTGCTATCTATATCAGTAGCACCCACATGTATTACCAGGAGTGGGTAATAGTCAGTGGGACCGACTAAAGCAGGCAGCTTCTTGGCCACATCACTGATCCGAGCCCTTGGTAGGCAACACACCTCCCTTGAGCCTGGGTCAGGCCGACAGATGGGTGCCTCTGTACCTTTCAGATTAGAGTCCCCTACTACTACGGCCCGCCGCTTTTTCCTGGCAGCACCAGTAGTGACCTTCTTTACCAGTGCATCAGCTGGTTGCGCCTGGTGGGAGCGCTGTTGCTCATCAGCACCCTGCAGGACAGCAAAAAGGTTCTGGGTGGGGACAACAGATGTAGGGGGATGCCCCTTGCTTTTAATTGCCCTCTTCCTCCTTTTTTTGTTGTTTTTTTCTGTTACTGTTTCCCAGCTTCCTGGGTTAGCAGCCTCCTTTCCTGCATGGGCAACAGTAGACACTCGAGGCCCCTGCACAGTCTGGTCCTGGAGCAAGCAGCACTGCTTCCCCTCAGCTTCCCTGACACCTTTCAGCCTGGTAACAGCTTCCTGCAGTTCAGCTTAAATAAAATTCTCACTGGCTCTGAAGATGGCATTATCTTCATAGAATTTTCAAGTATTTATGAAAATGAGAATTCCAAGATGCAGAAGTGCAAACCTCATCCTGCTGATTATACTGGGAGCTTTACCACTGATTCGGATGGGGTCAGGATTTTACATTAGTGTCTCTGGGTCCAGGCACTGTGGGGTACTGGACACATACAACTCCAACTGCAACAAATTTCAGCTGCTCTGTTTTTCAGCATGTCCAAGAAGCATAATGCAAGGGCAGCATGCATTCCTCTCTATCTAGCCAACTAACCTGTGGAGGATAAAGTCATCTACCATATGCTAACTGTTCTAAAGGAAATCTTCCACTTTCAGTTTCAGTAGGAAGTCCCTCATATCTACTATTATTCCCTGATCTGTACAGGTTTACAAATTATTAATGGTCTTCGTATTTCTAACAAGGAAATTCAGAGTTAGGAAGACACTTAAAATGAAGCTGAAGCCATTAAGCATGGAAATGAATATTCATGACAGGTTTACCCTCCTCTGGAATCACACTTATATTTAAATATTCATGTCTTGGTTGTACACTTTGTAGGGAATCCCAAGAATATGCTGTCTGAAGAACAGGGCATCGCTGGAAAATATCATGGAGATGGGAAACAAGAATTTTGCCTGCAATGAGCAGCTTGACTAGATTCTAATTAAAAGAACCAAATATGGCATGCAGAAATAAATTGTTGTAAAACCTAACATTTACCACAGAACAAACACAAAGATTAAATTTCAGATTTTCAAAAAGAAATTTAAAAAATGCATCAGAAAACTTCCATTATTTAAAATACGCTACCTACAAAGAGCACTACAGTTTCTAAAGGGAGACCTGTTCTTCAATTTTTGAGTAGCTAGAAATTCTACCAGTGAAGCTAGCAATGAGTGCTGCCTTTTCTCTGTATTTTGGAACCATTGGAACACGTCTGAAATGAAGCAGACGTGACATCTATTGCTGCAGAGTTTGAGTGCACCACAACAAAATACTACATTTTGACATCGAACTGCCCATTCTGAGAAATCTGTAAGGGAATCTTTGCACCCCAAGTTATGTATAATAAAAACATACCAATTTTTTGATACCTGTCACTAATTGTAAGCACATTGTGTGGATAGAACAAAAATTGCAAGTCTGCTCAGCCTACAGTCATGGGAGTGCAGCCATTGTCTTTAGAAACAGAAAGACCAACATCCCCAAAATAAGACAAGAATGAAGTTGTCTCTGCATGTATGCTAAATAAACCCACTCAGTAAAATACTTCAGACTTCAAAAGTCTTCTTCGTAGTTTATAGATATACATTTATGACTGGCATTCAGATAAATCAGATGAACCAAAACTCGATAATAAAATTATCTTCAGTAGCCTAAGATACCATTTTCTCTTTGCCAGAAGCACACATCTTTTAGATAGCTCAGATTCCACAGCTGTTATAGTGACATAACTTATATGTGCTACATGGAAATTTGTAAACTCAAGTGGTAACCAATTCTGGCTTTGAAAGCTTAAGCGATAGAGGGGGAAACAGCTATTTGTCTCCCTCTCTAATTCCTGACAGAAATTAACAGGGCTATCTAAAATACCATTTCTGCCTATTTAAAGAAATCTGCCCTCATCAGCCCATAACCCACATTTTCTGCTCTACTTAGCTGCTGCTCACTCTGGCAGTGTGGGGTGTTCTACCTACAGTTTCTGAATTCAGTTTGATGTTGGAAATATCATTAAAAATACTCATCTCAACCAAAGAGGAAAGGAGGCCTCACCCTCACTGGAGAGTGATGTGTCTCACTTCACCAATCTCAGCTGCTTGTAAATTTTCCCCAGGAAAAAAACTTTCTTCTTGCTAATGACTGTGTAAAGAACCATGCAACTGAAAGCTGAGCTAGCAATGTGCTTTTGCAGCAAAGGCAGTCAACAGCATCCTTGGCTCCATTAGGGAAAACACTGCCAACAGGTCAAGGGCGGTGATACTTTCTCTCCATCCTGTGCTGGTGAGACACAACTGGGCGCTTGGTCCAGTCTTGGGCTCACCAGTACAGGAGAGTCATGGACATACCAGGGCAAGTCCAGTATTGGGCTACAAAAATCATGGAGGGACTGGGGCATCTCTCATGTGTGAAGATGCTGACAGAGCTGGGCCTGTTCAGTCTGGAGGGAAGAAGGTAGAGGGAGATCTTATCCACATGTATAAATACCTGCCTGGAGAGAAAGAAGAAGGAATAAGACTCTTCAGAAGTGCCCATTGACAGCAGGAGAGTCAATAGGCACAAATTAAAACCCAGAAAATTCCATTTGGACATAAGAAAACACCTCTTACAGTGATGATGGTCACACACTGGAATGGGTGTCCCAGACAGTCTATAGAGTCACAGTTGGTGGAAGTATTCAAAACATGACTGGACACTCTCCTGGGCAGCCTCTCTAGCTGATCCTTCCTGAGCAGGGCATTGGACTAGCTGAATTCTGTAATTCAAGCGGTCACAACAACCAAATGAACAAAAATTCTATAAAGCTAGCTGCATGAAGAAGGTATGAGTATCTGCCTTTGTAAGACATAACACTCTGTTTTGAAGGTAAGCCTAATTGCCCTTTTTATTGGTTTCCTATATTCTATATTCCATGAGATACCATGGGATGGAGATAAACAGAAGATGCTAGATTATAACTAACAGCTCTTACTTTGTATGTGAGTCTGGCAGGGAGCCCCAATCTTCTCTGGCTGAAGTTTCTTGCAAACATTTCAGCCTTCAGCAGAGGAGAAAGCCAAAATGCTCGGAGTGCCCTGCACAGAGGGCTGTTTTTCCCTGATGGGCAAGCAGAGGAGGCAAGAACTGTTACAAGCTGGGTATGAACAAGTGTGCAAGCAGAAGGATCCTGAACTCCTTTGCAAGCCCAAGGGTAGGCCCAAGTACACTCAAGAATGATGAAGAATCTAAAGCATAGATAGTAGACAGCACACTTAATTATTAATTTTGTTTAGATTTGCATATTTCTTCATGTTAGGTAAAATGCTGTTGCGCTGATAAGTTACTGAAGAATTATTTCTTTCATCTCTGGACTTCAAGAGAGCAGACTTTGGCCTCTTCAGGAACCTGCTCAGTAAGGTTCCATGGGATACAGCCGTAGAGGGCAGGGGGCCCAAGACTGTTGGTTGATATTCAAGGATCACCTGCTGCAAGCTCAGGAGCAATGCATCCCAACTAGAAGGAAGTTTAGCAGGAGGGCCAGGAGACCTCCTTGGATGGATAAGGAGCTGCTGAGCAAAATTCAAAGGAAAAAAGAGGCTTATAAAAGGTGGAAGCAAGGTCAGGCGGCCTGGGAAGAATACAGGGATGTTGTCCGGGAAGCTAGGGACCAGGTTAGGAAAGCTAAGGCCCACTTAGAATTAAACTTGGCTAGGGATGTTAAGGATAACAGGAAGGGATTTTATAGGTACATTGCCAATAAAAGACAGGTTAGGGACAACGTGGGCCCTCTCCAGAAGCTATCGGGAGAACTGGCTACCCTGGATTTGGAGAAGGCTGAAGTTCTTAATGACTTCTTTGCCTCAGTCTTCACCGGCAAATGCTCTGACCACACCACCCAAGTCTTGGAAGGCAGACGCAGGGACAGTGAGAATGAAGACCCTGGGCCCACTGTAGGAGAGGATCTTGTTCGAGACCACCTTAGGAACCTGAATGTATACAAGTCCATGGGACCGGATGAAATCCATCCACGGGTCCTGAAGGAGCTGGCAAATGAAGTTGCTGAGCCACTGTCCATCATATTTGAAAAATCATGGCAGTCAGGTGAAGTTCCCGATGACTGGAAAAAGGGAAATATAACCCCCATTTTTAAGAAGGGGAAAATGGATGACCCAGGGAATTAGAGACCAGGCAGTCTCACCTCTGTGCCTGGCAAAATCTTGGAGCAGATTCTCCTGGAAGGCATGCTAAGGCACGGGAAAACCAGCAAGGTGGTTGGTGACACCCAGCATGGCTTCACTAAGGGGAAATCCTGCCTGACCAATCTGGTGGCCTTCTATGAAGGGGCTACGGAACTGATGGACAAAGGCAGAGCAGTTGATGTCATCTACCTGGACTTGTGTAAAGCCTTTGACACTGTCTCCCATGACATCCTTCTCTCTAAGTTGGAGAGACATCAATTTGATAGGTGGACCACTCGGTGGATAAAGAACTGGCTGGATGGCCGCACGCAAAGAGTAGTGCTCAGTAGCTCAATGTCCAGCTGGAGACCAGTAACGAGTGGTGTCCCTCAGGGATCGGTGTTGGGACCGGTCTTGTTCAACATCTTTGTGAGTGATATGGACAGTGGGATTGAGTGCGCCCTCAGCAAGTTTGCCAATGACACCAAGCTGTGTGGTTTGGTTGATACGTTGGAGGGAAGGAATGCCATCCAGAGGGACCTTGACACGCTTGTGAGGTGGGCTGATGCCAACCTGATGAAGTTTAACCATGACAAGTGCAAGGTCCTACACCTGGGTCGGAGCAATGCCAGGCACAGCTACAGGTTGGGTGGGGAGGAGATTCAGAGCAGCCCTGCGGAGAAGGACTTGGGGGTGTGGGTTGATGAAAAAATGAACATGAGCCGGCAGTGTGCGCTTGCAGCCCAGAAAGCCAACCGTATCCTGGGCTGCATCAAAAGGAGTGTGACCAGCAGGTCGAGGGAGGTGATCCTGCCCCTTTACTCTGCTCTCGTGAGACCTCACTTGGAGTATTGTGTGCAGTTCTGGTGTCCTCAACATAAAAAGGACATGGAACTGTTAGAACAAGTGCAGAGGAGGGCCACGAGGATAATCAGGGGACTGGAGCACCTCCCGTATGAAGATAGGCTGAGAAAATTGGGGCTGTTCAGCCTGGAGAAGAGAAGGCTGCGTGGAGACCTCAGAGCAGCCTTCCAATACCTGAAGGGGGCCTATAGGGATGCTGGGGAGGGACTCTTCATTAGGGACTGTGGTGAGAGGACAAGGGGTAATGGGTTTAAACTTAAACAGGGGAAGTTTAGACTGGATCTGAGGAAGAAATTCTTTACTGTGAGGGTGGTGAGGCCCTGGAATGGGTTGCCCAGGGAAGCTGTGAATGCTTCATCCCTGGCGGCGTTCAAGGTGGGGTTGGACATAGCCTTGGATGGCATGGTTTAGTGGGAGGTGTCCCTGCCCATGGCAGGGGGGTTGGAACTCAATGATCTTGAGGTCCTTTCCAACCCTAACTATTCTATGATTCTATGATTCTATGATGATTAGAGTCCTGCAAGCATCCACCAACTGGAACTGATTAAAATGGAAGTGCTCAGGTTACCCCAGAAATGCTCAGTAGCTGAGGATTACCCAAGAGTCAGTGTAAGGTGAGCTGCCTGGCCTTACTTCTCCAAGGATGTAACAAATGAACAGCTGCAGCCAAAAAGGGTTCCCAGCATGAATGAGCACAGACATGATGGTACAGCTGAAGTTAAGCCAGGGGAAGAACAAGAGCACAAGCATTTTGCAACATGAGACCATAGCTGGGGGTCTGATGGAGTGACCAGGCAGGCATAGGTTACTCAACCTCTGTCAGCTGTCTTTGGGGTAAGCTGACATTTTCAGGACACCTCAGGAGAGAATACAAGTAGCAGCAGCAAATTAAGACAAGTAATTTGAGATTAACAGAAAAGCTGGGCAATTTTTAAGTATCTGGGAACACAACAGGATCTAGGGAGTATGTACTTCAATACTAAGTTAAAAATCTTTGAGGATCACATAATTCTTTATTTCCCTGAGAAGCATGAATGTAGGTTTCTCGTTTTCGTTTTCAGAGCAGACAGTGGCAGTACCATAGTTTTCTGCATTCAGTGAGACATCAAATAGACATCTTCATGTAACAGAGGGTTACTTCTCTCACCAATAACATGCACCATATTTATGTTTAACAAATAGGTAAGCATATAAGATAAACAATAACTTTTCTGCAGAAGTACATCCTATAGTTTTCCACCTTGGAAATAGGACTAGAGGTGGGAATAGGAGAGAATTGCCAAATATATCTACTTCTGACCAGGAACTGCGGAATGACAGAGTTTATATCACACTCGTTTTCATGCAGACGATTTCATTTGCGTATGAGTTATATCCTTGTCACACTGGAGCAATGGAGTCAGCATCTAGCTAAACCCTTCCTTGTGGAAGTTGCTTTGTTGGCCTGTGGCACCCTACCTATCAGCAGACAGAAAAGGAGTAGCATGATAAGTAAAAGATCTCATTCTTCCTGTACCCTACTAAAGCTGTGCAAGGAAAGCAAGTTAGCCTCAGGCTGCACTGGTGCTCTGAATCCTCAGATTCCCTTTTCAACAGAGTATCCATAAGAGCCTCCAAAGACAAAAACTTCCCTCCACAATCCTGAAGGAATCACTCTTTAAAGTAACCTACAGCTTGTAGGGAAGAAGGTAAGGTAACTATTCATGGCAGACACTTTCATGCAAAACTTTCTGTATTTTTCTTTTGCCTGCTTCCAGTGCAAAACAACAGCCCTCTTCCTTGTAAATCCTACACTTTCATAAACCATTAAGTGTTTGTTTCAAAACTAGGACAACAGTATCTGAGTTACAGGAATCAGAAGAAAAAAAGCCACAAATGATCAATGATTGCTATCATTTTTTTTTCAAGTTGTTTGGATTTTGGACTGGGGCCTAACCAACACAGCAGGTCTGATGATTCTGTCCCTATTCATATGGGTAATGCTGTTATGTATAGTCCAGCTCGCTACTCGGTGAATAAAGGACTGCCAGACAAGCACTTAAGCAGAAGCAAATATGTTGCAGGATTTCCTGGGGATTAATGACTGGCTGGGAGTTGATCATAGTCTGATGCACAGTAGTCATTAATCTTAATCCTCAGGAAATGATCTGTAGCAAGGTCGTTGCTTCTGTAATAAGACAAAAGCAAACAAAAATCTAATGTCATACAGATATTTGTATTTTTAACAAATGATGAGGTTTCAACTGTAATTTAAAGCTCATGTCCACTAACTAATACTCCGCACATTCTCCGAACCTTGTCTTCTTAGAAGCTTTTGCTAAGACCAAGAGTTTGAAGAGGGAAAGCCTTCCTTGTCTAGACTGCTAAATCAACTGCATGGCTGCACTCCTGCCTCAGTGCAGAGTGCCAAACATCTGGCAACAGTACTGATCTCAACAGCGCTATCAGACATGGGCTGAACACTTTGCGTGCACACTGATTCCAGAGTTTCAAGCTGGCTTTCACAAGACAGGTACAAGCCATGGCAAAAACACTGTGTGGAGACAGAAAAGGAAGGGCAGGTCCATGAGTGTGGAATCATGTCTCAGGATTGCTCTGTTTGCCTACATTTTGTATAAAGTCAAAACTTCTTAAGGTAATTTTTCATATTTTCCTACTTTCAATCAAGTGCATTTTTAAGAGGCTTTCAAATAAAGTAGAGATTGGTTCTGACTTCACAAATGAATTATTCAGGAGTAAATATGATGAGATAGTTTTCTATGAGTACATTGCATGTTAATGTAACAATACCATTTTATAGGTGACCTTTAATGGTCACACAGCCTGTTCATGCAGTCTACACTTCTTATGCTATCAAGAGGACTCAGATGGGACTTCTTTTCTGTCAGTGTTTCAAAGCTCACAGAACTCTGATTGACAAAGAAGTGTGCCTTTACATGCCCTCCATTTTTCTTGCAATTATTCAAGGGAAAAACTCCTTGAAAACATTCAAGAGAAGCCCTGGAAGTGATCAAGACCAAGCTGGATGGGGCTTTGAGCAACCTGGTCTAGTGGAAGGTGTCTCTGCCCACAGCTGGGTTTGAATGAGATAATCTTTAAGGTCTTTTCCAACCCAAATCATTCTTTAACACTATAATTCTATGAATGTACCAGTGAACTTAATTCCTGACATAAAAAGAAAAGCTGAATCTTGCAGTAGCAGTGCAACAGCTAGTAATTTTACTTCTAATGGCAACATTTGATCTGGAAGCCATGAAGAGCTCCCAGGCTTTACATGTGCTTTTCCAAAGACTGAAAAGCCAGTCTGGTTGGCTGTGCCCACTGCAGGGCTGCTGCCCTCTGCTTGGCAAATGCTTTGATTGATGGACCCAGCAGCCCAAAAGGAGAGCAAGCTCTAAGGAAGCCGTCTTAAGGGAAGAGGCTGGAAGAATCTGGGTGCAGGTAAGTGAGATGCAGCCTGAGGTAAGGCAAAGGGAGTAAATGGTAGCAAAATGGGGAAAGAGGAAATGGGAGGAGGAGGACAAGAAGTACACCAAAGTGCAATGTGTACCAGAGTACCTGTGTATGTGTCAGCTTTGATATACACCTTTCAAAATTTTTTCCTTTGAGAATGGCACTTTGTAATATTCTCATATACGCTCAACCTCTTCTACCCCTTCTTTTAATTCTTAACAGTGAAATCCTATCACCTTAGAAATTATTTAGCTGGCATGGTAAAGGTGTGTCAAAGTAAACATGATGCACCAGATGATTATTTGACGTTAATTATATGCGGGAAGATTAAAACACAAAAAAATGGTGAGAATTTAGTAGATAAAATTTATACAGAGCCACACAGATAAGAAGTATTCCATACAACAGACACTCATATATATTATCAAACATATTTTTGAATTGAAAGTAAAATTCAAGTACAATGCCACCTAAATTTGTTAACCAGTATTACCTACCTTGGCCAGCCACAGTATTTACATCAAACTAAAACAAATTTTCTTTTATGGAGTTTTGCAGAATTATCTTAATACAGAATAATAAATGCAGACACTTAAAAGCTCAAAATATCAGCAAAAAGTGAGTGTTCAGTGCGGATTTTCAATACTCCCTGTGTCTGCCTTCCAAACTGCCAGCAGTGCAAAAGATCTTGAAAGGCAAATCTGCCTACAAATGAGCTGGTGGTTCAAAAAAGGTTAATGACCATAATGTGGGACAGAAAAGTGCGTGGATTATTATTTTTTCACATTCCTCCTACACATCTGGGCATATCTGTAAAAAAATAAAACCAGAGTTCCACATAGAAAAATATATATTGAATGCACTCCCATACTGGCACTTTCATAATCTCATTAATTAGAATATGAATTTTATGAAGTTGGTCGAAATTTGAAATATTAGCTCCTTTAATATTGTCCTGGGTTCAGCAGTAGCAGTCATTTTTCTCCTTCTTGGTAGCTGGTGCAGCGCTGTGTTTTTGATTTTGGGCCTGGGAACAGCACTGATAACACCAGTGTTTTCAGTTACTGCTTAGAATGTTTTGGTCTGACCAAGGACTTTCTGAGTCTCATGCTCTGCCAGGGAGGAGGGGAATCCGGGAGGAAGCAAAAAAGCAGGACACCTGACCCAAACTGACCAAAGCAGTATTCCATACCACAGCACGTCATGCCCAGGATGTAAAAACAGAGGGCAGAGACCCAGAAGGTGGGGGGGGTGCACTGCTTGGTCGGGCTGGGTATAGGTGGTGAGCGATTGTATTCTTTCCTTGTATTTGCCTTGTCATTATTATTATTGGTGGTAGCAGTAGTGGTTCTGTGTTATACTTTAGTTACTAAACTGTTCTTATCTCAACCTGTGGGAGTTGTATTCTTTTGATTCTCCTTCCCATCCCTCCAGGAGCAGGGGGAAGAAAAAGGGGGGAGTGAGTGAGCAAAACTGCATGGCTGAGAGGCTTAAACCACGACAAATATTAACACTAACTTAGATGTCTGCAGATACATAGGGTATTTTCCAGTGTCTTTTAGCCATTTCTTCATGAAAAGTTGTGCATTAAAGTACAATATTTACTGCAAACTTAAGTAGATTCATTTTTTCCCCTTTTTTAACTCAGTGTGTCAGTCTTAATGAAACATACAGCTTGTTGCTGCTTTTCATCTTATGCAAAGGCTGCAAGACTTTCATCTTCCATTTTTTGAAGAGTATTAATTCCAGGGCAACCACATGAATTTTTGAGAGAAAAGAAACACCAAACAGCAAAGTATTATGAGCAAAGAAACCCTGAAGAAAATTTTACTGTGGAGTAATTTCAGTAAAATTTATCCATTACAACCATCTCTATCAATCCATATTGACTCGAGTCAATAATAATGAACAATAATAAATCAAGTCAAAAATAATGAACAATAATAAATCAAGTCAAAAATAATGAACATCACTGAATTATCTGGTAAACTTAATTATAATACCTAGTTTTCAAAAGTGCTCAGCTTCTGTGTCACCCAAGATGGATTTCAGATTTCAAAACCCTTTCTTCCTGTGCTGTTCTGAACGGGAAAGCCTATGAATCACAGAACATGGTACAAGCTTGCTACAGGTGAAAAGCAGTGAGAAAAGATCTGAATGCTGAAAGAGTTATGTTTAGGAAAGAAGTGAAGTAAGCTTGAGCAATGGAAAAATACCTAAGACCTATCCTGTTTCTGAATATTTTTTAAGTCCAAATTGAACCCCAGTCAACATTTCTAGCTTTCATGTGGTCTTCAATGTGTCAACAGTCCTGTCTCTGCTAATGAGGTCTTCCCAAGCTGTTTCTGTTCTCTCTTATTTTGATCAAGTCTATTTACTGCTTGGACAATTGTTATTTTTGTGTTAGCAAAATCTAGACATCGCAGAGGCATTTAAGAAACTTTGCTTTAAGGGAAAATAGGACTGCATAGGATTGTGATGAAAAATTGAAATTTTTCATTAAAAAGTGAAAAATTGAGATTGGAAGTGAAATACTTTGCCACCAGACAGAGGAGGATGAGGCTTACTGGGTGCAGCAGTCAGGAAGCCTGCTCACCTACTGTAGTGATGCAAATAAAGGAAGCTAAACGTACGACTGCTGTAAATGTCTTGTGTCCTCTTTCAGCAACGAATGGGAACAGATTGGGCATAGTCTGCTGATGACTGCACTCTAACAGGGAACAGACTTTGGCAGTGAATAGTGCAGCATTAACCAAAAAGAGAAGCAACGTGAATCGTGATCAGAGTAGAAATAATGGTGGGGAGTCTGCAAGGGCTAAAATTGCCCTTGTGTTGACAAAGTGAGTATCAGCTTCAGCTTTTGGAGACAAAAAAGGAAAAGTAAGTTTGTCTTATCCAAGAGATACAGAGCAATTTAAAAAGCTGTATGCAATTTTGCAATGAGAAACATACAGGAACTTAAATGCAAGGAAGTGCTATATACTTTTTGATCACTGAAGTTCAGAAGGGCTCACTGTCAGTAATTTCTCGTTAGTCCCTCACAATAAAAGTCTTTTTAGTCCCTCATAATTCCTTCCCCAGTGCTGTTTCTCAAGACATTTATTACTACTGCAAGAGAAGTCCTACAGACGCACATTCACCAAGCACCTTTTCTTGAATTTTATTTTTAAGTCTACCAGAAGCTGAGATTCGTATCATTCCACACTTGCAAAGCAATTATGGTTTTCCCGACAACTTCTCAGAATAAGCAATCATGATCTCCCTGCTAATTTCTCAAAGAAAAATAAAAAAGTATACCACATTTGGCTAGAGCAAGCAAACTGTTACTATGCATGTAACACAGGGGGATGTTTGTTGCATTTTTCCTAATGTCAGCGTTAAACCACCCCTTGTCAAAACAGCAGCATCTCATTCTTTTCTATATTCCATATGACAAATTACCCATCATTTCAGCTTTTCTTCTCCTGAGGTACTAAAATCAAAACCAGGAAAGAAAATAAAAAAGGCTTTTACAAAAGTATAAGATGATAGAATTTTTTTAACTTTTAAATTGCTGTTGAAGCCAGGGGTGAAGCGAAACAGTAGTTATGATACTCATCAACCAAGTGATCCATTTTAGTTAGCACCACAATGAACACATTTCCTAACTTGTAAGTCTTGGTGGGAGCATGCATATACTATGCCATAAGAGTGCAAAGCTCTCAAAAATTCAGACACATTCAGAAAAGACTGGTGAAAACAACAGAAATGCAAAAAATAGTTTAATGGGGAGAGGGAAAAGGGAAGCATTTGTTTGCTTTCGTGACAGAAAACCAAAAAAAATGATAGGAATACCTTCCGCAAGAGGGTCGAGTGTGTGAATCATGAGCTGGAAGATGCTGTTCCTCATTAGACTGTTGTGGAGAGATGCAGAGCTTCCTCCCCGCTGGAGCCGTGGCTTGGTCTAGGTGTAGGCGGAAAAATAAGGTAAAGAATTTAGGGGTTTTGCTGTTGTTTGTGTGGAAACAGGACTAAAACACCATTAGTTAATCTCACATCTCACTACACAGTGAAGCATTTTCAACCATTAGCTGTAGCAGACTATATTAAACTACACACTCTATTAAACATTGACATCTGTATAGAATATTTCTCTGGAGGGGATGGAATATCATATTAGTAATTAGTCTCTCATGATTGAGGAAAAGAACAGTGGAAAAAAAGAATCCTTCTCTGTGAAAACCCTTAAAATGTTAAGAAAATAAAAACCTTACACTTGCATCAGGAAGAATTCATAGTTTGTTCCTTTGTAGAACCTTGCGGTTGAATCCCTAAAATAAGTTTTAATTTTTATTCCCTCAATACATTGAAAATATGCATATTATTGAAACTATGGAAAAAAAGGGCAGAGAGTACCTTTTATTAATGGCAAAATCCTAAAGCTCAAAGTGAAATATACTCCTCGCTCCGGTCCAATCCATTAAGTACTGATTGCAGAAACAAGACTGTAAGTGTGGTAAGGCAGCACAGACTCCTACAGCAATGGAGCTAACATACAAGCATCTTTTATGTGCTTTTAAAGAAATTTAAAAGATATTATGAGGTTCTTTCCCCCATGCCATTGTCTAGCACAATAATCAATGCATTTAATACATCCCATAGGGTAAGATGGCTTTGTGGATGGCTGGCTGCTTGTCTTGATAAAAAAGGATAATCACAGCTAACAGACTGCTGACTAATACGACCCTGAAATCCAGTTATAGGAAAAAACCCAGAAGAAAAAAGGGGTTTTGCAAAAATACATGGTTCATGCATTAATCTTTGGTTTCATATAAATACTAACTGAAAAAATTATAGAAACTGCGCAAAAAAATTAATTCACCATTGTACCTTTGGAAATTTTTTTTTTTTTTTTAAATTCTATAGCGCAATAGGAAGGAAAGAAACCACAGCAATTTAGAAAAATGCTGATGTGTGCCAAACCGAAGTAAGGCTTGTTTCACCACCATCCTGAGAAATAAATGCTCAGACACATACTAATTGCTGCCTACCGTTAGTGTTTGGTCATCCTTGTCGCCAGCATTAGGTGACTGCATGAATGGGAAAAAGAACAAAAAGGAGTGTCAGATGGAGCATGCATAAAATGGAAAGGCAGTAGAACACCATGGATGTCTGATCCTATGAATGCTGCTGTGATAGGTTTTAGAACCACCCAAATTAAAGCATTCTAGTGATCAAGTAAATCAGAATAAATTCACACTGCAATGTTGCAGGAGTCTTTTATTCTTGTCAGGTTCTTGGACAGGAACTGTGTCATTTCAGGGCCTGGCACACAGCAGCTGGGCTGCAGATCACAATGTTCACTTCATACAAATGACACAGGGAGGAAAAATGCCTGTATGTCAACCAGTTTGAAAGAGTGGGCACTGAAAAATTAAAAGCAGTAAGGAACACAGGATTGACCAGCTGTCCAATAAAAAGCCTGAAAAGAAGTAACATTACTGTGGTATTCTGCAGGAAGAAACTAGGCAAGGAAATGAAAAAAAAGGTGTTTCACTTAACTACTCCCTGCAAATGGCCATTTAGCCCAAACTGGCAGCCCTGGTTAAGGGCAGAAAATATGGCCCATATTTCTCTGCCATGGAGGCAAATGAGACTCTGGATGGACTTTAAAGGCAATTAATGCTTTCAAGTAAGTGATCTATCCTGACGTATCTGTGATTCTTATGTCCTATCCCTAGGAAAACAGCAGCAGACAAATCACCAGGAAAGACTTCTGAGGGAGAACAGAACTTGCACTGAAAACAAGCACACCCAAAATTTTGTAAGTGATTTTTAGTCCTGACTTTTGCTTGTTTCTTTAATAGAATTAACACTTGTGTTACATAGGAACACAGAACTTTCATCATGGAATATTTTTCCGTGACATCCTGAAAGCTGTGTGATGAAGGCATATTATTTTTCTAGTCATCCTGCTTACCCTGAGGAAGGAAAGGTAATACCAGAATACACAAAATATTAAACTCCAGTCATGAAGTACTAATTAAAATAGGATACAGTGTAAACTCCAGCTGTCTCACATTTAGTCTTCTTTGATCATAACCCCTTCCCCACAAGCTGGCATAAAAATAATTTCCTCCATCTCAAGACTCTTGTCTGGTGCATTACATTGATAACAAATTACATCACAACTGTTCTATGGAAAAAAATACCCAGTGCAGTGAAGCCCAGTTTTTTGATAGACATCAACACTAACTTTCAGGACCTGCCTTTTAATATAGTGAATTAACCTTGAAGGTTCAAGGGAAGGCAAGCAGTTATGAGCAAACACTGCTAACAGAGAATCATAGAATCATAGAATAGTTAGGGTTGGAAAGGACCTTAAGATCACCTAGTTCCAACCCCGCTGACATGGGCAGGGACACCTCCCACTAAACCATGACATCCAAGGCTATGTCCAACCCTGCCTTGAACACCGCCAGCAATGGAGCATTCACGACTTCCCTGGGAAACCCATTCCAGGGCCTCACCACCCTCACAGTAAAGAATTTCTTCCTCATATCCAATCTAAACTTCCCCTCTTTAAGTTTGAACCCGTTACACCTTGTCCTATCACCACAGTCCCTAATGAAGAGTCCCTCTCCAGCATCCCTATAGGCCCCCTTCAGATATTAGAAGGCTGCTATGAGGTCTCCACACAGCCTTCTCTTCTCCAGGCTGAACAGCCCCAGCTTTCTCAGCCTATCTTCGTACGGGGGGTGCTCCAGTCCCCTGATCATCCTCATGGCCCTCCTTTGGACTTGTTCAATAGTTCCATGTCCTTTTTATATGAGGACACCAGAACTGCACACAATACTCCAAGTGGGGTCTCACAAGAGCAGAGTAGAGGGGCAGGATCACCTCCCTCGACCTGCCGGTCACGCTCCTTTTGATGCAGCCCAGGATACGGCTGGCTTTCTGGGCTGCAAGCGCACAGTGCCGGCTCATGTTCAGATCCTTCCTGTTTAGTAATAAGTAAAAGAATAACCAGAACACTTTGTCAAAAATGTAGCCAACCCCAGCTATGAATATTAGCTTGAAGAAGAGATAATGAGACAAAGAAAGGATCTTTGTTCTGATAAAGGCACTACCTCTCACCTCTGAATATAGTCTGCCCTCATGTGAGAAATGGTTAGAAAACAAAAATTTTATGCTTGTATTGAAGAGGACCATCACAGAAAGCACCTTCAATGGAGCAGAAAGAAAATGAAGAAAAAAGAAAATACAATATCTGTGTTCTAAAATGATATTAAAATTGTGGGTTCACCTTAGGAAATTTTTGCATAATGTGTATACACAGACACATAGTATACATACACATGGTCTTTTAGTGGCAAATACACAAACACACCTGCAAATCTGTGATTTATTTGTGCATACTTTGAGGGTCCCTCATGGAAGGGAAAATACATCTTGCAGAAAAATTTGCAAAAGGGCAAAAACATCAAGCCAGGAAAAGTTCCTCTTGTCTTAAAAGAAGCAATTTAGGACACCCAAGTCCTAAACAGGGTATTTATATAGAAGTGAAGTTTGTGGGATGTGGATGAGTGTTCAGAATTGGAGCCCTAATAAAAGTTTAAAAAATTATTATTTGGGACTTTGCCTATTGAAAATAGGAAATTTTAAAATTGCTTTTAATATTCAAAGACATAAGAATATATAACTGATAGATTTCAGTAATTTTTTGGTTGTACTTGAAAAAGGGCTGAAGAATGTCACTTTTTGTATGGCCAAAAGTAGCTGAAAGCATTCAGCATGCCTCAAGAATTCTCTAGGCTTAATATGAGGGCATTTCTAAAAGAAAAGTTCATGTTGAAGAAAGCACTGTCATTTACTTGAAAGGAAATGGGATGAAGCTGCCTGAGTGTATAAAACCAACTAGATGATAATTGGTACCATATCATTTAATTTGTAGAAGATGATTATGTTATAAAGAGAAAGAATAATGAAGAAAATTTTGAATGTAAGTTAAGGAAATAAAAGAAAAATGAAAACAACATCTGAAATAATTTAATTCTTTGTCAGTACAGAATGGGATATTACACCATGAAAAAGATTTTTTAAATTGTTTTTTCCACACATGATTAGTAATGCAATTGTTTCTGAGCATAACCTGACAGTAAAGTTCCATCCTAGAGGAAATGTTCAAGACTGGAATATAAACATAATTTTGAGGCAGAAGCGCCTCCACAGTTTTAAAAACAGGAATGAAAACAATGGTTTGACATTTTAGTGATACTGTATACTTATAGTGCCTGGATTATCTCCTGGATTAACAATAATAACACCTCAAAATAGTGTTTTAAACTATGGCAGCAGGAAATTCAGTTGAAGTGTTGCTGTTTACATTATGTATTCGATGGCATTTTGTCCACGTTATAATGGTAAAACTAATTTTTTTTTCCTATCGTTTACTTTGAGCTTTGCATTTACATGGTCTTTGCTATGTAATTTGGGTATCACAGACTGCAAGGCAAATTATTCCAAAGCATGTTTTCCCCTTGTAGAAAAATGTAGTATTCAGACATTTTATACAACCTTCTTATTTAAGTCAACACTTCCAAACTGGTCCAAGGTTAAAATGCTTGTGTTTCTTTGCACTGGGAGTGAAAGCTGTATTTTCGAACATACTCCATAGTGATTTCTTTAAAGACCATACACATTTTCTGAAAAGATAAGTCTGCTCTCAAATCATGGCCACCATTGCATATTAGTTCCCTCAGGATCAGAAAGAGACAGAAATTCAATGTCATCTGTGTATTACATATATTTGTGAGGGAATTACTAGTAAAAAAAAATTATCTTTTGCAATTGTATGTTACAATTTATTTTAAACCATTTATTGTAGTGCTGCAAAATGAAAACAATGCATTCCAGTATACTCTCTTATTCACAGGTATCTGAGGCACAATGCCGTATTACGCTTTTATCAGAATTTTAAAAAGATTCATCAAGAGACAGTTCACTAATTTTTTGAGACTTCATCAAAATATTTGTTGCTTCTCCTACTTGCCCTGGCAGCATGTAAGAGTTTGTTCATCCTCCTTCCTGTACTGGTGATCACGTATTCAAGTTTGCTCCACCTCTGCTAAAAGTTTTAAAACATATTATTTCAGGAAGAATAAAAAAAAAAATAAAAAATGTATACTTGCTATGGAGAAACGGCCTACAGTATCCTTTTCACACATCTCTTTTTCTCAGAGACCTAAATCCATCTGGGATTAAGCCTGCCATCTTCCTTATATTGTTTAGGAATGCATGCTCTTGAGAAACAAGGCTGCTGAAGTAATTCATGTAGGAGATGATGCCCCACTAAATACATGCCTAATCAGCTCATGCTTTCTTTTCAAACGAAGGGCACCATGACAGCCAAATAAGGAGCAGAATCTGTTACAGGTTCAATAGCCTGAAACAATTAGCAAATTGGACAGCCCACCCCCTACTCCTAACATAAGAAAAGCAGGCTGTCAAACAACACCAGGTAAAAGGGTAACCGGATTTCAACACCCTTTCTACAGTGTGAGTTCACATCTCTTTCCTGCTTGCTAAATCTTCTTCAACTATAATAACTAAAAAGCTGCCTTTTTTTTTTTCCCCAATTTTTTTTTTTTTTAATCAGCTTTGATGGGAATAATGAAAGTTCATGATGTTTGGTGGCTGGCAGTGTGCTGCCTCCATATTGCTGCAATATGGTGTTTCTAATTATTGTAGAGTATGAGCCCAGACAGGATTTTGCTAAATTGTCTCAAGATGTTTTATAGTGAAGAACTTCTGCTACTCCCTTATGCCTATTTTCAAATGTGGACTGTATGATTTTATACCTATTAGTGAGTCACTGCCTACCAGTCCTTAAGTAAATTACAGGTGACAGTCATGGTGCACAGGGCTATCTAATCTCTTACCTCTCTAAGGAGGTAAAAGCTTGAGTAGACGCACTACAGAAAATTAAAACTAGAATTCCCTTTCACTTTGCCTAATTTCTTCCTTCCTTTCACCTTTCTCTTTCCTAAAAATACAGTAAAACAAGAAGTTCTACCTAAAGAAGCAGACTTCTGTATTATTGAAGAAAATAAATAGGATTCACAAGAACCATATCTAAAATTAAACAGAGGTTGTAAACTTACTTTACTTATCAAAATGAAAACTTTATTAAATTGAGCTTGAATTGTCAAACACATTGAGCTGGACCATCACACTGGGACACCTGGCTGCATTTAACAGCTGCTTGTTTACAGGCACCTAGTGTGAAAGCTGTAGCCCTGGGCAAAGCAGAATGGCTTTGTTCATTCAGATTAGTTGCCTCTTTTATTCCAGCCTGTTCATGCAATTACCCAATGTGCATACACTTAGTGAATCCTCATAAATGTTCAGAAGAGATGAATCTTAACTTGAATGTGAGCAGCGACAAATGGATGGTTTAAGGCATCAGTTACTAAATCACATGCTAATGTTAGGTCAACTGATTTAATTCCAGAGTTTTATGCATACCATTATATGAATTAGAACTTCTCCAGTCAGCCTGTAGGACTAATCATATGATATTTAGTTATTCAACATACGTAAGAAAGTCAGGGTCTGCCCCATGTCTCTTACCTTCTCTGAACTTGCTTAAAGTCACGTATCTTTGGCTCAGGGGCAATGTAATAGCTCAAGCTTAAAGACATGATGAGTTTTTAATCACCTTAGTGTCAGAAGTAATTATGCAGTTTTAAGTTGTCCCCTTATCCTCATTTCAAAATTTGTCAATGAAGTCACCCTTTGCTGTTTCTTAAATATATAAATTAGCACCACAATTCTGTGTGTGTAACTTTCAAGGGACAAAAGAATAATCAAAAAAACCCAAACAAAAAAAACACCACACACACCCCCCAAAGAAACCCCACAAACAAACCAGAACTAAAGCTAGGTACTTTCAGCAGTGATTAAATACTCATGCACACAAAACATTTGTTCACAAATGACAGTTTAAGTACTTCAGTATGGATTTATGTGGCTAGCTTTTAAATACCTGGATTTAAAATGTTTAATACGCTGCTACTTTATCAACAATATTACATGGGAAAGCATTAATGGGTGTTCCAACATTAAGTTCTCAAAAAATTAAAAAATTCTTGAATTAAAATCACGCATGAAGCAAAGTGCAAATTCTGGGCAGAGGGCAGAGAAGGTTTTCAGGTGAATTCCAATTACACCATTGAGACTACTGACAGCAGATGCCTGCTCTTCATTTCTTACAACTCAATCAAACATGAACAGCTTATAAGAAGCCAGCAAAAAAGCATGTCCTAGAACTTCTGTTTACTTAAGTACACAAAGGATCTGCTATAGATTATGGAGATTTTTGATTTTGCTTTAAAAGTAACCACAGTAATTCCCAGAGGGAAAAGGGTTTGAAAAATCTTAGTGTGTGTTGATACTATGCTGATTTGCAACTACCAAATAAATCTCATTGCAGTAAGCAGGCTGCACATTGCAGAGGATTTATCACAAGGACGAAAAGGCTGCAGTTTCACTGCCTTTCCACCTCCAACACCCTGGAGATCCTGAAAGACATGGGCAGCTTCAGCTGTAAAGAGCCCAGCCAGCACAGCCTGTAAGGAGGAAATGCTGAATCACAGCATCCTCAGCTGCCCTGTTCGAGTCCCTTTTTCACTAAGATCTCTCTCACTCCTCTGTCTTATTGCACAGCTGCCCTCCCCCTTTAGGTGACTTTTTGTCACAGGTTCTCTTCCAACTTTATTGTCAGTGCGCAGAAATGAAAGACCTAGCTTTTAGGATAGTGACTGCAAGAAGAATGTAATCAAATGTAAAGGAAATACAAAATAATAAATGATACTGAGAAAGCTAGCTGAGCACTGCTAACAGTTGATGTTTCCCAGAGTCAGAAGAGGACAGGGGACAGAAAGCAGAATGTTGGCCACTTAAATGAGACAATCAACATGCTGAATCTGTCCTGTGGGACTATCTTTTCCATGAAACAGTAACAATGTTTATAGCGGTCTACCTCACCTATTTTGAAAAAGAGGGAGCAGGAAAAAAGAAAAGCACCACCACCAAAAGTTAGGACAATGCTTAAGGTCCAAATGCTTCAAGTAACTGTCCTTCAAAACATAAAATCGCTACTCACTGGAAGCACACCACCACCCCCAGGCTACAGGACTGCGGGTGTCAATTTTACACCAGCCTAATAGGCAAAACATAGCAGTTGGCTTTCGTTTCTCCATTTCGCATCCATGAACTAGGACTAGAAACACTGGTTCTGTTCGGATGAAGAAGGCACACTGCTTTAGGGGCAGATCGCTGATTCGGCTGCCTTCTCTTCAGCAATTAACTGTGCTTTTTGGGTCTTGCATCTTCTACTGAGCACATGTTCATGGCAACAAGCGAAAAAGCAGAACTTCTCTGACAGCAGCATCTCCAATAGTTTTACATATAAAAGATCCTTTTACATATAAAGGATCTTTTAACATGTACCTTTTACAATGCTTTGTTAGCAAAACCATCATTTTTTTCCTTTTTTTTTTTTTTTTTTTTTTTTTTGTTTTATTTTGTTTTGTTGTTTGGTATTTTTTCTTTGCAGTTTTTCTTTGGGTTTTTTGTTTTGTTTTGTTTGGTTGGTTTTTGTTTGTTTTTGGTTTTTTTATATATTTTTTTGTTTCCGTTTTGGACTATTTATGTCTCAAACCGGTCTGATACTATGGGTTTACAGGATCACATGAGAATCAATGCAACAAAGCGCATAAGACATTTGTACTTTTCACATGCGATAGAATGCTAGACTGATTCTTCAACATAGTAAAAGGAAAATCAATGAAAATATCTTGGGTTTATTGGGTTATTCACCACTAACTGGGTGAATAACCACTGGATTATGTTAGACCTTCTCAGTTTTAAAATGGGAAACTAGGCATTAAGTGTGAAGAAAAACATATTATTACTAAACGAAAATATATTACTTTGGCATATTTGACTCAACAGTATTTTAGGCTCACTGTCTTTATAACTAACTCTGAATACTATCTGCTTCCATACTCATCCTTGAGATAACCGTTTTCATCTATCTATCTTCACCAGTGCCTCACTGGTCTTTCTGATCATCTCAAACATGCAAATGTCATCTAAGGGTTTGTCTAATACCTGGCAAGGGTGTAACAAGCGGTAGGGAGAAAAGACAAGAAACAGAAGAAAGAAGAAATACAAATTTTATAGAACAACCTGCAGATAAGATAGCACTGTATTGAAGTAAGCCTTATAATGCTGTGGACAGAAAAGCAAGTCTGAATTTCCAAATTTCAAGCATATCTACAAGCATGCAGGAAAAAAAATTGTTTTCTTCACATCAGGTGAAGAAAAAGAGAACCAGCTTCTGTCTTACTCTGATTTTTCACACCTTTAAACTGTTCTTCTACAATGTTCTGCTTTGCATTGAGATGAAAGAGAAGATCTGTGGCTCTGAAATCCAAAGCATCCCTGCATGCTGGGATTCTGGAGACCACCAGGCATGTATTCTGGAGAATGCGCAGCACACACATGCCAGGTTACTTTCAATTTCTGTTGAGGCAGGAAATGAAACTGAGGCAGAAAGACTTATATGTCACTGTTTCTAAATGCAGTTATAACATTTAGAACTTAAATCAGACCTCCCCTATTTTAGCTATCAATGTTTGGACCCCTAATTTGCAGAATTGTGTCCTATGTAGCACAGCAAGGGATAGACAGAAAAATCTTTGTGCTCACCTTCCTTCTTCAGTCTGCTATTTGGCAGTGACTCTCATACTATTGATTTGTCTCCGTAGCTATAAACCAGATGACTGTAGGTGACCCACTGCCACATATAATGCAGAAGCAGTGACTCTCTTGCTCTCCTTGGAAAAGCCTGGTCCTCCCAGAACAGCTTCCTAATATTTAAGGTAAACATACAGCTACAGGGAGAATTCCCACTGTGATAAAAGAGAATAAGGCATTAGGGAAAACAGATCCTCAGGAATTAGTAAGGTCAGAATCATGGAAGGGTGTAGTACAAGACCATGGCTGCAAGAAATCATGAGAGAGTTCATGGCGAAGTACGAAGGGTGGCAGCTTAAGCAGCTAGCAGTCCTAGCTTAGGCTAGGATCCACCTCTCCCATTTACAGCCTAGGAAAAAAGCACTTCTTTGCCTCCAAGCTGCTAGGTGAGCTTCACTGCAAATCACGAGACTTCTCAGAGACTTTGCCTGAGATATGTTATTTTGCACACCAGCCAAAATCACAATCTGGAAATTCTTTCAATTAGAAAGAGAAACTCATAGTAACCCCATCCACCTTTCATATAATCCCATTCCACAATGAAAAAAAAAAAAAAAAGTCTTTTTTCTGTAAGCACTGAAGAAGTCATGAGCTATGACTCCTTCATAGATAGAAGGACCATGCTATAAATAGACTAGGCTATTACCCCCACTGTAAGCCTCCATTTAGCCAACAATTTCTCCTTATATGTTCAGTCAGCCTCTTTTTCTTTCATCATGTCTTGGCCTTTCCTGCTACTTTTTTTTCTCCCAACTCTTCAAGAGGCACATCACACAACACCAACAGAAACCTAGTACACCATGAACTTCTCTGTTCAGGGGACTGACAAAACTCTTTCTCTAAGATGGATGCTCCTACAGTTTCAGCTATCTGCTTTCATTAAGAAATGCAATCCTAATTATCTTCGTTTAGCAAGGAGAGGGCTGTTACCCCTCGCTAGTTTCAATATTGCACAGCTCCACTAGGCTCTCTTCAGCAAAAAAGTTACAAGAAAGGGAAGGATCATAGGAAGTCTTTAACAAAAACTATGCCCCTGCATTAAGCGAAGTCACCATGACAGAGGGGACATGAAAACAAGAACTGGACCTGCATAGCAAAGCTAGTAACTCATAATGAAGTACACTGTGTGTGAATTCCACTAAAACAAATAAGATTACTTTCTGAGCCTTGCTGATTATTTCACAGCCAAACTGCAGTTCCTCCGGCTATGCCCTAGGCTGGTATGTGTTTGGCTTTAATGACTTCCCAGTGTAAATTCCTGCTTTCAGGTAATGCTCTTAGTGCCAGATCTACAAAAATCTGGTTGTTCTTAGAGGGAACAATCTAGTTCCTAGGATAAACCTTTAATACAACTACATTAGTCATATGAAGAAAACTGCAAGGTAAGGTAAGCCAGAAACCATTACGCACTTTGCAGTCCTGTCTGGAAGTAATCCATAAACTTGATTTAAGTTCTATAGAGAATTCCCATCACTATGAATCTACATATTTCTGTTTCGACGTGACTTTGCAATCATTCTGTAATCACGTAAAAACTTCAGTAAATAATGCACATAGAATTCTCTTCACAATACTCACTCGAACTTCAGGAAACTGCAGTCCCTACCAAACTAAATTGTCAGTGAACACGGGGGAAGTTTGTTAGGCTCCAATCACGATTTTACGATTAGGACACATTTTATTATACTGTGTTCTATATATGATCTTTTATGTTAACCAGCTCTTGTGCTTACAATGCTGACCAAGGGAGTCAGAGAGAACAAATGTATTTGATTCTTAAAATATCATCTTTCCATTTGTAAAACACAGTGTGGCCAGAATGAGAAGTAACACAGATTAGAACTCCCTCTGTCTGTTTGTCTTGTGTTTGTTTCACTGGCAATTTCTAATATGCTTCATAACTAGTATTCCTGCAGTCCTATCTGTGGGTATCTATAACACTATCTGAAGGGTGCTTTTCATATTAAAATCTCTCTTTTTTTTTTTTTTTTTTTCCTTTTAATTCAAAACAGTGCTTACTGAAGGGGAAAGAATCATTAGGACTGATGATGATGATGTTACTGTCCAATTCCTGTTAACTGTGTTCAATTTCCGAACTGAACTCCCTTATATAGAATCGCAGAAATCTATTCTCAAACCATTCACATTTTTCAGTATTCTTAACTGAATTATTGAAACCTTTCTTTCTGTTTCACAGAGATTAGCAATTACATGACAAAAATTAAGAAGGTCAGGTAAAACCCATGATCTTTATAAAGAAATAACTAGTACAGGGGGTACTGGCATGGAAAACCTCCACCAGAACGAACGAACAGAAAAAAGGTGGCTCAAAGTCCAATTTCACACCACTGTGAACTAATTCCATGGGATTAGCATAACACTACATTAATTGAAAGCAGGTTCTGGTCTAGCATGCAGGAAGAAATGTGTTACTTATTCCACAGCACACTGAAGCAACACTGCAGCGTTCAGATCTGAGAAGACTGGGAGCTTCAGATGTAAACTGATTATCCTGACAAGCAAGATCAGATTGGACTGGAGATCTAGAGTTTAGCTGATCCAAAAATACCAATTGCCAGAATGGTTTTGGAAAAACATTTAGGAAATTTCATGTCCTATCTTTGTTAGTCATCTCTCATAGCACTAACCATTTAAAAAAAATGCTATGCATTTTTTGGTGGCTATGTCAAATTATGGTGAGTTTTGCCACTATTTCTCCCAGCTAAAGGACGGTCTGGCCACTCATTATCAGCACCCAAGGCAGCTTTACACAACACCAGATCAGTCTCCCTCCACACCCCTCACTGCTTTCACTCCTGGCCTCCATCACGTTCAGAGTCACAGGCAAGTAAGGACAACATTATAAACCACTCTCTGAGCTCATTAAAGGACAGCAAAGCAGCAACTATAACAGGATGCAAACCCTTTCATGTCTCATTTCTAGCTGAAAGCTCGTTCAGGTTGGGAATAAACAAGGCTGGTCCTGCCTGCTGTATTAATAGTGCCATCTGTGAAACAAGGACTGCTTAATTGACCCGTGTGATAGCAGATTTTGGTGTACTAACAGAATCTGTTGCAACCTTGCCAATGCCTAGCAATCTTCCATGCACAGACAGAGAAAAGCAAAGTACAGATTTGCATGAGGACAGACCGGTTGTTTCACCAAAGACCTAGCACAGAGCCATAGTTGTTTTTTTTTTTTGCAGCCTTTGGGAAATCTGTCCTCCAGACTATACCAATCCTGTGGAACTGATATGTATATTCATTCCTCTGATGGAAGTAAGTTAGTTAACACAAGAGTAAGAGCCTTAGTTACAATTGTATTAATACAGAAAAGGCTCATCCTTTGATTTAGACCACAGAGAATGACAAGCTGTGTCGGATGAAAGCAAGAGATACCAACTGAAAAAGACATTTTTGCTGCTAAATCACAGAAAATACTTCTTTTTGATCATAAAGTAAGTGTTCTACTCACAGAAGCAGGGGTGCTTTTCTCTTCTCTATTCTCTTATTAAATAAGGACATACACTGACGGAAAGAAAATTCTGTCCTACAAGCCTTTCTTTTTTGCTCAAGAAGCAGTCACAGATCCAGGAGCAGACTGACCTGGACCATTTACTTTTCGGGGGGAGATACTGCATGCATGTTATTTAGCTCTTGGAAACACAGGACAGATATTTTCCAGAGATACATAGATCTAAAATCTTTCCAACCATGACTTGACATGGAATATTAATCCTGCATCTAGGATTAATATTAAAAAAGACCACATCTTTTTGTATGAAGATAATAGTGACTATGAAGCATTTGTGGAGCAAGTTAACTGTGCTTTCCTGGACCATAAAAGAATACCCAACAAAGGGACTTTCTTACGTCTCTGATTGAAGTACTGTTAAAAAACTAATAATAGAAAGAAACTATATCTTGCATAGCTAAAGAAAATTGAATAAATCAGAAAAACAAAGGACTACAAATAGCAGTATTTCAACAACAAAAAAACCCAAACCAACTGCATCACAAGTTCTGCAAAAAGGAGTCAGGTTACATGCAGAGTTGTGAAAGTTTGATACGGCAATTTGGATTTGACTTCCAAAAAATTTTTTTAGAAAGACAAATTTCTTCACTGTCATTGCTGCATTACGAGTTTCCTAAACAATACTCTGCTTGCTATTGAATTAAAACAGAGTGCTTTAAAGCTTTTGCAGCAAATCTTTCATTATCAATTTTCAAGTAATTCTTCCTACTGAGAATTGAAGCACTATTTTAAGAGGTTTTCTCTCTCACAGTGTGAACTCCTATATGGAAAGGAGAATTAGAATCATCTCTGTAGTTCATTTCCTGTAATTTAGGACTTAAAGCTTATTGTGGTGTGTGTGTGCCTGACTTATTTATTAAAAAATACATTATTTTTTTCTTAATTAATTTGCTCCCTTCTGTCATAGATTTTTCTTCAACCATTCTATGATTCTATGATACTATGAAAGTTTTATTCCTGCATTAAAAGGCAGCAGTGGTGTAATCATACGCAAAAGCTAGTCTAGCACGCAGAGAGAAGCAGCCCTTCTTCTTATGCATTATTTCTTGTATTTTTGTATTTATCTTCCCCAAGGTATGAGGAAAAGTTTTCAGCAGCGACTGCATCAAGATCAAGAGTTCCTTAAAAAAGTCATGGATAGAAGGTATCAGCTTCTTGATAGCTGCTGGTTTTTGCATTTTTCTTAGTAAAATTTCAGCTTTAAGCAGTAGGTGACTCGCTCTTGCAAATTAACAAAAAAAAAAAAAAAGAATTTTCCCTGTGCTTTCTAAAAGTCCTTTGAAGGTAGTCACAATTTTAGGATGTTAGAAAGAAATAATCCCATTCTACACATAAGGTTTCAAAACCTCCTGCAGATAAGATTTGATTCAGAATTCTTAGTCTAGTTCCAGTCTGATCTTCAGACTGATACTCTCAGACAGACCATTTGATTATGGGGTTTTTTTTCCTCAAAATTTTCTAATTCACTCTTGCTTTCCCTTCCACACCCCTTCCCCCCTTTTTCTTTCTGTTTTCTTTTGATAAGGTCTATATCACTAATACCTTCACTGTCTCGTCTTGCATTTGTCTTTAAAGCTGCCAGTTTTTCTGCAAGATCTGTCAGTGACCTCATAACCTAAAGTTACATGTTACCTTTGCTACCATCAGAAATGTTTGACAGAACTTCTAATACCTGTGTGGAAAGTGCCAGGCAGTGCAAATGTCACTTCTTTGCAAGAGATTGACAGGACTATTTAACCCGCACCCTCCCCACCAACAGCAGTGAATTCAACTGCTGCAGATAAAACAGGCTCAGTTTTGAGTGTCACAGAGAGTTGCAATTATGGTTCCTGTCTGTTCACTCCAAATGTACATACTTATGCTACTTGAGCCAGAAAATGTCACAGCGATAGCTGGTCAGTATCTCTTCCCTGAACTACACTACTGAAGGCAAGAAACATCTGGAGGAAAAACTTATAGAAATACCTAAATAACAGACAGTTGTAAAGTCTTAAAAAAAAGAAAAGCCTGCAGCCCATAAACTGGAGAACCCTGTACACTGAAGAATTATCAGTTTGCACACAGTTTTCACAAACAACTCTTCATTGCATCTTTTCTAACTCCACAGATGTTCTCAGGGCTTTAGCCAGAAATGCAGATGTGTCTAAACTCCCACCAGCATTGATTCTGGAACATGGATGGTGGTATAACAACAGATATAATGTTAGCTTAATTGTCAAGGAGACTTGGTCTAATATGAAAAGATTAACATCACAAGGCAAAACAAAAACTAAGGCTAGAAAACCTTATAATACCCAAGCGACAGGCACCCAACAGTTTAGGGGATAGAGGCAGTGTAACTTAATCCCCAGGAAAGCTATGGCAAACTAGGGGAGATTTATCTTTGAGTAGACCCATGCCTGCTTGTGAGGAGCTTGTTTTCTGCATTCAAATGCAGCAGAACAGACTTTGTAGCCTGATGCTCCTATAGGAAAACTAACCTCTGTGCAGTGCCTGTTGTAGGTAAGAACTCTTAACTCCTGTTTATTGTCAATGTCACTGAAACTCACTGTTTTTGTTTAACATCTAACACGTACAGTTTGTTTGCTTTTTGTTTAGCTACAGCATGAATGCAAATGGGACAAAAATCCTTGGGAAGGGATCAGGTGGAGCGGAACATGATAGTTTTATAGAGGAACTGGCTCCCCTTGGAAATTGCTTGCACTTTCCTGTCTTCTCCAGTATTCCTGTGAGCACAGGATAGTGACTGTGCAGACTCTTATAGATCAATGGCATTAAATCAGGCAAATCATTGAGGGGCTCATGCAAGTAAGAGTTTTTGGGAATGGGCTCATAATTTCTAAGAGCAAATACATTAGGATTTTATGAGCTCAAAAAGACTTGTGAGAGTAATAATCCATAAAGCCCATTAAGCTATTAAGGTAACCAAATAAAGCATCTGCATTTTGATCTGTCTCCAATCTAAATACTCAGCATGAAGCTTTCTTAGTGATATAAAGATGTCTGAAGAACTCATTCTCCATAAGACAATTTTTTATGGTTCACCTTCTGTTAGAAAACAGTATAAATCCCTGAAACTTCTCTCAGTTTCACAACATCTTAAGTTGATGTTATGCTTCCAAGATTTGAAAATGCCTTCTCTGGTAAAAGGATTTTTCATTCCTTAAGACAGAGGATAACATACACTGGTTCCTCTAGCTTATTTATATTTTCACATGATTGCACTGTTTCACCTGCTGCAAAATCCATCATAGAATCATAGAATCATAGAATAGTTAGGGTTGGAAAGGACCTTAAGATCATCTAGTTCCAAGCCCCTGCCATAGGCAGGGACACCTCCCACTAAACCATGCCATCCAAGGCTACACTACTCCTGTGGGCACCTCTCCTTCACTTACTACTTTTCATTACTGCTCCATACTATTGCCTGGATGTTCTCCACAATCATTCATTTCATTTTCATTCTTTTCACTTTTATTCAAAATCTGCTTAAAGACAAATTTCTGCACTGATCATAACACTCACATCTGTGACCAAAACAAAACTAAATGGACTTTATAGCTAGTGTTCTTTGGAGGTCGCAATTTTACAACCTGTTTTGGTTTTAAATCATGAAGAAGCAAGGTCCTTAGACTTTATGGGGTTTTGTACATCAAGTAGGGACAAACACATAGCTATAGCTAGCTTACTATGTAATCCTTAGAATTTTTTACTGAGTGTTATGTGCTGACATCACAAGCAATAGTCGTACGTTTTCTGCCAAAGTAATTAGGTGCACATTTGCTAGCCTCAGCAGCAGTCTATTTAATTTGTGCTGTAAATAAACCTCTAGAATGAAAATAGTTTACAGTTTTGGTTATATAATTGTGACTTGTATTCTCAGATGTGAGATTTCATACAAGTATCTTGAAATAATCATAATCAAATGACAGGAAAATGGCAAAGTATGCATCATACACTGCAATAGGACTCACCAATTCATCCAGTATTAACTGCAGAAATATGTGTGGTATTGCTCATCTCCTAAACTTCTCTATTTCAGAGTCACAGAAATGTTATTCTTTTGTCTTTCTAGCAAATGTGGTTAAGTTGAAGCTGTTCAGGATGATAATGTACTGTTTCTCACTTAATTGCAAAGTCCCCATTTTGCAAAACTATTTATTTACATTTTCTCTAATTTTCACTTTCCTTTTCCAGCCTGGAAAAGTTTTACTCCAAAGACAATTATAGTCTAAAAATAAAGACAAGCAATGCTTTACAGATAACCCAATCAAAAAATACTGACTATGACAGGAAATAAAATATGTCTGTTTCCAGGGTAAAATGTAACTACTATATTAGACACAGCTACTGCAGCAATAAAGAGAACCTGCAGAGAACACACCTTCTGCCTGAATACATCAGGCCAGAGCTGATATTTTTAAGTAATGCTGATTTTATTATTTCCCCCCTTTACTTTTTCCATGCCAGGTGGTATTTAATTTCCACACCCCATATCAAAGATATGTGTAAGAAAGTCTTTGATGACAAAAACTGGTGGTTCAGAAAGTTTATTTGGAGGATGAAGTGAGAGGACAGAGAAATATTCCCTTTGTCATGTTTATCATTCTTACCTTCACCGAATAGTGCTCACTATCTGATGACTGAGCACTATTACTGAGCACAGTTCAGAATGAGTGGGTATGGTAAGCTGGGACTTCTACAGAATTTATTACAAGCAGTTGTAATATATTCTTACATAAGCAGTTAAGGGTACAATTAGATGATTTTTACATTTTTTCTCCATTACATTCAGCTACAGGTGCTCAAGGTTTAGTCTCAGTGACAAAAAATTAATAAAAACATTTTTATGGTGTAAGCTAAAATAGAGTACCCTTATCCAAACACTAAGGTTTTGCTTTGCTCAGTCAGGTGGCTTGCAAGAGGAAAGATTGTAACACTGAAATTTCAGTAATTTCATTTATTCCAAGCCTTATGCAAATAACAATAAAGATTGTGTATTTATTTTAGAAAGCATTTTTCAGAAAGTGGACTGAAAAATCACTAAGCCTGCTCCTGTACTGATAAATCCAAACTTCTACTCATTTTCATGCCTGTGGTTCTTTCTGTCCATCAAAAAAAAATCACTATTTACCACTGAGATATCTCTGGCTGAACAGCAGCTACAATTCACTGTAAAATCACACAATAATTGAGACAGGGAGAGGCAAAGAAATCACTTGAGAAAATTGGTAATAGGGGCTATTTGGTCTATATTAAATATTGAACAGCATAATATTTTCCTTCATTTTTATTTACATTGCCACACACTGTTGCAGTACACTGCCACATGGCTGTTGTGTTCCACCTGCATTTTGCTCATCTGTCAAGTGGTTCATGCAGTACTTTGCATCCATTTTACAGTGCTCCTCATCCAGACATTTTTCTGGATAACATGTAACAGCAACTGCTCCTTCCAGTGTTTTATTATTAAAAGACTTTTTACCTAAATCCCAAAAGGCTAATCCAAATCTCAACTGAGGCCCAGCACTTCCATGCTGTCATTAGAGAGGTTTCATTCCTTGCTACGTACTGCTTCCCATCGCATCCTACACCTGCACAAAGACAGAAGCTCCATTATCCTGAGGGACTTATTATTTTCTCTTGTCCTACATCTTAATACAATGAACACTTATCAAATCACCAGATTAGACTAAGATATCAGAAATTTTGCTTAGGCACTTGTACTGCTTTGACTATAAACCACCGAAGTGAGAACAAGGGCAGCCCCCTATAGGTTACTCTAGGATATGGGGCAAACACTGACCTGCTGCTTCTCCCACACAGGTGATAAGCGAATAGCAGGGTTAGTGGGAAAGACTGCAAGCTGTCCCTACAGTCCCTTGAAGGATCCATAGAAACACTGGTGAAATTTCACTTCTATCTGTATCTGGAATTTGCTGTGTCTGACAAGTTGGTTAAATATATTCTAAGTAATTGTGCAGAAATATCTTTGCTTCAAACAGAATAAAATTAGTAGCAGACATAAGTCGCATTTAAATATAAGATCATTAGGCTATCCAAATCACTCTTACCAGAGGTGCTTTACAGTCAACTTAGATCAGCTGTGCTGTCCCCTATGCAAATGGCAAGGATAAGCAGGATCAGACAAATTCGTGACATCTTATTCTTCCCTGTGAGCCGCTGGGACACAGCTGGGACATAACTTTCCCTGGCAGAAGTGAGGGAATAAGACTTTCCTTGCATTTGTTCTAGAAGAACAACCACTTCATTCATCCCTGGACGCTTCTTGCTTGCACTAATGTTAACTGTCTGGGTACTCCCAACATTTTTCTCTTAAAAGCCTCAGAGCTCTTTCAAATATTTTTTTAAGAGGAAAAGCTATTCCCTCACTAAGTCTGAGAATATCTATTTCCTGCAAGCCTTAGGGATCTAGATTTCCACTCTGCCAGAAGACAGAATCATAGACTCATAGAATGGTTAGGATTAGAAAGGGCCTCAAAACCATCAAGTTCCAACTCCCCTGCCATGGGCAGGGACACCTCACACTAAACCATGTCACCCAAGGCTCTGTCCAGCCTGGCCCTGAACACTGTCAGGGATGGAGCATTCACAACTTCTTTGGGCAACCTGTTCAGGTGCCTCACCACTTTCACAGTAAAGAACTTCTTTATATCTAACCTGATCTTCCCCTGTAAGCTTAAACCTGTCACCTCTTATTCTATCACTACAGTCCCTCATGAAGAGTCCCTACCCAGCATCCCTGTAGGCCCCCTTCAGATACAGGAAGGCTGCTCTGAGGTCTCCACACAGCCTTCTCTGCTCCAGGCTGAACAGCCCCAACTTTCTCAGCCTGTCTTCATATGGGAGGTGCTCCATCCCCCTGATCATCCTCGTGGTCCCCCTCTGGACTTGTTCCAACAGTTCCATGTCCTTTTCATGTTGAGGACACCAGAATGTACACAGCACTCCAAGAGAGGACTCACAAGAGCAGAGGGCCAGGATCACCTCCCTCGACCTGCTGGTCATGCTCCTTTTGATGCAGCTCAGGACACGGTTGGCTTTCTGGGCTGCAAGCGCACACTGAAGCTGGCTCATGTTCAGTTTCTCATCAACCAACAACCCCAGGTCCTTCTCCTCAGGGCTGCTCTGAATCCATTCTCTGCCCAACCTGTAGCTGTGCCTGAGATTGTCCTAACCCAGGTGTAGAACCTCACATTTGGCTCTGTTGTACTTCATCAGGTTGGCATCAGCCCACCTCTCAACCGTGTCAAGGTCCCTCTGGATGGCATTCCTTCCCTCCAGCGTATCAACTGAACCACACAGCTTGGTGTCATCAGCAAACTTGTTGAGGGTGCACTCAGTCCCACTGTCCACGTCGCTGAAAAAGATGTTTAACAGGATTGATCCGAACACCAGCCCCTGAGGGGATAAAATAAGGGAGCCTAATCCTAGCTCCATAATAAGAAATGCCTCTTGCCCTCAATACATCCACATTTTTATTTAAACAATGTCAATTCCCAAGTGTACTTTGATGTCAGAAAATGGGGCACCAGAGGAACTCCGCCTCAGTGAAGCAGCTCCAGAAAGCTACAGCAGCTTTAAGAAAGCTGGAGAGGGACTATTTACAAAGACATGTACTGACAATGGGGATTTGCTTTAAACTGAAAGAGGGTACATTTGGATTAGATATTAGGAAGAAATTATTTACTGTGAGGGTGGTGAGACTGCTCAGAGAAACTGTGGATGCTCCATCGCTGGAAGTGTTCAAGGCCAGGCTGGACTGGGCTTTGAGCAACCTGGTCTGGTGGAAGGTGTACGTGCCCGTGGCACAGAGGGTTGAATTAGATGATCTTTAAAGTCTCTTCCAACCCAAACTATTCTATAATGATATTATTTGGTGTTTCCAGACTTGCCATGTGATAATCACAGAATTTGCCTCAGTACACAGTATCTTACTAACATTTTCTTAAAGAGTGCTTACTTATCTGCCAATACATATATTTTGCTCAGAGCTGTTTCCAAGTGAAGGTTGAATCCCAGGTTTTATCACCTAGGGGACTGCTCAGACAAAGCCCTAAAGAGGCTGCACAGAATACAGCAAGTAGCACTTCATACCCGTTCTTATAGGATACAAATAGCCCTAGTGGGTCTGACACAGTCTTTGACACTTTCAGCATTTCCTCCATTTCGGACAGGTGCATGGTCTCAGTTATGCACTTTAAGGAAGAACTAGAAAGAAATGTGAGCCCCAACAAAGAATACGTCAACTTCTTGAGCTAGACTTAGGTCCACTTTTCCTGTTTTCAGACAGAAAATGGAACTGCATTCTTTATACTCCTGCTGAATTCCTGGTTTAAATGCTGGTACAGACTCACATGGCACCAACTGGTGCTGCTGAATGCCCTCAACCTCAATGACCAAAGGCAGGGACAGAATTTCTTATACAAGGTTGTGGGAAGGAAATGGTCCTACGAGTTACTGCAAGCTCTCATGTTTCAGTTTGGAAGTAGCTAAGCAGACACCTATGTAGAATTTGTATATGGGTTTACCTAATTCTTTAAAATGATCCAATGATGAGCATTACTGTTGCAATGTTTATATTCCTATAAGGCAGGAGCTGATCTAAACTATTCTTCATTTGCCAATAAATGACAGGTTTAAAAATGTTTTCAAGGCACTGGTTCTAGTCCTGCAAGGATAATGGTGACCTAAAGTAGGAAGATCTCAGCTTTATTGAGAGCTTTATTGTTTATTAAGACAGGTAAGACTTGAATGAACTTGGCAGTCCTAGCAGAGATGAGGAGGAAAAAACTAGAGATGCTTACAAGTGCTTCTTGTAATACATCGAAGCAAAAGACCGTAAAACATTAGGATTGAGGCAATACTGGTAATGCAAGTTGAAGCTGAGAACAAATCCACTTTCTGCTTGTAACTGGCACATTCCTTTTGCCTGTGCAGGCTCTGCAGCCACGCAGAATGCTTGCATTTCTCCAGATGCTGAACGCTGAGGAGTCTATTCTGAAACTGAAAATGTGATTGTGTATCTTTGTTCCCACTAAAATGTGTTTAAAAAACTCTGTGAAGCAGGCCGTCAGTGAACACTGCAGCTTTTTGACTAGCAGCAGAAAACTTGAAAAGAGCAAGAGCAACATGCCAAGACATAAATTATCTTTTCTGTGATGATCTCCCTTCTAGAGAGGGCTGCACTATTACTGTATGTTTAGGACAAACTACAGAGTTTCAAATTCCTATAAATAAGCACTATGTACTCACACCAAACAGTCAAAAGATTAAGAAGTATTCTTGGTTCCCGCTGTGATTGTATTGCTGTTTGTTTCCCCATGTGCAAAATTAAGGTAATAATACAGCCTTTTCGTGAAGTGCTTTGCCAGTCATACATGGAAAATTTAATGAATAAGCTAAGTATTTTGTTCAATCATCCTGTACCTTTACTATTCCCCTGCCAATTGGTACTTCTATTTCAATCTGTTTCTAGTTAAACCACATGCATCTTGTGCAATGTTTTTGGCTGGTGATGAAAAATATTTGAAGAGATATGGCTGATGGTCAGAATGCTCTTTATTGTTGAAATGCACATATAAATTCAAATAAGAGATTCAAAGTATGTCTTAGTCTAACTCTAAATCTGACATAAATATTTATTTTTATGAAACTTACAAAACATCCTTTCAACACTGTACTGAAACCGCCTAGCAATGAAAGTATGTACCAACATGTTATCCTGTTATAAGCAGGGACCGAATCAATGAAAGCAGAATCATCAGCGAAGTGGTAAAATAAATATGTAAAACCTTCCTTTCATATTTTCTAGGGGTCTGCTGCTATGGCAAATTTTCCAATTAATTTTCTAGGAGGCAGATATCTTCTGAACAGAGCGAAAGTTGCTGATGAGTTGCATCAGATCCACTTGAAAACTCTTCTCTGGTGTTCTTTGTTCCACTGATTGGATGGGTGCTTGCGTCAGCAAGGCTCTGTCAATCACCCAGGCCAGGCAGTTTATGCTGTTTACATGAAAGACCTTAGCTCCTATGCTTTGTTATTCACTGCTTCGCCAGAACTGTTATTTGGATAATGGTAAAACCTATCAAGAAATGAGCAAACCCTTCCAGTCAAAATGGAGGCATGAACTTGTTTTCTCTGGAATCATCAGTAAAAAATGCAATAGGGACACGCCCCTAGAATTTATACTGTTTTTTTTTTGGTTGTTTGTTTGCTTTTTTTTTGAGAATCCCGCAGAAGAGCAGGATCCTGTCCTTAGGGCAAGCACTTGCTGGTACCAATTCTGAAGCCTTGGCATGAAACAAGAATAAATTCCAAATTAAATCTTGCTGACAAGCTACAAGAAGTTCTGACATTCAACAGCCTGAGAGGGACAGCGCAGCATTTCTGAAGTTTTGTAAATCTCAGATTTAGTAGATGGCACATATCAATTCCTTTAGAAGTCCTGGTCTTTGTTGCTTATGCAGTTAATGATAATCAGGGAAACAAACCCACAGTAAATATCCTGGTTTAACTCAGCTACCACAGTTTCCACTTACATCATCAGAGTTCTAAAAACGCACTGCTTTAAGGTACCTCTAGTCATTACAACAATAGCATTATCAATACATAAGCAGCTCTTGTATGGACCTATCTTTTCACAGAGGTTGCTGGCATTATGAGACATGAGGAAGGGATGCTGACATTAACTTATATTTTCTTAGTTGTTGACAACAAGGCCAGACTGTTAAAATAACAGGTTCTATCAATTTCAATTCAAGACCTGTTCTGTTCTTGCTTTAGTTAAACCTCTCTCCTAGATCTGATGTTGCTGTACCAGAATTTTTTATGTTTACTGTTCAATGACTAAAAATGCCTGTCCATTATAACAACTGTTTCTTGCTCTGCAGAAAATGGCTGAACTTACAGGTGCACCTTCCATTTGTTTGAGTGCTTCTTGCCTTTATTTACTGATTTTAAGTCAATGAGGTTCAAAATATGATGCAAGAAAAAATGAAGGCTTAATATACACACTCCATTAATTTTAATTTTTCTATCAAACCTACAGAGAAGGAGTTGAATCAAAAGGTAATTTTCTTGTCATTTTTATATAGCTTTCCCATCCACTGTTTTTCTCCTTCATTTCAGTCCCACTTGGTGGAACTTCTACTACACAATGCCTTTCACTGCATCAACTGCAATGGAATGGAGGGTTGTTTGTCTTTGTTTTGTTTGAGTACATAGTTTCTCCATTCTCTTGAAATAATGTGAGTCAGGCTTACAGCTTTTGTCACCTTTTATCATCTTGTAACTTGCTGGACTTCATGAAGAACATTGAGGCTTAAACACTGCTTTTAGCAGTATCAACTACTTAACGGAAGAGTTCTTTGTACTAATGGGGCACTGGAAATAAGTCCACATCCTTCTGTACTTGTGTCATAAAGTGCCTCTTACTGCGTAGATAAGGCATCCAGGCTGACAGCACTGGCTGCAGTCTATTCTAGTTTGATGAAAACAATATATATGTTCCCCATTAGACATGGAACGCTCAAAGAACGCTACTGAAAGTTGCCTTAAAAGAGACATACTCAGGCATCAGCATTCATGTATTTTTTACTTGAATTCTTTTGTGACTTAATGAAAAAGTGAGTGAATGTGTTAACAAATGAGTTTCGCTTTTTTTTAATTATTTTTGTACCATCTGTAAAGCTTTCAAAGCATTTAACAGGACCTAATTTACAACTTGCAAAAAAGCACATGTTGGTTAAGAAATACATAGCAGCAGCAATAGCCCAAGACAACGGCAAAAAAACTATCATTCTGTGCACGCTGTCTGCCCTTAGACACTTCCTGAGGAAGAAAGCTGCAAATCAAGATATATTGTCCCTATCTTGCTCCCTAAGTATTTCTACTACCTTAAGCACTGATGAAGCCAAACATGCTGGTTCATCAACTCTGTAAACTCAGAATTCTTGTTTTATTAAAATATTTTTCAAACTTAACAAAATTATAATGGATATTTTATCATGATTTCTAATGATTTTCTGCTCCGTGGATAAACTTCAGTCTTCATTGCTTTCACTACTTTGCTGTTAAAGCAAGGATATCCATCTGCTTTCAGAACTCACCCACCATAACCAGTGAAAATCATTAGAACTACATTGCTAAGTAGCAGCTTGCATATTTTCGATAAGTCTCTACAATTATGTTCATATACAGAAAGGTGTTTTATAAAGGTATTCCATTACCTCCATCATGTGGAACTGGTCTAAATCTAGAGAATCACAGGTCATTAAGAAATAATATAACTGTTCCATAGTGTCTTCTGTCAGCAAGGAGCTTATCAGTAAAAAATGATGGAAAAGGAGAAAGGTCATATTCTGTCACAGAATGATGATGAGCCATGTACATATTTTCACTGTGGAAAAGCTAAACGCTAGGATGTGTCAGGAAAAGTATTTCCAGTAGAGATTGTCAGCCCATCAAAAAGGCACTGAAAGAGGCTCAACTGCAAGATGGTAAACATCTCTAAATGCATGTCAAGAGGAAATAAGGGTTATGACTAGGACAGGTGCTGGGAAGGACACAAAGCTAAACAGGAGACAAGAGGAGATTTCAGGACTTGATTTCTCTATATAGGAAAAGTGTCAGATTAAGAACACAAAGGCATTTTAAAAAATTATCAGTGAAACAAGGACAGAACAAAAAGAAAAACTGGCCAAGGAAATGACTGGTCTAGAAACGAGAGGAGTTTCTATACGTGGGAATGGTGCAAACCTGAGCACCAACACTATCTGCCTTTTTCTTGGGGCTTTGACAAGTGTATACAAAGGACAGCATAACAGAATTGCCTCTGATTGCAAGCAGCAGGACACAGAAGTCCACCTCAAAGCTATGTTATCTGGTTTTGCAGGAAGTATTTGCAGTATATGCTGCTGAAAATCTAGAAGCAGATTCTGATTTTACTATGATTTATCAAAAGATCGTCTCATCCATTTACTATGTGCAAGTAATCAAATTCTCCTTCATTATAAAATGGAATCTGCTGATATTCATAGTAGCAATTTCAACACATACAGATATACACCCCATACTCAAAAACAGTCCATTTTAGAATGAAGCAAAAATTTATTTTTTATTTATTTAGGCATTTCATTTTAATAAGCAAAACCTCCTGGTTTTATTTTTTTATTTTTTTTTTTTTTTTTTTTTCAGAAATGCCTTCTAGCTAACTGTTGCTGACTGAGCCACAGGTGATTCATCACTTCAGCAGCTGTTGATAGACATCTGCAGAGTCATGGTAGGATAGGATCTCATTGTCTCTCTTCCCCACTTAAAACATAGAAGTGGGAAAGACAAGACTGACGAAATGGGATAAATGGTTTCCCAGAAAGGAGCTCTGAGCAGAAAGGATACTTTAGAAAGCTTTCTAGTTATCTGAAAAGATAAATCTCAAGTACAGAAAATGAGCAAATTTTTGCACCTCAGTGATTTGTACATGTCGCTTTGAGAAATCTGCTTATTTTCAGGATGGAAGAGCAAGAAGATTCATAAAATTGCTTTCTCTGTGTAGGCTAAATGAAAATTTTGAAACAGACGCCTCTGCCCTGAAGCAGGTTTTGACTATATTCAGAACTATTATAAATGAAGTAGAACTGCAAGGGAAGCAACAATCAGAGTTAATACAAGTTTATATGCCATTACATGGCTATGTAAAATTTTTGTTCATTCTGCTAGTGCCTAGATGGAATATTTTGTGCTTAAGCCATGGAAGATGGCAATTAACTTCAAGGACTCAGCAGGTGTCTATATTTATATCCCTGCTTTTTAAATCCTCACATCCTAGCAATTGTGAAAGGCATTCTTTACAGTACTATAACAGCATTTAGTTGCTACATGCAACAGCATTTTCCTCTAGAAATCATACTAAGTCTAGTATGCTTCATCCCTGGCGGCGTTCAAGGTGGGGTTGGACATAGCCTTGGATGGCATGGTTTAGTGGGAGGTGTCCCTGCCCATGGCAGGGGGGTTGGAACTCGATGATCTTGAGGTCCTTTCCAACCCTAACTATTCTATGATTCTATGATTCTATGCAAATGTAATAGCATATTTAATTTATCAGAACCTATGTCCACTGAGATACTTAGCCGTATTAATAAAATAATATAAAATTACATGAAAATTAGAAGTGAAATATGATTTACTTAAAAAATTGTACTTTGACAACACAGCACTCAATTACTCTGCTCTCATAATAAATCCACTTAGCAAATAACCCCCTATAGCAGAACTAAAATTATAGAATGATAGAATCATAAAATAGTTAAGGTGGGAAAGGACCTTAAGATCACCTAGTTCCAACCCCGCTGACATGGGCAGGGACACCTCCCACTAAACCATGACATCCAAGGCTATGTCCAACCCTGCCTTGAACACCGCCAGCAATGGAGCATTCACGACTTCCCTGGGAAACCCATTCCAGTGCCTCACCACCCTTACAGTAAAGAATTTCTTCCTTATACCCAATCTAAACTTCCCCCATTCAAGTTTGAACCTGTTACCCCTTGTCCTATCACTACAGTCTCTAATGAAGAGTCCCTCCCCAGCATCCTTGTAGGTCCCCTTCAGATATTGGAAGGCTGCTATGAGGTCTCCACACAGCCTTCTCTTCTCCAGGTTGAACAGCCCCAACTTTCTCAGCCTGTCTTCATACGGGAGGTGCTCCAGTCCCCTGATCATCCTCTAGCCCTCCTCTGCATTTGTTCCAACAGTTCCATGTCCTTCTTATGTTGAGGACACCAGAACTGCACACAGCACTCCAAGTGAGGTCTCACAAGAGGAGAGTAGAGGGGCAGGATCACCTCCTTTGATGTGCTTGTCACGCTCCTTTTGATGCAGCCCAGGATACGGTTGGCTTTCTGGGCTGCAAGCGCACACTGCCGGCTCATGTTCATTTTCTCATCGACCAACACCCCCAAGTCCTCCGCAGGGCTGCTCTGAATCTCTTCTCTGCCCAACCTATAGCTGTGCCTGGGATTGTCCCAACCCAGGTGTAGGACCTTGCACTTAGCATGGTTAAACTTCATCATGTTGGCATCAGCCCACCTCTCAACTGTGTCAAGGTCCCTCTGGATGGCATTCCTTCCCTCCAACATATCAACCAAACCACACAGCTTGGTGTCATCAGCAAACTTGCTAAGGGTGCACTCAATCCCACTGTCCATGTCACTGACAAAGATGTTGAACAAGACCGGTGCCAACACCAGTCCCTGAGGGATACCACTCATTACTGGTCTCCAGCTGGACACTGAGCCATTGACCACAACTCTTTGTGTGCGGCCATCCAGCCAGTTCTTCATCCACTGAGTGGTCCACCTATCAAATTGAAGTCTCTCCAACTTAAAGACAAGGATGTCATGTGGGACAGTGTCGAATGCTTTGCACAAGTCCAGGTAGATGACATCAACTGCTCTACCTCTGTTCATCAGTTCTGTAGCCCCATCATAGAAGGCCACCAAACTGGTCAGTCCAATATGACAGGCAGTCCAAATAAATATTACCCTAATGCTTTCCTTTTAAGCCAGACTATTTAATTTGTAATTTACAAAGGAATTTGGTTTCTGTAATACTTAGTAAACTGAATGCAGCTATTAATTTAGATGCAAAATGACCATGGAGGTATGCTATGAAATACTGACGTTCAAATGCAAATGAAAAATAAAACATTTTACTAAAACAGCAGGAAAGGGCACTGACTTGACTACCCATGAGAATATTTAAGTAACTCTTCTAAGAGTTATATGTCTGATGTAGCAGTCCACTTACTTCTCCCTTTGCCTAACACACATCCATGACCACACACGCACACGTGCATGTGTGCACACTGCTGTCCATGGTTTTGAAAAGAGAGAACAAAGCAAGAAAAAACCCAATCCATAAAACCCTGTTTAGTTCTAATGAGCTAATTTTATAAAATATCCTTCAAATCCAGTAATGATAAAGTATGCAAGCATCTCCTTATGCTTAACTAAACATAAGCTGCTTAGATTTAAGTCAGAGTGACACTAAGAAACTGTACCTTAAAAGAGTACTAAAAGACAGAGAAGTCATCATTTCTGTAATTCTCCCTTCATTAGAAAAAAAAAAAAAATAAAACAAACAAAACAAAACAAAACAAAACAAAACCACCACCCCCAATATGGATTTCCTATTTCAAAGAGAGCATTCAATGCACCATTTTGAGTCATACCATTGGGGTCTGGCAACCATTAAGCTGTATAAACCAGGTGGTATTTTAAACTTCAAATGTAACTCTGGTTCCTTAAGAAGTCTGAGTAGTTAAAGACACCTTAAATCCATTTTGCCTCATGTAGCAAGATATCTAGTAATAGTATATCAAGTGTAGACATTTTAAACTCCTTCACAGCCATTTCTGCAGTCTAATCCAAGGGTGCCCATGATTTACGTCGCAGGCAGACCAGGAAACTGATTCAGAAAACTTCATATCTCCCAGAAAAACCTCATGCAATTTCCCTTCAAACTTCTGGTAAGGTAGAAGTTTAAACCTTTAGAAGTAGCATCTATGAAGGTTCAAGCAGATGTAGCTTTTGGAAAAACTGGACATGTGACATTAAATTGCAAAAGAGAGTATTTCTTCCTCCATTGACCAAGTATTCTTCTTCCCTGCTTTCCCCAGTCTGCTTCTTCAGAGGCTGTTCTCTAAGGTCTCACCTCTCAGACAAAAAAAAAAAAAAAAAGGGTGAAATTTTATCAGGAGAAACTTTAACTAAAACTATTTTTTATTTTTTTTCCTGTTCTCCCTCCCCACCTCCAGAAGGGAGCAAAAGTTCAACCCCTGCAGCTCAGAGATCACATGTTGCCAGGCTTCACTGTGTAGCAGTGTCCACCCCTTTTCTTCCATTTTTTTTTCATTTATTTTTTGAAGAAGGATGTTACTTACTAGTAAAAAAACTTGTTCGATGATGGAATCTACTCACTCGTTCACAGCATTCCTAGGAAGTTATTTCAATGTCTAATTAATTTCTTTTTAATCTTTGAAAATTACTTTTAAGCAAGAATAGAATAAATCTCTGCTTAAAATTAACACATATATTTGAGGGGGAAAAGCATATTTATTTCTTTCACTACTTCTGCCTTAAGATTCTTTGCCAGCAGCAGCACTGCAATGTGATAATGTGACATGATGGTATGATAAGTAAATTTTTGGCTAAGCTAGTGACATAAACTTCAAGAAAACAGCTACTTTCACTTTAATCTTTCAAAATGCCAGAAAAACATGTATCAAGGCTATTACAGGGATGAAAAAAAAAGCTAGAATAGCTTGTAGCAGTGAAACAAGGACAGTCTCTAGAGCCAGGAGAATGAAAGAATTAAATCCCCAAGGCAGAAATCATGGCCCATGAACATTACTTTGTGAAAATAATGGTTTAGAGTGTCTTTTATTCTTTTTCAAGGATGGGAGAAAGAGATTCTGATTTAATCTTTCATTGTATTGACAGTGAGCTTCAGGTACAACTACATTAGTCATTGTGCAATGGCTTTCTGATCATACCTGCTCTGCTCTCTTCCTCTAGAACCTTCCATGGGATCAGGCAAAGAGACATTTGGCTGACTCAATTAAATCTGTAACAGACTCCTAATGTTGTTATTCCACAGAAGCCACTATAATGCTGCATCTCTGGAACAAATTGTTCCTTAGTGTTATTTCACAAAAGGGATATAAAATGCACTAATAACCACTCTTGCATATTGATGAATCTGAAAGTAAGAAAGCATGAATTGAGTTAAAATACTATCATTTCCAAGCAGTACGGGACACTGCACAGCCCCAGCTTAGCGACACGTAATAGTTTCCACTAGAGTGGTTGTAACGTGTCATCAATATCTTGCTGCAAAGCCTAAAACTTCAGGCAATCCTCACCATGACTGTCTAGGTGACCAAAAGATATGCAAAGTGACAAGAAAGGGGAGACACCCTTCCATGTGGATACTCAAATCTTCTTTCAGTTGTTAGGAAAAATGGCATTTCATATCCCTAGAAGAAAAAAGTGAACCAGCGCACCAGCAGAGCTGTTAATGGGAAGCTTTGTAGTGAATGGCAGGCCACTATATACACCAGGTGCACTGTGGTGCCACGGTGAGCACTGGCACAAGGAGCCGCTCACAGACAATTATTTATAGTAACATCTCAGAATGCACTGACTGCATGCAACAGACACTGTAAAAGACAATGACTTAGGGATTCTGGCTATAGCAACCTGCTGCTAAATCTTTCCTGAGAAGAGGGGAGACTGCTAATTTTTGTGTGGATTAGGAATACATGGATTATTGTGTGTTTTGAAATTTTAAAGTCACCTTATCAATTTTAATTCTCTTTAAACTAATTCCCTTGGTAAAGAGACCCCAAAGAACACTTGATATTAAAAAACAAAACAAAACAGAACTTCCAAAAAAATTAAATAACTTCCAAAAAAATTAAACAACTTACAGAATTTGAGCAACTGACTAATTTAGAATCAGTTTACCCTAATGATATTAAAATATTTAATAAAGAATATGGTTTATAAAAGAAGTCAAGCCCTAATCAGCTGTGTTGTTGCAACATATTGTCTAATATAATGGATGATAGTAATCTTACTAATAGAATACTATTTCATGGGAAGTGTTGCAATAACAGGAACAAATTCATTATCTGCATGGGTCTATTACAGGCAATGAATATAAACCGGAAAATCACATGAAGCATTCTATGTTTTTTTATGGCAAAAAGATTTTACCTTGAATAAATCATTTTACTTAACACCTACGCTCTTCTGTAGATAAGTGTGTGTGCACACAGTAACATTAGATAAATGAACACTTTTCACTTGCAATTTTGAGTTCATAAATTACGAGTGACAACTTAAAGACCAAGGAAATAAAGTAAACATGACATTAGATAACAGCAAATGCAAAACATGCATAGCCTTTTTGCCATCTTACAAAGAATTGTTCTTATACTTTAGACATACAGAAATTACTCAGAAATACATATATTGATAATTCTCAGAATTTGGAAAATCCTCAGTTAAAAATATAGCCCACAAGTGAGCTAAGAACTTCTGGAATTAAATATGTTATTCTTTTCTTGGAAAAGGAGTACTAATTTAAATTATCCTTCACACTGCCAGCAGCAATGTAGCAGAAAATGCCATTGTGAGCTATTTGATGCCTGATTTAACCATCCTACTTGAAATTAATAAGGAATCCCAAAAAATCTGTTCATTGGGTTCTTCCTCTGCAGACTTAGCAGTCACGGAAATTAACATCACCCTCAATAACCTCTGCTTGTACATCCTTCTTTACCCTCATGTCAATAGTTTTTGCTTAGCCAGACACTTTTTGCATAGCAAACAAGCTGTATTCTAATATACACTGAGCAGAAACATAGCAGATACTTAGACTGGGGACAGCTCCAAGAAAAGTCGTTAGCCCAGTGAGCACATAAACCTGGAACTGAATTCCTAAGTGAGGTCCATAGTCTTTCCATTCAGTGCAGGAAACAAGTGTCTCAAAATGGAGTCTCCCTCAGCCCAGGACCCTAAGCAGGGAATCTCCTGATACAGCCAATAGGACACAGTAAGGCTATGGACATAGGCAGAGGAAGATTTCAGTACCCCAACCCAGGTAGCAAGAAGGCACACCTTTTTACTTATATGCCTCAGCTCATGGCTGGCTCCTGAACGTAATCAATTGCTCTGAGATAGCTGGGTAGGCATTGCTCCTGCATGCTGAAAGGCCACTTCTATTGATTCTGCCACATTTCAGTGCAGAAGAGACCACACTGTGGTGGTGTGAGCTATTTTAGAGCTTACAGACGCCACACAATCACCACTGCTACTGCTGTTGAAGTCCCCAGGAAAAATACATGGGTAGGCCTTTGATCTTTTGTTGACATCACTGCTTTTTCCCCTCCTCTGCCTCTCCCTTGCCTAGAAATGGAGCAATCCAGGTTCATGAAAATTAAGAAATCAAAATTCATTGAAATGAATATGAATCTATATGAATAAGATAAGTAAGATGAATAAGATGCATAAGACATCTGTCGTGTTGGAGTCCTCTCTAACAAGTGGGGAGGTCCTGGCTGCAAGCCCAGAGTCACACTGCTCCTTGTTTCATCCTTGCATCAGAAAATCAGTGGCAGGCCTTCCCTCAGAGAAGCAGAAGTGTAGCCCTCAATGGATTGAGCCTACAGCCCAATGGTTAAAATGCTCTCCTGGGAGACAAAAGACAGCACTGATG